>JBBMKD010000053.1:31630754-31645965 GCA_037834095.1 Argya squamiceps | reverse complement strand
TTAATACTTTCACATGCTTTCATATTTGGAAAATGTTTAAACAAAATTCAAAAAGCAAACACATTACTCACATTACCACTATACTTTTGGTAAAATTTTATTCAGAGGCTGTGAAACAAGGGGCCCAGTTTATGCTATCAAGCCTACCAATTACATTGTAATATCTGATATCTAGGGCACAAAGTTGCAAATCCCTACCCTCATTTATTTCTTTATACTTATTATTTCATTACAACCGTAGCTATTACTACTTTTATTTTCCTTAAAATAGAATTTTACACAAAGATTTTGATTTTAGAGATGTTTCTCCCTCCAACTTCTCCAATAGTGGTTAATGTACACTTGTGTATTGCAAGGTAGATTTTGTTTTGAATTCATTCAAATAAAGCAGAATTTTTTAAATTTGTTTTTATTTTACCCACAGCACATTCCCTGTGCCTACTTATGCACAAGATTTGAACTAATGTTTGTTACACAAAATCCTTCAATTTGGTTAATCTAATTAAACCAATCCATTAGTAAAAGTAATATAATGCAATTTTTACATGAGTAAAAATTTCAGGGCATTCCTAAATTGAATGTGAACTTTTTATATGGACCTGAAATCCAACCAATTCTTTCTACATGACCTATTTTATACTTGATTAACTGAATCAGATTAACAATGCTAAGCCAAGAACAGGTCTTTTCTCCAGAGTGCTGTAGAAAATCCTGAATCGTACAGTACCAATGGTATTTCTTACATTAGAAAGAGAAAATGCCATACTACACATCTCTGAAGCACAATTCAAACCTACCATAACTTAAAGACAGAAGACTTATGCAAAATGTAGCATAAATTATTTTGTATAAATTATTTTACTTGGTAGGCCTGAGCATTAGAATAATAATTAAATTCCATTATTCATAAACTAGATGCCATATATTCCATGTATGAAATCACACACAAAATCCCAACCAAATTACAGTGATGAAATAGTTTGAATTGTACAGTATAAACCGACAATAGATGTTTGAAAAGTTTTAAGTCAATATCGTAATCAATGCCAAGATGCACCAGCAGAGATTCCAGAGTAAGTAAGAGCCTTATACCACGGGGACATTTTCTAGGTAAGCCATATCATGGGGTACCAGGTAGGCCAAACTGATGTCCATCCTGCTCCTTGGCAGTCAGTATATTCATGTTCTTCCCTGGCTGCAATTGTATCTGAAAAAAGTGACTGTTTTCAAATGTTTATATGAGTGTATCCAATTCTTGTGACAAGTACATTAGATGAAGATCTTTCAGATGTTCACACCCAAACTGCCAGCTAAGTTTTGTTCTCTCTACTCCCCTCTCTGGTTCTAATCTTTGTAATCCTTTCCTGTCCAATGCACAGGTTCCAATAAAACCTTGTATTAAATAGCAAACAGACTTTTTTTTTTTGATCAGTAGAATTTAATGAATAATAGAAATAAATTACCTTGATAAACATCATAGTCTGTCTCATACAATGGCAGAAACCCTGGGTTAGGTATTCATTTGGTTGGTATATTTATGCAAATAAATACTATTTTAATGGTATTTTATTTGTAAGATCTCTATGAGATCTATTATTCTAATATGTTCATCACACATTGTGTACTTTTTCTTAGGAACAAAGCAAAATACATATTTAGACATGGAGCTAGAATCCCCTCCCGCAGAATCTACTCCCAAAAGCTCAAGTGAATCATTGTTGTTTCAAGAGTGAAATAATTGAACAGCCCAAATTGCATATTCATTTTTTCCTCAAGGCACAACTTGCTAACGGCGAGTTCCTGGGTTTAAATCTCAGTCCTCTTGGAATATTAACAGCTACTTCCAGTTTTTCTTAAAAATGGAAAAGATAAATATCTAAGTGGCAGGAGCATGGTGACACAGATCACGTACAAAATAAAGTGACTAAAATAATGAATGTTGAATGCACTGTTTGGAGTCAATGAAAAAGTTGAAAGCAATTTCTAAATCCTATGGGGTCCAAGTACTGTGAGAAATTAAAGTATATGATTTAATTTCTTCTTCATTGACTCAGCAAAAGTGGAAACAATTTGAGCTGTGGCCTGTAGTTGAACACTGGTGACCAAACTGATTCAAGAGTAGTTAATCTATTGCAAGTGTCTGTGAACGTTGTCAGAAATGAAGCATGAATTTATTTGCAGTCATACTATTTGGGCACTGACATTCGTTATAGAAAAGTGATTTGGATTTCCATGCCATTTGGTAAGAATGTCTAAAGCAATCCAAAAGTGTTCTTTACACAGTGTAAACTTCTTTCACCCCAAAATATTATTTGGGATTATTACTGGAAAGGATACTTCTGCACTGTAATGAGTGTCTTTTTTTTAAAGTTTTTGGTGAAATAATTAATAATAGCATTTTCCTTTTGAAATACTGACCCCAATTATGTGGACCAACATTTTACAGATATGTAAATAGGTCACTTTTCATACATTTAGAAATCTATTGTTACACACCTTGAATAAATTAAAATAAAGATGCTGATCTATTTATGAGCTTTTATAACACCTCATGTAATGCTACTGAAAAGTGCATCCAAGTCTATTCATAGTGCTTTTATCCTTACAGAATATTTTATAAGTTTTAAAATTTATGGTCTTATAAATATTTTCTTGCTTATATGTGTCTCTCTATCTATCCTATCTATCTATCTATCTATCTATCTATCTATCTATCTATCTCCTTACTTGTGCTTCAGAGAATGATGTCCACCTCCTTTTTTAGCCAAGCACCAAGGTAATTTATTTTAACAACAAAAAGAATTTAAGTCTAAATATAAATAAACTCAAAATCAAAACATTTTCATTCTGCAGTCTTCACTCTCCCTGACAGGCTGAGGAAACTGGTTGAGGCAGTCTTTGTTTCTTTTGCTTACAGTATTACTTTTAAACTATATATTCTTGTCCTTCTTTCTTTCTACTAACAAATAACTACGTTCTATGAAAATAGTAGTTAATATGCCCAGGCGTGTATGATTTCTTGAGAGTAACCTTGATAATAATGACTTGGGGGTGTTGATGGGTGAGGATCTTGACATTACCCAGCAATGTGTTTGCACCCTACAAAGTCAACTATGTCACGGGTAACCTCAAAAGAAATGTGACTAAAAGGTTAGGAAGGTGATTTTCCTCAGTTCTGCTCTCATGATCTCCCATCTGGAGTACTGTGTTCAGTTCTGGAGCCCCCACAACAAGAAGAATGTGGACCTGTTGGAATGGGTCAAGAGAAGGACTTCTAAGTGGATCAGAAGTCTGGAGCACCTCTCCCATGAGAACAGGTTGGGAGAGGGGGGGTTGTTCAGGGCTGGAGAAGAGAGGGATGTGGGAAGACCTTATAAAAACTTCCAGTACCTAAAGGGGGCCTAAGAAAGCTGGAGAGAGACTTTTTACAAAGACATGTAGAGATAGGACAAGGGGGAATGTTTTAAACTGTATGAGGATACTGTTGTATTAGATATTAGCAAGAAATTCTTGACTCTTGCAGTGTCCAGACAAACTGTGGATGCCCGATCCCTGGAAGAGTTCAAGGTCATGTTGGATGTAGCTTTGGGCAATGTCATCCACTGGAAAGTGTCCCTGAGCATGTCAGGGAGGTTAGAAGGAGATGATATTTCAGATCCCTGCCCGTGCAAAGCATCCTATATTTCTGTGGCATTCTTCATGTATGAGAACAGGAGTAAAGACACAATGGGGAGTCCAAATAATTTTAAAGTCCAATTATTTTAATCCAGAACCACTTCTTACTCATCTCAAAGAGTCAATTTCAGAAAAAAACATAAGGAAATGGACAATTGAACTCTCCAAAATCCTGTTTCCAAAGCAGAAATCACTTGGAGTTGGCTACTAAGAGAAAACAAGCAGCTGGAAGCTGCCTAAATCCAGAATCTCCTAAAACCAACATTGACATTGAGAGCACTTTGACCAACTGAATCTTCTGTATCACTGAACTTTATGCATTCTTGTCCTGAAGGACAGGTGAGTGGTCAGCTACAGACACAGGTTCAGAAAAAGTGCTTGCTTTCTGTGAGGATGAAAATGCAAGTCGAGGTATTGAGAAAGCAAACAAAAAATATCTGAATCTGGATGTGGGCAAGACAAGCAATTATGTGCAGCAGAATTAAAGGTTCAGTTTAAATTAATGTATTTTTTGTGGTTATCATTTTTTCATTCACTGATTATCCAACATAGTCACATATTTCCCACTGCATGATGTGGAATCTTACTTGTTTTTCTCCCAGAATCCATTTTATTCTTCTGTCTTCCCTGGTCTTAAATTTATGACTAAAGAATCTTTCAAATGAAGTTGGTATTTTTGTGGAGACCAAAACTACTACATTTGGAATTAGTTCTGTGCATCAGACTGTGAATAATTATCTTAACATCTCAAAATACTAGAAAAGAAGGAAGTTTGCTTTTGTCATACTGCTGACCATTAGGTCAGCACTGCAGGACTGTCTGTGTAAAAACTGAAACCTAAAAGAGCAAGTTTGTCTGTGGAAGGTTTTCTTAGAGATTTATGTTTTCTTCAAAGATATTTGAAGAGGTTACTTCTTTACTGATAGTTTTGTGAATTGACTCTGAAAAATTTATGCTGGTTTACTCAGCTTATTCCTTTAATGTATTCCACACAATCACTGTTGCCACTAGAAACACATTTTCTTTCTTTCTGTAGTATGGGAGTCTTCTAATTAAAAAGCTGCCTACCCAAGATATTTAAAACATGGTTTTCTTTAAAAAAAAGGGGGGAAAAAGAGAAAAAAATAAAAGCAGCATTCTCTTGTAAACAAAACAGCATAATTATGATGGCACTGCGTATTAACAGGCCATGTGCTAACTGATGTGGGTTATTTTATTCACTAGATGAGAAATCTGCACAGGTGAAAGAATTTGAGGACCACTAGACACTGTATTTTTTTTCAGCATACAAAACCACCTGCATTTTTGCAGTTTAATCTAATCAACTGTAAAACATTCACAGTGTTCAACAGACCTGAAATGTTTTAATCTCTTACCCATGATATAATGGTCTAATGCCTGTGTGTTGGATTGCAGCATGAAGCGTCATTGGGAAAAGATCCCAGACTGTTTGATGCAGATCTCTCCTCCCACTTTTTTACACTATGTGCAAAAAATACCAAATAGTTACTACAAATAAACACTTTTCTTATTCTAGATTTATATTTATCAGAGGTAAGCAGCCTTCAAAACTATGCAGAAAAAATACCATAAGAAAAAAAAAAAGAAAACTCAAACCAGAAGTTTCACAGTAAAATACACATTTTGACATTCAGTTTTCTTACTTTAGAACAAGGAGCATTTATTTAGAACAAAGAGCATTTCCAGAGTGATTACTGCAGAGCTTGAGAATTGTGAAAATATGTGACATACTGTCAGCTCACTTATAATGCATTCATCAAGGTGATGAGAATCTGTTATTAATTCAGAGGTCAGCTATGCTCTGTCAGAGCACTCAGTGATGAGAACAATACATACTTCTAGTAGACCAACATCAATGTAATTATGTATGCTGGCCACTGACACTAGGAAAAGAATTTCTGTATGTTGTTTTGGAATACTCTATCTATTTACTGATCTTTCTGCTCTCATTTTGTTCCTCTCAGCAAAATTGCCTGTTTTAAACTTAGGAATAAAAATTGGCATTTCCCTCAAAAAGCAGTAAGAATCTCCATCCATTCTTATAAATCTGCCTTGAAAAAAGCCAATATTATTAAGAATAGGACATTCTAATTGACATTGTTCAGGTCTGTATAGTAGAAGCAGACATCGCTCCTGTTAACAGTGAGGAACAGGGATGGATGTAGGAATGATTAAGGGAATAATGCAAAAGAAATAACTAGAATTGAGTTCTCCTTTTTGTTCTTAATTATCATGATAAATCAAGATTTACTGTAAGACACATAAAGGAATAGATATTGTAAAAGAACACAGTTATACAACTTGAAACATTAGGGGTTTTAAATTAGAATCCAAGGAGATAACTGATAGGGGGAAAAGAGTAAGTATATACCACAAAATATCTTTCTCTTCAGCTAAAATTAGTTTTTATTTGAAACTGGGTAAGAATGTGTATCACTGTGAGTAATCTACCTTAGCTGTTGAATGGTAACTTGTTAGAGCACACCAGTTTGAGCTTGTATATAATAAACTCACAGCAACTTCAAAGTTGGCATGAAGAGACAAACTTTTTCTCAAAGGCAAATAAATGTGGAATATCAGGATTTCTGATATTTATGTCTATCTGTCTTCAAGAAGCTGGGGTCCAAATATGAAACTTGAAAAGAATCTCAGTCTTTCTATGTCAAAATTATATCAGGCTTGAAACCACAGAAGAAAATGAAGGTCATTTAAGGTCATTCATGCATTTCCTGCTCAACAGGAGAATAGAAAGATGCTGAAATGGAGCAACCACTACATAATTTTCTGCATATTTGGTTGACATCAGCCATCAAAGAGATTTTTCACATATGATGCTTTCATTTCTGGAAAAAGCTTAAAAGTGCTGATGTTCCAATCTGTTACCTTTTTCTTAGCTGCTTATTTGACATTTTTATTTTTCTTTGTTACTCAAAGACATCTGTATCATTCTTAATGGGACACCTTTAAAAACTTTTTGAGGTTTTTTTTGGTTTTGTTTTTTCCAAACTCTAGCTATTTATTTCCTTTTAAACATCTGGCAGCGTTCAACAGCATTACTACAGCAGTGCCAAAGTCAAACCTGTCACAATTATTTTAAGCTGCAGAAGGACTTTGAAATTCTGACAATGGCAAATTGCTGCTTATGGGGGTTAGAAGAGGGGAGAAGACAAAAGCAAAGTAGAAGGGTGTAGAGTGCTAGTCAGCAGAAGATATAAAAAGAAAAATGAAACCTTTTGACAAGTAAAAAACTCTCGAGAGTAAAAGAGGGAGAATAAGCAAGAAATTTTGCTTTTATTTCCTTTTGAGCACTGCCCAGGGGAAGTGCTTTGATGCAGAAAAAATGTGTAGATATCTAAAATGTTCTGTCCTTAAAGGCACTGTAAACAGGGTGAGTGAGCACCTGTATAACCCAGAATATTAAACTGAATCCTGTAATTTCCTTTTTTGGTCCAGCTTTGACTAACTTTTACAGTTACTTATTATGTTTGCTAAATTATTTGAATGCTGATTTCCCATTTATACATTTGACAAGTGTTTCCATTTTCTTGCTCCTGCATTCTGAGACCAGGACCTTTTGGGACCATGAATGATGTCAGACCACTGTTCATCATGTTCTCTCTGGAGTGTTCTGTCCTGTGTGCACTGAGGTGATGGGAGCAGGACACACCAGAAAATCAAAGTGAAGTAGCAAGATGGAATAGGGCTGCTGGGCAGAGTGTGTGGCATGTGTGCAGGGTGCAGGACTTGCTGGATGCTGCCATACTACAGCGGTCAGGGCCAGGCTGTGTTTCCAACAGCTGTTTGCGCTGAGCAGGTTTATATCTGAGAAACTGTCACCAATGAACACTTGACCTGTGGAATCCTTTCAAAAGATCACATGGTGTTTCCATGATGAAATTTTCAGAATTTCTAGAAGTAGAAGTGCGTATGGTCTTGATTGTATTCGGCTGCTGTAAATTCCAGATAAATGCCTTTAGCCATGTTCCAAACCTGCTTCCACACTTTTTCCCCATAGGCTCTGTAGCTGTATCTAATATTTAGCTTTAGAATCATCTACTAAATCAAGAGGAAGGATGACACAATGATTTTCAGGGAATCAGAATCCTGCTCAAATTGTCTAAAGAATAAAAAGTTGCTGTATGTCTTTGAAAGTCCATTTAATATTTTAGGATGTTGATATTCCAAGCAAATATGCTACACTCAGATTTTTTTTGCCTTACTGTTCAGTCAGTTACTTTGATGGTCTGGTGGCTAGGAGCATAAAAAACTTCAGGAAAAACTGTACCATTGCTATGTATATAAATACCTTCCACAAGCATTTAAAAATCTCTTTTTCAGGGAAAGATTGAAAGGTAAATACCATATACTCTGAATGGCATTCCAAGGAATGAGATTCTCATAGGAAGCATAACAAGGAAAACATCCCTTCAGCATTATATTATTAGCTGTTTTGCAATTCATGACTAGTCAGTTCAGTTGCATTTATGTATTTCAATATATAGTAGAGCTAATAATATTAGACACATCACGCTTGGCAGTTTCTTGGACTGAATAATAGAACTGAAAATGAGGTTTAGATTTTCTGGTTAACTACAGAAAAGAAATAATCTTTTTAATCAGATTTGACTGTAGTTGTTCCAAAACCCCATGAAGTTGAAAACCAAACTACTTCAGTCCATATTATTTTAGATGCACTGCTTTTATGTCCCTAATAGGATGGCCTAATGTCCCTCTTTCATATTTGTGTGGAAACCAATAGAACTTTTCCTTCAGGTTGGAGTGCTTTTTGAACAACTTTTCTGTCATATTTTCTGTTAACCCATATGTATATTTTTATATACTTGATTTGTATTGATTAGATGCTATTTTATTATACTATGTGTCTGTTTGTTAATTGGATATTGTTCAGAAAACAATTCTTGAAATCAGGCATTTGCAAATTGATATTTATATAATTAAATGTAATCATTATACTCTCAGTAGAAAAAATAGGTCACCATTTGGTACAGTTCAGGTTTAGAATCACATTTGAAGTGAGTTCTACATTCCCACATGTAAAAAATATGAACTCTATAAATATCATCTTTCGAAACAACATTTGGATTTTGGTTTTACTGCTAATATTTGTTACATTTTTTAAAGAAGTAGTAACTATTTATGCTGTGTTTAAACCTACAAACATTTTGAGGAATGTTATTTCTACTAAAGACAGTGATCCAAATCACTGTCTGATCTTGTAAATAAGGTGAAAAGAATTAAAATAATTTTCATGAATGTTGAAAGACTACTTTTTGAAAAAAGTTTTGCAAATTTTCAGCATCCTAGATACACTCCAACCTGCTTCTATAACAACTACTCATTTGAAGAAAATTTCTACAAACTTATATAACTTTGAAAACATATAATTTTTTCAATGGGAATTCTTGTAATGAGTTCAATAGTATTATGTAGAAAATTATGTACTTCTTTCAGAATGAAGTGAGACGCATTTGTCTTTTTGGTTGGTAACATATTACCCATGCTGAACAAAACATTATGGAGGAAAAATTACTAGAAGGCTACAAAGCATCACAAACATACAGCTGACTTGTGGTTGAAACTGAAAACTGATCACAGTCTTACTTAAGGGAAAATTTTAAGATCTTCTGTTTTTAAGCAAGACAAATAAAAAGGGTTCTGGGATTTGCAAGACTCTCCACTTTTTTTGAGGCTTCGTTAAGACAGTTTCATGCTCTTCAGGTTGAAGAAGAATGTTGATATTCACGTTGTGTAACATTTTTCAAGCAGTAAATGAATGCTGCCTTCAAAGCAGATAAACGCTCTGTTGATTCCTATTTAGAAAAGTGTTTCATTGTCTTATTCTTCTACATTGTTCTTCTTATGACTTTCAATCTCTGTATATTCATTGACAGTTTGTTTTCACCTACTCCTGTGCTTCTACTTCCTGTGCCCTTTAGTTTAACTAGTTCTTTTCACTGCCTGATGTTTGTCTGCTTGATTTGCTAACAAGCCTTTCTTGGGCTTGCTGAAGAAGCCAAATGCTTTCAGTTGCATTTTGCATTACACATTGTAAAAGCTGTCCTTTTTTTTGGGTTTCCTTTCACATTTCTCTACTTTAAAACAGATTTACAAAGAGTGGAAAAAACTGAAGTGTAAATCATTGCTATACTGATACGATCATTACTGTGTTTTGAAGTCTTTGCACTGTACAAGGATAATTACAGCGATCTGCAAGATGATGATGAGAGTCTGCAATGCAGAATGTAGACTAAATATTCTACCTGTTCAAGCCAAGCAGAAGATGCACTTGTCCAATGGTTTTCATGTGGTTTGAGTCCATCTGCAAGAAGAAGAAAAAGTGCACGTGAAATATAGCTACTCTGATGCAGGGTAATAGGCCTCCCACAGAGGAAAGCCAGTTTGTGATCTACTTCATGTCGATTTCCATATTTTTAATTTAGAAATATACAGAAAATGGAAGCTAAATGACATGCAAGAATATATGTGCTTAAGTAGTACATGTAAATATTTCATAAAAAGCTTTGCATAAAACAGAAGTGTATGATTAGATAGACCAAGGTTTTGACTACTCGCCAGTAATTTTAAAGCTGTCAGACATCATTTTGCACTTCTTAAAGATGATTCATTTAGGTTCTGTTCAAGTTTCCATACAGAATGTGAAGAAAACAGACAAATTTAATTGGAATCTACATCATGTGCAAAAGGGAGTCACATATACATATTTATCTATAATTTTTAAAATAATGTCACATAAATCTGCCAATTGGGATTTGAAAAAAATTGAATACTGAATTTAAAATTTATATAACTGTAAAAATATAAGTTTTTAATTTTATGAAGTTTCCTGAATTTAACAACTGTTCAGAGTGGCTTTCATGAGTGTTTCTACACACTTTAGCCAAACAAGGTCTGTCAGATCCTCACAGGTCTTCACAGCAGCTGCACTGTAAGAGTGCTCAATGAATTGTTTATCATATCATTTTTGGAGAGGCATACAAAGCCAAGCTGACAGTTTAGTTGGGCCAGACATTTTAACTCCCTGTTTTCCCTACATGAGACATTTTCCAGATTAGTCTTCCAAATTGTATTTGTACATTCATACCAACATTGCCACTGAAACTTTCCATATTTAAATACAAATTGATTACCATACATAAATAGTAAATAAATAATAATAAGTACATAAATAATAAAAAGCTGTGTCTGGGATATTTTTCTCCCATGGAGGTCAAGAGATACTGTTGTACTTGGATTCCAGTGGAGGCAGTGCCTGGTTGAGAGCTTGGCTTCTATGATGGACAGTATCCTGTTATTGTGCTGGACAGGTAGAAATAGAAGCTGATGAGAAACTAAGGGACAAACAGTGGCAAATACATAGATCCAGCTTTATCTCATTCCTTTAAATCATACATCTCAGTAGCGAATGCATAAAACAACTGCTCAAATATCATAGGTCCAAAAAGACCTTAGTCATTACTCCCATACTAATTTTTCTGAAGGAATGATGTGTGTCCTGAATGATTTTTCCACAGACTGTAATTCCATTTTCTACCCCAAAAAAATGGTTGTACAGTAAGGAAAACATGTTGACCCCTGTGTCATACCCCCTCCCCTACAGGCTCCCTTAAATATTTTTTAAACTCTGTATTGTTTTGCACATGGGCTGTAAGCGACTGTGGTTCAAATGGAAGATCTGACTCTATGTTGGCATGCGAACATAAAAGAATAGAGATTCAGTGACATACATGGGGCAGTTACTAACTTCCCCTCTAACAGCAAAAAGACCATTTTTTAAAATTGTACAGTATATTCAGATACAGCAGGGAATCATCAGTACATTATTAAAACTTTCTCTTTTTTTTTTTTTTAACATGTTTTTAACACATATACTAGCTTTTTCTCTGATTAAAATAATATAAAACAAGAAACACCTTGCTGTAGACCACACCACTTTTAAGCATTTTGTGAAGAATCTAGGCCTTAGAGATGCCCCAAAAATCTCTGTTCTCTGAAAGGGACAATCAAGACCATGCATGTTTGGCAGCTGGCAGATTTTGGGGTATTTTATGAAGTGAATTACACTGCTGAGGACCTACTCTTCCAAACATTTATTATCTGTACTGAGTACTTGAATCAGACAACAAGAATTGTTCTGATATATTTTTAACTTGTACGTATGTCTTTTTTTCATCAGATTCACTACAACTGACAAGCTTTGAAAGCCAAACCTGAAAAAAGTATCCTCTTCAAGTTCTGTATGTCCTCAAAACAGAAGTAGAAGACTTATACCAGAACCCTTAAGTTACCATTCTTTCCTTTGTGAAAATAATATAAGTCAAAATTAAAATATATACTTGTTGTCTACAAGACTAATAAGAAAGGGAATGGCATCATTAGTCACGCACATACAATATGAGAATAAATTCCACCATGCCAAACATTCAGGGGAAATAACAATAATAAACTAAGATCTTTGTTCTGCAGAGAACCTTGAAGACTTATGGTATATAAAAATGAACCTGTGTATTAATGCACACATACACACACTAACATACACTGAATGTATGTGGATATATATATGTGTCTGTGTACATATATGTGGGATGTGTGCAACATAATGCAAGAAAACATTATGGTTACCACTCCATTTGTAAAAAACTCTTCTTGCCTTATATAATATAGAAATTAACCAACAGTAGTTGGGAACGGATAACAAGTTTCTCAGTAGCAGATGTGGTCACTGCAGCTGAAGCCTGTACTTCAAACTCTGTGTGAATTAATTTAGCTTACGAAGGTCTTTGCGATATGGAGCCTAGAACTTTTGATACTTAGGTAATGAGGCCAAAAAAATATTGTTATTGTTCTGACAATTTAATGATAGCTTTTTATTGTATTCTTTGTGGTATGAGCTACAGTAACTCAATGGGGTATTTTAACACCATTTTACGATGTTTATAAATCTGTAGATCCAGAATTGCAAATTTACACGAGTTACTTTGCTTTGTATGTTGACCTACTGGATTTAACAAATTGTTCAAGGGCATTCAGTGCAGTGCACAGAAATGTCGTTTAGCAGCCCTTTGTTGTACCAATAATCACTCTCTAAATCTTAACTTCAGCTGTTAACTGTTTATCAGCCAGGGGAACTCTCTGAAAATACATGCAAGTGTATATTTGCACAAGAGGACAGAAGATCAGATTTTATGTGACACTGTTGAATCCAAGAATTGGTGTCAGGAGCTTAAGTCAGCAGTGGCTCATATGCTGCAAGCCTTAAGATCTCTGGAGGCATCACATAAGATATCAACACATGATTGCCCATTCAAAGGAGGCAAGAATTTCAAAGTAGAAAGTAGAAATTTCCTTTTGGGGAATTATGGATGTTTGTCTTTATTATGACTGTGCCTGGGAAAAAATGCTGGTGAATGAGCTACTGCCATGTGTGAACTGTCAAGCCAAGAGGTAGACACTGAGAATTACGAGAAACCAAAAGTCTTTGATTATTGGAACCCTAGATGCCAAAACTATTAAGGCTTTCTGCTTTGGCAGGTGATGACCCTCAGAGGGGTATTGCATTTGATGTGAGGCTGTGGGAACGGCTTCCAAAACTGGGTGATAGCCAGATATCACCAGATAGGTGAGAGTATGTGTACGCAGTTGTATAGGAGTGTGTAATGTCACAGGGTGAATTATTTAAGGTTAAAGGTTTTAGGATATAGAATAGTAATATATACATGAGACAATGTGGAGGGATTTGGGCATTGCCTGTGTCCTTCTTCTTCACTTTCTTCTTCTTCTTTTTTCTTGGATTTGGGTGATCTTTTCTAATTGGTTAGTGAAAGCTGCATTGCGGACATTGAGTGATCTTTAATTGATTTAAAAATAACTTAGGTGTCAGGTTTTAATTGGTTTTGCTTATTGTTTAAAAATCCTTGAAACAATGTAGAAGTAACCATTTTCTTGTCTTGTTAGAGAGAGCTCACACCGCGTGAGGCTGTACCTTAGATAAGATATAATAAACAACAGAGTCCAAATGAGATACCATCATGTCTAATGTCTCCTGTCTAGACCTGGCTAGAACTAACACCTCCACAATTGACTGTTTGCATTTCCCTATAATCACTTAGTTTATTTAAAGAAAAATCTATGTGAATATACTCATTAAAAAAAGATATTGTTTATAGCTAATAAACTCTATAGTAATATCAGATATGAACTTGTGTTCCTTCAAAGGCATTGTTTTTTGGTTTATTTCTGTATACTATGACTGTCTAAATTGGTATTTGGGTGGAACTTTTCAGAGTTCATACTGTCCACACATGAGTTAAGTTTACAGGCCTAGGCCAAAAAAACTTTTTTACATCAGACAAAAAAACTGATGGGATGTTCAGAGCTAAGACAGTGAGTGAAATGCAAGCAGAGTCTAGGAGATTTTTCTAATAGTAGACTCAATACAGAATATTATAAACATTTAACTATTTATTTAAGAAATTAAAAATGTTCACTCCCAAGGATTATTTTTTTTAGAAGACAATAGAGTTTAGATTTTCAATTGACTACTTCTAGAACAAGTAATACATTTTCATATGCTAAAAGGCACATTTTTCAGTGATTGAATGATTTTTTTCATTTTTCAGAATCACATAAAATCTTTACAGACGTTGTAGTTTATCTCAGCTACCTTTTTAATAATTTTTCTCTTTGATTCTTTCAGCATCATACATTCTTACTTTTTACACTATGAATTATGTGGCATAAACCATTCATGTGAGAAATTTGAAAACATTCAAACCATCACTTTATACAGCACTGTTTAAATTCCGTATGTACTGTGTGTGCATATACTACATGGATGTTACATAGGTACTTGCACGATACAGAGTACAAACTGATGAAGTTTTTTAGAAAGCATGGAATTTATTTGCTGGTTCATTTCTGTCCAATGTAAGTGAAAGATCAGATCCATAATAGGAATTATTGAAATATTTCAAGTTAACAAAGAGAAAAACAGATGCTTGTTGTGGTCAATAATTCTGTTTAACAGTCTTCTTGGACTGGATTCTATAGGAGTTAATCAGTTAACCCTTAATTTAAACCCACTGAATTACTGTAATCTTGTGATAAATGAATCTATGTACATAATGTTTTCTTCTTGAAAGGAATTTTTCTACCCACTGTCCTGTGTAAGAATTATTCTGTTAAAGCAATAAGTGGCTCAATGAAGAAAATGAAAGGTTTGTGATTACTTTTGTAATTGTCCTGACTTCTGTTTTGAAAATGATGCCTGTTGCAGAATTCCTCAGGGAAGGTGGACATGATGTGTACCTAGGCCTTGAACAACCCGAGCTGAGGCCTTCAACAAGGCCTGATTGAGGCCTTGAAGCCTGTGACGCAGTTAGAAATTACTTGGCTGAGTGTGGCGCAGTTAGAAATTAGCAGTTAAGGTGTCAGAGAAAGATAGCATAGTGGTGAAGGTCACTGAGTAGGATTGTTA
>JBBMKD010000053.1:31609824-31624265 GCA_037834095.1 Argya squamiceps | reverse complement strand
AAAGGGATATACCAATACAAACAAATAAACAAAATACATATACAACTTTGAAAAACCTTAATCATGCACCGCAACATAAAAGTATCATTTTAATTTCCACTGTTCAGCTCAAGAAACAGCTTTCTTCTGTTGGAAGGACCATGCATTTTGAGATGTGAATCCTATATTTTATGTATATTAGGTTTTGATCAGAAATCTATTAAAGACTCTCTATTAGATCACTTGACTTGAGATATTATAACTGATGGTTTATCCCTTCTTTACCTGATATCGAGATGAAAATGCCAAGAGTTAAGGTGGAAACATCCAGTCACTACAATATAGACTGATCAAAAGAATTCATTTATTTTATTTCTGAATTAGAGCAATCTCTGTCACACCTCAGATCAATGTGACAAAACAAAAAGCAGAAGAGGAAAGAGAGGTCTTACGTAGGAGAATGGATTGTGGGACATTGGGAATGGGGCTGTGGCCGAGCCTCACCCTAATGGGGTCCAGCTGTGTAAGACAGGTGACCAGCACTGAAGGAAAAGAAGCACCACATGCTGTGGTGCATTGGTCAATCACAAAAGAGTAAAAAGGTACACAGGTGTTATGCATATGAGAAGCAGGGTATAAAGGGTTGTACTGAGGAATAATAAAGTGCTGATGTTTGAAACTATTCATGGTGTCAGTTGTGACTCCCTCATCAGTCCTACAGAACTTACATGATGTACAGTTATATTTTTTAACTCACTGTAATTGTTCTGAAAAGATAGTTCTCTGCTCGTGGCTGAACTGTCAGGGCTCAATAACCTGTCAAGTATCACAAGTCTCACCAAGTGACCCTGAGATGAGCTCAGTTGGTTAGAGCATGGTGCTGATAACACCAAGGTCATGAGCTGATCCCTACATGGGCCATTCATTTAAGAGTTGGACTTGAAGGTCCTTCTGGGTCCCTTCCAACTCAGATTATTCTATGAAGTATCAGACTAATCTAAAGGAAAATATATTGAAACAGGGTGTTTGATTCTTAGACAGTAAGGTCCTTTCCAAGTGTCAGATTTGTTTCCATGCAAACAAATATGGTCAGATCTTGTCGCAATAACCTCTTGGAAATACAGAAAAAAAACCAAAGAAATTCATTGTGCTTTGATAAATATATTTTTCTGACACTCTAGATGAATTTTAACTATTTTTGGCCACATTTTTGCCAAATTTCTCCATAATCCTGAACAACTCCATGACAGCTCATGTAAAACATGATGTATAAGGTCTGGAAAACATTCTTCCTGATTCACTTGGAACATGAGTCAGTGAAATACCAAGGGTAAGCTCCAGACAAACAGCATGGGACTTTGGCTGAATTTAGATGTCTTCTTTGAAAACACTGCTGGTGTATCTAACTTATCACATTGACTATCTTCCTTGCTGATTTTTTTTTAAATTTAATTTTCTAACATTAAAGGCATCCATTTTGTGACAGTTTTCGTATGGAAACATATGCACAGATATTTGTATCTGCTTCAGGCCTACTGCAATGTTTAAGTGTGCACATGCCTGTTCCATAGGCATTCAGCCTCAGAGTAACATGGTCTGATAGAACACTTTAAGAGAATTTCTGGCATTTCTTTCAAAAAGTTCAATAGAAAAGAAGTTGGAGTTCACTTGCTATTATGGCTCTACTAGAAGGCACTTAATAACATTTCACCCTGATAGAAAATAATTTTAATTTCTCCTGTTAAGATACAGTTCTAATGGACCCATAGTTCTGAGGTCAAAAGAGTAACAAACATTAGTAAGACTCAGCTAATCAATTCAGGTAGTACTGGTCTGTTTTCTACAGTATTTAAAGACATTAAATTAGAATTTCAAAACTACAAAGACACACAAAAGAACAAAACCGAATAAATCCAATCAGAACTGACATCTAGATGAATACCAGTTGATAAGAGTATCTCACCCATTTGAGTTCTCTCAAATTGGGAAACACTGGGAAATATGATCAGCCAATAGCTAGAAAACTGCTGTTGACATCACCTTTTTTTCCTAATTAACATTGCTTTATTATGAGGTTTCTGTTGATAAGATCACATGAAGGTGTTATACCTATCTCTAATACAAGATATATCCAGTCTTCAAGTTTTTTCAGTCTTCTTTCCCTATTGTTTTCGAAATTTTCTTTAATTCGTGCAACAAAATTAGTGCTTCATCATACTGTAATGAAATTTTCTCTAGAAAATCAAGTCTTCTGTGGCCTAAGGCAATATTCATGTTTTTATTGATCTTTTCTCATTCTGGGTTTGTTTTTTTTTAATGTTTTTTTAGGTCTTAAAGAGTTTTTTCTGTAGAGATATATATATATTTACTTTTTTTTTTTGCTACACTGTGGGAATGTGTTATTCTTACATGGGTGTTTAGGTTCCTCAGCTTTCATTTATTTCTTGGATATTTTCATCTTGCTTTTGATACCCTCTCTGTTTTCTAAGATGTAACCTACATGTTTTCGAAGATTTTTGACTCAGACTTCCTGCTTCAGGGGCATAAACCATTTTTTTCTGAGGACATACTGAGGCATCAATCTGTATTCATTACTGTGCCTCACTGATGTCACAGATTTGGAGTAGAACTGACTGATTTTTGTTATTGGATTTCTTAACATAGTTTTAAGTTTTAAATCGTAGAGGCTTAAATAAATCCTTTCTGATATATACACAATTTTCTTTGATCTTTTGAAGTGCCCCTTGAAGTAATAATAAACCTTTTTTTTGAGGTTGTCAATGAAAAAAGTTGGTTTAGGTCGCTGGTTCACTGAGCTTTGCTTTTTGCTTTGTAACAATTTGAAACTAGATTTTTTATTAATACAGCCATAATCCAAGATGGACTTTTTTTTCTCAAGTGCTTTGATATTAATGATCTCAATTACTTTATGAGTAACAGCTAATAGACCTTCAATGGGAAGTGTATGGCTTGCTAACCCGGTTGCACCTATGCTTTATGAAGTCATAAATTGAGCAAAAAAGGATCAGTATTGCTGTTCTACTCTTCAACATCGTTCAGAGACACAGTAGCAGAGAAAAGCTTGTTTTCCTGTATCTGTCAGAATTGGTTTTTGTGGTGGTTTCTGTCTTTCTGCCTAGGAAGACATCCTATCCTCCTGTTGGCCAGTGACATATATAAAACATTTCCAAGAGTCACAATGACATGCTTAGAATTTGATTTTATGGTCACCCTGTGTTCAAGTGTGATTGCTGTTTTTTCCTTATAGCAGTATTCTGGAGAGGGCTACAGCTCTTTCTTTCTTCACCTTTCATCCTCCGCAATGATAGCAACAATAACTGCTAATAGTACAGTATAATCATTGTTGGTGGTTGAAAATATCTTATTCAAACTTGAATTTGTAAAATTCTACAGAATATGAATAAAAAACCTAAACAACAAAAGAAATCAATCACACCTGAACCACAACAACAATAAAAAACCCCACCAAACCCCCACATGTTATTCTTCACAATATGAGTGCTACTCCATGCATGTCCTGGCATGATTGTACCTAAGGATTTGAACAAGAAAATGTAGTTAATTCATTTTAGACATGAGTTCCCTCCTCTTTCTGGCTTTAGTTGTATAGTAGTTAGAGAGCATAATTCTATGCATGGTTTTTTTAAAGGAAAGAAAACAGACCCAAGGAAACAAGAATGAGTCAATGATTTGTTTAAACTAAAAAGAGGAAAGCATAATCAGTGCTTTAGGAGCATGAGTTGTTTCACTGCATAAGTTGTCCAGTTTGATGAAGTACCAGATCTAGGCCCCATTTGTCTGCACTGTGAAGTGAAACATTTTCGTTGCGTTTAAGGAACAAGTCTACCATAGATTTCCCTTGTAGAGAAGATCAGTTTTCAATGAAAGCTGACTAATCTGTATTTATTGGATGTGGTATTCACCTACTTAAACTTCTTTGGAATATAGAATAAACCATAATCAAGATAAAGCATCAGTTAATTTATCCAGGAGATAGCCATCTTTAAAGCAGTTTCTTCACAATCTTTGCCTGCTACATTGACCTTTGTGGAAGATACAATTAATCCTCTAACATAACTGAGAGCAACATCTAATATCCTGACAATAGAGTGTTTAAAACTCTCTCTTTTCCCTGACGTATATAAACGTGTCTCTAAACTAACAATGGGTTCATATGGTTTTAGCCACTTTGGGGAGAGGGAAGACTTTCTATTTGCAAAGTAAATTGCATAACATGTCAGCTTACAACAGGCGTGTTGAAATTTTCTCTCAGTTTTAAAGATAGCATTGGCTAAAAAAGTACTCTCTTTTATATACAAAGAATCTCTTTGAATCTCTATTTCATTAATCAATGCTGTCAAAAAACATTTGGTGACTGAATACTTGAGCTTCTGAGAGTTTAATTTAACTTGGCCTTATATTCAGAAGATGGAGGCTCCCTCTTTTCCAAAACTCAATCCTTGCTTAGACTCTCTGTTTGGGAATTGAAAGTATTAGGAGTGTGAAGTATCTTCCAAGTTTAGCTGCTTAGCAGCTAAGTGTCTAGTTCGAAGCAGTCATCCAGCTCCCTCTGTAGCTGGCAGGAAGAGATAAGTGTAAGCTAAAGCAGTGATATGAAAGCTGGAAAAATACAAAATCTAATTAATGGAGCTGTGCAAGTGACATAACGAAGAAGCTGGAAGTGTGATTGACAATCTGACAGAAAATAGACTAAAAAGCAGGATGTCTTTAGCCCATCAAAAATCTGTAAAAGTGTTCTCAAACACTTCTACTCAAACACCACCTACTCTTGCAAGTAGGAAGATGCATAGAACTAGTACTGTGTGCATATGCTCTTTAATGCTATAGAGCTTGAAATAAAGATTTTTTTGCTACTAATGGCTACTCTTGCTAGTATTTGCATGGGTATGGATAAAGTAATATTAAAAAAACCAAAAGTATGTCCAGATTGATAATCAGTTGTACAACATATGCTACAAGGTGGATCATTACAGCAAAACTCTGGGAAAAGAAAGACCTGGTGTGTCCAGAGAGACCATTTGCCCTAGGGACCTGAGACTGGTCCGTGTGACAAAACTGCTGGGGGTCAGCAGAACAGAGACAAAGGAGTGAATGGCAAACGAAAAAAAAAAAAAAAACAAAAAAAACAAAAAAAACCACTTTAGAAAGCTGGTTCATCCAAAATTGCTGGGAAAATTATTCTTTGCAAGTGATGATCTCCCACTGAGTACAGACTGAGACTAACTAACCAGTTGCAATTAGAATATTCAGTTTTGGTAAGTGACTGCAACCCATTCCAGGTGTGCTGCAGTGAACCTTGGATGTCAGCAGAATTTGCATTAATGTCTGCAAAGCTGTGACATTAACCATGAAGATGAAGAAACAGCTTTAAAATTGAAATCAACATTTAAGTTTGGCATACACACCTCTAATGATCATAATTAGTGCTGCAGGACAGATAGCTTGACCTTCTGTCACTAGCTATTGACAGATGGTTGTAGATAGGCAGGAACAAACTGTGCTTTGAAGAAAACTAGAAACTTCTTTTGATATTTTGGTCTTTTACACTGTACTACATGGAACTTAGACTGAAGGTGAATTCATTATTCACATTATTTCAACGATTACTGCATAAAATCAAAAGAGAAGGAAAGTGAAAGACTATTATAACTTACCTTCTCTGAATACTAGGTATTTAATACATATATTTTTATAAGATAGACAATAATTTGACTTTCATTCTATGATAGAATATTTCCTGACTTGCATAGTCTTCTTTAACCAGTGTATTTCCTTGATTACCTTTCAGTTCACTAACACCTCCATCATCCCAAAGCTGGTCCATCTGCTCTTCCTGATGTTACTTGTGAGACGAAGTGGAATAATTTGTGTCAAATAGGACTGCAGGGTAAATCACTTGTTGGGCTTCTATTGAATATGAAGGCCAAATCTTAAAATCTCTGAATAAATTTAAATAAAAGTAAACAAGTTCTTATCATTATTTGTGTAGTCAGAGCAATTTCAAGACTTGATTAAAAAAAACGTCCCATCACTCTCAGTATGTTTTATGCAATGTTTGTCTTTCACTTTTTTTTATTGAACAAATAGAGACTCTACAGGTTCTCAGATGTCAATGAAAAAAAAAGCAATATTGTTCAGTAACACAGCAAAACCAAATATAGTTTCATATATAAAATAACAGGAAAATCAATGGTTATGTTTCCAGGATAATATATTTTAAAAGGCATAATATAAGCCATAAAAATGGGTTTGTGTCCCATCTTTTGATACATCCCTTAATTTTAAACAAAAGGCAAGGAAAAAAGTTAACAGACTTTATTACTATCATATTTCCATAAGTTTTCTTAAAACCCATCCATCCTTGAATAAATTCCCTACTGTGTTACTCCTGCTGTAGGATGATGTATTCTTGTACAATAAGCAGAGTTAGTCAGCGGTGAAATACTGATGAAAGAGGCACTTTCAGTAGCATCTAATTTATATACCTCTGGACAGTTCTCAAGTACATGACAGGACACATTCCAGTATATGCCAACAGTGTTATTCTTGACAACATTCTTTGTGTTCTTTGTTTCTGTGTTGACTTCTCCTTTGAAGCCTCCTAGCAGGGGACGGAGTAATTGAACAAAACAAACTGAAAATATTCCCTTAAATAATAATTTGAAAAACATTGCATTTGTAAATGAACAAAATTATACTAGTGTGGACTAGTGATTGATTGTCTTTAGAACAGAGCTCTGTGAAGTGACATAGAGATGGCCTCTTGGCTGCCTTGGCTGTGCAGGTGAGTTTGGTTCAGATGGAGTTCCTATTCCTCCATAGTGTTCAGGCAGGAAGTGACTAATCTGAGTGACTAGATCAGATTTAGATGCATACTTTATGTAAATAGCTAGATGATATGCACCCTGCTCCAAAACACTTATATAGCACTCATTTTACCAGTATCCAGTTTAATTTCCATCTATAAAGAGGAAATAATATGAAATGAATCCTGTTATGTTAGATGGTTAGAGATTCTTCTTCTTAAATGTGAAAGATCACAGAGGCAATGTGGAGGGCCGCAAATCCTCAATACCTCAGTCCCCAGGAAAAGGAGCCACTGCCCCAGCCCCAGGGCTGTGGTAAGGGTGGTCAGATCCCATGGGACAGGGGTCATCCAGCAGCAGGAGTCAGTGGGGACACTCTGTGTGTCACCCCACAGAAAAGGAGCATTGCCAAGGGCTACAAGAGCTTACTGAGAGAAGCAGTGGAATATTTGAGAACCAAAGAGTTTGTGTTATGGGATATTTACATATGGAAAGGGAAAGGTAAAGATGTTTGGGTGAGGAGAAAGGGTATTTCTTGTGTTCATACCTGCCTCCCAAGCTAGTTGTCAAAACCTCTTTACTAATGTGCACATTTCCCAGGAGGATATGTCCCAATCTCCTTGACTGTTTAATTCTTTAACGAGGACAATTCCTCACCTCAAAAAGAAATAGGATTGACCTAAGTTTTCTTTCCAGATGGAGAACAATGTCTACCCTGTCATCTTTCTGCCCTCTATTTCACAGAACTGTTAAAGTTGGAAAAGTCCTCAAAGACCATCAAATCCAACCTAGTCCCACTGCATTCACCACTAAACCATGTCTACAAATGTCACATCTACATCTTTTATGAACATTTCCAGGTGGTGAATCTACCACTTTCAGGGGCGGATTGCTCCAATGCTTAATAATCTTTTTCATAGAGAAATTTTACATAATATCCTATTTAAACTTCTCCTGGTCCAAACTGAAGTAATTTCCTCATTCTGTCAGTGCTTTCCTGGAAGAAGAAGCCAACCTGCACCTCACCCCAACGAACTTTCAGGCACTTGTAGAGAGCAATAAAGTCTCCCCTGAGCCTCCTTTCCCAAGCTGTACAGCCCCAGTTCCCTCAGGTTCTCCTCACAGGACTCATGCTCTAGAATCTTCACCAGCTTTGTTGCTATTTTCTGGACTTGCTCCAGCACCAAAATACCCTTGTGGTGAGAGGTGCTAAATCGAACCCAGGATTCAAGGGGCAGGTCACCAGTGTGCAGTAGAGGGGGACAATAACTACCCTGGTCCTGCTGGCCTCAATATTTCTAATTAAAGCCCAGATGCCATTGGTCTTTTTAACCACCTGGGCACAGGCTGACACATATTCAGCTGCCTGTTGATCAGCACCCCCAGGTACTTTTCTTCTGAGCTCCTTTCCAGCCACTCTGTCCCAACCCATAGTGCTGCAAGCACTTGGGTTGCTGTGACCCAAGAGCAGGACCTGGCACTTGGGCTTAATGAACCTCACACAATTTGCTTCAGCCCAGCAATTCAGGGGCTTCCTGTCTTCCAGAAAATCAACATTCCCACTGAACTTGATGTTGACTGCGAAATTACTGAGGGTGTACTTGACCCTCTCATCCAGCTCATTAATAAAGATATTAAACAGAGGTGACCCCTACACTAAACTTTGGGGAATCCCATGAGGGAACAGCTCCACACTGAATTTAATGCCATTCACCAGCAGTCTCTGGGCCAGGCCACCCAACCAGTTTTTTTAATCAGTAAAGAGTGCACCTGTCTAGGCCATGAGCAGCCAGTTTCTCCATGAAAATGACTGTAGGAAACAGCGTCAAAGGCTTGGCAAAGTCTAGGTAGAGGACATACACAGGCTTTCCCTCATATACTAAGCATCACCACTCACCCATTTCAGTTTATTATGCAGGACTCCATAGACAGAAATGCTACAGAGACAGGACACATTTTTGCATTAATCAGGTCTTTATATTCTCCTGGAGTTTAATGGTCTCAGTCAGAGCTTATATAAGGTTACATTCAGCTCAGGTGAAGCAAAGGAGAAAATATGTTCAGTATTAATCTGTGTCACCTACACTTCGAGGAAGTTCACACAGTCTTAGAAAAAATACACTAACAGCATCTACTTCTTTGCAGAATTCCTTTTGTGTCATGCTGCTGGACTTTTTTTTCACCATTTAATTTCACCACTTAATATACTGTGTATACCCTGACCATGAGCTGCGAGATTGCAACAGTTTTAAACATGCATTAAATTTTAAGCTCTGAACTACTGTGAAGTATCCTTTGAAATGCTAACAGTGTGAAACATTGTGTAAGAAAGCAAAAGAGCTCAAGGTAAGGGTAGCTACCTTTCTAAAACTGGAAAATACAAGAATTCACAGAGCTGAATCTTGGCTTTAATTTCACCGGGGAGCAAGTTCACAGATTTCCAACCTGACACTTCACACTGCCAAAACTACCACATGGGCTTTCTGACAAGTATCAAAAAGAAAGAGAAGAAGAGAGAAAAAAAAAGTTTTTAGTTAAGAGGTAGATGTGCCCTTTGACCTGAGTGGTTAGCAAAGGAAACTTGAGGTTGCTGTGGTTACGAAAAACTGGTATTAGAGTTTTTGCTCCCTTACAAAGAATTCCCAAAGAGGTATTCTCTGAGCACAGTAGGAAACAAAAAGTAGAAGCATAGATTAAGAGTTATTAGCAAAGAGACATTCAGAAAATATTTCCTTCATAAACCAGCTAGCTATTATGAAGACTGACTTTCACATCTGAGAAAGAAAAGTTCAAATATGCTTCTAGTATGCATAACAATTTGAAAATTGCTTAATTATCCTAAAACCCACCAGAAAATTCGAATTGGTCAAAAGGAAAATCAAAACATACCAAATGGACAGAGCCATACTGATTTAAATTAAATTTTACTGAGAAAAAGAAACAGCGACTCAGTTCTTACAGTTTATTTATATGCATAACTGCATCACTTGGTTCATTATCTCTGTCTTTAGTTTCTGCAGTCCTCACGTGCTGCAGGAAATCTGTGTTGCATTCCCATACCATGACATTTCCTTGCCACATCCCATTAGACAGATGGGATGTGGCAAGTGATGCTTAGAGCTTGTGCTGAATCCAGAGCGGCTCCATACGACCCTTCTGCCATGCCAGAGATCTGGGGAGCTGAAGCAAGTGACAGGTTTGTATTGCTGGGTGAGGTGAGCACCAGACTGCTCATAGGTTTTCATCTTAGTGAGACTTTCAGGCATTCCAAAGACATCCCAGAAGCAATCTTGGGTGCACACAATGTGGGCAGTGACAAGAAGAGGCAACAAAATAAAATGTGACACCTCAATATACCCCCTAAATTCCTGTGACTTGCGAGTCAGATTTTCCACTGCACACATTGAGTCTTGGCTGTGAAGCCATCTATCTATTAATAAGTATGAAGGAAATAGTTATAAAGCACTTTTTGATATTAATACTTTAGCACTTCTAAGGAAACAATACCTTGTCTCCAGAACAAGGAGTCATCCACAAACCATTAACATGACTGGTATGGTAGTGTTTGGTTGAAAGTTGGACGTCATGATCTTGGAGATCTTTTCATCTTTTGCAGTCATAATGATTCTGTGATTTTTAAGACTGTACATTGAGTACAGTACACTAGACTACACTCTAGTACACTACACTAGACTCCAGTACACTAGACTTCATTGTATCTTTCTGCATCCTGATTGACATATAATTTCTGTGTATTTCCATTTAAATTATTTATCAGTGTGACTTTACACTGTGCATTTTCCATGTATATACATGTGCACTGTCAAATAAGGGCTGACACCAATGGCATGAGATTCAACAAGACCAAGTGCCAGGTCCTATACTTTGGCCAAAACAATCTCACCCTGTGCTACAAGCTGAGGCCTTGGAAAGCTACACAACAGAGAAGGGTCTGGGGGTGCTGGTTGACAGTGGCTGAACAGGAGCCAGAATGTGCCCAGGTGGTCAACAAGGCCAGTGGCATCCTGCCCTGTATCAGCAACAGTGTGGCCAGCAGGACCAAGGTAGTGACTGTCCCCCTTTACTTGGCACTGGTGAGGCCACACCTCAAGTGCTGTGTTCAGTTCTGGGCCCTTCAATTCAGAAAGGACATTGAGGGGCTGGAGGGAATCCAGAGGAAGGCAGCAGAGCTGGTGAAGGGTCTGGAGCATAAGTCTGTGAGGGGTGGCTGAGGAAGCTGGGGCTGTTTAGCCTGGACAAAAGGAGCCATGTTACTTTAGAGTTACCTGAAAGGAAGTTGTAGCCAGGTGATCAACCTCTTGTCCCAGGAAACCAGCTACAGGATGAGAAGATGCAGCTGCAACTGGGGAGGGTTAGATTTGATATTAGGAGGAATTTCTTCACGGAAAGTGTGAGTAGACATTGGACTGGGCTGCCCAGGGTGGTGGTGGAGACACTGTCCCAGGAGCTTTTTAAGGAAAGACATGGTCTTGTTGGCATGGTGGTGTTTGGTCACAGATCGGACTGGAACTCAGGAGTTTTCTCCAACCTAATTGAATATGTGATTCTGTGATTGCTTGAAGGGCATTTCAATCTATGGTATATAGAAAGAAACTGACATTCAAATACAAAGTCCTTGTGATCCAAATTAAATTTTGTATTGATCTTTCAACAGGGTGAAGCATGCCAATGTTGTTTTTTACACATTGTGTAACATTTCCGGCTGTAGTATGATATTCTGTGCAATGGCAGGTGACACTTTTGATCTAAATTTTTTGTCTGTTACCTTGGTTTCCATACCAGAAACCACAATCTGGTAAACTTACTACTGCATATTATAAATTTTAATAGAACAGAATTTCTCATTAAATTTTCTACAGGATGCACCATTTACCTAAAAAAAGAATAAAAATTTTCATCATTCTCTCTGAGTCAAAAACTAAGTATAATGCAACTGAATTTAAACTTTTTCTAATAATTTCAAAATGGCAACATGATCTTGGTTTGATTATTTTTTCTCCCTTTTTTCTTTTTTTTTCTTCTACAGAAAGCCGCGTGGATGCACATATCTAAAAAGGTTGCTAAAAGCATAAACTGATTTAGACAATCCAACCAGAAATTTTGCAACTGCTTCTGCTTGATTTAGATCAAAAATAACTTTAGAAAGACAAATAAAGGGTTTATGTATGGCTTTTTTTTTTCCTAGAAAATCAGAAAACCTTGCATTTACTTTTAATGGGACAAATTTGTTCTTAAATAATTTCTACAGTCAAAATAGATCAGAATTTTAAAACAGAAAATTTAATATACAATTTTTTATTTATAAATCTGAAGGATTTTGCAAATAATAGATACCAGATACATAAATTTATCTTGTCAGAAGATTTCCTGAGATTTATCTTTTGAAACAGAGAAGAGAAGAAATAGATACCATATCACACACAAAGACCTTGTGCTTCTAGATGTCTTAACTAGTATATTACATTTTAGTTGTGTTAAACCTAAGACTGATAAGGCAAAACCTGTTTCTTTCTACAGACTTCAAAATAGAAACCAAATTGAAAAGGCCTGAGAATTACACTCTTTTATCAATCTAGTTTACACAACCTTTGTTCCTTATATTTAAACTGCTATCTAATCCATTCTTAAATGCTATACCTACTTGCTAGAGCTAATGTTCTAGGGGAAGCCAGTTCAATGTTCTTGTTCTTGTTCTTGCTTAATCTTGTATGCTGCACAGCAATACAACAGTACAGGTAGGTGGGTAGGTGGGACATCTTCTCTGAGGAATACATCATAGTAGAAACCACTTCAGCATATCTTTCAATTCATGCTGTTTTCATCTTCTCTTATTTTTCATTCATAGAATGTTGCAGATGCCAAACAAGCTTATTCTTATGAGACAGGATATGCAAAATGTAACATTAATTCACTGCCAAACTGAAAGATTTAAAAAATATTTGATGGCGAGATGGTGGAGCAAATGTATTTACATTGAGGGAGTTATCCCAAAACACAGGACTGTTGGCATGGAATTTAAAGCTCTTACTAAGAGCTATAAAGGTCATGTTATCAGTGGCTTCATGAACATTTGCAAAGACATGACTGGGTAGGGTATCTGTCTCAATCAGACAGTGGAACTATTTTACATCCACTGCTGTCATCAAGCCTAATGTTAATCAAGTGTGTTTTGGCAGATGGGGGCCAACAACATGATCTGCACTGTGGGGAGATGAAAATGGATATTCTTGTACTGAAGAAACTTCTCATGTAACTTTTACTCACAGCTAAAATAAACTTATAACTGCCTATGGAGAATTCAGATAGTGCAGTGTTGAAAACCTTGTGGCTACAAGAAAATTGATATTTTTTTCTTGAGGAAAGGATTTGTATGTCATGCAGTAAATACAACACAGACCATGCACCGAATAAGAGAAAAAAAACATATTTAATAGCCGTTCATCATTTCAAGTGTTGCTGTTAGCTCGTTGAATCAGCTATAAGGCCTTTAGGAAAAAAGTACCATTTTGTTTTCCAAGAAGGAATATGAGAATTAAAACCAATCTTGATTCTGTCATCCTTAATCCTGCATTTTCTGAGCTTCTGGAGTTCCTAATGAGCTTCTGGAGAGCCTAATAATGTTCTCAAACTTACCTTTATGTTATATATAAAATGTAGGATGGGATATGATGGTGCAATTTCCTAACAATCACTTTGCAGATTGCACACAATAAAAGATTTCTAAATATTTTATTATTCCTTAATAATCTAAGCACAGTATAAACTTGATTCTCATATTGATTCTTGGCAATTTAATATTTCAGTTAATAATGAATGTGACAGGCTTAAAATATTCATGCATTAATACAACGGGAAATATTAATGCATTGGCCTATCTGACCACTGCACCAAAACATTAAAGATAAAGTTGAAATTTAGTGACAGATACTTGCATACTTTATTCTATTGTATGAAGCATGTAAGAAACAACAGAAAAATTCAGTTCTTCCATGTCAGAATTAAACAAAACTTGAACTTTATAATTTAAATGACCAATTGAATTATTTTTTTATATTTTCTGTGTTAGCGATACAAAAATTGATTATGAACATTAGTTCTGATGTCCTCTTTTCAGTTTAAAATTGGGTCATTTGACATTTAGTAAGATCCATCCACACATGTCTGTAAAATGGAATTCCATATCTGCATATAAAATACATGATGAAATTTCAAAACAACCTGAGTAAATTAAAATATGTAGCTAGATTATTATGAAGTGCTATATTTAAGGATTAGTTGCCAAAAATAAATAAATATATAAACAAAACAATCCATTAAAATTATTCAATTTTGTCCTGAGTGTTGCTTTTTACAAGTATCTCTTGTAAAATATCTGTTATATCTGTTGAGTTATAATTATTTTTTTGGAAAAGTCATGTCATATGGTCATGTAGAAAGTTGTGCCATATTACAATAGCAATATTGTAGCAATATTAAGCATGTCTTAAAATGCCTGCTGACTAGAAATGGTCTTCTGAATTTGTCCTGGGTTGTAGAATAAGATATGCACAAAGTATTCTATCACCCTCTTCATCATCTGTTGAAACCAATTGT
>JBBMKD010000053.1:31577131-31609478 GCA_037834095.1 Argya squamiceps | reverse complement strand
TTGTAAAATATCTGTTATATCTGTTGAGTTATAATTATTTTTTTGGAAAAGTCATGTCATATGGTCATGTAGAAAGTCGTGCCATATTACAATAGCAATATTGTAGCAATATTAAGCATGTCTTAAAATGCCTGCTGACTAGAACTGGTCTTCTGAATTACACTTGGTCTTCATCAGAAATTGATCAAATACAGAAAATTTTCTGGGTCGGCAATTTCTTCTTGAGGCCTGAATCATTTATTGAATTTTTTTCCCTATGGAATAAAATCCTGCATGCTATTACTCTCTTTTGTGTTTTTTATTTCTTACAGTAACTAAGTCAGGCACTTTTTTTTTCAGTAATGTTATATAACGTGCTATCTATTAATGCTTTTAAGATAAGCAGATGAAAAAATGTAAGCTAATCCATTTTAAATATTGAGGGTTCCTATTGGATTTTTATATCATATTTATATTTGGGTTACCAGAAATTTCTCTTGTTCACTTTGCATGAAACCACAGTTTCACAGGCCACATTGGTCACTGACACATATTGTGAGAGAACAATGGAAGATCAACCCTCCCCTGTTCAGTAGTTTGTCAGGAGTGATGTATTTGCTGACATTTGCTACTGGAGCATGGTTTTTTCCATACTATCATTTCATGGTACCAGCGTGTCCTGATTTAGGGCAAATTTGGGCAGAAACCTCCGAATGGGGTTCCTCTGGAGAGCAAACCCAAATGGCCCCTCCACCCCCAGCCAGTCTGGGAAAAGAACTTCCTCAGAGAAAAGTGGAAAAAACTATTTATTTAACAAACAAACTGACCACAAGTGTAAGGAATGAATAATATGAAACAATAAAACCTCTCTCTGGTCCAAAGAGAGATGACAAAACTGAGAGAAGTCCTTGCCGTGAGTTAGCTCAGCTCTCTCAGTCTTTTATCAGTCCCAGTCCCTTCGGCACTGGAAAATGCTGAGGCCCAGGCCCAGTGGGCCACAGGTGCAGCTCCTGGTGCTTCTCTGCATTTTTTCAGTCCAGAGCCAATTTAAACAGTCCCAAAAAAAAAGGAAGAAAAACAGTCCAGGAAGCTTCTTTGCCTCAGCTAGCTAGACTAAGTAAAAGGAAAAAAAAACCTCTCTCTCTCTGGCTGCTGTCCATGCATCCAAATGAACACACAGTCCCAAGGACAAAGAAAAGATGCTGAGGAGTGAACACTGTTTTTCAAAATAAACTGTGCACTTCTTCTTTCCTGCCCACTCTCAGAATCAGTCTTAAAGATACATAACAAGCAACACACACAGAACAGCCGATTGGGGATATAGGCATCATAGTCACCCTAGGACACATCCCTAAATAGAAGCGCATATACCATGCAGCTCTCTATGAAACCTCCTGTATACTGAGCAGCTTAAAATTCTTTTGTGCTGATGAGGGTGCAATGGTTCAATATCTGGGTTTATTGCTTGTTGAGGTCTTAGAAACAGGACCTGTTATATTCTGATGGTTATTCTGATCACTCTTTTCACTGCAGCTGAATGTTAACACAGAAAAAAAATATTCTCAACAGCAACTAGGAGTCAGACCTGCTTTATTTCATAAAGATTCTTTCCTATATAAGCTAACAACTATGAGGATGGATGTACAGTTTGATCCAAGATCTTCATATTAGATATGGCTATCATCAAAGGGGATCGTGATGTGATGATATGTGCAACCTTACATTTGAAACTCTCTATGTGATATTTTTCATATTAAAACAGTTGTAATTGAGTTTTCTATCCTCCAAAACCTGAAGAGGAGATCTGTGTTAAAAATACTTTTAATATAGATTTATTGACTGTTCAATAATTTTAAAAATGCTAGTTTTCTGGAACACAAAAGAAGCTGTCGATGGCTATGCAGGCACTTAACCCTAATCAATATTCTGTTGTGTAAGAAATACTTTTATTTCCTGGGGTAGTCAAGATATGTGTCCTGTGAATCATATAAACATGTAAATTTATAACTTCATGTGCTAGATATTCATGCTAGAATAATGCATGTTTTTTATTATCTTTGTGCTTCTCAGATGATAGGGGTTCTCCACTTCTATTGTTTAACCCAGCACTGACCCCCAGCCCCAGAGTGTCAAGGAATACTGTGCTGTTCATTATATGGAATAGTTTTTAAATGTTGACTTCCTAACTAAAATACAATGCTTTCTAAATATGAAATCCTTGTGTTCTTATTCCCAAAGAACATTGTGCCATCAATCACAGAATTTCTGACGGACACTTTCTGTGGTGGGATACTTTTTGCTATACATCACCATCTACATTGTTCAAAAGGATTTAGCAGAGATTCCTATTACGTTATATAGAAGACCCCAACATAGATTGAAATGTAGTACACTTACAGCATTTTCCAAATGTAACATTATATGAAGTTCTTTGTAATTTTCCATCCTTAGCTAGATGTGAATGACAATTTTGCACAGGCAATAATGCTCTTCATAGAAAGGATTATATGTCTGCATAAATCTTTGTAAAAGCCCATTAGTGGTATTTTCAGGAATAGTCTAAGTAGAAAAACATCTAGACTAAGTGGAAGTATTAGTCTAGTTATGTCTAAAATTTATTCTATTGATCATGAGCCAAAATTGAGCAACACAATGATAATGCCACCACATTTGGATGAGATTTTTTTTCTTGGCAGGCTATCCAAGAGTTTGTGGAAATAAAGTCATTAATCCCATTTGATCTTGCTGATGTCATACACATGCCAATTTTTTTTTCCACCTTATTTTTAATGAGAATAAGGAACCAGAACAGTGAGACACACAATTCTAGGACATGGAATAATTGTTTTGTGGTGTATTGTGATGTAGATCTTTATGCCAGATTTTAATACATAAAATTTATCCTGAAGTAAAAAAAAATTGGGAATCTCGCTTTGACAGTTTGGTTGCTTTAAACAGCAAAGAAGAAAAACGGCAAGAACTATGTGATATGTGATATATATTTAGAAATTAGCTCTATAAAATCATCAACATCAGAGGAATTGTTACCTCTTACCTGTGTCACCATCAAGAGGCAGTCTGCAGGAGACCAAATAATTAAGAGCACTGGACACTTCAAATAAGTCAGTGATAAATTGAAGATATCAAATAATGTAGTGACTACATAGATAGTGAATCAATGTTTTCTACAGTGGAATTTATTAGTCAGAACAAGGTCTCTTCCAGAGAAGATTTCTTTGGGGACTCTTATTTGAGGGAGTTTTCCATGACTGTGGTAAAGGCATCCAAAATAATCAATGAGGCTGAATCAAACTAGGAGATTTCTGGGACACTTAGGGTACTTCTGTCATAGCAAGATCACAGTAAGGCACTGGAGACTACCTAGTCCACAATCCTGATCTGTGCGAGGCAGTCTCCAGTTCTAGACTACTGAGCTAGGGCTTTGTCTAGATAAATGTTAAAGTCTCCAAGAATGGAGAACCACAGCCTTTTTGAGAAATCTCAGTACACTCTGCACTAACTTACAAGTGAAGATTGTTTTCTTAATGTCCATTTGAAGTTTCCTGGGACACCATGTGGCCCTTACCCCTTGTGGCATTACTTATGACAGCTGAGAATGGTCTGTCTGCCCTGGGGCAGCCTTCAGGTAACCATAGGCTTCTATTGAATCACGAATTACACACTGCACTGCTGAACTAATAAACCTCATAATACCTTAACCCCTTCCCATAGATCACGTACCCCACCCAGAACAGCAGCCTTGTCTCCACTTTCTCACAGACCTCTGGGGATTCAAAACTGGACTCAACATTCAATGTTCAGCCTTACTAGCTCTGAGCAGAGAGGTGATAACTTCACTGCATCTGTCAGTCATGCTGCTTCTGCTGTAGCTTAATGTGAGGTTTTGCTTGTGTGCTGTGGAAATGCATTGTTGAATACAAATTCAGCCTGCTTTCACTGTAATCCCCAGGTCCTTTCCAGCAAGACTGCTGCCCTGCCAATCACTTTCCCGTTTGTAGTGAGTCCCTGAGTTGTTCTGCATTGTGTGTTTGAAGCGAGCATGAGGATATGAACAGCAGTAACTGTACCAATGTCTGCCACTTTACAAGGGGGAGATGTTTTCAGTCCCTTTAGGTGGTATGGGAACTCTTTAATTCCATAGCTTCCTAAAAAGCCTAATAATTAATTTTCTGTGAATAGGAAAACCTAATTTATTCGGAGTCCAAGATCACAGTTTTGACTGAAGCAATATACAAAGATAAGTATCAAAGATTCTTCATTTCATTTATATTAGTGATGCATTTAGATAGAATTAAGACAGAGAACACTACTATAATCCAAAAGCAGCAGCAACCACCAGCAGAAGTTAATTTTGTATGTGCAAAGTATATTGTCATTTTGATACTAACCTCCTCTCATGAGGACTTAACAATAAGCAAATGAAAAGGAAAATATATGTGGTTACAGTATGGACATTTCCTTTTAGACAGGTGAAGATCAGATCTTTAAAAAGGAACCCCATGAACACTTTTGTTGTGAAGTGCAGGATATTTTATACAGCTCTTTTCAGATGTTTCAGCAGAAAAAAATTAATTTAAAAAGTGATGTTAATTTAAAGTCACTATTTAAAAATCATAACTGTCCAGCTTGCTAGAGCCATACTTTGTAAACCACATTTTGTAAATTCTACAGTAATTAAAAAAACCCATGCCCATATACATTTCAATCAAGCAAAATTTTTATAATTAAAATATTAATATTTATGGTTATTTCAATACAATCAATATTTTCATAGACAAATTAAATTATTTATCAAAAATCTAGTTCACAAAACATCCAAATTATATATATACATTTTATCTTCTTTCCCTCAAAAGCTGTTAATTTGCTTCTAAAATACAATAATTCATATTATGGCATATAATTTTCCTTTAAAAAAAGTATGCAGAAAATAAATGGTATTTGCATTCTGATTTCTCAAAATACAATACATTTCTTCTTCTTTAAATCAAGTATGTTGTACACTATATGTATGTTACAACTATAGCTTAGAAATTATAATTGGATTTTTTTGTATGAATGTCTCTCTATACAGTGCTAAAAGATACATTCTGCTAAAACAAGAAAATATGAAAAACAAGGCACTATTTGGTTTCAAAAGATTTACCTTTGTATTACAGAATTTTAAGCTGCAATCAGGAATTAAACAGGGAATGTATATATGTGATATCAGTATAAACATAAATAAATTATGTGGAAAGCAGTGCAACAGTAAATGTAGCAGAATGGAGTCCTTCCTCTCACTTGCCTTCACTTTTCAGAACTAAGCCCTCCAAACGACAAAGTTCAAGGGAATTGCTTCTTGAAATGAGAGATTCCTATGTTATAGCTGTATTACAGTATAGCACTGTGCTCTTATTTAGCTCTTATTGTCCAGCTTTCCATCTGTTCCTTTTTTCCTATGCTTTCTTAGATTCTCTGATGGGATTTCAAAGAAAGTAGATTCATTGCACCTCAAGGACAGAATTTACATGTTACTTTATTGATGAACAATTTAAGAGTCTGGTTGGGTGCCACTGGGTATCAATTACAATTCTTGCAAGGACCTGGCATGAATTTACTCACGATTAATGAGATGTCAGCAAACTTGAAAGAAATGCATTGATGTCCAATAGCAAAGTAATCAGACCCTCACAAGGCCAGGTAATATGAACATCTTTCAGAGAGGTTTCATCTGTCTTAAATGTCATGGATAGAATCAGTATACTTCACAAAGGGAAAGGACTGTGCCAGATAAAAATACAATACTGGGACCATCCAAATGCTAAATTAAATGAAAATATAGTGAATCTATTAAAGAATAATTTTTGAGATATGCCTTTGTAGTTGTGTGTGTATAGGTGTATATATATATGTGTATATGAATATATATATCCATAGATATACACAATCTGTATAAACTTGAGTCTAAAATTGTCAACTTCTAATATTTTTTACTCACTTTTTTATCTGGATTAAGCAGAAGGGAAGTTTTAATTGTCCAGGTTTTGCATTTTGCACCCTGCTTTTTATGATTTTCCTCTCTCTGGCAGAATTTAGTGTTGAGAGTTAAGGGCCTGGGTTACATAGGGTACTTCTGAGGAGGAAAAACAAAAATGAGACAAGCAACAGGAAAATTTTGATAGGAATTATTACAAAATTTCAAGTGCAAATCTGTTTTTGAAATGCTACTTTTCTCCAGACTGTAAACCAGTGACTCTGGGCTTTGGAAGTGACTTTGTTATGTACAAGTGTCAGAACCCACATTCTGGAAGCCATTCATAAATTATGTATTATCAGATTTTAAATAATGAAGCAGTGGTAATGATATTCAAGTTTACATACCACCTAGGATTAAAACTAGGCTTTTAAATTCCCTTCAACCCAAGAAAATCTGGTGTAAGTAACCTTATCAGAGACATCTGCATGACATCTCCTGCTTCATAACTCTGAGGGATCAGAAGATTCAAGTCACCAGGTTTCTAGCTTACTACAAACTATAAGAATGGGAATTGAAGCACTGACATTCTTCCTATTGCACCTGTCAAATCAAACTCAACTGAGAAAAAATGTGCAAATGTTAGGAGCCAGACGGCAGAAACACGTGTACTGCTACAGCAGATACATTATCAGTTTGGAAATATTACTACTCTTACATTTTACAAGCAGAGAAACTTGAGCCAACTGCTACCTGCAGTGAGCAGATGAGGGAGATTCTACATAACTTAATGATCACAATTATTTTTTACTTAGTTACAATCACAATCATATTCATATAATTGAAACTCATTTCTCAGAGAGAGCTTTTTAGTTGCACTTAAGTGAGCTAGCTGAAAAAGTGTTCTGTTGTTGAAAGAGCTGCTTGGAAGGGCTCATCCAGAAAATCTTGCTCTGTCCTAGGAAACTTTCTAAACAAAGCTGATGGAACAAAAGTGCCCAAGTAATTAAGTCCATCCAGACACATTCTTAATATAAAAGACCAAATACATTTTATATAATATAATTTCACTTTGGGCAATGGTAATAGGAATAATTAATTGAGAATGTTATTGAAGTGTTTACAAAAATGAGGGGCAGTTTAGAAACCAAGGCAATATTTCTCCATTGCTACTGTTCAAATGCTGCAAAAGTAACCATATGTCTAAAATTGAAAATAAGTAATGGTGCATGAAAATTTCCTTATGAACTACAGCTTTTAGTTTCCTCCAATTAAGATGGAACTAAGAGATTCTTTGCATTTGTTGGAGCATCAGCTTAAAATGGGTTCTCCAAACTCCTTTATCTGCTTGATCAATTTAAAAAATCAAATATGCTATTGACTAGACTAGAGTATGTATCACATTGTGGAGCATCATGTAAAAATTCTTTGATATATAATATTCGTATAATGAATTTTTAACTAACTCTTGCTGTCTCAGGATAGTAATGAGAATATGATAGTAATTCAGATGGGGTTTTCCTTGCAAACTATTTTTGATGACATTAAATTAAACATCCTAAATAAGGAATTGATTGCTCTTAAATTAACATTTCTTTTTAATTTATAATAATTTGGTACCGATTGAGATACATGCTTGACAATTTAGATACATGTCCACTGTTTTACAGGTGCAACTAAAAAATAGAAGTTTTATAACAAATTCACGGTTAGTTATATTTGGATAATAAAAACAAAAAGATATAACTTTTGAGATTAAGATGAACATGTTGGGTTTGCTTTCAAAAATGTATTTTGAGCAAAATATTTCACATAAGCAATCCAAAAATTCAGAAGTTGGTCATTGTGATGGGTGCACTTGACACCGTAAACAAATTAACCATACCTTGGTGCAGTTTCCAAAGGGGATAAAGGCCGGGGCTGTAGCTCCTGGCTGTTCCTCCTCTAGGAAACCCCCAAAGAAACAGTGACCCACAGTTTTTCCAAGAGTCACTTGTCAAGGACCAAAGAAAGTTGTGGGAACAAGGAGTCTCATGCATACCTTTTCCACTATATGTATTTTGACCTCAAGACAATCACTTCTTTTCCAGAAATATAGCAGCTACATCAAGAGTTTAGAAAGCAGGGAGATCCTCTCTGGATCTAATGACTCAGTGGGAGAGTCTCCCTTACACTTTTATGTCTCCAGTCTCTGTGTAATTCATTCTACCTTGATTCTTAGTCAATTTTTCTTTGTGTGTTTTTTTCATCCAGTAAGTGATAGAGTAAACTTAGCTTGACTAATGGCACTTCAAAAAATGCCAATTAAAACCACTTTTGCTAATACTTTTGACAGTGATTCTTTGGATGACTTAAATCTCTCTTTAACTACAGTCATGGGTTGAAACTGAAAAACTCCAGAGAAATGTAAAATATTTCATTTGAGAAAAAAATCAAATTATTTCTGTAGTCTTTTTTTCCCAGGTATTACTGATAACAAAAGTGATGGTACCTCAGCTGCACTTTCCTTTCTGTTATGGTCAGCTAAGGCCTAACAGATCAGTAAGGACTTTCTCTTCATGGCCATCCCAAATTTCAACTTAAAATGGAACAATTCATAACTCTATATAGACTCCTTCAGTTTGGGTGAACATTTACAAAATTCTCTTATCTTCAAATGATACCTCAACAAATTGTCTGATATGCTAGCTATGACCATTGAGGATGGGTACAATGCCATCCCAAACTGTGCTATTTAATCCCTAATTTAAAATCCTTCCAAAGAGACAACTAATTCCCTCTGAATCAAAACATGCTTGGAATGCTCTTCCTTAATTAAAATATCGATTTTTTAAAAAAAATCTCCATTACTTATTGTCTCTATAGACACATAAAGAGGTGATGAAATATAATGTGCTTCCACTTGTTTGAGAGAAGAGAAAACATCAGCAACACATTGCAAAGTTATTGTCAGTGCAAATCTGCCAGCAACTGTGGGGAAAAGGAGTAAGAGCACAAAGATGTTTGAGCAAGAATTACTTATTCTTGTGGAGAGTATTAAGGGAAATAGCCGGGAAAACTATAAATGAAGAACAGCAAAAACCCTGAAACATTTTCTTGCCCACATGTTTCCAGGAATCACATGCAGAATATATATGGTTATATCACAGGAATTAATTAGTCTAATGGACCCAATAGGAAGAAGTAAAAAACCCCCATGATATCAGTGATACTGCTGTGGTTTATTTTATTGAATTTGAACACTCTGAGCACAAGGCATAAAGACAGAAAATATATCTCCTGAAATACACAGGGCTCAAGAAGAGCAGCAGTCATATGGATAATTGGTGCTGTTAATAAGTATGCTACGGATCCTGCATTCTGCTCCTCTAGAAACACTGAAAAATAAAGCTAATTTGGACATTTGGGTGCATTGCTACCAGTGCATTCAGTTAAAAAAAAATCATTTCCTCTTCTTGTTGCCTCACTGGATGCCTGATTAAAAACTGTTAATATTCCCCTCCCTCCTAGCAACTCTAGACAACTCATGCCTAAAGGCAGAGATAACCAGAGGAAGAGGATATTTCATAGTGGTACAGTAGAGAGAGAAGTTACTTGTAATAAACCACACATGTAAAAATTCTATTGGTAACTTTGCTAGTTATAATCAGCAAACAGTTCTACTAGCCTTGAACTTTGAAGTCCCTTATCCCACACACACACACTTTCTGCAGATGCACATTTTCCCCATCATTTAGGCTGCAGAGAACAATTTCACATCTGAAAACACAACAGGAATCAGAGTGTTTCCAGCCATTTTTGACCTCAGGTTCTCTCTTTATGGTGCTAGTTTATGAATAGACCTCATCCACCTGAAGATTTGTACTTGTACAGGTTTGAGGGCTTAACACCCCTCTGTTCTGTTTGTGTTTGTAATAACTGGCACATCACACTATATCTTATATAAACAGGAAAGGCAGTGAGGAAGAAGTCACCTCACAAGGAAAAGGTATCTTAAAACAGGTAAAATATATTCGGCAGAAGAAAAAGCAGAAGAAAACAAAAGTTTGTGGTCCTGGTAAAAAAAGTTTACTTTTTATCAGCATTTCCTAATTCAAGAGAAATGAGCAGCATGTTTGTTCATACAGTCTGAATAATATTCAAAAATCTCTTTTAAGAAATGCATCTTTATTTATATTTCCCCAGATAATTAGGGAACAATATAGATAATCCAGGTTGTATCCCAGGGCATGTGAACTAAGAAAAGACATTTAATACAATGTAGAAGTCAGCCTTCCTTATCAGCAAGACCTAAAAAGACAGAAGAGCAGAGAGAGTCTAGAGCATCACTTTTGGTGACAAATTAAAAAAATTGTCTTAAGTTGCCTTCCCATTGAATTTCTGCTGTTGTGTCATTAACATACTTTTATCTTTGAGACTTGTTCAAAAACAGAGAAAGAATAAATATAATTTTTAATCACCTGCTTTTTCACCTCATACTTGAAGAAAATGTCTTTTTCTGTAATTTCAAATGCTTCTGTGCAACAACTTTGGCAGTATTAGATTTACAGTTGAACTTGATCTTAAGGATCTTTTGCAACCTAAGTGATTTTATGATTCTGTGGACCTCCTAGTAGTCATGAATGTCTGGGCACCATGTACGCAACATTACCAAAAATATTGAGGATGCAAGTGATATAACACAGAATTTGTACTTTAATAGATATTCCACAACTTTGAATTTGGAAGACTTGTCTTTCAGAGAACTACAGTAAACACCAGCAGCTGGTCTTACAGCAAATATCTTTCTTGCAGTTAGTTAATAAACCTTAACACCTGTATCCTCTTTATCTACTTCCTCATTGAGTTTTAGAGGAGATGAAGTGTGAACTGAAGGTAAGAAATTCTATCCTTCTTGTAACTGTAATAGACCAATACACTTTTAGAGTATTGCTAAATAAATAACTAAAATTATATTATTTATTAACAATATTTTTTGTTTATTTGTTTAAAAACTATCTGGGTGTTTAATCATGAAAATACCACTTTTCTTGGTTTAGTTTGGCAAATTAATTGAAAAGAAATTAATGGTGTAAGAAATTTTGTCTTTGACATTCTTTTATGGGTAAAAAGTTTTCATCAACTTTTCCATTGTGTCGTCAGCTTATATTTTCCTTCTATTGCTGGTGTGTTCATAGTTTTCTGTGTTTGAGTTTTGATTTGGGCTGCAAGAGACTTGAATTATCATTGAAAACATTTTTTTCAATCAATTTTATGTCTTGATAAGTGACTTATCAAAAGCAGAATTTCTTCATGAGTATATGACTTTCCATATAACATTTTATTTTCAGGACTACAGTTTGCATTTAAGTGTGGCTGGTTCTTTCCTAGCTTACATCCTTTGAAAGGAATTGGGGGAAGTTTTTCAGTCATTCTCTCCAGTCTGGCCAGTTGCTTGGGTGACCTCTGTTGTCATTCTGCCAAAGCAGAACATCAGTGTCTCTTCCCATGGTGTACTATTGCTACCTAGCCACATATTTGTATTTTCTTATGGAGCTTGGATTTGCTATGGGGTTCTGAAGGATTTCTGATATGTGATTGAAATATTCTGTTACTTTTTCTGGTACAAATTGTTGGCTGGAATGTTAGAGAAAAGGATTTTGGTCATGCTTTCTGCTTGTGTAGACCTATACCAAGTCAAATTGGCCTAATTCAATGAGATTTTCCCTGAATATAAAGATTCAGAAACAAACAAACAAGCGAAAAACTTGTAGGTTGGGATTTAAAATCATAAATTGAATGCTGAGCAGATATTGTTTTAACAGCTGTGAGCAGGAAGGAGAGGGAAACTCCAATAAACAACGAATTAAGATATTTCAGGCAGTCTCACATAAAGGGAGTGCATTTGGAACATGTGTAATAGTGGGGGAAAAAAAAGATTTTATTTATTTACTGTTATGATATTCGGTAGAAAAATTACACACATTCCTCTGCAAAAATATCAGCCATCCCACTTCCCTAATGCATATGCATTATGTACCTTAAATAAACAACCATCTGATCCAACCATCTGAATGTGATTTAGCCCAAATAGACTTTCTAGGCACTCTGACACATATTTTCTGCTATGTTTGATAGAATTCGAGATGACTGTTCTTTTGGCAGTGACTTTTAATTTCAATCTGTCTACCACAGTCATGCTATTCCATAATCATTGTATCATTACAAGTTTACTAGGTATTCTTATTTCCATTTTTGAATAAAATTAAGGAAAAAAAAATCTCTGAAATATTAACATGTCTCTTCATGTTTTCATCATCTAAATTATTACTGTACTTTAATTAGCAGGCTGAGAGCAAAGGGAATTTTACACATTAGGAGAACAGAAGTTACATATTTGAGACAGAAGATACAGAAAGAACCGGAAAATATCACAAAACACTTATGCTTTTTAACACTCTCCTCTGACCAGCTGAAACATTCTTTTGTGGGGTGAAAAGATTATCAAGAAAAGGCATATTCTTTGTTTCTTCTCTTCTTCTCTCATTTTTATTGTACTAATAAAATAGCTATTGCATTAGTTTTTAGAATGTACACGCATAATGCCTCTAAGAGACCGGAAATAGCTTTTCCAATAACTAATTTACAGAAGTTGAATACGACTTCCAAGTCAAAGCAAATTGGTTCTCTAAAACAAAAATAGGAAGGGTAACATTCTGGCCCCTGGAAAAGCTTTTATGAAGTTTGTTGGATCAATTTTGCACCATTTAAAAACCTAATTTCAGAGACCAGATGCTCAGTTGTTTCTGCAAATCGTCCTAAATGTCACTTCTGAAAAGCTTGTTCCTAATATTCAGTATGTTATAAAAAACAAAAGAAAAAATAGTTTAAAAAAACACTTCAGACTCATTTAACACCCAGTAAATGCACACTTTCATTACCTTTTGGAAAACTACTACACTCTAAACTAATCCAGGCCAGTACATCTGTTTCTGGCTCTGAATCTTTCCTGTGAAATATTTTGAGTTTATGACAATAATTGACTCAGAAGTGAGATTTTCTGTAAGAAGGTTGATATTGTGTATCTACCTGCCTTAGTGGCATAAATCATTGCATTCTGAATGGTAGGATTGGTCCAGGAAGATCTGTATGGATCCTATTCTGAAGAGTGCAAGGCAAGACTGGAAGACCTAGGACAGATCACATTCAGCTATGTTAAAATCAATGCATGCTGTTTTTAGGATCAGGAATTTTGATGATTGATCACATTCTGAAGAATATTGCTACACAAAAAATAAGTTTTTGTGAATGCTACCACAGAGGAAGTATTTGAATAATATTTGTGTAGGAAGTGTTTTAGAAGGTGTTTATGAGCCCTGAGAGAAGAACCATATAGCATGGCTTATTACAAGACTGATACTGATATTTCTATTCCCAAGTGCTGGTCACATTAGAGAAATAGACTGCTGTACGCTGTGGTTTAACTATTCAACTTAACACTGCTTTAGAAAGAGTAAGTAAACTTATTTAGGGCAGAAATAACTTCCCAAAAGACTTCAAGCTCAAGATACACTACAAAATAGTATTGTAAAATTTCCCTGTCTCAAACAGAATGCAATTAAGCAGAGAAAGAAAAGGCTGGTAGGGGAATTATGACTAAGATCACAGAGTCAGCCTGGTTTTTCATCACCTGATTCAGGTCATGAGCCACAGTGTACCACTCTGTCTTGCTGACCATAAACAGCAGTTGAATGAATTATATTATCTCACGGCTTAGTAAAATATAAACTTTTGTAATCTTATCTGAGAAAGTGAATGTTGAATGCAATACGCATTTTGGAAAACTTTGCATGAAAAAGGGTTAAACAACATTTTCTGCCTTCTTCATCATGGTTGCTTATCATATGTTATCTTATGGCAAATGGAAAAACTTTGATTCTCTTGTTTACAATATTAAAAAAATTCTCCTCAGTCCTTTTCTCTTTCAGTAACACCTTCTTGCCTGCTTTTGGATGTCATAGGCAAGGACTTTGTTGATGGAGTGATTAAATGATGTGCAGTTTGTCCTTAGCAGTGAAGGTGATAATTACACAGAGAACAGCTTCTAAGGAATAAGAATGTTCTCATGGAAGAGGTCTCAGAATAAAAACAACAGCTGTGTGTTGCTCTTAGTAGCACTGGGCCTTTCTTCATTACTGCCCCATCACTCTTCTGAAATTGATCCCATTTCATCCACTTTAATGAAGTTTAACAAAAAAATGTTGCTGAAGAATTTCAATGTCGCCTTCTCTTTCAGTAGCTGACTTTCTTCGGAGCACTGAAAATAGCACCTTCTGTTCAATAAAGTAAGCAAAGTGAAACTGTTAGCAAAGGCTAAGTTCTAAAGTTTTAGGCCCAGTCACATAATTTGTTGAGCACATAATATTTATCTTTACTGTGTTGGTTATCTTTGCTGTAGGAGAGGTAATGTTGCCTGTATATCAAAAAGGAAAAATAAAATTGAGATTAATTTTTTTTCTTTTTTCTTTTATTTAGGTGTATTTTTGAGCCCTCTGTTTCAGAATCGAAGAAATAAAAAGCAAGAAAACATCAAAATCTTGAGGTAACACCCTTACAAAGTCAGAAAAAGGGAAAGGCCCTAAAGATTTAGCTTGTTTTCTCAAATAACAATGTGTTCTTTAATGTCATCTGCCAGACATTTGCCTCTGAACAAATAGCAACATAGTTAGTGTGGAAGTTTCTTTCAGATAGAAGCCCATTATCTTCATGAACCACAGCCCAGACTGCAGAATGACAAATTGTTCAGTGCAGTGCAAATGCAACAATGCTCAAAGAAAAATCCCTTTAGTAGTTCCCAGTGCTATTCAATTTATCTGCCAGAGTACCATATGCTGGACAAACAACATTCAATGCATCTGTTAAACCTCATGCCAATACCAACTATCTCCAGCAGAATTACTAAAACACTACTCATATGACAACAGCCTTATTATGTCCACATATATTTTTATTATGTCCAATATATTTTTGTACCATAAATGAGAAAACTGAGAATTTGGAATTAATGTGTAATTTATGAACTCATACACACGTGCTAATGAACTGAAGGACCCTATAAATCATGTAAGCAATGTACAGTTTCTCATGCTATACTCCCTTCCTTTAGGAATCCTTAATTTTCTTCAGCAAGAACAATACAAGTTTTTTTTCAGAGGAAAGGAGGGACAAAATAATTTTTTGTCAGTTTCAAGTCATGTGGTTTTTTTTTGTTTGCTTGTTTTGGTTTTTTGGGGGTGTAGGTTTTTGTTTGTTTTGGTTTTTTTTTGTTGTTGTTGTTTTGTTTTGTTTTGTTTTGTTTTTGTTTCCCCATATTGTTCTTAAAAGCTTAGTACTGGGCTAGGCTACTTTTATAAAGATAGAAGATTTTGAAAAGCGTAAGCAAGAAGCTTTGTCAAAATATTTAAATAGTTAACTGGATAATGACATGCTTATCCTAGAAAATCTTGGGTTTTCTGCAATCTGGCTTGTGAGGGAAATTTTCAACCCCGGCGAGGGAAGGGGAGGGGAGGGGAGGGAAGGGGAGGGGAGGGAAGTTCCGGGAAGAGAAGAGAAGAGAAGAGAAGAGAAGAGAAGAGAAGAGAAGAGAAGAGAAGATAAGAGAAGAGAAGCCTCTTTCTCACTGCAAATATGATCCGCCCAATAGACATCTATCTTATAAAATATTTATAATCAGTTCTATCTTGAGATCTTGAGATTTGCTCTCTCACAGTGATATTTGATAAGAAGTATTGTATCATTTCAGTATTATCTCCAAGGATTAGATTGGGATAGCAGTATTTGCACAAATACAGTTTAAGCATCTACAAATCATTTTACACCAGAAATACACCACAGAATTGATATAGAACAGAACAAATGGGCCTGAGTAAACACAGAAGTACACACAAAGCAGGATCTTCCCTCCCTGGCCTTGCTGAATATTTCTGTAACTGTTTGGGAATATTGTGTGGTATATTTCTCCCCTTCATCTGTAAAAACTGGCTCATGAGATTTCGCAATAATGACAACTAACTTGGAAAGAAAACCTGCGGCATTATTTTATAAAACTAAAACCACTGTTTATGACAAAGAAATAGTGCATGTCTTGCAGTCCCAGCAACAACCATCAGCACTGTGCAGTTAGGTACATTTGCCTTGCTAAATAAAAATTTTAATTCCACCAGAATAAAGTAAAATATGGTTTAGACATGAAATGCTTAAACTGACAGAAGCTCTCTGTACATGCACTCATCCTGAGAAGTACATGCAGGGATGAGTGAGTAGCTTAGCTTGATCCTCTGATGGTATTCTGGACTTAAATTAAATCTGTTAAGAGGGTGATAATGGTAAAAGTTTCCGGGTTTGGTAATTCAGTCTGTTATTTCAGGAAAAAAGCCCCACAACAATCAATCAATGAATCAAACAAACAAACAAAAAACCCACAAAAAAGTCCCCAAGGACTATAAGGCAAAAACAATTTTGTTTTAATTGTAAAATCCTGAAAATGTAAGATCTATTATTGCATAAATCCATCAACATTGATCCTGGATTTCGGCTCAAAGTTTTTTAGATGGAACTCATGATCTTCAGGGTATGTCTAAAATGAAAATTCTTGTTTTAGTTTTACAAATATACTGATTATAATAATAATGTAAATAACAAATTATTTAATTGAAACTGTGTATGACCTGTGGGAATCAATTGAATATTTTATTGAATTGAATTCAATAAAAATTGAATTTTATTTTTAGCAAAATCTTTTGTCACTTGTTTGGATTATTCATCTTCCTCACTATAAAGATTTTACCTTTAGTAGAAATTTTGCCTTTAGTAGAAATCTAAAAAGTCCTAGCATTCAAATTTCAAATTTTAATTTAATGGCATCAATTTTTTTTTCAGAATCAAAGATCTTCTGTCCTGATATTTCTCTGATGTACTTGAAATTGTTCTGAATCATCTTTATTCATCACTTTGGAATAATTTTTTTTCTGAAGACTTTAACCAGCCTACAAAGTATAAGACATTATCCTTAATCAAGGGAAATGGAAAAGTTTTAGAATGCCTCAGGCTCTGCAAGTCATGCCAGAGTTTTATTGCTCCTTCAGATGTATCATTTTCTAAATCCAAATGGGGACATACAGAGGCTATTTCCAATTCTGATTCTAATACAAGAACTTTAATAGTCTGAAGCAATATTCCATAGAGCCACAACAGAGGGAAAGAAATTCCTAGCTGCTGTGAAACCTTCTCTACCTCATAGCACAACCACATTTTCATGCAGTGTTATTCTCTTTTCCAATTTAAAGTGACATCCTTGGAGGGCTGTGTTAGAAAGCAGCAGTGGGAGCAAATGCCATTATGAGAGAAATCCTTCCCTGAATTGGGTTGACATTGTCTCAAACAGGCAGCAGGCCAGCAGTCCCACACCATTAGCTGAAACTCACAGCTTTCTCTCTTCCCTGAAGTACAGGCAGCAGGATAAACTGTAGCAGCCTAAATCATAAACATATATTTTGAAAATGAAACTTAGATAATTAGGAAAAAAAATCAGTCTTTTAAAATACTATTCCTGGTTTTCTCATATGACTTATATTCTCTTTTAAGTTTCAGAAAGCTCTTCTTTATGAAAAATGTTTGTCAGACATAGTGGTCCTACGTAGCCTCTAAATGATTTCTGTATTTTGTCTTTGCTGCTAGACTCTTCAGAAAGAGAGAGTGTCTTGGTTTTGTCCCAGAACACATTTAAATTGCATTAGTATCAAGGGACATTTTTTACCCCTAGCTGAAAATAAGCAAAATACCCCTACTTATTTCCTGAACTTTTCTACATGGTGAGCTGCTGCTCAAGGAACTTGCAGCTGTTCATTCACTAGAAATTTTCAGATATCTTTTAAGAAGGAAAAGAGCAAATTCAGGAGGACAGGACTGAATTCCTAAAGTTTACACCTGTGTTTAGAGGAAAGGAAATCCTTATATTTCTTAGAGTTTGTGCAAAAAAGGTTGCATTTTGAAATGTCTTTGACTGTAGCATTTGTTACCAGAACAGGAAAATCTTATTGGCTCACCATTCTCCTATCAGAATTAATCTTTTGCTGAAAATCCATGCAACATAAATAACCTCAAAACTGGGATGTTGGCACTAATATCTTCATAATTAAAAGATCTGTTTGGCCTCTTTCCAAATATGGATGAATAAATATATATCTGTGAAAGATTATTCGCTGGTCTACCGTAATAAAAAAAGTCCAAGAAAGAGAGCAGATTGCTGAGTAATTTAGCAAGAAGACAGGAAATGGCAGTGCAGTTTTAATTTAAGTCTGTATTTCTGCATAGATAAAATCCTGCTGCCATTGTTAATAGTATTAAAAAATTCAAATGATTTAAGATATTTTTTTTAAATGGAGTGCCACATTCCTTTAGTCCTCTGTTAAAATGTTGAGATCACTACAAAGAACCCTTTTGTGGGATGTTCATTCCCCTTTGCATCTGTATAAGAAACAAACAAGCAAGAATTTCAGTAGGAGGAAAGAGAACAAACATAGTGTCAATGTGGAAAAGTAAAATAGCAAAGAGTCTGTGCAAACAATACATGAAAAATAACCCTTGAGGTCCCACAATGGTGTTCTGAAATTGCTCAGATCCAGCGATATGCCAAGGGCTGCTTCAGTGACCTATTTTGGACTGTGGAAACAACCAATCCTGAGTTAAAGACAGGCCTGTGGGACACTGCAGTTCCTTTCTAAAAATGCTTTTGTATCTGCACTCTTTTGTACAGTTCAGATATACTCCAGCTTGAGCCTTAAAGGTAGAAATTTTTAAGTGCGCATTTTTCATACACAAATCCAATCTCCCTTCCAAATTTTATTGCTGTAATTTCTTTACAGAGACCTATATCTGTCCCACAGATGGTGTCCAAGCCAGTATTTTTGTTTGCAGATCTTTTAATCTGTGACAAATGAAACCAATGAAAGATTTTGGTTTGTTAACATTATTCTCCAGAATAGGAATTTTTTTTTTCTGATTTTTATCATTGATTAGAATTTAAAAGAAGTGTGCACAAATAGACCCAAAGAGAGTAACATAATAGTGGGCAATCTGCCAGTTTAATTTTACTGGTTGCATTACAGTAGTACTTAAATTCTTAATTGGCAATGCCTGTAAATTAACATGCACAAGAGTATGGGAAGAGGCAATGCCACAGAGTCGCTGCTACTATTACCTTGGTAACACAGATGTTTGCACAAACCATTGCTAGGCACAGTTCAGTGCCGAACACTGACCAAACCGATTCCAAAAGGCAGTCTGAAGGCACAATAGTCTCAGAGATACAGCCATCTGGATGTCAGCTGTGAAATGCCACTTGTTCTCAGAGCTGGAGAGTGCTCTCTGGTTTGCTTCCTTTAATAATATAATTGTTACAGACTTGTGTATTGGTGCAGCTAAACTAAATTGCACCTATCTCGAGAAGATAAAGGTCCTAGCATAAAAGGAGAGCAACCAAAGGAATCTCAGAAAAGATCCTTGGAATTTGTGCCAACACAGAGTTCTGCTGCCTCCTGTTGTCTGGATGTGGCAGAGATTTGTGACAATTCCACTGCTGGTAGTGGCCAGTAGCCTAACCAGTTATGCTATGATTCTCTGGTTCCAGATCTCCATACCTGATCTAACTGGGAGTATTGCCACACACTATTTGTTCCTTTTTTTCCTTTTCTTTTTTTCCCATTTGCTCTATGAGAGGTAAGCATGGTGCAGACAACAAAACCAAACCAAAAAAACAGTAAAAAAACCCTCCAAACAGTAACAAAAACACCAAACAAAACCAAAAAACAACCCATGATAAAGATGTAGGATGTGAAGGAAGAGAAGCTTGTTTTGAGGAAAGAAGGAGGAAAGTGAAGCAGGATTGACAACACAAGACACTGGACCGAAATCCAAATAATAAAGAACTGTATCTGAGGAAAGGAAAAAACCTCTTAGTATCCTGTTTTTCCAGGGTTTTATAACCCTTTGCTTTTTATACTGAAGACTATAGAGCAGTAAAGAATGTGTGAAAAGATCTCTGCTCCTAAGGAAGTCCTTCTGTCAAAAGATTCTTGCCATGCTGAATGTTTTCTTTGTTGAAGAGGGAAATGTCATCGGGACTTATATCTTCCAAGGTGATTGTATAACACTTCTGGAAAAAAGCACACAGGACAGTTCATAAAAAGAGAAACTGAAGATTTATAAAAGTTATACTTTGAGATTTGCCGAAAAAATCTGCTTTAAAAGCACAGACACTCTGAATTTCATGTTACTTTGGTTATTTAAGATAGCTAGCCTACCGTTTTCCTACTGTGGTTTATATTTATGGTTCACCTCTAAATCCCCTAAATAAAAGGTATTTCATTATCCTCTTCCATGAAGATTTGGAGTTTCTTGGAGAAAAAAAGTCTCAAAAGCACACAAAAAAGGGCCTTTTAAAAAACCTACTTCATTACTCTCCTCATTGTTCTGTTTCCTGTACTTTCTCCATCTTTTTTATTTTCCATTTCTCTTCCCTCACTGTCTTTGTGTATCCCCAGTGACAACAAAATATTTCATTTTTTTCAGTTTTATTTCTTCTTCTGGACTCCCATAATAACTAGCTTCCTATAGCTGCTCTTCTATCAGTATTATACTTCCTGTATTGTTCTGTATACCCCCTGTCTTTACACTCTTCTAGATACTTCTCTCTGCTCTGTCTAACTGATATATCTCTCTATTTTTTTAATCTTAACTTTCTCATTTCCTCTCTCAATGTGTAAAACTTCTACTTCCATCTAAAGATCATATCTTTTTAGTAACAACAGATAATATTCATTTTTTTAGGATATGTTGGCAGGGCTTCACCTCTAGGATTTTTTGTGGTTTTGATTAACAAAAGGGAAATCTACTGTTTACTATGAGCAAAATCACACAATTGAAATTCAGACATCTTAGAGCACATTCTGCTGGGAGTTTTTTTGGTGTATTGTTTATGCAAAGGAATCTACTCCTTTTTATTTCTACACTATTTCAGTGAAAAGTAATTATCTATGAAAAAACCTTGTGCATTTATGAAGCTTGTTCTGTAGCACTGAGTGAGGTATACAGAGCCTATCATCTGGTGCATCTACAGGGGGGACATGCCAACTGATAGACAGATTATAATATCTATAATCAATAAGTAAAATAGTCTAAAGAATAGTTGTGTTCTTACTTATCAAATTCTGGGTGACTAATAAAAATCTTTTGGTTCTTATGTGATTGACAAGGATTGAAAACTGTCTCCAAATTTTTTATTCTAAAGCTTTACCTGCATTCAGAAAGGATTTGGTTGCTTGGTGTTTGTACAACATGAGCCATAGAAAAGACATGACAAAGGAGCCCCATCTGCAGATCAGCTTTTCGTGGCTGTATAGGCTATGCAGTCAGGCATTTGCTGTAATTAGTATTTGGGAATAGAGCAGATATTTGGGAATAGACCTACTTAATCAAGCAGTACAGGTGTTCTGTAGAGAACAGAACAGAACATGAAGGCAAATCAGTCAAATTTCATTTGGGCATTTATAGCAAAGAATGAAAATTTGTAATCTTCATCAAAAATAATGTGGCACACAGGTCAAGGAAGGTGATTCTTCCTGTCTATTCCACTCTCATGAGACCCCACCTGGAGTGCTTCATCCTGCTCTGAGGTCCCCAGGCATAAGAAGGACATGAACCTGTTGGAGCAGAGAAGGGCCACAAAGATGATCATAGGCCCTCTCTCCTCTGAGGACAGGCTGAGAGAGGTGGGGTTGTCCAGCCTGAAGAAGACAAGGCTCCAGGGACACCTCAGAGCTCCTTCCAGTACCTAAATGGAGCTACGAGAGAGCTGAGGAGAGACTGTTTGCAAAGGTCTGTAGTGAAAGGAGAAGGGGAAACTGTTTAAAATGAAGGACAGTTAATTTAGATTGGATATATGAGAGTGGTAAAACCCTGGCACAGGTTTCCCAGAGAGGTGGTAGTTGCCCTCTAGGGAAACTTTGAAGGTCAGGTTGGACAGTGTCTCAGCGACTTGATCTGGTTGAAGAAGTCCCTGTTAATTGCAGGGACGTTGGACTAGATTACCTTCAAAGAGTCCCTTCCAACTCAAAGCATTCTATGATTTTATGATCATCAAGGACACTTTGGCTTTGTGAGTATAATCTAAACACAATACTTTATTTACTCATCAACATATATGTTTTATTAGAAGTCTTAATAGGCAGAGCATCATGATATTATATTATTTTAAGATTGCAGCAGGTTTATAAATAGCTGGTTTTCTTCTTCCTTCAGAGGAAACATATTGTATATTTATACTATATTTTTATAGTAGGATATTTTTTCCTTTTTTTTTTTTTGCTAACCTTTCTCTAACTGAATACACGATTATTAAAGACAAAATTTCACTTTGAAGTCATCCAGAAATAATGCATATAAAATAATCTTCTAAGAAGTATGACAGACATAGTTTGGATTTTCTGTCAAAATCTTCCATCGGTGTCAGATTTGACTAGAAGTATTAGTCCTGGACTTGGCTCCACAATGATTAACATACAGACTGCAGAAGCTTTCCATTCTGGAACTCAATTATCAGATATCTTATTTATGGTGTTTGGGATGGAGAACATGGTAAAAAGAATGTGTGAGAGCACAAGGTTGCTTCTGTGTTTTTATTGTCTCAAGCCCTTACATTTACTACCTGTTTGATATTCAAACATTAAGTAGATTTGCCTTTGCCAGACTTTCTTCTTGATAAGAATGTCAAGCCTTATGTCAAATTCTTCCAGAACTGAAAAAAAAAATGAAACTGAAGTAGTATTTGTAAAGGCAAAAGAGAGAATTTTTAAAATCTTTACCCCTTTTACAATAAATCCTTTTTTATAGTGAGAATAGGGTTTGGTTCAGTATCAGATGTGACACCAGAAATCATGTCAGCGCAGCTTTATGCAACATTAGCATGCTGACCTCCTAATGGGTAGGAATTCTGCCTTTGATGTTTAAAGGTCATCAGTTTCCTTCTAAGTTTCTATTTTTTCCCATGCTGCTCTTTTACATAAGTGTTTAACCTTGAATTCATAGGTTGCTTTTTCATCATGCATGAATATTTAACATTGAATTCACTTGCCTGTCATTTCATAACTACAGGAAGGACTTTCAGCATTACCCAATTGAAGGACAATTTTTGTCTTCTTTTAGCAAATCTCCAATTATACTCTACCCCTCCCATATTAACTGGGAAATGGTATTGCTAAACAAAAATATAAGTGTAAAATATCTAAATATCATGGGTTAATAAGAAATGGCAAAGTGGCTCCCTGTAGGGCAACTTGACAAAGCCTTCTAGCAATATACTTTTAGTCAGATCTCAAATAAAACAATAGTGAGCACTTAATGAATTTATATCACATTATATGTCTTCCTACTCATCACTTCATGTTTTGTTGTCTGCTGTTGCTTTTAGAGATTTCCCTTGTTGGTAGTGTTTTTGTGTTTTTACCCAGTCTAATTTGGCTTTCAGCTAAGCTTTTGAATTTTTTATAATAAAGTAATTTACAGATGCTAGAAGATAAATTAGCACTGCAAATGCAGTTAAATTGCATAATCACACAGATTGATTTTGTGTTAGCCTTTGAGATGTATAGATACCTTGTGGCATCTCTGTCAAGAAAGGGCAGTGAAAGCAAAAACCTTTCAATTACTCTGGAAAACAAGGAAAAACATGTCAAAGGACAAGAGAAATAGTACAGCTGTTTGACTGAAATGCCTGTGGTTTATATTGTTCAATATACAGGTAGCATTCAATATTGACATTAACTGTCTTCCCACGCAGAATACACCAAGTAATACTCTTTCACATAAAGCTCAATTTGTATGTACAACAAAGGGTGGGATTTATTTGTTTGTTTGTTTGGTTTGTGTTGGCATTCTTATTGATTTGGAAGGAAAATAATAATAACGAAGGCTTTAGTGACTTTTGCTGACTTGTGTTCAGAGAAGACTTCTTGAAACAATTAGGGCATCCCAGGATTAATGTGATCAGGAGAATATGTCCAAGAACATTTGCAGAATACAAAATTATCCCTCCAGTGGATAAAAACATTTCAGTTAATGCGAGGAACTTAGAAGTTTAGTAGGAGAATAACTGCAATTTAGCTGCTAACACCTTATGAGCAGAACATTGGCACTTGCAGGGACAGTGAGTGGTGACCATGGCTTTGCTTCAGTGTGTTCTGTGTTGAAGTCATGGGGACAGATATGCCAAGAATTTCAATTCATGAGATGGGACTTTTACAGATTTTACAAACAAAATCTATGATCCAAACACATTGCCTTTAGCTGCTGGCTAAGGCAATAAACATCCCTGTATTTATCACTGGACAGAATAAACTACTTCAATCTGCAAGTAAAACATTCAAAATAATTAATTGTGCTACCTTCAGAAAAGCCAAACTTTTTGTTGCATACTCACGGTCATAAAGCTACAAAGATAAATGCAGAACAAGTCCTGGTGATGTAGATAATTGAACAACACATAAGTAATCTGAAAGCAGTTTGCAATTAATAACTTACTTATGCTCACTGCAAGTCACCATCACTGGTGACACTCAAAGGCACTGATCTAGCAGTCTTGGACCTTATGCTTTGTTAATGCTGTCCTTTCAAAAGAAAATGTATGAGTTCATCATGAAAGGGAGGTAAATCACAACTTTGTATAGAGCCCATAACAGCAAAGAGCACAAAAACAGGATAAGAAAAGTGCAAAAAAAGTTTTCAGGGCAAATATGTGAACTGGTCAAAAAACTTGTAAAAGAATAAATTCAAAAATAAATAGTATGGTAAATATATCTTCAAAAACAGGAAAGTGGAGGCAATCAAATGAGTAAGACAATGCACGGAAAATGGAGAAATGCCTATGTACTATGACTCACAGAATTAGGTTTATTTAGTTCTTCCTGGAACTATAATAGAGTTCATATATAGAACTAACATTTTCAGGTCAACATTTCATGGTTGGATGAGAATTAGATTTTGTCACACATTTGCACTCATTTATTTTGCTGTTATTTAAAAAAAAATCTTTGATTCTTTGTCTCATATTTAATTCACTAGCAGTTAATTCACTGACAGAAGAAAATCAGTTGATAGTATATAAACATTCAATGGCAACATATGTATTTAATAATAGGTTTATAGATAATTGGCAGCAATATATCTTGTGTAAGCTGTTGACAAATTTCAATAAAATTCTTCTTAAAATAATGAAAGAATTTTTTCTTTTTTTTTCTCTGTCAGTTTAGTGTTTTGTTAAATAGAAAAAGGTAACAGTTTAAGTGAAAATTGGCATGCATAATTTACCTTCAAAAGAAGTAATTTTATGCTAAATGGTAGTATAGCTGAGGTACTTTGACCTCCTTGAAATTACAGGGATTTGTATTTAATTTTGGATGCATGTGCATAAGTAACATTATTTATCATTAGCTTTTATTTCAGAAATGCTAGACTTTCTAATAAGTGGCTGTATGAATAAATAGCATTTCCTCATAGATTACAGTAAACATACTGTCAAAGAATACATTATGCACACTATTGTATCAGAAATATGGCCTCGCACTGTAGCAGGCAACAAACTGCTTAAATATAAATCAAGCACTTTCAGAAAAGGAATAGAATAAACCAGATTAATGTATGCAAATGAGAACTCCAAACACCATTTTGTTTCATCTCCTTTGTACAGAGCAAATGACATCACAGATATATGCACTGGTTTATTGAAGGGTCGTTTCTAAAGCTCATTTCATTAACAGATTTTGTGAAGAGTACGACATTTGAGAAATTTTTTTTTTTTTTTTGCTTGGTTTCGTTTTATGATAATCAACATGACCTGCCAGGAATAAATGCATCTTTGATTATTTAATCCCCACTGCAAATATGCAGGTAGCTTTATGAAAAACTGATTGCTGTGTAGGGGTGAAGCATCAAGAAAAACATACAAGAAACCTAGAGCAGAAGGCTGGGTATTAGGAAAGCTAAAATATGGAAAACATGAGTTGGTTCACCAAGAAGACTGAGAGGAGAGAAGAGAGCATTTTCATTTAGCAGCAGTTCATGGCATTTAAAGGAAAAAAATAAAAAGAGATCAAGACAACTGACAGTCTTCTCTATCACAAGCTCTGAGTAGCTCCTCTTTGAGCTTCTGGAAACAGATCACATATTTCCAGAAACAGCAAGTTTTGAGTGAGTCTAATGTTAATTATTTGCTACTCTATCCTATTTTAGAAATTGGAAAGCTAATGTTTGTACTGTGTGCAGTGGGATTGTGCCATCAGCGCTTTATTAGACAGAGAATCCTGTGGCAAGCTACTTAGCACACCCCCAACTCATCGCTGAAACCAGACTTTGATGCAAAAAAAACACAGTTAAGTGGACAGTAGAAGAACAGAAGGGAGCAAGAAAAGTGACACCCTACATCACTGGGATACTCTGGAACCACACAGGGAGACATTCAACAAATCCAGAGTGAAATCTTGCGAGTCTGAAAGATAGCACCAGTTAGAATCTAAACTGGAGACACAGCTCCTACTTGTTGCATGACCAGCAGAAAAATGGGATGAGGAAGTAGAGAAAGGTTACCAGGCTCATAAAATCCAGTGAGATGGATATAGTTGGAAAACTTAGAGGTTAGCAAAGGGAAAGTATTGCAAATATCAGTTCTACTTCTTTATGAGCCATCTACTTTTGGCCTTTCGTGAAAGCAGAATGCAAAACTTAATACCAAAATTTGGAAAAAAAAAATTAGCAGACGTAAAAATCATTGAAAGTACTTTTAATGCATAATTGGCAATGATACCTTTATATATAACTATAAACATCTAATAGTGTATATGTTGCAGAGAATCTGCAAGAATTAATGCTGGTTTCTTTCATATGAGGTCAGAACTAAATCACTGCAATGTTAAGTAGATTAATCAGTTAAGCACGTAAAAGGTGATACAGGTAGCAGGAAAAGAAAACACATTGGAAGTGTCAAAACATAATATACTTCCATGGAAAAATATTTGCATTCTGACAGAGCTGTAAGCTCATAAGATCATTTTATCTGTTTTACAAAACTCAGAATTCCACTGCTGGTTTTAGCAAGGAGCCTTTATTCTTTGCTTTACTTGCTGAATCTGAACAGCCGTTTTGAAGTAACTTTTTAACTTTTCATATAACGAGTTACATTTCTTGTTCACCTGTTACTTGGAAACTCTCTTGAGAAGACATTAGGTGAGTAGAGGAGATAAACACTTTTCTAGTCACATTGTTGAATATAAGAAGGAACATAAAAATTATTAGAAAACTCTCACATTTCTGTCAGCAGATTGTCAGAGTCCAATACTCTTTGACAAGGTTCCCTTTTGATATTCCACATGGAGAGTTTAATGTTTAACACAAAGTTCACTTATGTGTATATATTTGACATTACACAGAATTTTGACTTATTCAAGAGATACATCACTGTACTGAAATCACAATGACCATAGCAAATGCAATAAGCACGGTACACATATGATTCCTATTAATGGTCTCTTTATGTTCACTGTCATGACACTGTGTGTCCATAGCCACCAAGAAAAAGTACATGGGTTGAAGCCACCTCAAGCCCATTGCTCTCTTCAAAGTCCATTCCATGGATGAAGGCTTCATGCCTCTGCGTATTACATAAAGGTTTCCATCAGCCACACTTGCAATTAATATTGTTTGTTGATAACTCAGGCAGATTCTTCTTTCTTCTCTAGAAGATTAAGGTTAAAAGTCTCTGTGACTACAAATGCCTACAATGGATGATTGGTTTTTACACTGGGTTAAGTTTAGCCATATATGCTCTTCTCTTGGGGATGGTGCTGTGCAGGGCTGGAAGTTGGACTCAATGATCATTGTGAGTCCCTTACAATTAAACTTATTCCATGATTCTCTGATTGTCTCATGCTAATCCAAGAAGACATTCACAGCCTCTTGGTTAACATTGGAAAAATCATTTACACAACAGATACACCCACTCATCTCTTAACACCTGTTGACTCAATCAACTAATGCAGTCATTTATCTAAAACAATGGTCATACTGCCACCACATCCAACTTTCCCTACAATTCTTCTGATCTCTTCCTGTGCTTTTCTAGCTCGGAACTCAACTTCACAAATACACCTCCTATACCCATTTCCTCCAAGACTTCTTCCATTGTAGGCATTTATAGCTCAGCCATAGAGACTTTTAACCTTAATCTTCTAGAGAAGGAAGAAGAATCTGCCTGAGTTATCAACATACAATATTAATTGCAAGTATGGCTGATGGAAACCTTTATATAATATGCAGAGGGGTGTAGCCTTCATCCAAAAATCTAGAAATACAGCAATAACTGAAGAAATAAAACATTAAAATCTATCAGATAACCCATACTTCTAGTACTCTGGATATTCTTTTTATTCTTGTTTTCCTTACCTTCTCAACTACTTTACTGTTGAGAGTTTTCTCTGAGATCTTCCTGTTTCAACAGAACGTGGCTTAGTTTTAGTGAATATGGCTATCAACAGAACTACAGTCCACTAACATTAACTATGTTTACTAGAAATTATACTATACAATTACATCAGAATAACACCTGCATTATTATTTATGCACCATGTATAAGGTTTCTCCAGAGGTTTGGTTTTTCTTCTTAGCTAAATAAAGGTTTCTTGTATGTCCTTACAAAGTCAAAGATTTGCTGAGAATATCAGAATTTGAGAAAAAACACGTATCAGCATAAAATTTTTTGCTAGCCTCAAAGCTGCAAGCTCAAACAACTTGGGGAGAAGAGGAGGATTATGAGACCAAATTTTTGTCAATGTGACACCAAGTGACACCAATATAAATTAGAATGACTGCAAAGATCCCCTGTGGAATTGTGCCAGATGTTCACCAGAGTATCTGTGATCTGAATCCACTCTTAATACTTTAATAGAAACATTAAGGGCATGTATCAGCTACCACCAAACACATCATATTAATTGTGTAGCCTTAGCTGCCTACAGAGCAAAAATCTGTTACTCTGCCATGCTAGCACAATGCTCAGAATCATTTAGATATTCACTGCATTAGACTGTTTTTTTTATGCTTATTTTTGATATTGCATGGTGATATTTCAAAGTTGTATTGATTTCAATTTTTTCTATTGTTAGTTAATATTACATGAAGTCATCAAGAGTATTAGTATAGAACTGAAAAGAGATATCAGCACTTTTCCACAGAAACAAACAAACAAATCCTTTGTGATTTCATCTAAGAATATGTGTAGGCTAGAAGTTTTATCATTGAAATATCATAGCCACATAGCCTGACAGAATTCTTCATACATATTTCCACACCTGTTAAAGAACTTTGAAAAATTACTAATGCCAAAAAGAACTACAGCTTTACAGTTGGGGAATTAATAGACAGTTTATTTCTTTTGGTTTTGTTGTTTTGTTTGTTTGGGTTTTTTTTCACAAGAGTTTCATCTCCAGGTTATTTTCCTATTATAAACTTGTAATATGGAATTTATATTCCTTAGAAATGGGGTTGATAGGAATTCAGTGCTCATTATAATTTGGGAATATAAGAGTTAGAAGACAATATTCCTCAAGGGGCATATTCTTCAGTTGACCCTGTTCTGACACATAAAATTTCTTAGGATATTAAACTTGCACCTGTCACCTGTGGTTTTGTTTAATGTTCGCAGCTCATTTTGAATCTTTTTGCACACCATTGCCTCAATCCCCATCAACCATATCCGTTCTGTTCATACGTCAATAGCAAGGCATGACAGACTATGCTGAAGCTACCATCATGCTCAGAATATTAGTAACCAGAAAAATCATATCCAATTAAGGTAAATGAAGCTCTCAGGCTCTAGCAAGAATACAGTGTGATGTCTAAAAATAAGTAACCATTTTCTAACTCTATTCTTATATTCCTGCCTCAATGAGTTACATTTTATAAATAGCTGGTATTTGAGTGAGAAATAGGAATGCTTAAGTTATTTCTGTCTACTGGAATTTGTGAAATAAGCACTTGTGTGATGGACAACAAGTCATCTCATATCAAATATATTCCATTTAATATTTAAAGACATTTTATTTCTCTGTGGACTGGCTGTTTTGATTAGCTGAATTTTCATGTCCTGCAAAATCTTGTAGAAAAAAACCCCAAGATGTCACTATTTCTGGATCTTTATTACTAGCACGAGATATGGGGGAAACCCAGCAATTTACCCAAGAAAACTTTTTCAGTTACATATTCAAATATTTTAAATAATGCGTTTTAGCTACAGCGGAGAGGACCAAAAGAAGTATACTCTGAAGGAACCCTCTAATGCTGAGGTCAGGAAAGGCAGGCTGCAAGGAATGTTTGCTTGCTGACTGTTTTGTTGAATCATAGAATCATTGAATGGTATAGGTTAGAAAAGGACCTCAAAGATCATCTGCTTCCAGCCCTCCTGCCTTGGGCAGGGACCCCTTCCTCTAGACCAGGTTGTTCAGAGTCCCATCCAGCCTGGCCTTGTACACTCCCAGGGATGGGACATCCACAACTTCTCTGGACAACCTCTTCCAGCGCCTCATAACCCCCCCAATAAAGAATTTCTTCCTAATGTTTAAACCTCATCTCTTTCAGTTTGAAGCCATTCCACTACATGTCTTTTTACAAAGTTTCTCTCCATCTTACTTCTAGGCTCCCATCAGGGACTGCAAAACTACAACTAGGTGATACCAAAGCCTTCTCTTGACTGTAACCTACCAAACTGCTCAAAATTGATGGTTGAGATCCAAATTCAAATGAGGCCATTCTGACAGGATACACGAACAAGGGGGAATTTCATCTACAAGTACTCCTATTTTAATGTTTTACTTCCAATATGTCATTTTCTCAACTTTTGGACAAATATAAATTTGATGCATCTGAAAACTCTCAGCTTTTTCATGTATGCTCATTTTAAAGGAAAGGAACAGGTGGGTCTTCAAAACTCTGGCCAAATCTTCATGGATGGATGAACTTTTCAACCAGGGTGAAACACGAGCATTGAGAAGAGGAATACGGTACAGCAATGTGAAATCTGCAAATAAGTTTCAAAGATACTGATACTGACATGACAGATACAGATACTGACATGACTTTCTCCAAGGTAGCTACTGGAATGGAGCCTGGAATGAGGAAGAGTTTTCCTGTATCCACTGCTCAAAGCAAGCATGCTCAAAGAAATTCAAAGCTCCATGTGTTGTTGAAAAACTAGTTAGAATAATTAAGAGAAACTCAAGTGTGCTTTAGCTCAGAGCTCCATTGCAGTTTTAAAATCTGAGGATTTTGAGACTATCTTGCTGTGCATTTCACTGATTTGCAGTGTAGATATCTATCATATTAAACCTTGTGATAGAATTATCCGTTTTCTGCTTTGTGCATCTTTTCTTACTCAGTGGTAGGTGATGGTGGAATTTCCTTACTTCCTGGCCAGAAATATAATGGCTACAGGAAGCAAAGATTCTCCTAATGAGGTTTCAATAAACTAGAAAATAAAAGCATCTGTCTGTGACAGTGGAATCAACATTAGTTGTTTTTCAACATGTCAGAATTAATATTACACAAATAACCATACTTGTCTACACTTATTCCTAGAATATATCTCCTCTGCTCACTGTTTTACTGTGAATGTTTTAGTGATAAATAAATCAGCAATAAAAATTATGTCCTCCTGTTCTTGGGTGCCACTATGCCAGGGCACATGGTGTCTATGATTGTGAACCTGAACACAGCATTATGCACACAGCTTTCAGAGCAGAACTTCCAGTGACTGGCACCATCTACATGGACGTACCTTTTGCTCTCTCAGAAACACATCTGCAGGTATGGGCTTGCCCTGTTGCATACCCCTCCTCTTTGGCTGGTACAAAGAATATGTGTGCATGTGTCTTTATGCTCAACAATGGATTCAAAAAGAAATTAATCAGGTAGACTTCTAGCAGGAAGTTGATAGGTCTTTGGAACCATTACCTATACTGCCCATGCACAGGGAGTTTGTATAACACAAATCTATTTGTAGCTTTCCTACAAAAACAAGGATCAAAATGAATGCCAGACAACAACTGTTATGTATCAGTTTAACTGCAACAATAATTTCATTAACTTTTACATATTCTTCATATGCCTAGTTCTCCATGCAACTTCTTTCCACTGGATGGAAAAATAAGTCAGTTTCTTGTAACCATAAATCATTCCTAGTTATAGCGAGTTGGCTTCCTGGGAGCAGCTTACCGGCTCTGCTGCTTACTCCAGGCCGCCATACCAGTTCGTGGGTTA
>JBBMKD010000053.1:31562513-31577031 GCA_037834095.1 Argya squamiceps | reverse complement strand
TTTGGGAAGGAACAGGCTAAGCACTTAGAAACTCGGTACATTTGACTGAAGGGTTGAAACATGCACTGCAACAATTCCTGAAAGTGAATTATCAGTGAATGGTATTTTTAAATGGTTGATGGTGCCTGCATCTTATTAAGAAAAATTATTGTGTTAATATCATTGCAAATTACAACAGAAATATTATGGATACTGCAGTTGTGGTGAATGTTTTATTTAGAAAAACACTGAATCTAAAAAATCAGCATCATTTAAAAATTTACACCACAGTGTTCCATACATTCTTAAAAATTAAAGCTGTCTGTCCTGGCTGTGTTTACTTATGAAAAATAGCTCAGCTTTAAATAAAGTCATAAAAATTGCATTCTTCTCATTTCTAGACGTCATAGCTCATTTCATCAGCTATGACAGTCAATGATATAAATCTTTGCTCTATTCATTCTCTTATTCTTATAGGAAAATAAAAATGAAGTGTTTATAAAGGTGATGATCAGAGCAGATGTAATACAATCTCCATCCTTTCTTTCAGCCTTTTTAAAGCTAAATGCATGCTGAGAGAGTTTGAAGGCACTTAATAAGATATTGTGAGAAGTTTAAGAAAAATTATTTCCCTCTTATTACTTTTGTTTACCTGTTGTTTTCCATTCTTATTGTATTTTTTTAGCACTATTAAATGAACTTCTGAAAAAATATTATTGCAAGTTTTCATAACATGTATAAGGTCATTGGGACCCATCCCTACTCCAGCTGTAGCCTTTTGCTCTCAGTGGAAAAAGACTCTGTAAAGAGGATTTAGATAACTGGCACTGATCTTATGAAATACTTAAACATAGGAAGGAAGATTATAATATTAGCTTGTTTACTTTGAGAGATGTTTCTATGCTTCTTAACGATAGGTAAAGAACATATACACAATGTGTATATTTGGTCAAATGTACATAAGGGAAAGCAAATCCATATATAAAGCTTTGTTTTGTTTAGTTTAGAAGACTGATGGATTTTCATTCTGGAGAATGGATGGGTTATGAGGGTTTCTTTAACAAATAAGGTAATATTTTTATTTCTACATGAATGAATGTAGAAATAGTACAAATTTCTTCCCAATTATTTATATGGAAGTTTTACAGTGTAAAAGTTAGCTATCATCACTAGGTTATGCTGCTTTCTTAGATATGATATTAGGCTCACAGTCTTCAAAATCAACAGAAATTAAGTGCAATTTATAATTCTTCTTCCACCAGAAAGGTATTTGTTCTTGAAAATAGGTAAGGAAACATAAATACCTAAAAATATTGACCCTGCTGAGGAGTCATGAGAAAAAAACTTAAAGATCTGATGTTTACTTTACATCTACTTAAAAGTAGGCAGAAAAATAATTACATAAAGAGATTAAAATTCAAAGCTTCAATTAAATCTCTAGATATGTGTTTATTTGTGAGACGTAGAAATCAAGAATTTTTTTCTGCTTTTATATGGCATTATTCTTCATACAATTTCTTTCATTCTTTTTCCAGGGAGGTGGTGGAGGTGAGTTCTTTCAATCAGTAGAGAAGTAATTACTGTAAATTTGAATAATGACACAAACATAGTTAGAAACACCACCCCATAACCCACTCCTCATTTTCATTGTTATTTTACAGACTATTCTGAGTTGGAAGCAGCCCAAATTCCAACTCCTGGGTGAATACTCCATATTAAGATTGAACCCACAACCTCAGTGTTATAATAATTATAGTGCCCAGGTTACATTTTACACATTGTGTGTCTTTCTGGTTAAAGGGAAGTATTCTAAAGAACAGCACTGGTGGTTTTGTCTCTGACTCTCTGCATAAACATGGAATAATTTGGTTATAATTAGTACAACTCATCTGCCTTTGACAATTTAAATCTTAGAGAGCTTCAATTAAGCAAATCAACTACATTTCCTCAATGATATGAATAGATGGCAAATTTATATCCTGGATATATATCTTACAATGAAAAAAGCCCCCCAGAGAAGTTACCTTTATTATTGACTAGACATGAGATAAATTGTATTTTAGATAGGTAATGTAAGGGACAATGAATCCCCTTCCATTTTGTGTTAAGTACTCAACAAAAACTGGTGATGTTTCAAAAGACAGAGTTGAACTATTTTGCTCATGTGAGATCATTCCAGGTCAGAAAAAATCTCAACAATAATAGTAATAACAATAATATAACAATAATGACAACAACAACAATATAATAATAATAATTTGATGGTTTTATTAAGTTGCTGACATCTGTGGTTCCTGCAGAACCACATTAACTAAGCTTGGCTACAGACAGTCTGAAAATGCATCATGGCAATTATAACTATGGGTTTATCTCCACCTGCTTGACATCAAAAAGAGGATTTTTTTCCCCATAGGTGAACAGGCAGTCCAATATAATAGTAAACAGGAAAAATGCTGAAAGTGTTTATTAATGTAAATAGAACTGTGTGTTTAATAAGAGAATCTGGCTTTTTTTTGACATTCTGACATACAAGTAAGAAATTTGCTGGAACTTGTAAACTACAAAAATTTTGTGTCATCCATATATTCTCCTTGTTTCACAAAAATACTTATAATGCACTGAATACCAATGTTGTGTTTTGACTTTCACTACTAAACTGTAAGCCTTGGCAAATTACAGGAATTATGTAATTCAATTACTATTATTCAAAGAGTCTTCCTTAATGTTCAGTGGAAAAATCTCCCTGATACAATGTTTTGTCAACAGTCATAAAAATTGTTTTGCCCTACACACAACACTTTTTCAGTTGCTCAACAGTAAGTCTATCCTCAGTACTTTTGCAGACAACCTGAAAATATTTGTGTCACTCTTTCATTTGGAGTGATATAGTAGGACAATACTAAATCGTGATAATGGTTACATATGCAAACACTTTTGAAATAATATTTTACATTCCTCTCCTTCCATGTTAAAAAATACTGCTAAATCAAGTCAGTTTTCTCCTATTGGAGAGCAAGTGAAAGTGGTGACTTGGATCTGAAACTAGGATCTATTTTTCATTAAGATGGTGGGAAAAGGGTATTTAGAAATAAAATATATGTAAGCAGACTTGTCTGGTATTACTTGGAACAATAATCATATATCAATATAAGGGAGAAGAAAAAACTGACACAGCTGAAAGGAATAGTCTACAGAAATATGAAATAATAAAGATTATATACTGCCCAAGAAAAACAAAATATTTGCCTTCTGTGGAGCCTTCCTATTATTTAAGCATCAGGGTGAAATTTACTCTGAACAGCTGTAGACTCTGAGATGCTGAAAATTAGAAACTTAAAAAAAGAAGAAGAAAACAAAAGGAAGAGTTTTGATTTCTTTTTAAATATTTCTAAATTTCTATAACAAAGAATAATTAAAATTGAAGACAATCACCACACTTGAACCCTGACTGATTCAATCCATAACATAGTATTTTCCATGTAGAATTTAGTCACACATATCTAAATATTGAGATTGTATGCATACTAATGTGAAACACCAGAGTTTCAGCTTTATAAAAATGCAAGTATAACCATACACACCTCAAAATAATCACAGTTTTCACTAGAAATTGCTTTAGACTTGCTAACAGATGCTGTAAAAAAAAAAATCTTTACATCTTATATTTTGAGTTTTCTAATGTAGCTTTTCTAGCACATGGAAGTATAAAATTTGTGAATTCTATATACTAGAAAATGATCACAATCATTTTCTGTGCTGTCTTTACATGTGGTCAGTCTCCTCAGCCTACCCCTCTTCTACTGGCGTATTAGGCTGTGGGCCTAAAAATTCATTTGAGAGAAGGAAAGCAAATCTGAAAACTAAACAATTGTGGGACTGGAAAGACACAGGAGCACATGGGGCAAGTAAGACATTTAGTGCAAAATCATCCAAAGAAAACTTAGCTTTAAGACTACCATATGTGTCAAAATATACTGCATAATGCTCTTTGATAAATTTCAGATGTCAGTACAATGATCAAAAAGCAGAGTAAATGCAGTGTCCTACAGAAAAAGGAGAGAAAGAACTATACCAGATAAAACAGAATTGCCTTCCATAGATCACCAGCATGGCTCTTTCCTGCATCATTAAAATATTCTTCTAGCAATACCCTCATTGTACAATCTCCAAATACTGAATATTTTCTGCAGCCTCTACAGCTTTTCTTGATGAAAAGAATTTCTAATTTCTTTTGTGACAGTGAAAGCATGTAAAGAAGTAAAAGCTCTCTGATGACAATTATTCAGAAAATAACTTCTTTTTGCTTTGTGAGCCCGTGAGTTTGCACAAGAGGGGAAAATGTGTATTATGGAAGAACTATTTGTCTGATTGTATTAGAGCATGTGATCTTTCTCTTTAAGCTAATAAACATGGGAAACGGTAAAAGTTGTTTGTGATATCATTTTTCTGCTACCAACTCATTAGCATGCATATTCACTATTTTTTGTTCTTGTAATCAGCTCTCTGCTAAGAGTTATTCTTCAACATAACACAACACAAGCAGAGTGTTTTTGTGACAGTGGAAAAAGAGGTCCCTAGGAGTTTGAATTCTGTGGGTTTTGAGACTGTTGACACATATGAACTTATAATTGGTATTTGTTACCATTCTTTAAATTTTCTTCTCCAGTCTTGACCCACAACATGCTTTAATTTTCAAATTATGTTTGAATTATTTTCAGGTATTCAGTGCTTAATTTGACTAATTCTCAGTGGGCAGCCTTAAACTTTAGCAAAGATTTCTAGCATCTCTGAGAACATTAAAGAAGTCTGTCTGTGGTACAGAAAGCAATAGATAATTAGCATGAAAGTAGAATTTTTGAATGCATATTTATAGATTTTTTTCCTCTAATTATAGATGAGGATTGTACACTGACTTCATTCAGTACATGCCTGGGATTCATCTCTCCCATCTTTACTAAAAAGTGGAAAGAGTTTCTTTATGCTACTAAGACTTTCCCAGCTGCTTAATGTTTTATGAACAAGGGCTTTATCTGAGGCATTTTATGGTTTATCTCTGATTCTACTTCTGTGTAATTTTTGGATTTCTTGAATATCTCCCACTTCTTCAACCAAGGCTGACACAAAATCAGGAACACAGTTTACATGAGGTGGTTCTAAAAAGTGTCACTGTTTTTGCAGGTTTGTACAGACTTGCAGACCACCCATCATATTCGTTAACTGTGAAACTAACACAAATATTCTAGAGCAGAAAAGAACTTTAAAACACCAGCTTTGTGAACACCTGGAGTTAGAAAACTGAGGGATTCCCTTTAACTGCTTTTATTTATCTCCAAGCTGCTCATAAATGTCCCACTCAAATGCCTGAACATTAGAATCACAAAGCTGAAATCAATACTTCTCTTCTGACTCAAATAATCTTAAAAATTAAGAATCTCTGAGATCCAAAGTGAGGTTATAAAAATTCATTCGTCTAACACAGTGGAACTAGTTTTCACGAGTGACCAAAATTATGTTAAACATAACTGACAAGGACTCTGCAGAAAGTTTAGCTTGTGTCATCTCAGACCAAGAAATCTCCATCTGTCTTCTTTGTTCTTAGCTGCCAAGGAGCACCAGCACAGTGTTTGTGCAGACAGTAACATCAGGAATTGATACAGGCTTTAAGGAAATCATGTTTAACTTCTGTAAATCCATTGTTACAAAGAATTCAACTCATATGGAAATTTTCAAATACATGGCTGCCAACTCAACAGACAACAACTAAAGTGGCTCGTTTGGTGGGACCTCCGGCTAGCTGATCCCTGAGCCAGTTTATAGCAGTTTGTGAGTTTCCCAGGTAGCTCGCTGGAGTGTGGATTCAAGGTTTGGAAGAATGAAGCGTGCCCTCTCTCTTGGGTTATCAAGGATGTTTATTGAGGTGCAGTTAAGGTGGAGAGAGAGAGAGAGAGAGGGTGTGTGTCCCTTTTTCCCAGCTCAGGGGCTGGGCGGGGAAACACTGACCCAATGGGGAAGGGAAAGGGTAGGGTTACATTAGGATAAACCAAGTACATCAGGGGTAAGAATAGAAAGGGGGGAAGGGTCATACCAAATACATACAGATAACAAAATACAAATACAAAAAACCTGAAATTCGCACTGCTACAAACAACCAAGATACCTCTTAGTTGATGAGTGTCTGAATGGCAGCTCTTGTTAACTCAGGGTCAAATGGGGAAACTGAGTGAAATAAAGCTGAGGAAAATAAGACAGAAAAGGATGATGTAAAAGGAAGCTAAAGGTCCTTTCATGCACATTCATTGGCTATGCATGGATTTGAATCCTTGGAACTCTACAGAGAAACACAATCCTTTCCATATAAATGACATTAGAAATATTGGCCATTTAAGTCATAATCAAGAGCGGATGAAAGCAGGAAACAAGACACCTTAATGATCTATTCATGCTGCTGTGCAGAAAGTACAAGAGAAAGATGGCCCACAGACAGTGATCTAAGGGTTCTGTGATGGACAAGTTTTGCACTACACAGTACAGGTTAGCTTTTGATTCATTTATGTACTGTTAAAAAATGTACATTTATACAAATCCTTCATACTACTAATTACTTATAGACTGAGCTGTGTAAAATGTGTCCTTTTGTTTTGCCATGGCTTTTCCTGTCATATCTTAAAAATCCTCATCTCTCTTCCAGTGAAGCTGTGCTATCAACTGATATGTGGTAAAGGTAAGCACTTGTTTTATAGAAAATAGGATAGATGAAAGCACTGAAGTGCCATGGTGCTGAACAACATAAAGGAATCTAAATCTAAAGTTAAAATAAAATATGAATAAGATAAGACTATGGAGGAATTAAGAATGCATGCCTTTATAAGGTTTATTATATATATTTTGAAAAAAATATCATCTCGTCTGAAATGAAGTCTCACTTTACAACAATCATAGATTCATAATTATTCTATTTTTATAGAAATGTCATAATGTGACTTTCACTTAACTGAAAGCTAAAGATAAGTGAGTAGTGCATAATATTTTAAAGAATTTAACTTTTGCAAGAAAAGGCAGAGTTTATTAAATACATAGGTGGTAATGTACATAAAATTCATATAAAAACCACTATTACATTTTTGTCTGCCAATTTCACACTAAGGATTTCTGCCAGAAAATTAGGTCAAATTATTTAAGATCAGTTTTCATGTGCTGCCTCGGGTTCATGGCTAAAAAAATATAGAATCATATTTGTTGCTTTTACATTGAAACATATTTTTATGAGAAATAATGTAAAGCTTATGTGTTTATTAAACTTTAGAAAGTTTATGTGTTTTTATATTATATATTGCAGTAAATGTTAATAACTAATTACTATGCCTTGCCCCTTGGAACAGCCATGTTTTCTCACTCAATAACAGATACACCAAATGCTGGTCTCCTTTTTGTAATAGACACACGGGGAGAGTTGAAAAAACCTGGCTATATGAAGGCGACATTGAAGATGTGTAAGGTTAGAAACGATCAGTTATCCCCATAGGAGTGTTTTTCAACTATTCCAATGGTATTTCTTTGTGGTATATTGTTGTCTGGGAAAGAAAACATTAGCTTTTCTTTCTAGAAAGAGCTGGACTAGGTCCATTGGCATGGCTGCCTCATTTCTGTGCTGACACTGTTCTTTGAAGCCATTCAAGTTCTTTATCTGCACAGCTGCTGCTTCACTTATTAGTATTCCACAAAGGAGCTCATTCTAGGATGGTTCACACCAGGACTGCTCTCAAAGGCAATCTGGATGAAACGTCATACTGCACACTCCTCCAACATTGTTCCTGTTCACTTTGCACTTTCACATGTGCCTATCAGGGCATGTAACACACACGTTTCAACTCCTGCTACAAAAAATGCTTCTCTAGTAAGGTGAAACATACTTCATGATGTCACAGCAAAAAATCATCATCTTGTTTTCAGTTGCAATAATTTTCAATCAACACTGTCTCTATGCTCCATTTCTAAAGACTAAACTTCCCAGTCTTTCATAGTACTTCCCTGCACTTTGTTTGTCTTTCTTCTATCAGTATTTGATAATAGAAAAAAAAGGTGCTTCCCTACTACACAGCTTTCATGGTTACCTCTATATATTTGGCTTTTCTTTTGACTCTTTCTCCCAGCAGCAACAAATGATGGCTTTGCTGGAAAATATCCCAAACATAAATGAGGTCTTAATTTTAAATCCACATTTAAAAGTCATAATTTTCCTTACAAGTTAAGGTCATTGTAATTTTTAAAAAAGAATATATTTACTTTTAATAATATCTTTGTTTAGAAATACATTGTGCAGTGCTGTCAGCTAGACATTTATATTGCTTAGTGTTAGATCAGCAACACAAGGTTTTGGTACCATAAAAATTCCAAATGTTCTCAACCATCCTAACCAATTAATTGCACATTGGGGAAAAAAACCCAAAAACCTCTGTACACAAAATATTATTTTACACAAAATATTATTGTATACATATTGAGGTATTTCAAAGGTATGTTTCATTATTTCTAATTCATGCTGATAGCACATCATAGAGAATGCATTCCTGCCTATGCTGGGACAAGTTTGTAGAGTAGATATACAATAAACAAACAAAAAAATTTCAAAAACTTAAACTAAAATTTCTACAATGTAAGTTCCCATGTTAAGGAAACTTCCCTCTCCAACCATCCAGGAGCCTCTCTGGCAGTCACACCTCTCACCACCTGTGCTGGGATCAAAGCCCCTCCATGGCTACATGCATCACACTCACACATTCAGACCGGGTGTCCTTACCAGCTTGACCCCAGCTCCACTCCCATGGCAGAGTCTCAGATATCCAGGTACTTAATTTAATTGTGGTGAAATAACTGAAAAGCCAGATAACAGCTCAAGCTAGGTATGTCTGAGGAGAAACCTAGAACAAAGGAAACTCTTTTATACCCTCACAGCCTAAGCATGGGAAAGTCTGGGGTCATTGGCTCCTGCTGTGTCTCTGAGTGTCTGGTCCCCTGGCTGTGCCACATGTCCCTGGACCCTTTTATGCAAAGAGCTGACAGTTCATGGCCTCTTTTCTGGGCCTCCTGCCACACACAGCTCAGCTTGTTACTCACACTGCAGCTGCACACAGAGACACCTGCACTGAGTGTGCTCCTCAGCAACCACAGGTACTAATTTTTCTCCCTAGTTCTCTGTAAAAATAGGCATTTGCGTAATGTCTTATGGATTTAAAAAAAAAAAAAAAAAAAAAAAGCACCTTGTTTTGGGCTTTAATTTCAATCTCTAACCCACAAATGAAATATTCTTCTAATATCTCTGAAATAGTTGTGAAATTTTAATCTCATCAGTCAAAGAGTCCTAAGCCTTCCACCAGAAAAGAAAATGAAAATCTTACTCATAAAGGACCATGCCCACTTCAGCTGCTGAAAATCAACAGTTAAAATTAACTTAGAGTACATCACTGTCTGTATAAATAGGTTGCTTGCATGCATTCTCCTTTCACAGATTTCTGTTTTATGAACCTATTTGTATTATTGTTATCTATGACATCCTGTAGCAACAAATTTCACAATTCATCTGATTTTTGTAAAAAAGTACTGCCTTTTGTTTTCTTGACATCTAGTTCCTAGGCAGTTCTTTTGATGTACTTATGCACATCTTCCAGTTCGCTCAGGACTTCATTGACTAATTCCAGTTTCCTCTTTTTTCTAGCTATAGAGACTCTGTTTGCATAAAAACTCCCTACTCCATAAGTTCTATTATCCTTTATACCATAGTCTTTTTTTATGTATTCTACTGAGACTAGAAGGAGAAACAGAACTGCGAAGTGTTTACCCATTTCTCTAAATATGCTCTTAAATTGTTGTTTATTTCTTTCTGAGTCACTCAAAATGCTATATTCAGGGTTTTTTGAGCACTTTTTAGAATGGCTCTGATATTTTTTTAGAATTGTCTACAATGAGTCTGGAATCACTTTCCTGAATGATAATAAGTTATTTAGGTTCTCTCATTGTTTATATACATAGATGTTAATCCATCTGCTCATTATTCTACATTTATCACCACTGAATACCATCTTTTACTGCTCTTTCAGTCTTGTAAACTTGTGCAACTTTTCACTGACAGATTTTGCTTTTATTACCCTGAATAATTTAATGCTCCCAGAAAACTTTATCACCTCACTACTCACCTCTTTTCCAGAAAGCTTATGAATATGAGCAATATATGAGCATGTGAGGAAATGCAATGTGCAATGAATTTGCAATGTATAGCTCTGGCTTCCCCTGTTTTTCCCCTTTTTTCCACACCATTGCAGCTACTTCATCATTTAAGGACTACATAAGGATTGCAGAGAGGCAAGAGGTGATTATTCATCAATTTAGGGATGGAAGAACAGTGCTAAAACCAGAACAAATATTTGCAATAAGTTTTCCAACATTTCTGGTGGAAATAGTTTTTCCTTAAAGGTAGGATCATGTGGGGCCAGTAGCCCAGAAAAGCCCTAGGTGAATGACTGCTCTTTCGTTTAATATTCAGGTGGTTTTTTTACAGAATGAAATTCCTTTCTATGCGTTTCCTACTAATATAATATCTCAAAGTTACCCTTTCATTTTCCTATTTCCAGTGCTAAAGTACTACCTGGGAGAGGTGAATACTAGTATCCACTAAGTTTTCCTTTTTCTTTTTTGTTTTTCAATTATTGATGGTTGCTTTGGGGAAATTACCAGAGTCTCAAAAGACTGTACCAATTTCAGTGTGATTGTTCCTAAATTGAGCATCATGACATAAATGTCAGTGGATAAGAAAGGAGTCCCTGCAAACCATAAAACTCAGTGAAATATTAATTGGAGATACACACAGGACTCTGGAAGGCAAAGAGAAGAAAAGAATTTAGAACCTTCTGCTAATGCAGTCTTATTTCAGATACCCATAAGTACCAAACACTTCTTTGAAATGATGTGCTGTTACTAGAAAGTTAGTCAAAAGCATGTTCTGGGTTTAGGTACATGTATCTATTTTAATTTATGGGCTTGGCTTGTGGTTCTATTCTAGTTCTTTGCTTGGGTTGTAATTGTACAGCTTTTTAATTGAATGTAGTATATAACACTTTTATTGCCTAGGTAGACGTACATTTCCAAAAAGAAAACAAATACATGAGGGAATAACTTTTATTTCTATTTTTTAAGGAAGAGAAAAAAAAATTATCGGTTACTGCTCTTGGTTGATGTAATGACAATTCAAGGAGGTTTTACACTAGAGAAATCTTTCAACCTGGAATTTTACATAGATTTTTATGTAGCTTATTACTAATTGGAGCTTATGAAGCAATTTACTTCAAATTCTCCATTTCTATATCCAGCTTAGTTAAGATCATGTGTTGTAATTTCTCAGATTTTTTTCTTGCTACATTACCAAACTTCATTCTGTAGCTTGCACTTAATAATGAAGCTAAGAAAAATTTCCTAAGTAACAGTGCTCTACTTGATCCAAGCCAGGTGAGAGAAAGAACTACCTCCTTTTCAAAAGTGGGAATTGGTCATGATGAGAAGACAATTGTTCATTAGGTGATTTATTCATGTGCTAGTTTTTCTTGTGGTAGACTTATTTTTTTTTTTCACAGTATGAGGGTCTATTTTGGTTTTGTGCTGAAAATAGTGTTGATAATACAGAGATGTTTTCATTACTGTTGATCAGTGCTTATACACAGTCAAGGCCTTTCCTGTTTCTTGTACCACTCCAGCACTCAGGAGACACAAACAATTTGGAGGTGACACAGCAAGGACAGCTGAACCCAACTTCCCAAAGGGATATTCCATATTGTATGACAATATACTCAGTATATAAAGTGAGGGGAAGAAGGAGGAAGGGAGGACTTTCAGAATAATGGCATTTGTCTGCCCAAGTCATAATTACACATGATGGAGCCCTGTTTTCCTGGAGATGACTGAACACCTGTCTGACCATGGGAAGTGGTGAATGAATTCCTTGTTTTATGGTCCTTATGTGCATGGTTGTTGCTTTACTTATCAAACTGTCTTTGTATCAAAGCATAACTTTTTAGCTTTTATTTTTTCAGTTCTCTCCTCAGTATCGCTGGTGGGCGAGTGAAAGTGTGACCAAGAGGTACTTAGTTCCTGGTTGGGATTAAATCATGACCATTCATTTAGAACAAGAGTTCTATAATGAGCAAACATCAATTGCTAACCCATTTTGGTTTTAGCTTAACTTTCTATGACTGCTGTGATATCTACTGTTAGAATCATTTTGATATACCATTTAAAGTGACATATAGTAATATGCAGTAGTTATCATTTTTAGCTGAACTCTGTGTAACACTAGACTGAAGAATAAGTGTGTAGCTGTGCAGATGGGGAATAATAGCAAAGATCTTGACAGTGTAGGCACAGGATGAAAGCAGAGGCTCCAGACCATCAGGCTTTAGGTATACTTTCAGCAAACAGTTTCTAATGATCAGAGGAATGTAGTTTTGGAAGCCTATTAAAAATTGGTTTTTAAGGAAAACAAAAAGGAAGTTATCCAACACATGTCAACTACACTATACACAAAAAAAATGAAAAACATAAAAATAGCTCCAAGAAGATCCTAGCATGAATAAAAATAACACAACAGTATCATGGTTCTGGTGAGAGGTTTTGAATGTTGATGACTCGGCTCGAATCTATGCCACATGCATCTTGGAAGGTTGGTCCCATCACCCTTAAGACTCACAGAAACATTGGAAGTGTGAGCATATCCTGGGGAAACTATTAGATACTAAAACGTTTGTGTATATCAACATTAAATATTTCATTAAAGCTACTTTTTTCTTGCAATAATTGCTTGATTTGGTTACTGTCCTTGTAAACCAAGTGGGTTTTTTTTAATAGTTTAACTATCCTTTCACTAGCCTAATAAATTATTGCCTTAAATATGAAGATAGTTTCCTTAGCCAACAGAAGCTGCAGTGCATGATTGATCTGATACCCTGCCCTGGAGTTCTGGTAGGAGTTTGGAAGCAACCACTGGAGACAGTTCTGAATCTGAGTATAGAGATAGTCCAATGAGTTCTTTTAAATTTAGTTTACCATATGGCTACTACTGCCCATACCAGACACTTTTTCAATGGACTTTTAATAGTTACACTGATTATATTTGAAAAAACAAATGTGAAGGATCTTGCTACAAAAATCTGAAAATACCACTGCCAGTAATCTGTTGAGGACCATAATGGTTTGCAGAAGAGTTCTGGCTTGCATCAATGGTTAAAAATTTTCACTATCACCTCTTTAATTTTTCATTTTATTTTTGAGGAAGAGCTATTCAAAAATTATTGGGAATGAGTGAGGTGAAATTCATGCTTTGAAGAAAAGAAAAAATGGCTGATTTTCACAAGAGGATACTTTTGTCGCTGGTCAGGACAAATGAGAAGGTCAGGACCTAATGAGAAGTCAGGGAGTGGAAGGGGGACAGAGACTTATTCCCGTTTTAATGATAAATTCTTATTCTTCCATCTAGTTCTTCTGTGAACAACTGCAAGAAATGCAGAAATGGGGCCAAATTCCATCTCCTGGTTATTTTTCAGTGCCAGCCAATGCTATGTTTTATTTGGAATGCAAGCCAAACAAACGTATTTCTCCTATCCGATTGCAGTCAACAGCATCAAATGGCAGTTGGGAAAAAAAAAAAAAATCTGTGTCCTAGCTGAAAGTAGTAATCCTTTTGGATGAGCAACACATCTTTATGGTTCTTATCAGAGAGATGTGTTACATATTCTGCATTTTAGAATTTTCCTTCTGTTTTTATTTAGATTCCTACTGTCCATCTTATTTTCCCAAAGCCAATAATAGGCATTCAATGGGAGATGTCTGTTCTGGAGTCATGCTTTGTTTTTGCAACTGTTAACTGTGGGATGGACACTCACTCTTTCCTACAGGTCAATTGTGTCATGGATTTTAGACTACGGAAATATTAAAACATATAGACCTTATATAGACCTGGTAGGAGACCCCTTTGAGCAAGCTAAAGGTTTTAGGCTCAAGATATTGACATATTATCCTATTTTTCATGCTTTAGGAATGGTATTCCCCAATTCAGTGCCCCTATTGAGTCTCTCCAAAACCACACACTGCTCCCCCTTCCCCTCCCGTTTTCTCCTGTAGTGGGATGAAGTCAAGAATCGGAAGTAGATTTTGGCAAAGATTTTGAGTTGAGATTGGAAAAAATTACTGGAAACAGAAATGACATAAGAAAATAAACAATAACAGCAAAAAAACTAATAAGAGGTATGAGAAAATAAATTATTCATAAGAAAAAAAATCCCTGATAAAAAACACTCCATCACATATTCTCAACAGGAAGGAACCCCTTCTTCTCAGAAGAAAGAGAATCCCTTCCCCCTGTGCCCAGCAACAATGTGTGGTGGTACAGAAAAACTCATTAACCCTATCTTGGCTGGAATCAATGATGCCTTGGGAAGGCTGACCTGAAACTGAGACTGGACAGAGCTAGAGAATAAAGTAGGTATTCATTGAAAGGCCT
>JBBMKD010000053.1:31535099-31562413 GCA_037834095.1 Argya squamiceps | reverse complement strand
ACTACACTTAATATGAGGCTCAGAACTACATCCCTAGGCAGCACAGAATCTGAAAATATGAAAGCTAAAGCTTAAGGAATCACCAGGACACTATTTTAAGAAGAATAGCTTTATTTTGCCAGAGTAGATATCTGAATAACAGTTTTTTTCCAAAACAAGGCATAGCCATGATTTAAAGATGCCACAAATTTTTATGATGCTTTAAAGCTTTACTTCACTACGAAGTACGAGGAGCTGATGCGGAAGAAAAGAAGAAAAAGAAAAATGTTAAAGACCTGTTGTGTACTTGCCAGACTCAGCATCAGAGGATAATATTGTCATCCCGAGCTGTAGATTAACTGTTGGAAAGATGATCTTATAGCTCTTTTCCAGCCTAAATGATTCTGTGAGACTGTGGCAGATGGATTTCTGTGATGGTTATTGGGAGAGGTTGTGGAAGGAACAGCAAAAGGAGTGACTCAAACTCTGAGATAATTCTCAGATATTTGGTCAGAAATGTATTAAAATATGGAGTTGGTAATTAAGATTTAATTTAACTGTAATACTCATCAGTACTCTCCATCTATGATTTTTGTATGCTATTTTGTCTCTGTGTTCTCTTTCACACTAAGAAAACATCTGAAGGACATCCAAAAAGGAGATATTAAATTAATCTCATCTATCAAAAGCACAATAAGCTGTTCTAGGCTTCACTGCTTGGAATTAAAGCTCTTCACCTGATTTCTGCAGCAGCCTAGTCTTGTGCACTCTTCCTTCATGAAGGAAAGAAAGAAATAAATTAGTTTTGTTTTATTGTCTCTTCAACTTATTAAAAAAAGCATGAAGAAACTGTGAATCACACTATGACATGAATGAGGAGGAAATTGTCTGAAAAGAATTCACTTGTAGTGAAATAAACTCATATAACATGAAATGAAAACCCTGACATACTTCATAGTGTTTCTAAGGATTTATATTCTATTGCTAGCAAAGAGGAAATCAAGCTATGGTACAGAAAAATTTGCATAGAGAAACTGCTCAGAAAAGACAATTTGCTTTACACTACCCTCCACTTTCTAATATCCCTCTCCTTGTTGACAGTAAAAGCTTTTATGCTACTCTTTGTGAATCTTGCCATCTCAATGATAAATTCTCATCCAGAATAAAGAGTTGGTGGTTGAGAAGTGTCCCAACCTGGGAAGAGATGCCAAATCTGAATTACATCTTCCCATTCTTAAAAAACTTCTACAGTTTCATAGTCTTTGCAATGAACAGAGAAGTTTCAAGTGTGTGTTATTTGGGAGAACAGCACTGTAGGAATGAAAGAAAATTCACAGAGTGTTTAAAATGCTAAATTGTTCTCTAGTACATTTCTACCATCAGAGAAAGAAAGAGAGAGGAAGAAGTTGCTTAAAAAGAATGCATTTATAATTAAAAAGGCACTTGAATAAAAGTCTTAATTTTTTCACCCTTTTTTCTAATGTATTCTATTGTTCTGATTACAGTGAACAGCTCAGCCACAGTATAGTCTTATCATAGTTAGAAACTGATATCTAACATTAAAATTTAATGGACTGTTCCTGTACATACCATTGGCATGTACAAAATACAAAAATTCTATTTATACAAAGATAAGAAAATTCATTTACTATATCAAAAGATGCTGCAAGAAAAACATAAAACGTAAAACAGATAACACACTATGTGCACTGGATAAAACTGGCTTAGTATTTTGAATGCAATATTAATAACAACAATTGTTTCACTTTCAGTTATTAAAGAAAAATTAAAAACCCATAACAAAAATCAAGTTTCATTGCTTTTAAAAATATTACTTGTTGCTGTAAATAACATAGCATGAAATACATATCAAAACAGTTAAACAGTAAAACTTTAAAAATATTATTTCATCATGTGTGAAGAGCTCTTAGTATTAAAGAGTATTGCTAGCGTGTGTGGAGAGCTTTTTAACACCTAGTCCCTTGTGTCAGATCTGTATTTGTGTATTGGTTTGAAGACTGATTAGTTTAATTGCTTTAGAGAGAAAGTGTGTAATGATCTAATTGTCCCGTTAGTCACTTGGTCTAACATTTTCACAACCATTGTTTCCTCACATTTGTGAAAATTTGGTTGACACTTGAGAATGGGAAATTGCAGCCTGCTTTGTCAGACTTAAAATAAAATGACCATAAAGCAAACTATTGATTTGTTGTTTTGGTTTGGAGATACATGTATGTATACTTGTACATTTGCAGAGTTGTCTGATGAACTCAATGTACAAGACACAAAAAGGACAGAAAACTGGGAATGAGTTAAAACTGTAAATAAACTTGAACTATCAGACTTCTGCAACTTGTGTTGAATTTAAAATGTCATTACACAAACCCCTTTAAATTGTACCTTTAATATCTGAAGGTAGAAAACTGAAATATCTTTGAAAGTAAATTTTCAATGGAACAAGCTTTCAATGAAATACAGCAAATTTCCTATATTAACTTTAATAAAGCTCTCAACAGGATCAAAAGCTTTTGTAGATTTAAAAACCAATGTGTTTTCAACTGCTGGGGGGGTTGAAATTTCATTTTTCAGGCTCTTGCAAGTTTATTATTAAATATTTGTATTCACATACACATTCACAGAATGTGAATTCCTATAAATCACCCTGAGAACAAAACCAGTGCAAATTCTATTTCCCAAGTTCCCAGTCAAAATTCTCAAAACTTTCAAAACAGCAGTACCTATGAATATCCAGCCAATGGATAGACATCACACTCCAAGTTTGCAAATCCTCCACATCTCTATCATGATTTCATGTATCTGCAAATTCAGATCAGACATGCTTTTGTGATTTACTTTATACTCCTCATTATTCTACAGTTTTAAATGATCCAAGCACAACCACATGTAATTCAGTGACCAGCTTAGTTTTGAATGCAAGCAATATGTTGAACATAACTGAAGCTAAAATCTCAAAATTATGCAACTTTTGCATCACAACATTCAACTGTGATATTTGTGAAACACTAGTATTTAATTCCAAGGGTTACTAAGGCAGATGTGTGTGCCATGTGAACACAGGATATAGAGATACCTTGGGAATACATAGTTACTCAAGAAGTTGTGGTAGGAAGAGAAGTACTGTGTCAACACACAAAAAATTTAATAGCTAAATGTTGCAATACATGATCGAGCCTTTCAAAGTTTTATATGTATTTTATTTCTTTTATTTTGTGCTGGTATGTTCCTTCCAAAGTCCTTCACCCATTCCCAAACCCACATGGTATCTCCCAGAGGGGAGACCCTTGTCGATCACCCTGGTAACTTGAGGGGAGATCATCTCCCATTCGACCAGGTGCTCAGACACCTGCCCTCTTCAATTGTTGTGTTAAGTACTCCTGTCCCAGACCAGCCACCCCCCTTTTCACCCACTGGCCCGAATTCTCCTGCTGCCCCAGGCTGTGTCCTGGGGTACAAATAGGAGAAGGACAGGCCAGACCATGCTTCTTGCACGTGGAGCTGCACCGAATAAACATCTTCCAAACCCACAGCAAAGCCCACTCTTCATTTCCAAGTCTTATCCACGCTCAGCCAGCTGATCTGAAGAACCCACAAACTGTTTTGGTTGGTCTGGGGTTTACTGCTTAGCCTGTAAGCAGCCCCCAAGGAGAAACCAACAGCTAAACTCATCCTTCCTAGAACTCACCCATCCTAAAAACTATGAGGTAATACAAAAAAAACCCTCAATTTGCCAGTGAAAAATGGACAAATTATCAAAAATAAGGGATTCAGATGTGTTTTTAGCAAGGAATGTATGTTGATTAAGAAAGGATGGAAAAGGAAATACCAGGGCAATGAAAATTTTATCATGGAGCTGGAAATTGCTTCATCCAGAAGTGAAGAAGAGAACCCATGAGTTCCTGATGGAGAACCTGGTATTCTCCATTTAATAGTGTGATTTGAGCTGGGGTCACAGAGTAGAGTATCAGTAGTGTTGGATGACTGTCTTTGTATCTGCAGAAAGTTAACACTACTTATGAGCAGTGCTTGTCCAAATACAAAAGAAAAAAAAAACAAAAAGTCAATATATTTCAGTACTTCATTGTAAAAGTAGGGGAAATTATATCAGCAGAAGGAAAACTAATTTCTTCTACTTCTTTTTAGCTATTTCTACTTTAATTATAATTTTCTTAAAATTATAAAAAAAAAGAGAACAAAGAAAACCTTTAAAGGGTAAAAGTGATTGGAAAAGAAAGAGTATTTCTAAGGAGAAACACATCTACCAAAGTCAGAAAAACATGCTAAAAAATGGAAAGCTATTTCTTACTAAACCTGATGGAATACCAATAACTTAAAAAATTCATATTTTCCCCCTTTCTTAAAACAGTCATACTTAATCTGAAATTCTCTTTATAACATTTTCCAGATATTCTTGCTTCCCTTTGTGTTTATCTTGAGCTGATCTGGCCTCCATTTTTGGGTGACAGCATTAACATGGCAGAGACAGTCTCCCCTGTTGCTCACTTGTGAGATGGCACATACTGGAGGATATGTCTGGCATCTTTCTCTCAGTCGCATGAGATTCAGGCATTCAGATTAGGCACTACAATTTTGTCTCAGATCTATTACTGCACAGCTCTTCAGGGCACCTCTGTGGAAACAATTCTGTCTGCCACAAGCTGTGCTTGCTCTTCTAAGAGAGAGTCATATCAACAGGAAGCTGGGTGGATGAAGGAAATACAGAATAAAAACTATGAGCAAAATTCAGGGCTCAATAGCAATAGAAATGCAAGTCAAGCAACAAGGCATTTTCAATTTTTTATGTAAAAATTTCTTGTGATTTATTTAATTGATATAACAGATTTTTGAAAGAAATTCATTAAAATATATAATAAAGATGGATGCTTTAGTCAACTCTCGGCTGTCTCTTCCTCCAGTACTGTGCTTTATATTATTCTGATGTCTTTGAATGTTTCAAAAGGAGAATTTGGAAATTTGTTTGTTTCATTTTGTAATCACTGTATATTGAATTACTCTATTCTTTTTTGAATGCTTATGAATATGTGTTTATTATGGAAATCATACTAAGGTAGGCAGAAAATACTGAGGTCATTGATGTCAGCCAACACAGCTTCATTAAGGGCAAATTTTGTCTTGACAAATTTGGTGACCTGTACTGGGATTAGAGTGTTGGTTAATGGTTCAATGTCTGAGTGGAGAGCAGTGACTAGTGACAGTCCTCAGGGGCCAGTATTGGGATTGATGCCATTTAACGTATTTGTTGGCAACTTGGACACTGGGATTAGTGTGCCCTCAGACAAGTTTGCTGATTGCATCAGGCTGTGAGGTGCTGTCAACATTCTGGAGGGAGGGGACGTCAGCCAGAAGGACTTTCTCCAGAGCTGATTGAGAAGTGGGCCTGTGATAACTTCACGAAGTTCAACAAGTCCAAGTCTACAGTTCTTTTGTGTGAGTCCAAACCAAAAATACAAACTGGCTGAAGAATGGGTTGACATCAGCACTGAGAAGAAAGACATAGGGGTGTTGGTTGTTTGGAAGCTCAAAACAATTTGGCAGTGTGTCCTTGCAACCTGGAAACACAACTGTATTCCAGGCTGCATCAAAAGAAGTGTGACTAGCAGCTCGAGAGACGTGTGTTCTAACTCTCTACTCCATTCATGAGATCCCACCCAAACCATCGTGTTAATCTCTGTGACCACCAGCCTAAGAAGGACGTTGTACCTGTTGTACTGAGTCCAGAGGAGGGCCACAAAGATGATCAGAGGGCTGGAGTACCTCTCCTGTGAAGACAGACTGAAAGTTGGGGTTATTCAGCCTGGAGGAAAAAAGGTTCCAGGGACTTACCAGTACCTGAAGAGGGTCTACAAGGGAACTGGAGAGGAATATTTTACCAAGGCTTGTACTAATAGGACAAGGGTTAATGGTTTTAAACCATTGGATTAGAAATTGTTCACTATGAAAGTAGTGAGACACTGGAAGGGTTGCCCAGAGAAGCCATGGATGGTAGATACCCAACCCAAACCATTCAATGAGTGTATGATCATCCCATTATAAAACAAAATGTCTGTACATGTTCACTCTTACAGATGTTTTACTACAATTATGTGTCTGCAAGTGTCAGAAGATAAAGTATAGGGAAAAACTCTATTATCAACCTTTTCCTGTTGACATTCACTCATCTAGTTTGGAGAACATGCCTGTAGGAAAAAAAAAAAGAGAGAGTAATTCCCAAAATGTGCTTTACAAATTATACAAAAGGCATAGCAAAAAAATCCGTGTCATTCAAATCCTTTTCAAAACCACCTTATTGTATTTTACAAATTCAAATCTTCTGGGAACTGGGGCAATAGGATGTGTGTGGGAGGTTTGCAGGTCTTCCAAATAGCAAAAATTTATATTGTGACAGAAGCACTAATTAATGCTCAAAAATATTTTTAAGTAAATAACTAGTTGGACAGAAAATCTCTGTTGCTTTTGCTTTTGAAACAAATTGTGTTCTGGGAAAAAAAACATAAAATGGGTAGTATTTCAGTCTTCAAGAATTTAGATAGCTATTTCCACGAACTGAAAGGTATGAAACCATTATCCAGTCTCACTTTGTCTTAAAATGAATACTATAGTAACAGTTGGGATTTTCTTGATTTTTTTAATACTCAATTTTCAGAAAATGTGAATTGAAAACTTGCCTATTATACCTACTGCTTGTCAAAGAAACTGAGGATGTCAGAAATACAGAGATGACAGATTTTGTGGGAGGAAAAAGGCATTAGATCTTTTACTATCTCAAAAGTCTGCAGTTCTAGACAAAAAGGGGGAGTACTTGTTCAATAAAAACTTTTCCTGTAATTTTTAATTCTTAAAGTTAACTGTGACCCTCATTCAATAAAAACATATCTGGGAAGATACCGTTCTTCATATATTCCTAATAACTGTGTCTGTTTGCATCCTTTCATTTCTTTTGGGACTACTCTGTTTCCCCATAACCTTTTTCCCAGGCAAGTCCCTACAAACCAACCCAATCAGGAGCACAGAAGGTTCAATATCATCATGATAGCTGTACTTCTCCTGTCTGTCATCCATAAACCCCTACTGACAAGATGTAATCCTTTGCATAAGAAGGTTCATTTTCCACATGTTGAAATTGCAGATGTGTTTTTTCATCATGCTTATTTATGATTAATATTCCTCAAAACCCATTGTTTTTTCTTCTTAAAATCTGCTCACTGGAAAGGAGTATGTTCAATGTCAAAGGAAAGAGAAGACTGCAGTCTGTAGTGTTTTGGAACCAGTTGGGTTAAGAGAGCTGTGAATTGAACTGGAAGAGAAAACCAGTGATAATTGTGGTACTAGAGTTGAGATTTTCTGAATGTGACATTATTATGACTTGCCAGGAGCAGAATAGAACATGGGAGTCATAGGGACTGTCCCAGAAGATGTATCAGCTATGACAGGCTACCTTAAAGAAAAAAGCCTGCTCCCTTAATATGAATCAAACTGAGAAAAATAAAACATTTAGGACCACTTAACTCATAAGCCTTTGAACTATCATTTTTCTTGTGTATTTAAGCAGATAGCTCTAAGTGAAAAAGAAACTGACTTATGATACAGATAATACATAGTCTGTGGGTCTTTCTCTCCATCAATTGGCATGTTCAACAGCAAGTTTGGGGGAGGGTGTTTCCAACAAAACTTTAAATTGCAGGTTGCACATTGTAAATATGCTGAGTTTATGCCAAGAAGTCTCTGTGGCTTCTTTAATATCGTAAAAAAATCTCTATTTTTCAAAGGCTTGTGATTTCCAATGTATAATTCTTCAAAATCCCAGAAGAATGTTTCCTCATGCCTCCCTAGTCTATAACACAGATAATTAGTTCTCAGGCATATAACTCTCTCTATGCCAGATACATCTGGCTCCTTCAAATACTTTCAGGTGCCCTTTAAAACTAGAATTAGATTTAAGCTATTGGTTAAGAAATATCCCTTTCATGTTCTGTCCAGAAGGTCTGAAAAGAAAATATTCATACTTGTGACATAGTAAAGGTAGGATGTTTTACAGTTCTCCATGTTTGAAAAGAGCATCAGGCAATGCAGATTTGAAATATATCAATTAGTCTGAAAGCATGTTTTTATGACATGAAAAAAAATTGCTGGGTCAAATTTTGAGACTAATATTTCACAGTTATCCAGGATAAAAGAAAGTATTATTCCTTCTCACTGTTTCTGCCAGATCTCCCAATGTTTCTTAAGTAGGATTCTGAGTTACAAAACATTAGGCTAGGTTATGCAATTTTTTTCAAAAATTCTTCCTGACCTGAAATTGAATATGTTTCATTTGAAAAAGTGACACTCAGAGACAGAGAAAAAAATGATTATGTGATACCTGAAACAAAAAATACTGTAAAGGACTATGTATTTTAGAAATATTTTGAATGAATTTCAACCTGTATGAATTAAAAAATTAAAAACACTTTGATAGATGTATTTATCAATTATATCCATACTTAATTTCAGGGAGCTACATTTTTTATTTGCTACACAAAACCACAGCAATTCAAAATAACAATTTAAATATTGCAGCCTTATTCTCTACATTACAAGATTTAATACCATTCATAAATAACTTCAAATTTAGGAAGTTCCTTTGACTTTATTTTTGAATTTTTTGAACTTCTGTGTATTATCAAAAATGTCCAGAAAACTGCCTGATCAGAATAGCCAAAATTATTTTCTATCAATCACCTTTCTCCAGGAGCTGGTGTTAAAAGAATTATATCATGTAGCAGAATGAATTGTGATATTTTTTAGAGCTGTTCCTGGACTTTTTTGGGGGATTTTTCACTTTAAAAAATGTTATATAATGGAAATTCTGGTTAACAATCATCTAATAGTGTTTGATTCATAATTTTTGGTTTTCAAAATATAGTATGCAATTATAACAAATATTCATTGTATTGAAAATGTGTGTAATAAATATGAATGACACTTTATTAATTTCTAAGTATCCTTTTGAACTAAAATTCATTTGATTAATGCCTAATGCTAGTACATCTTTAAGCAACAGCAAAATTTTTTATTTACCATGGACAATTTCTGAAATGACAGTCAAAAGTCAATTATATTCAATCTTCTAAAATTTCAGGTTAAAACTCACCTTTTTTTCCTCTTATTTTTAATGTATATGCATGTTCCCATAAAACTGGAGAAGTTTTCTCCAGCATAATATTCACATACAGCACAGAAATAATTTCTTAAAGGTGATAAAATATAAACATATTTGTACTAGAAAGAGATTAGTAAATTTTAGATTTTTGTGCTTGATGGCTGGGATCAACCTTGGTAGTTGGTTTAAGATAATACTCTTGCTTATGTCACTACAAGTCCATGATAGTGTAGAGAGAAACCAAAGTACTTGGGAGAAGAATTATTTAAATACCTAATAATAGGAATTAGATTAGCAACTTTTCTTTATGGGTCATATTTGATGAATTTTGATGGCATGATGTTCCAAATGTAGCAGAATCCTTAGCTAGTTGACCAATATTTGAACAATAATTTTGATACCAAAAGTATATCTTAAATTTTTGCCTGTGTGAATTCCTAATCAATTGTCCTTTGAAGAAATGCAATTTTCTTTGACTGACCTACTATAAATATAGACCCATTTAATCAGTTAGTATAAAAATCAGTGGAAGTTGAATAAGTCTTTTTAACCCCAGGATACTTGCAAACAGCAGAATAATTGCAAACAAATCCAATCCCAGACAGGTCCAATCTCACAGTTACTGTTTCTCAGCATAAGAGTCACTGCTACTAGGTATGTTATATTGTGGTACTTACAAAGCTCTAATTAAAATAGATTCCAGGCCATTTTCTTAGTTCTATGATTAGTGTGATACGCTAAAAAAAAAGTGGTTTCTTATAATTTTATATGCTCTTTAAGAGTCATGACAATTGCTATGGGAGTTTCCAGACTGAGGTAGCAATTAAAGTCACCAAGCTCCCTCCATAAAGGAGGTAACCTATTCGTTTTACAGTTTCATTATTTTCAAGTAAAGAAACACACACAAAATAGTGGGCTACAAAATACAAGATGAAGTTGAAGAGGGTACTACCTTTCTTCTCAGCCTTTGAGCAGATGTGGGAGCATTAGCACCTTTCCTCCTGCATTAATAAACTCAGCCTGTGTACGGATTCTTTTCCAGTCAAGCAGAATAATAAATACCATGTGGGCCTGAATTATTAGAGTAATCCTAAATAACTTTCTAGCCAGTGGTGACTGATTTTTGTCTTCTGACCTACAACTGCAGTTCTTGATTGCATAGTCTTCCAGAGCACAGAATAAAGCACGACTATCCAGGAAAACAATCTCCATAAAGCTCCTCTTCTGCCAGTACTAGTGTTGCTTGTGAGCAGTAGGGAAGGATAGAATGACAGGAATGAAGAACTATGGCACTGCTATATAGACTTCTTCCTTATGAAGTCAGCTGAACAAAAGCAAAATTACCCCATTGCTCTACCTGTAAAATGGTGATTATGGTTCTCCTTAGTGTGTAGTATACTTTGTGATGTGCCAGTTATGTGCTAAAAATCCTTTCCAAAATGTGTTAGGAGGATTAAGGATGCATCTCTGCAAGTTAGGATACTATAAGGCTATTTTATACCAGAATTTACGAGTCTCAAATACAAAACTTACTCAAAGAAATAAATAAAAGTTATCTCTATATATATATATATTTATTTTTTAACTCATTCTGGATAAATACACTGCATATGTGATTCCATTTACATTTTGTATGAACTGTTTTTTTGCAGACAGGAACAATTACATCATAACTATCACTATAGCATAATGGTGCTTTAGTTCCTAACATTAAAAGAAATCCTAAATGGTCCTGTTTATAAAATACTATTTTCATTAATGTAGCAGTGCCCTCTATGTTCCAGAGTTTGTATTGAGGGTAACATTCGAATATTTAATACTTTTTTTTCTTTTTGAGAAAAGGTAAATTCACCAAGCTAACTTTTTTAATGGTAAGTTCTACCAAAATGAACACACAAACAAACAAGTTTTATAAGCAGGGAGTGAAATGAAAATTTGAATTTCAAGCTGTTAATCGCATTGCAAATAGTTAGTCAGATGTCATCTTGTAACATTTTAAAAAACCCCAAAAATAGAGATTTGGTTTTTAATGGGAAAATGGCTGCAAAATATATTTCAAACCTCACAATAAATGTTTAAAATGTCTCAGAAGTGGTAGTGTACTTGCTTTTGATAGAAGATTGTAAACAATCAGTTATGGATTTACTGCATACATGAAACCTATCAAGAGACCTCACGGTAAAAAAGTACAGATGAGTGATGAGGCATTGAGATGTGTATGCCCTCATGTCCACTGAATGTCTGTTATACAATTTTGACCAGATAATGTGTTTGCAAGGGAAAAAAAAATTTGAATGTTTTTTCATATCAAGTAAAAAATTTTCACAAGTAAATTTTCACACTAGACTGTCTGATTTTTCATTAATTTTAAGAAGAACATCTCTTGAGAACATGTCTTCTTTACTGAGAGTTTTTCTAAAACAGAAAAGAAGAAAAAAACAGAATGAAAAACTCTTTCATAAAGGCTCCTCCATCGTCTACATCATCTGCAGTGGGATCAAGTAGTAAGTACAAATCACAAGCTATTATTCTAGGACCAGGAAACCAGAGTTCATTATTTAGTCAAGAGGGAAGAATAATTGCAATGATGGCATTAAACACACAGAGAAGATAGCCTGAATCCAGGTGGAAAGCATTCTGGAAATAAGGATTAATTTAAATTTCTTCACCTTACTTTGAAACACTTCAGTTTTACAGTCTCTCTCCATTTGTTTTCAGTCTCTAAACACCTTCACAGGAAAGAATGGGAGAACAACAGGGTACTCACCGCAATTTATTTTTCTACAAGTGCTGTACAATTTAATGCTCATAACATTTCTGAACTTCTAAGAGGATATCTCTTGCTTAGAGGTGAGCTGAAATAAGCCCACAGTGAGCTAGCTTTAAATATTCCAGGCAACATTTTCCTCAAGCTTATGAAGACAAAGAGGAGATGGGTAAAAAGGTTAATATATTTTACTTCAGGTGAATTGTTGCTATGAAGAAAATCACTTTCCTGAAAATCAAAGCTTTTTGAGCTAATAGATGTCTTACTGTATTCCATAAGGAAGGTTCCTGAAATAATTTTTGGTAAAAAATATTTAAGAGCCAAAGCAAAAAGCAGCCACTGGATACATTATAGTAGAAACTCATTGAAACTGCCTCTCTTTCTCTTTTGGAAACGCCAATATTCAGTGACTTCTACAAATCCCTAGGAATAGCACAGTCTCATTACTGAGAGTGGGGCCTTCTAACTGCCCAAAGAAAATTCATAGTTTTCTTATTTTTTGTAGTTTAATATGTAGTTATAGCAAGGGTTAAACAAAATCCCCCAAATAATAGAACCGGATTAGAAAATATATAGAACAAATATGATAGGGACAGCTTCTATAAAGGAAACAGACTCTGCCGCCTCCAAATGAGCCAGTACAAACAAATACAATGGTGGTCTTCAAAATCACGAATGGTGATGACTGCAAGTAGAATAATCCTAAAAGCTGTTTAAATTATTACTTCTACATTTAGAAAATTAGAAAAAAAAATAGAAATTTAGAAAATTTCACAAATTTGAAGGGTGATGCATTTTTTACAGATTGTAGTGGTAGGAGATATTTTTTATGCTACACACTACCACTTGAAAAAGTCCAGTCAATCCAAAACAATTTGAAGATTTGGTCAGACTCTTCAATGTATCCTTGTTTCTGAGAGACAAAGGAGCTCTCTGGTACATTAATCATTGTACATTGTCTTCCTCCATACAAAACAGTAATTACAAGACTGATAAGAATTGTAAGGTAGTTTAAAAAATTGATGCCAATAATTTCTTGAAACAGATAAAGGAAATATTACATCAGAATGCAGAGACAGTTCCAGATTTTCAAGATGTTGGAAAAATTTTTAGATAGAATATTTTATTAGCACTTGTTTTCATCCCACAAGGGGAAAAGCAGGAAAGCCTGAATATCAATTGTATTCTATGTTGTTAGTATCAAACTTGTTTGACTGAAAACAAGTTATTATGGATTTGTAATGATAGATTACCTTCCAGTGCATAAGGACTGTAAACAAGCATGATTTCTGATGTCTCCTTAATGAAGAGACCAGTCATTGCTGAAAGCAAGCTAAAACAATCTGAAGCTGAAAGCACTTTTAAGAAGATTTCCAGGTTATTAATTTTCAATGTTTAATAAATATACTTAGTAGACACACTATGGTATCATAAAGTATAATATTCTGAATGGATCAAGAGCTCGTTAACCGACTTAAAAATAAGCTCTCAGTGGTTAGTCATTATTACACAGGAAGAGGAGGTTCCACAGGGAACAGAACACTATCCAATGACACATAAAAAGGAAGCAATTATGTAATCACCAGCAATAAAACATGTGGAAGGCAAAATATTTACCCCAATGGTAAATAATAATGAGAATGTAGTTGCCATGAAAAAATGTGGATAGTTTGATAAACCGTGTATATTCAAATGAACTATTTCTAATGCAGCCAGATAAATAAGTTATTTAATATTGGATTTTGCAGAATAAGATTTTGTCCCCAATATGAAGAGATTCAAAAGACCTAAGAGTCCTAGCAGCAAGATAATCAGCATTCAGAACAATGCTGTAGCAACAAGTGATTTTGTTCTTGGAGGAGGAAAACTTAATTAGAGCACATAGTTGATTTTACCACTGCAGTGAGTATTATCAGTTTATTCTCTGTAATTATGATTTTTAGATATTTTTAGAAGACGGATAAAAGTTAGGGAAATTTCATGAAAAATAAGATTGGCAAAAATGATGAAACCACTAGAGAAAGTACCTTAAAGTGAAATACAGAAATATAAAAAAGAAGATTGTAAGGTGATTTGATTGCTGAGTGTAAGTATCTTCACGGAAAAAAATTACATTAAGTTCTACAGAGCTCTCTTATCTTGTGCAAGACATGGTAACAAGAATCAGTAGCTGGAAATTGAAACTAGATATTCTCATTGGAAATAAGTTAAGTATTTTCATCAATTATAGAATAAAATCTATCAATGCTAGTGACAGATTTTCTCATCTTGAAATCTTTGACATGTTGAAATCAAGACTGGGAGGTTTTCTAAAAGTCCATTACATCCTTGTAAAGTATTAAAGAAAAAAATATTTTCTGCTTAATTTAAACCATGGTGTAATTTAAGGACAAGAAACATTCAAGGATTCAAACAAAATAGTCCCTTGTAGAAATTCCATATGATTTTCAGTCTTATAAAATTGCAGCATATATTGAAATTGATAAATTCCATTTGTTGTTACGACAATATATAGTGAAGGTGCCATATTACAAATTTTCTTTCCAGATGATCGCTTTGCTGTGTGCAGCTTCTGCAATGTCCTCAGGAAGTTATAGGACTCTAGAGAGAAATTCTACCCTCCCTCAAAGAAAATGAAAGCACTTTCTTCCTCTTCCTTACCTGATGTCTGGATTTTAAATAATGCCTCCCACTTCTTCTTACTCATCATCTCCTCAATCTCTGCATCATAACCCTCCTGTCTGATCCTTGATTACCTGTTGCTTCTGATCTTAAAATTCCTTTGTCTTGGCCTTCTTCCACTGTCAGCATTGACAAGTATTTTCAGTCTGAAATGTTTCCTAGATTATTATTTCTTTTCCTGGGAAAAAGTAAACTGTTGACACCTGGTGGTCTATGCAGATCTGAAAGATTTAAATTAATTTCTACTTTACTTAAGAAGGAAGTCACAAAAACCCTCTAAAACTATTAAAAATAGAATCAACTTCTTCGACAGCTATCATGAACTTGGAAAATATCTGCATTTTATTTTATGAATACTATATTTGATTCTACATGCCTCTCCTGTTGCTGACCACCTGTTTTTATATCATTTACGCTAAAGACACATGAAAGCGTTGTTAGATTGAAGAAGAAAAGTAAAATAGTAATCTAGTCAGAAGCATCCCCAAAGACAACATTGCCAGATGTATAGCTGTATAGGACATCTCAAGAGGTTTGACAACTCATCAATAAAAAATATTTTGTCCTGGAAATTTTTTCATCAAAGCCATTTATTCAGGAGTACTTGTTACTTTTGATACTGGTGGCTCTGGGCTCTTTTCATACTTTTATCTCCCTTAAGAAAGCTTTAAAAAATCCTGAGTTCAGCCAAACCTAAGAAACTCCTTTTTTTTCTGTCATAGGGACAATATCAATGGAAATCTGAGCAGTTCTGTTTTATGATCCAGTCTCAGAGACAAGCTGGTTAGTCAAGACTGAAAAGGGTGATCTATTTGAAGAATGGCCTGTGGGTTCTCTGGGGTAAGGCAGACCATCTAGGATGAATCAGAAGAAGCTGACAGGAACATGCTTTGGACAACTAAATGGAAAAATGTATAATGCTTTGATTTGATGAAGCCATTTTAAAGCCGTTTTCATAAGATATTTTCAAACAGAGATCCCAGGCTAGATTTCATGACATAATGATATTTTTTATCCTGGGATTGATAACCCAGGATTTAGATTGGGGTTGTGCAAGCTACAAACCCATTCCTAGAAGTTGATAGAATGATAACTAATATCTGTATGAGGGACGATAAAATCTTGAGCAAGGACTGTAATTCAGTCTGTGGTGTGCAATATTGCCTCTATTCCTCTTTCATTACAAGTTTTGAAGTTTTGAACTCTCCTAGAAATGTACTAGAATTAATATTTTCATTTTTATTTTATGTTTCTCATCTCCACTTCTTACTTAGCTATTCTTGAGCTCAGGGTTAGATCATGAAACACTTTCTTTTCTTAGCAACACTTTACATGACGGAATGTTATTTTCATATCCTTGGTTAGTCTTTTCCAAATAAGTAATTCCATCCTCTCAATCTTTCCTTAATATCTTTTTCAAATCTCAGTGCTTGTATTAACTTATCTAGTTGATCAAAACTCTTCTTGAGATATCTTGCCCAAGTGTGTTTCTTGATTTATGATGCAGAAGAGGAGAAAGACAATTTCCTGTATTTTCAAGATGGTGTTTCTATTTATTTCAATTGAACTTATATTTGTCTATTTTTGTAACCTATCATTACTTATGTTCATAAGTCTCATGGTAATTCCTGTTCCACAGAAATAAAAAAAGTTAAAAAAAAAGAAAGTGGACTTGCTGGATGTCACTGAGTGGAAAAGATCTTTAGTCCTATTCCAGTGCTATAGCCAGATATTCATGCTGTTTTGTCATATGCCTGTTTGCATTTTATTTTCAGAACATGTTTGCCCCATTGACATGTGAATTCACTGTCTGTTTCTACCCAGCAGACCTGGCTGCTGCAGACACACTGCTCAGCAGACACTGTCCATGACACTGTGCATTGCCGTGGGTCATTCATAGTGAGCTCATAATAAATTGCTAAGATATTTCCCCAAATATTGGATTGAAAAGATGAAATATTAAGATTTCATTGGTCAAAGGGACCCCCCTGAGATGTACACAAAGAAATAGTTTAAATCTGGAAGCAGCATAAAATGTTTCGGTGTGGTCACAGCTATATACGAATACATTTAGCAGCCTATGTGTCATTCCTATAGGCCTAATGCTGCAGGCTCATGTGCTCTTTGCTGTGGGTCTGGATTGTGGCCAGTACTTTGTTTTCATTTTCTTTAACATCATTTATATGGGGAAATAGTGAAAAAAAAAAAAAGTCTGGGTTATTGGGAAAAATATATTTAATATTTGTGAAGTCTCATCTACTATAATCCTATGATTTTCTGTCAATCCTTTTCCTCAGAGTAGCTCTCTAACATTCTAGTCTTACAGTGGGGAACAAAAGAGCTGAAACACCTAAATGTTTGCTAGACTGTTGCAATACCTCACATGTTTAAATGTCACCTGATAATTTATAGTGTATAATTTTTTTCCTGTTGCAGGTGTTTCGGTAAATAGGAGCAGACAAGAAAGAAAGAAGCTATGAAAAAAACCCTAGTTTATTTCTTTTGCTCTATCCACTGGAACTCTGTGTGAAGTTTTTATCTTTTTTTCTTTACATTAATTAATTATTTGAATGTATATCTGAGTAACAATTCATCAGTTTTCACTGAAGCTTAAGTAAAAAAGATTCAGATATTTCTAAGAGTTCTGAGAAACAATCTCAGTCCAAATCGCTGTTATATGAGCACAGTGATCAGGCTGCTATTCAGATTTTTAAGAAAGGATGTCAGCTGTCTGAAATTAAACTTCAAAGAGCAGTTTAGATGTCCCAGGTTGTCCATCATGTTTATATGTGTCTATAACACTCACTATAGGGAAGCAGCTGTAGGGAAGCCAAAAAATGAATGAAACCAAAATGGATGTGCACGACTCAAATATGAGCAAAAATATTGTGAAGTCCTGACCTAGTTCAGCTTTAGCCTGCCAGGGTACCCTCTTTACTACCCTTTAGGCATAGGAAATCTCCTATTTGTGGAATTATGAAGATGTTTAGCAAGAAGGATTTTCATCTCAGAAGAGTCAGGTAAAGATACACATGCAGAATAAATATCTCCAAATTTATCAGGGAAGAAATGTGAAACTCTTTCTCCCATGGCCTAAATAATTGTCCTAATGATGGCTATCCTCCAGCATCCTGCAGTTTCTCTCTTTATTTTATCCACTAAAATTTAAGTTTCAAAAGGGTCTGATTTAAATCTAATGTCAAACAGGGACAGTTTCTGAATACTCAGAAAAATGTTTACCAATTTACTCAAAAATAAAAAGGCTTTTGCTACATGGTAAGTAAAAACATCAAAACACCCAAATATTTAGAGCTATATTCGACATGCTTTTTAAAAATATTAAGTATGCTAAATCAATTTCAGGTTTATTTTATAAGCCTTTGTATTATCAAGGCTATCATTAGGTAGTACTGTGATAATGTGTGAAGAAGAAATCACAATGAAGTATAATTATTAGCCCCAGTGGTGATGTGTGCTGGTGTCCATATTCTGAAGCTCGGCCAGCCCCAGCACTGCTGCAATACCGGTGGGACTTGGCCGGTCAGGAGCATCAGTGAGATGAAGGCAGGACGATGAAGGAGGGACTCTCAAGAGGTTTAGTCATAACAAGTTTATTGGAACTCCATCATGGAGTCCTCACCTTGGGACATCTGCCTCTGGAGAGACCAAGACTGTTCCTGGGGAGGAACTTTTAAAGGGGGGTGTAACACGGCAGGGGGTTCAACCAGGGATCAATAAGGTATGCTGGAGAAGTGGCTCATAACATAACAGACAAACACAATAACCATACAGTGGACAGTATGAGGTGACAGCCTGCATCCTGCCCAATCACTCGACGCCTCTCCTAGAATCTTCCAGAAGCGGGGAGAGACCCCCCAAGTGATGGACAGGACCAGGGGGTTACATGACAGATGATGGACAGTTAACTGTCTCTGGGAGGGGAAACTTATGAAGAACCAGAACCAATCATAGAACTGTCACTGGCGAGAAGACAGGGAGAAACCAAAAGTGGATAACAGAAAGGGTACGTGGAACAAACCATCTTACAGAAGAAATATTAACTTATGAATTAACATTCAATTAAAAATGCACCCCCACAGTGATGGTAGGTAGGACAATATTTTGGAGCCATGCTGCACTCAAAGCTTCTGCAAAACTACAGTCCCCGAACTGAAGAGCCCATCATCTAAATAGATCACGCAGCAGTGGAAAAGCAGCTGTACAGATGAACAGAGGTCTGTGTTGTTGAAAAAAAACCAGCTTCTATTGTTCAGTGTTTAATTCTGCATTTGCAGACTCACACTGAACCAACAGTTTCTGAGGTGATATCATGGACATAGGTTAAACATCAGTATGTTTTTCTTCTGTTGTGCTTTCTCTCCCATGTGGAAAGCATATCCCTTTGCCTGAATGCTTCCTCTGAGTGACTGGTATCACATTTCATGTACCCTCAATATCTTCATCTTCCAGCAGTATTCAGCATGATGAAACTTACTTCAGCATTGACCTTATTTCAGTTGGGCTGTATGTATGCTAACGTGCATGATTTTTATGTCTGATTTCATATTACTGCTTGCTATTATGTTTCTAACATCACATCCCTTTATCTCTTTTTCATCTGTGTTCAATGTTCCTTTCCAGATAATATCAGACTGATTATCAGTGAATTCCATGAATATGCTCTTTGTTCTTTTAGATCATTAGAGATTGGAAATAAGAAGAGACATCACATGGACTTCATTTATCCCAGTAAAAACCTTTTAGCATATTCACACTTCACCATTGCTCATTAGCTTCTGTTTATATTTCTCCAGCCAGCATGTAGTTCAATTCAAAATACTTAAGCACTCTTATCTGAGTAAATAATGTTATGTATTTTGCAAAAATTACTCACCACCAGACATGTCTGCCTAGATAGTATTCTTTATACAGAAGAAAATCAGTCAAATAATTTTAGTAAAACTCAGAATGCTACTTCATGCCAATGCTTATGTATATTATCCATGCAAGATACAACAGAATAAAAATGTAATCATACTAAGTGCATGTGCTAATCTTAAATATTGATCTGTAAATATACCCAGCTACATAAAATATAATAGAATTACAACATACTTATTGACACAGCTGTATCAGCTGTATTACTACCACAAAAAAAAAAACACTTATAGATTTCTTGCTCTTAATCTGCTGGTGCAGATGATGACATCCTGGCTTGTATCAAAAATAGCAGGGCCAGCAGGACCATAGCAGTTATCTTCCCTCTGTATACAACACTGGCGAGGCCACACCTCAAACCCCGTGTTCAGTTCTGGGTGCCTCATTACAGCAAGGACATTTAGGTGCTGGAGTGTGTCCAGAGGAGGGCAACAGAGCTGGGAAAGGAGCCCAAGCACAAGTCTGATGAGGAGTGGCTGAGGGAACTGGGGTTATTTAGCCTGGAGAAAAGGAGGCTGGAGGGAGACTTGATCACTCTCTGCAACTACCTTACAGGAGGAACCAGCAAAGTGTGAGTCAGCCTCTTCTCCCAGGCAATGTCAGGACAAGAGGAAATGTCCTCAGGTTGCACCAGGGAAGGGTTGTCAAGAATTAGAACAGGCTGCCAAGGGCAGTGGTTGAGTGGCCATCTCTGGGGGTATTTGAAAAATGTGTCAATCAGGCACATGGTTTAGTAGTACAATTGACAGTCCTGGGTTACTGTTGGACTCAATGATCTTACAGGTCTTTTCCAACCTAATTAATTCTATGAGTCTACAATAATCTGAGGAAAAAAAAAGTGATCAATTTTATTATGAATTATGGAGTTTATCTTAGTTGAAGGAAAAGAATTTTTTTCCAGCTAAAAAGAAGGAAAAAGTTATGCCACAGGACTGAGATTGCTTCAAATTGTTTAATACGGAACTACAGTGAGGTTAAAAGATGAAGAGAGTTCTCATCAGAACAAAGACCTCCTCATTTTTCATTATCTTACCTCATTAGAGCTATATGACATGAATTCAAGAGTAACATGCATTTCCTTGCACAGGAAAGGCATTCAGTACTATTCTTTAAAGATAAATTTAACAGTACAAGAGGGTTTCAGGTACTGAAAATTTTATTTAATGCATATACTAAATGCATACAGAGGCACCCAAAACTACTAGTCCTAGTCTTCGAACAAGTATTTACATAAATGCATAGTACAGCAGGAACAGGGAAGGAACAGAAAGAACAGCTGCACAAGCAAATGGAAACAGAATTTGATAGGCAACTGAATAAAGACACTGACTGAATTACCAGCTTCACTCTCCATATTTTTAAATGTGGAAAAATTTATTTGCAATATCTCCTTAAATTATTTATAGGATTAAATTAGCAACAATTCTAAAACACATAATAACATTTAATACCACTACAATAACTTCTAAAGTGACTTTTGCTGCAAAAACACACCAAATTGCTGAATAATAGAATTTTCATACATTAAGCACATGACATATCACATTTAAAATTATTAGCTTACATGGTTTTTGAATTGCAATAGCTGCCAGCTTCAATAATAACTGTCAAATTTGGATGAATACAAATTAAAATCTAGTATAATCAAGATAAGTGCCAAGTAGATTTTACTAGGGAAATTTTTAGGGGCAAGAGCATAACAGAACATCTTTTTTGTCTTAAGAGAAAGTGTTTTTCTCCAGTGAATAGATACCACATCACCATTCACCAACATCATTCACTACCACTCTCTGGGCCTGGCCATCCAGCCATTTCTTAACCCAGCAAAGAATGGCCCTGTCCAAGTAGTGGGCTGCCAGCTTTTTGAAGAGTATGATGCAGGAGCCAGTGTCAAAGGCTTTGCTGAAGTCCAAATAGGCAACATCCACAGCCTTTCCCTCATCCACTAGGCACGTCATCCAGTCATAAAAGATCAAGTTGGTCAGTCAGGACCCAATGGCTGCAGTCCATGACAGCTGTGTCTGAACCCTTGGTTGGCAACTGCACCACTCAGCTCAGTGCCAGCTGCACTTGCTGAGGGTGTGCTCAATGCCCTCGCCTATGTCTTTAATGAACAATTTTAATAACACTGGTCCAATATGGATCTCTGAGGGACGCTTGCCACTGATGTCAATTGGGACTCTGAGATATTGACCACCAGCCTCCGCATGCCACCATCTGATCACTTTCTTGTCCACCTAAAATTCCACCTCTTAATTCATCTCTTTCCAATCTAGGGAGAGGGATTTTGTAGGAGACCATGTCAAAAGCTTAACAGAAGTCCAGATAAATGCAACTTTAACCTTTTGCTTGTTCATTGAGGTAGCGACTCCATCCTGGAAGGTTGGTCAGACAAGGCTTGCCTTAGAAACTGTACTGGTTGTCCTGAACCACTTCCCTGCCCTTCATGTGCCTTAGCGCAGCTTCTGTGAGGAACTGTTCCATCATCTTCCTGGGGACAGAGGTGAGGCTGACAAGTTGGTAGTTCCCAGACTACTCCTTTATACCCTGTTTAAAGATAGGTACAATATTTCTCTTATTCAAGTTACCTAGGACTTAACCTTACTGCCATGTCACTTCCAATGTCATGATTACCAATAGTTTGGCAACCACATCAGCCTATTCCCTCAGGATTCTAGGATGCATCTCATGAAGTCCCATAAACCTATGAACATTCAGGTTCCTCAGGTGGTTAGGAACCTGATCTTTACTTACAGTAGGATGCTCTTTATTCCTCCAGTCCCTATCCTGCTTGGCACCCATTTGAGAGGTGTAGGAAGAGAGTCTCACATTGAAAACTGAGGCAAAAAATTTGTTGAGTACATCAGCCTTCTCCTCATCTGTTGTTACCAGTTTTGCAGCATTGTTCATGAGGCAGTTACACCTTCTTCCACCTTTCTTTTCTGGTTAACATACCTGTAGAAGCCTTTATTAATTTTTGCTTCCCTTGCAAGATTCAATTCCTTTTTTGCTATGGCCTTCCTCATCCTATCCCTACACAACTGCATTTCATCTCTATACTTGTCCCAGATCACTATCCTAGGTTTAACTCCCTGTGTATTTGCTTTCCCTTTAGTTTGATCAGCAGATCCCTACACAGACCTGTCAGTGTCTTGCCTTCCTTACCTGATTTCTTGCTCCTCGGAATTGCTAGCTTTTGCTCTCTGTGGAAAAATAGATACATCAAAAGCACTTTATAAATTCAGGGTGTGTATTTGATTCCTAATTGTCTACAATTCTTGAATAATATACACCCATATCAAAGTTCAGAGTTGGTTTACTTGTTATTAAGTTTCTGGTAGTGACTTACCAATCTGTTTATACAACATCTAATCCAGGCATCATTAAGACAAGTACTAAAATTTAATTAGTTTAATAGGACTTGGATGACCTCCATGATGATAAGGAGCAGTGCCACCTTTTTTAAGTTTTCTGGTAGATTTCTCCAAGAAGCAGAGATGCCTGAGTAACTTTCTGCCAGCAAAAGTGAAATATTCATTCTTCTGTTCTTGTCTGAATCCTCCCCTTCCTTGTGTTACATGGATTTAAGGATACCTTGCTGAGCCAATTCTATTTATCAGCCTGGCAAAATGCTGATAAGCTACAGTTGGTCTACAGTTTTGTAAGCATTTTTGCTGAGCTACTGAAATGAAGTTACTCACAAAAGCTTTACAGCAAAACATCAAGGTGAGCTGAGCAAGGACTATAGAAACAGGATTGAGGGAAAGAAAAATGAGATGGAGAAGAACTCCCTCTTTTTGAATTTGCAATCTCCCAAGCTAGTTCACTCCAGCCAGTGAAAGTATTTCTGTTAACATAAGTTCCTGTTACTTATGCAAGATCTGGATGATTTTCTCCTCTTCCATCTCTCCCTTCTGTCAGTGTTAGTGGATTCAGAGACATGACCCCATTCTCTGAATTAGACTCTGGAAGAAAAAATTGTAATCCAGAAATGTTTAAATCTGGAATTTTTCTGCAAGATGAAATAATAGCACATTAGTGAAATGCTCATTTGGTATAAACTAACTTTCCCAGTTCAGGATCAGGACACAAAAAATCAGTGGGTATTACTACAAGCAGACATCACACCCATCTGCAACCATCAGTAAGTAACAAATGTATAAGGATAATCTCAGATAAAAGTCTCTGTGGACTGTTAATTCAACACTCACACAATTGAGAATCTGCCTAAGCCTCCCAGATGATCTGAGAGTGTATAAACCTAGCATGAACCATAGATTAATCACAAATGAAACATTACTCTCAAAGTCACTGATTATGGCTGTCTCAGTACACAGTGATTTAGCAAAGAGAAAGTACAATCTTGGACAAGCAAAAGGTGAACAAAAAGGGAAAGAAACCCACTGTTTGCATTAGGATGATGTATCATTACACCTTGAACACACATCCTTTTCTAGTTCTACATATACCTTACGGACAGTGATCTGCTGTCCATCTGACAGATGGACGCTGTCTCTGTCCATCTTGACTCCCAGGCAGAATTTACTCTCACTCTGAAATGCCAGTTTTGCTGCTGCCAAGACAACTTCAGTGTTCTGTCTTAGGAAAAATCTTGTATTTAAAGCCATTAACTTAACCTATCTCAATTTCACTGCAATTTGGACATGAACAGTTCTGCTGAGAATAGGTGTGTGATAGTTCATAATGAGGAGATCTGGTAGTGTGGTAATAAGCAGCTGGAAAAGTAACCCTTCCACAAGTTTGCAAAGCACTCTTCTGTTTCAACAGGTTATCACAGACACACCACTGAATAGTGTTTTATAATACTGGGACTGTAACTATGTTTTGGTATGTGTAAAGGTAAGAAATTATTTTCTCTTTGACAATACTGAGTGATTTCACTTGGACTGAGTACTGGCAAAAAGAACACTGAAGACAGCTTTTGGATCTGTGAATGCTCAATGAAAGGCATTGACAAGGTTGTAACCAAACTGACAGGTTACTGAGGTACAGAGAAGTTCACTTATTCATCAGTCCAGAAGTCCTCAACCAGAAAAAAAAGGAACTGATTAACATATCAGCAAGAGATTTTATATCTTAAACCATTGAAATTCTATGCTTTTGTTTTCAAACAGTTCATGTTTTCGTCTTTGACTGAGAAGATATTGTTTTGCAAGAAAAAATCAGTAACTTAATCTACTTTTCAAATTTTATAGTTGAAAGGGATCTCCAGATCTTATCTGGTCCATGTTTTGCCCTAGAGTCTCTTATATGTACGTAGATCTTTCACATTTGTCTTCAGTTCTTTAATGATTTGCTCTTCTAGAGCTCTTTAGATGAAATTTCCTGAAAATATCCACAGTATTCTCCAGTTTGATAATATCTTACTGTTGATAATATCTTACTGTCAGGAATAAGGTGGAATGAGGATGGGGTGGGGGAGGATGCCAAAATTTATAGCACAATTAGTAAGCAAAAGTTCAATGCTTGAGGAAAAAAAAGCATGAATTACAGCTCCAGTTTTGCACCTTCCCCTTTGCCATTTTGTGAAAAGATTGAAGGCACTGGAAGGGTGCCTTCAAAGGAAGGGTTTCATTTCACTCACATTTATACTTATCCAATTATTGTCACTAAAACTTTGAAATGAATCAGATAAAGGCTTAGCTCCAAAACGTGTTAGGCTGCATAAGAGAAGTTTCTCCCCTATTTAAAGGCACAATTCAGCTATTTAATTTTTTGTTTTCTTTTTCTGTTCTGTAGAACTCGAATAAATCCTCCTTTTGTTCACTCAGAAAAGAACACGACTATGGTTGTGAGAGAGGCGTATTCTTCCATAGTATTCTGAGAGGAATTGATACGTGTTCTCATAAGAGGAAGAATAGCACAACCATAATCTAAAAGAAAAAAAAAACATCAGAGCATTTGTAAGCAAATCAAAATTCCATTCTTTGAAAGATGTTATTGATTTTTAGAAATTTCAATTGAATTATAAGGAAGAGATTACCATGTTTTATTTGACAGACGACCCAAGCATTCATTCTGAGTATTGAGCTACTCTGATGTCACTTTTCCTGAGGTGAAAAATTTCTCATATCAGACCTTTCTTGTACAAGATCAGATACTTGAATTTACATTTCCTCTATCCTCAACCAGTGCATTAATCAAGAGATTGAAAAGTGTGTGAATTTATTTCTCATTACTGAACACTATATACAACATTTTATTAATTTTTTTTAATTCTCTCCACATTGAAGGTGTCTTTTTTTGTATTAAAAAATATGGAAGAAATGATTTACTTTTGAACACTTTCCAGAAGAGATTTTATTTGCTTTGAAGAGAAAAAATGTTTTGAAGGGTAATAAATCATTGCAAAATTAAGTTTCATTCTCTGTACAATTGCTTTAAGAATATAAGGTTGAAAACTTACATTTAATAACTTCAGCTTGGATTTGTTGGTGAATTTGTTAAACTTAAATCATTTTGCACAAAACCAAAAACTTGATGTAAGAACACCAAGTCTATGGAAGGTACAACAGTGCACAGTCACATTTTTTCAGTAAAATTTGATAACTGCAGCTGAGAAGGTGTGGTCTGCCCGTGTTCCAAAGAAAAACCAGAATTCTTGAGAAGAGCCAGTGCATTTGGCAATCTTTTTTGTAGAGGAAGGAAATTATTTACTGGGTGTTAAATTTTTCAAGTTGGTTGAACCATGGTTCTAATAACACCAAGGCTGTGGGTTTGATCCCTATATGGGTCGTTCGTTTAAAGAGTTGGACTCGATGATCTTTGTTAATGGATGATGATCCTTCTATCTCAGAATATTCTGTGATTCTCTGACGAAGCACTACAGTAATTAGCAAAAGCACTGTGTACTTCTCTAAACTCAGTTTGCATATGTTGAGTAGAGACTTTTTGTCCCACTACTCAGATGGTTTGATCCTTGTTAAACACACTTCATCCCCTCACAGCTCTTAGCACACCAAAATCATTACCAAACTGAGACTTCCAAAGCCTGTTATGCTTTTAGTGCATAAAAAGATGGTTTTCTAATCCTATGCTACACTAGAGAAGCTTTCTAATATTCCTGCTCCACTTGTTCAACTGAACAAGATGAAAAAAAGGTTCCATATAAGAAAAGCTACCAAATAATAATAGAAAGAAGAGAGAAACTAGGGGAGTTTCCCCCCTCCTTCTCCACTGACTTTGGTGTTGCCATGTTGTTTCCGTCACATATTCTCACCTTCTCCTCTGACTAGAAGCAAAACCTAGTGACTTTGTTTTGATTTTGTTCTTAAATACGTCATCACGGAGGCATTACCAGCCTCTCTCACTGGCCCTGTTTTGGCCAGCAGCATGTTCAGCTTCGGGGCCATCAGCCATTGGCTCTGTCGGACATGGTGGAAGCTTCCAGCAGCTTCCCACAGGAGCAATCTTTGTTGCCCTCTGCTACCAAAAACCAGGCCATGTCAAACCAATATAAGAGCTAGGAGAATAATTGTGAACTAAACCACCAGGAGAGGCTGAGGAGATTGAAAGGAAAAGGGAGAATTGTGTGGTAGTAAGCCCAAAACATTTCTAACTGTTAGACAATACTTTTTGTTGGACACAGAATTTAATACATTACTTTCATATATCAGCATTTCTTTGTTATCTGAAATAGATGACTTAGTGCTTTTCATAGTTGTGACTAGGCTGATGCCTTGGGAAGGCTGACCTGAAACTGAGACTGGACAGAGCTAGAGAATAAAGTAGGTATTCATTGAAAGGCCT
>JBBMKD010000053.1:31486973-31534331 GCA_037834095.1 Argya squamiceps | reverse complement strand
ACTTAATATGAGGCTCAGAACTACATCCCTAGGCAGCACAGAATCTGAAAATATGAAAGCTAAAGCTTAAGGCATCAAGACTTTTTTCCATAATACATAAAAAGAAAAAGTGGTTTTCTTCACCAGAAGCATTCCAAAACTCTATGCTTAAATAATTTCTTCATAAATGAAAAGAAGTGGAAAAAAATTAACCATCATTTTTAAGTTTGATTAAATAGTATTATTTGAATTTAAACAAATCTTACACATGAAAAAAAGCACTCTGAGGGTGCCTTTCATGATCTGAATTATTTTTCCTTTGTTACGCAACAATGAAAGAATTTAATTCTGCATTAGAATTAACATTGCCAGCATGTCAAGAGAGGTGATCCTTCTTCTTTACTAAGCATTAGTGTGGTACTGAGCCCAGTCCTTGACTGAGGTGTGGACCTACTTCAGTAGACCCAACAAAGGGCCACTGAAACAATTAAGGGAGTAGGATGTCTCCAATCTAATGAAAAACTGAGAGAGTTGAGGATCTATAGGATCTCATCAATGTACATACACACCTGAAGGGTTAGTTTAAAGAAGGAGCCAGACTCTTCAGTGGTGTCCAGTGACAGGAATAGAGACAATGAGCCTCATATGGAATACAGAGGCATCTCTTGAACTTCAAGAAACACTTTTTTACTGAAGGTGTCTGATCCCTGGAACAGATTGTCCAGAATAGTCATGGGCAACCAGCTCCAGCTCTCCCTGCCTAAGCAGGATGTTGAATCAGCAGGATGTTGAAACACCCAAAAGGTGTCTTCCAAATTCAGCCTTTCTGTGGTTCTGTGATTCTACGATTTCCAAGGATATCTTTGGCTTCAAGCTTGAGGTTAAACAACAAACCAATGAAAGCATCTCAAAGTTGACGTGTGTTAGATTAAGCACTTTTGGAGTTAAATAATCAGTCCTGACTGCTCTATTATCCTGCTAGAGGATAATACAACTATTGGGAGTGTAATTTTCAAGTTTCTAATATTTAGTTTTAAAAAAAAAAGAAAAGCTTCAAACAATACATGACTGGAGTATTTAACTTACAAATAAAAAAATTCTCTAGTTACAAAATTCCTATATTACAGTTTGCAGTGCAATTTTAAGTGAGCTTCTTTATGATACCCTCTATTTGCATAACTTATGGAATGGTTCCTTTTTAAATAGAGTTTATAGCTTATAAAGGGCTCAGAAAAAGGACTGAAAATGCAAGAGAATTAAATCTCCTGAGCTGTGAGTAGTGAACCCATTGAGTCCAGTAGTCTGTGAGTACTGCTATTATTAAGAGAGTATTCTTTTAATAATATTATCTTTTCTGAAGCTGTTTTATCCTGTAGCTGAGAAAAAATTGCTTTAAGTAAAGGATTAATAGAACAGGTTACTGTCCTCTTCCAAGATAGTATATGAAAATTACAGTTGTTAAGTAGTTTTATTACTTGCAGTCATTAACACTTGAAATGTATAGAAAGCTGGGGGATGAAATGAGAGTCCCAGGCAGTTGAATGTCCACCCACAATCATATTCTCCATAAGATTTCTAGAGTCTGTAAAAATACCCTCAGGACCTGCCAAGTCCATTATATAATCTTTAATAAGAATTTTGGTCTTTCCTGATAATGGGAAACCTCACAAACCACTTCCTGACTTACTTTGGTTGTCTACCAAAGGCATTCATGGATATATTTATTCATGAATTTGCAACAACCATTTCTGTGAGGAGGGCTCCTTCACTTATATTTGCAAACTGAGGATAGGGCTTCTTCAGAGTAACTCAGCACTCTCATGATCAGGTTAATTTCAGATAGGTAACACATTTTCCCTGTTAGGTGCTTAAAGGACAGTAGTTTATAGAACTGAGGAGGAAAGAAAGGGAAGTCCTATTTCTGTATTTAAGGGAAGATACTCTGTATCTTAGAATCCTGTTTTAACATAATTTTTTAAAGGTGAGAGGTAGCATGTATACAGTGCAGGAGGAGTATAACTGGATTTGGAATGGACACAAAAAGATACCTGCATATGACCCTATTATTTTTTATTAGCAGTAAGAAAAATTCGGCAATTAAATGATGCCCAGAGAGAAAGTTATCAGAAGATTGCATTAAATGGTAAGAATATTTATACTGGTGTATATATTATATGTGTTTATGTGTTCACCCACATATACACCTCCAGAAGACAGACTAGCAGTGAAAAAAAATCTGTCATGTGCAAAGAGATTTAAATAGATGACCCAAGATGTCTTTTCCAGTCATTTTAGCTGGTGATTAGGAATAAAAATTTAAATAAAAAGTGCATAGAGTGTGAGTTCATGCAAAATCCAGGCTCAGAACTCATTAACATGTTTTCAGTATTTTTTTTTGAGCATACAGTAAGTTGCATTTTTAAAAATAGTTTACATAGATTGCAACAAAAAATGGCACAGGAAAAAAAAACTAGTTGTCAACATCAAGTAAAAGAAACCTGTCCAAAACAAAAATAAACTGATTGCAAGAGAGGGAGAACTCATTTCTCCCTGAAGATTTTTTAGAGTTGCCATGAGAAATTAAATGTGTAACTGAAACTGAGAGGAGTGACAATGACTCCACATGAAGATGAGTTATTTAGGTGTGACAAGAAAATACATAAACAAATTGCTTGTTTAACTTAGAAATAAGATCAATATTGGAAGACTTAATAAGTTTTTTCCCTATTTAAATGTTTAAGCTTTATAGATTCATAAGCATATGATCTTGATGAGAGGCATATATGCATACCCATGTCTTATTATTTTTAAACTATTTTTATTATTATCTGTACCTAAACTGGTTATTTAATATTTTGCAAAGGTTGCAAGGATCAGCAAAGGCTGATAATAAAAGAAGATGTTTTCCCATGCTGCAAGAGGATAACATTGATAAAGGTTTCCCTGTATGTGACAATGACAGTGACCAGACATCTTCCTCTCTAAGATATTTTAGTGTGCTCAGGTTTCAAAATAAGCTGATCTCAGCAAATCCCAGCTCTTTCTGTATGTGTGAACCTTTTACCTGCCCAAAGAACGCAGTAAAAGAGAACCATTTAATAGCTTATGTTAATAACATAATTCTTGATCTGTATATTATATCGCTATTGAAAAATAACAAAAAATCATGAGACTTTGGGGGTTTCCTTTTTTCTTTTCCTCTTTTTTTCCCCTCTTATTAAGTCTGATCATGAGTAATTGATAGTCTGAGGAAGTTCTTTGACCTCTCATGAGCTCCAACTTACAGATGGAAATTGCACTTCCCACCTTTTGTTTAGAAAATGAGAGAAGCCTAGAGTAAAAAATAGAGTGGAAAGAAAAATAACAAAATTAAACTCTTTAGTAACTAAATAGAAAATCAAAGCATATAATTTTCTTTTTCTTTTTCTGTCTTGTTTTTCACCCAAAACAACACAATCCATTTTTTTTTCTAAAAGGCTTGTTTTAAAGATTAGCAGCTTATTACTTCAATTCTGAAGAGACCCAACCATGTAATTTCTTTGCTTTAGATATAAAGGCAACATTGGCAAATCATGAATGCATTTTATCGAGTCTTGCTAAATTTCCATTAGTTCTCACAGCTATACATTTCACTCAACTTGAAATGAAAAATCATGGCCCTTTGAAATAAAAACACTTCATTGCTTAAATATGTAATTAATATGATACAAAAATTCCTTGAATCAATCACCCAAAGGTGAGAGTGTTATCGAGAAGTGATCTGAAGGCACATTACACTGAGCTTCTGCAAGTAACAGTGTAAAACACATCCAAATGGTGTAAATAAAAAATTCAGGTATGAAAAACACTGAGTTTATTGTTCCGTCACCGCTAACTATAAACGCTTATAGAATATTTTGTTCTGATCTTTAACAGCAGCACAGTTGTCTATTGTGATTCTCAGGTAGATATCTTTTAATTTTCTTTTCTTTCACAAATACAAGTTCCTATCACTAAACTTCAGTATCTCTGGACTTAGAAGGAAAATGCTATCATTAGTGTGTGGAAGTGAGAATTCCAGGTGATTAGCATCAACCATTTAGTAATACATTGAATGTCAGTGAACTGCATGCAGTACAAAGTAAATACTTACCATTAACTGACATATCATAATTATAATTAATTAACTGCCATGATTACTAACCTGCATGTAGATCTGGGGGGTTTATCTTTTGAAAATAGATTAAAGTTCTGTCGAAAAAATAAAATTCTGTTCAACGAACTTCCAGCTTTGGACTTATGAGGCTATAGCAGCTATAAATTGATGATTCAGAATTATATCAAGGGTTGGAGAAACTTGGGAATGTATCTAAATGCATAAATCTGAATATTTGCCAGTAAACAAAGAAATTTGTATATCTCCAAGGATTTAAATGCAATCCTAGCTACAAAATTAAGAGGTATTTTGCATAATGCAGTGTACTGCAGAGAATTCTTATGTGGGGATGTTGAAAAGTAATCTGTCAAATTGAACCTCACTGTGAAAATCCATTTGTTGTAATTGATTTCTAAAATTTGGTACCTATAGAAGGTTTCTATAATGAACAATTAATCTTATAAGAACATGTTGCTTTAGAATCTAATAAAATGCAGATTATTTGAATGTTTTCAATAGAAATACACAAAAATTTTGTATCACTCATAGACAAGAGAAATTAAAACTTATTTTAATTCCTTATTTGTGAGTTATTTGGGATAGTTTTATATCAATGTTTCCTTGTGTTTTCATGTCTTACTTTTGCTTCTGGCATTGTGCCCTCTCACTTTCCAGAGCTTAATGACTCTGAGCCCTAAGAAATCAAAGTGGCTGCTTGTGGAAATATTACTATTTGTTTCATACAGGGCAAGGTCTTAGAAATATAAGAAGCTCAGCTTTCAAGTAAAAAAAGTTCCTTAACTTTTTGCTATAAAAAAGAGCTTTTGAACTGTTAGCAGAGCAAAACAGGTTTTAAACTTCAAGAAGAAGACAAAATAACAAAATGTGTTCTTTCTCCGATAAACTTAATTATATCTTCATAATAACATAAACAATGTATCTCTCTTCATCATAGTTGATTATATCTTTATTATACTCTTCATCATCTGGGAAAGGAGGAGAGCCAGCCAATGATTATGGAACATTTAAACTGAAAAGAGCAGATTTAGAAGAGCTATTAGAAAAAAGTTCTTCACAATGAGATACTGGAACAGGTTTCCAAGAGAAGGTGTGCATATTCCATTCCTGGAATATGGCCAGGCCAGGTTGGGTGGGTTTTTAAGCAACCTGGTCAGGTGGAAGATGTCCCTGTACTAGTTCCTGCTATATAAGATTATGTCAGGAATTGTATTTTTCTGTTATGCTAAATAATAACTGCTTGTACTAACCTATGTGTCTCTTGGCTAGAGAAGAAGACTAGAGAGGTCTCCATTAGCTGGCTGATTTTGTAGTCAGTGAGAAGAAACAAACATCTCCAAAGCACAGACAATTTGATCCAAGATACTCACAGGACGTGACTTCAATTGCTCTCTGGAATTCTATACATCTATTTGATCTTTATCAGCTGTGGTGGGAGTGAAAAGAAACTCATCCATTCAATGCTGGTAAAATGGTCCAATCCCATTTAAATATAGGTATTTACCTATATTAGGTGTACCTAATATTTATAGGTAGATGAAATATGAACACATACAAAATTACCAGTTGAGACAGGATTGCTGTAATTTTGAATTGAGCTTACTGAACGGAGCTTACTGACCACTTCCTGATTTTGAGCCCTAGGCCCCTCTCTTTGGTTTATCTTTATAGTTATTTAGATGAAACTCCAATTGAGTCTTAATTATTTGAATTTATTTGGTGGTAATGATTTAAAAGGAGCATTTAATAGATGTCCTGTGGGCACAGTATATTTTTCAGTTTTATGTCCCATTAAAGGAAAATGTTAGTATTTTTTTTTCCTCAGTACCTAGAGGGAAACAAAAGGCAATGACCTGCACTTAAGTCTAATACATAGCAACAGACAGGACCAGATTTCCAACAGATGTCTCTTTTCCAGCACAGCCTTAAAGCAGACAAGCAAATGATTGATATATGATTCCAATTTAGTTAATGCAGTGACTTTTTTACGTAAGTATTCCTCATGTACAAATAGAAGACAGGTCTGTGTAACATATTCACTATTCGGTTCATTCCATCTATTAGCATCAATATATTAGCTGGAAGATCAAGTTTCAGGTTGTGGTTAAAGAGAGATATTTTCCATTTGGAGGCAGTCTACAGAAGAGTAACAGAGGTGATTATTACAAATCACTGGAAAAATTGGATTTGCTTAGTCTAGACAGAATAAGACTAAAGTGAGATATGATAAGAGTGTTCGTGTGTGCAAAGGGGAGCTGGAAGAGAATGGGAATAATTTTTTTTTTTTTTCCCTGGGGACAGAGTAAGAAGTAATGGACTTGGAGATCATCAAAAATGACTATGGGAGGAATTTAAAAAGAATGGCAGCTCTGAAGACAGATCTGCAATTGAGTAGGTTGTCTGGGAAGGTACGGACTCTATTGCTGAAGATATTTTAGAACAGGTTAGATGAATATGTGTCTTGGGTGGGTTAGTTATTGCTGATTCTGCCTTGGATGTGCAGACTCAGCTAGATGACCTTTCAAGCTCTGATCTATGACTAAGAAACAATACTAACCACCTTTGTAACACACTTTCATATCTACTGTTAAAATGCTAAAGGTTTTCTTCAGATCCAGAGGTGAGATAGATTAAAATGTAGTGGAAAAGATTACTATATTTTTTACTTGAATGTATTTCAAGACACTAAATTTACTCGAAGACTTAAGAGAGAAATAGGTGAACATGTATGCAGGGTACAACTGTATAATTAATTTCTCTAAAAACCAAGACTACGCTAAGTTACTTCTGGGGTTTGGGTTTCTCTGATGCCAAATTATAAATGACACAGAGATTTCAGGAATACAAATTTTCACTTTTTTTCTTCTTTCACTGTTCTAAATGCATTTTATATTCATCTGTAGATAATACAAAGCTTCTTTTTGAGCTTATTTCTTAGCTCATTAGTAACATCACCTCCATTTGCAGAAAATGTGAGGTTATGGGTGTCCAGACTTCAATCTGACTGTGCTACAGGATCCTTTTTCTTCATTCCTAAACTGAAAACTACTTTAAGCATGTTTCTTAAGTATTCAGAGGTTTTCTTGTAAATGCCAGTTAACTCTTAATTTAACTCTGAATATAACTAGACCAAAACCTACAATTTTTAAATTCCCTATAAAAATAGCTGATTATATGTTAGTTAATGAGTCTTATGAGTAAAAACTGAGAATTATGCAACATAAAATTTATTTTCTGTTTTTCTTGAGTTTAGCTGTGGGGTCTTTTACAGAGAGGAATTAGTGTGCATTTTTTATTATTTTAATTTACAAGATACTTACTAATTAAGGTGTGGATAGATTTGTATTGAATGGTAGTCTGTGATTTTGAGTTTTAGAAGACTACTTCTGCAGTAAAGAATCCTTTGGTGAAATTAGATCAGGTTTTGATCAATGCTTTTTGCATTATTTATGTTTACTTTTGAAACATTTTTGCCATGATAATGATGTCTCAGTGGTATGCAACCTTTCAAAGGGATGCTAATATTAGCTCTTTGTTTCTTAACAAATATCACCTATTTGGTGCAAATTATGGAGACTGAGGCTTGAAAAGTATGTTTGAGCAAGATTCACGGTTTAACTTGCACTAAATAAATCACCCTGAGTGCTCTGAAGGAAGAAAATGTAATTCATATCACAACTGTTATTGTTGGGGGAAGAATAAAGTAAAATATGTACTCTTGAGGATATCTGCCATTTAATCTTAGTTGTGAATTTTCCTAGTTTATTGGACTAATTTTCTCAAGAGAATATAAAATATACCAGAAACAGGGAAAGATTTAAACTTCCTTCCGAGTTTTCCAGATAGACAATCCTCCAGTCTTTTTATTGACTTGCAGTAATATCAATGAAAAATTTATTCTGTAGAATTTAGCACAATAGGCTGGATTAAAAAAAAGTTGTTGAAATGATAGCCACTGGTATTTCTAAGCATCTCAGACAGGTAGACAGAAGAGATCAATATGTCAGACACAAAAAGAGCTGAAAATGAGGGTTTAGAAGCTCAGTCATTTAGGTGTAGCTGGGGTGAAGATTCTAGTTTTGCAGTGTTGTTGCCTCATAAGTGTCTTCCAGAAGTGGATGTCCACTGGGTCTTTCTCAAAAAATACTATAAGAATATTTAATCAGAATACCTCCAATAACATTGTTTTGATATCTGAGAGCACTTGAAACAATATTTTTTCACCAATATTTCTGTCTTTCAATCACTGCTTCATTAGCTGTTCTGAAGCAACACAACACAAATATACCCCATTCCACCTCCATACTCCTACCTGAAGTTAAACATTTTGCTCTAAATATTTACATTAAAGCTCTTAACAAGTTAGTGAGAGAAAGATGTCTGGATACACAGCATTTGTGGCTATGTTAGTGCCAGACTTGGGGATAGGGCCCCAAGTTTAAAAAGAAGGACACAGTCCAGATGGATTTAATCCACAGTGCTGCATAATTGGTCCTTGCATGAATAGCTTGCTTGAAACGGCAAATTTTTTGCGTTGTTAGCGTAATAGGACTCTCATCATAAGCACAGTGGATTTCAATGCACATATACTTATTCACAATGCCCAAGGCTTTTCTTACTAATAAGTATCAAATTTAGAGAACATGGATATGCATATTTGGAAACAGAGGTTTACTTCCCTGAGGATATTTTACTGTCAAAATGCAAATGCCCACTGACTCTAAGTACTGTGAAACTTAATATCAGCTGAACATTGGCAGCAAGAATCCTTTTGGGCTTTTAGGGGTAACATTTGGAAAGAAAACTCATAACATAAATCATTCAGAATCAGGGTCTAACTATTTCCTTTAGAAGAACAACTAAATCCATACAGTAATAACAAGCAAATAAAAATAGTTATTAACTGACATTTACAAATTCATCATCTGTCTTAAATATATTAAGGATGATGTTTATGTTTTTTTCATCTTAAGGCCTCTGTTTTACTCAGTGTGGTTCTTCATAGTTTGTTTGTAGTTTATTTTATCATTATAAGAATCCTACAGTGACTCTCCTTTCAACTCCAGAGAATGGTTGCTAAAAATGAGCAATCAATTATCAAGTAGAGTTTTGCTCAAGAAGCTATTTACTACAAAGTTCACAGGTGTCTGTGAGATGCCTTTTCAATTATTTGAAACTCTTGTAAGTCAAATGGAGGTTAGGTACCACTGAGGAACGTTTCAAATACAAGATTCTCTCCTCATCTAGGTGAATTAAGGAAAATAAAAATAGCTTGGAAAATAAGTAGGTTTTCCACATTGTATGTTTCCTTTTTCCTGGAAGCATATCTTTTCAGCTTCACAGATGATTTGTCTCTTTCATTCTAACAAACATATAGATATTTCACAATCAACTATTAATGTAAGTTTTCTTTCCAAATCTCTAATGGAATTTTTATCTCCTGTACAGCTTTCCCTTCAGAAGAATTAAGATCATTGCCATGAAATACTTAGCTCCAACAAATGTAAGCCAGCTCTTAGCATACAGTTTAATAACATGCAACTTCTAGGTCAGTAGTAACAGTTCTTTCTCTAAGCACAGAGATATTTTAGAATCTCTGAGAAACCTTGGTGGGACAATAAATGCATCACTTAAATAAATGTGCTGAAAACCAAAAATGTATGAACAGTGAATACCTCACTCACTCAAGAAAGGGGCCTTTCTTCTGTGTGTAGACTGTCATCTCAGTGAAATGCAATAAAGAGCTGTTCTTAACACAGAATAAGTTGTTCATAAATAAGATCATTTAGAATTTGGAGAAAGGTACACACAAAGTCTGCCTGACCTTTACCTACTATTAGACCCAAGAAGATAAAAATTATGATTTGGTTTTAGAAAAGAACTTTACCTCGTTGACATCTGTAGATCTACTTGATGTTTTGCAAATGACTAAAATTTCCTTATCATATTATGTCCATTTTACTATAAATATCCATCTTATCATATCATTTGAGCTCTTCCAGATTGTGGTGGTTTCTCCCTGGCGGCTGTTTACCGGCTAAGCAGTAAACCCCAGACCAACCAAGACAGTTTGTGGGTTCCTCATATCAGCTGGCTGGGCGTGGATAAGGCTTGGAAATGAAGAGTGGGCTCTGCCATGGGTTTGGAAGATGTTTATTCAGTGCAGCTCCACGTGCAAAAAGCATGGTCTGGCCTGTCCTTCTCCTGTTTGTACCCCAGGACACAGCCTGGGGCAGCAGGAGAATTCGGGCCAATGGATGGAAAGGGTGGGAGGTTCCAGAGGAGGACACTAAAATTGAAGAGGGCAGGTGTCTGAGCACCTGGTTGAATGGGAGATGATCTCCCCTCAAGTTACCAGGGTGATTGACAAGGGGCTCCCCTCTGGGAGATATCATGTGGGTTTGGGAATGGGTGAAGGGACTTTGGAAGGAACATACCAACACAAAATAAAATAAATAAAATACATATAAATCTTTGAAAGGCTTAATCATGCATTGCAACACCAGATGATAAGAAAGCATAAAGATGGAAAGAATGTTTACATAATGCACTTGATTAAAGTATGGGAGTTAGCTGTTGGCTTTGTTTAAAACTGTCAGTGGATGTTTCTAACTTCAGAAAATAGTGTGAACTAAATTTGATTGTTAGAAATAGTAAACTGTGTCTGAGTGAGACAGACTTTAATGAACATGATATGCCCATTATTGATACCTGCCTGTGGAGTTGCATGTTAGAAAATTCAAGATGGTATTTGGCAGAATAAGCAGCAGTATATTCTAAGTGTTTTTTCCTGATTCCAGTCCCTCAAATGGTTTATTCTGTATCCCCCTCTCCTTCCTTGTAGAGCTGGTTTAGTCCTTACTGCTTCCCTTTATACAGTTGTCACTCACCCCTTGGATACACTCGTTGTTCCTCTTACCCACCTGTCAATCCTACCTTGTGCCAGTCCCTCCCATTCTGGAAATCCCCTAATCTTCAATACCCCAGTGAGTGGTTCAAATTGTTCCTCACCCTTTGTGTTCCCCACTGGTCCTTGTACTGTAAACCCCAACTTATGATCCTCCCCTAAGTGTACCTAATTGGCTAAGGATTTGTACCCTGCCCTGAGACCTCCCCTGTTTACCAGTTGCTGTAAGGCTTGTGTGCAGGGTCTCCGCCTCTGCCCATCCTTCGAGTTAAGTTCACTTTGTTTCTTTTAATAAATTTGATCCTTGGAGTGGTAAGTGGAGCCTGTCTCGTTTTTCATACCCCGATCGTCTGGTGTGTGCCAAGGACACCCAGGAACCCCCAGGGGGAGTGTTGCAGCCCCCCTTGCTCATGGTCCTGGACTAGGAGTGGATTGCAACAAGAGAGGTAGGCTTTATTTTTGTGATACATAGAACACACTAGTGAGCGTTTTGTCCAGCTTTAGTAGAAATACAGATAATTAAATTAACTGAATAGAAACAATGTAGTGTAAGAAGACAGAACCCAGTCTGCAATCCTTAGGTCAGATTTCCTTCAGATGAGACAACTCTGACCTCCACATGTCAGTGGAACAGAGGTGCAATTTCCTAACATCCCCCCAAAAAATAATTTTATCTCAACTAATTTTGCCAACTTCCTTGAGGAAAGTGAGATATGTTCATAATTCCTAACAGGAATTGTTGAGGTTTCTTTTGTGGGGGGGCTGCTATCCCGGCTAGCAGAAATCCCCTAGACCACAACAACAGTTTGCGGGTTCCTCAGCTTAGCTGGCGGGAAGCGTGGATGAGGCTTGGAAGAAGGAAGCGTGCTCTCTCTGGGTTAATAAGGATGTTTATTGCAGTGCAGACCCATGTGGAAGAGGCTTTGCCAGAACCGCCTCTCAGCATGGAGAGAGAGAGAGAGTCTGGGCCGCGTGTCCCTGTTTCCCAGCTCCGGGGCTGGGTGGGGAAACACTGACCCAATGGGGAAGGAAAGGGGGTGGGGTTACATCAGGAAGAATCCAGGTACATTGGGGATAGGAATGGGGGGGGAAGGAACATACCAAGTACAGACAAATAACAAAATACAAATACAAATTCAAAAACCCTGAAACTCGCGCTGCTACAAGGAATTGGTAGATTTTCTTGACACTTTTGTTTTTTTAAACTGAAGAGAGAGTGGCTGAACACTTGTCCACCACCAAGGTATGTTTTTGCAAAGAACTGGAATTTTTGTGTTTATCAGCCTTTTCTTCAATGTCTTAAGTTTGCATTTGCACTTCGAGTAAGCCCATGTGTGCAGCAAAACAAAAGAATATTTGTTGTATGCTAATAATACAGGTTTGAAATAGATTCTTTGAGTTTCATTTCGATTCACTGAGAGTCAGAAAGTGTAACATTTTTATAAAGTAGTGTTTGACTCGGGAAGTAATTACAGTGAAAGTATCACAGTTTAGCCTTTTATTCTTTCACTTTCACCACTTGCATCTTGTATGTATGCACCGAATAGAGTTATGTCAGTGCAGAGCTGGGGTCTGTTTGTAGGAATCCTTTAATGCTGGAACATATCATGATCATCACAGCTTTTCAACTCACTTTTCCCCATGGCTCCGTGAAATGGATTTCTCAACACCAGTAGTCTAGGATAGCTGGAATTTGGGTTGCACCCAGAAAAAAGCAAAAGAGAGGGAAAGAGCTAGAAGTAGAGCAGAAGTGAATTATTTTCACTTTATCTGTTATATGCTTCATGTCCAGTTATCTTTCACGATGATTTGTATGCATGAAAGAACCTCAATGCATATCAAAGAACAGAGTTATCATTTACAAAGGCTATTTACATCCTTATTTTAAATGAATGGTTTAAATTTAATTAGCAACAAGTTTTCTTTCCTTCCTTCCTTACCATCTCAATGGTAAGTATTTTGAGGCAGTGTCTTTTAAGACCCATCAGTAGAGCAATTAGCACAATCAGGATCTATTTTCTTCTGACTGATCTGCACATTAATCACAATAGTATTTCTAAAATTTATTCTGTTTTACAAGTAATTAAATAGGAAAAAAAGGCAGGGCTAGTCTAATAGGTATACTAATTGCCTAGTTTTAATCAAAAATACCTTAGTTAACATAGTATTTCACAATTACTATGGATGTGTTTCATGCCACCCATTGATAACTATGTATAGTTTCTAGCATTGCAACTACAGATAAACTATGCCTCATGGGGAGCCTACAGTCAAAGCATTAGCATCTTTTTACCTACAAAGTCCTCTTCAAAAAGGCTTCTATCTTAGCACTGGTTTTGTCAATTTCTATGCTGCAGAAAAAAGAAAATAAAGCTCCTTTTTCTGATGAATAACCTTCCTATGAATGTAAAGCAATACATGAAGTACAGAGCAGTCAACATTCTTTAGCAAAATGCTTATATTTCATATTCTCATCCAATATTTTATAAAATAGTGCAAAAATTAGGTATTTTGTTTTCCAGGTAAACATGTAACCATCTCTCAGTTATTGATCCCTTGTGGACAGAAGGTTGAAACCAACCCTTCTGTGCGTAGCCATGTGTAACTAATAATATAACTTCATGTTCATGTACCTCCAGGTAGAAATTGCCTTCCAATTCCACTGAAAATGTATGAGCTAAAAGAGAGTCTATGTATTTATTCAAAGATATTGTAGCTCTGCAAAGCTGTCATGAGTAGCAAGCAAAGTTCTACATACAGGTAAAAGGTTCCCCTTCAAGTTTAACTTTATTGAGTACTAAAAGGCAAGTGGAAAATAACACAATGGTGGACTAATTTCCCTGTGACAGATTATATTTTTCACGTGTGATAGTGACAAGATGGTAACTTTGTCTCTGTAAGAAAACTGCCACTTCTTGCATCAGATCATGTAGTGGGAAGATATGGAATGAAGTCCTTATTTTCTTATCTCCTCTTGTAATAAGCACACATGACTAAGATCTGTGGAAAATATTTTTTAGAATATAATTAAAGGGTAAGTCAGACTTTCTGGTATAATTTTTTTTAGTAGAAATACTCTCATGTGTTGTATGATTTTTCTCCTGTGTAAGTTACAAGTATACTGAAAAGAAAGTGTTAAAACGTGATTTATAAATGGAAGGTTCAAAGCAGTATAATGAGGGTGACTGCATTTCAACTCTTGGAAACTGAAAAATTGGTTAAAAAATGGTGGATAGATGCCTACGGAAAACCAGAAAGGATATGTTAAAACAGTACTTGTTAGCATACTGTGTAAGGGGCTAAACCATATTAGAAAATTTCCCACGAAACCAAATATTAGCAAGTGTCACTGAAACTGACAGGTTTGTCACTGGAACAAGGTCATCTCTCCCATACTCCTCCCTTATGGACTCGTGGCATGCTGGCAGCAGGACTGGGACCTGGGGCTTTAATCCTTGAACCTCATAGTTTTTACAGGTAAGCCACTCCAAGAGTGGTAACAAAAGAAGTTCTGGGTCCTCAGCCCTGAATGAGCTCACTTCAGGACTCTCCCAAAGCCACAGACTGCTGTAGAAAAAAAGATTAATTTCTTTGAGCAGAGCACACTGCAGTTAGGCAACGCTGTATTTCCAGGTTTTTTCTTAGAAGTTTTCCGCTTTTGTTTTAGACTGAAGTTCAATGGAACTGGTGCTTGCATTGAGGAAATAGGAGTCCTCACAAGAAAGAGACCTAGTTTTTCAATCTTCTATCCAGCTAAGAATTGTCAAGACATTTGGCAGACGTCATATCAAAGACAGGCACTTGGTAGCTTTGAAGACATTTTTAGAGAAGGAATGTAAGAACTATGGAAGAAAGCAAAAAAAATTTATTTGAAAATCCAGAAAGTAGCAAGAAAAACAGGTTTTATGGCATCAGTTAGGGCTCAGTCTTGGTAAATTGAATGAGAAATTAAAAGTAAATTTCCATGGAAATCAGAGGTTGCATTTGATAGTAGAATAATCCTTCTGGTTTTAAATGCCTTTCATCTTAATGGAGGATTTTTTCAAGGTGTCTTGGTGTTAATCCTTCATTTACATCTCAATAAGTGTTCCATACCTAAGGGAGGTCCTGTGTAATGGTTTCTGAAAATCCAATCCATGATCTACGCATGAGAAAACCTAAAAGGAAGAATAGTGGAAAAGATTGTAAGCTGTCTGTTTCATCCTTGAGCTTCCACAGATGCAGTCTTACATATGCGTGCACATGCAGGCACACATCTGCAGACATGTTTTGAGGTACAAGACTCAGTAGAATTGAAAAGAAGTCTTCCATCTCTGTCATGTAAAGAATTAATCATCAGGGGATGGTAGCAGGAATACCAACAAACTGAGAACCTCTGCTGTGGCAGTGTGCATTTTGGGATTTCCAATAATTCTGTAGGTTTTTGTTGTTTGTTTGAAATGGTTTGTCCCTACACCCCCATCCCCAAACCCCCGTGGTCCTTCCCTGGTAATGGACCTTCTCAATCACCTTGCAAAGACTAGGAAGATTCTGGTGAAGGTGCTAAGTGATTTGGCAGAGTCCTTGGGTCACCACCTTTCTCCATTGTATCCCTGTTCTGGGTCACACCCCCCCTCCTGGATTGGTTCTGGGTTCCCCCTGCTCGAGGTACGCCCCTGGGGTACTTAAGGTGAGGACAGAGGCCCAGAGCCGGCTTTTGCTCGTGGGCAGCTCCGAGGACAGAATAAAGCCTAGTGAGACCCACGGGCAGAGTCCACTCTTTCTTTCATGCCATCGACCACGCTTCAGCCTGAGATTCTGACCCACCAGACCTTCCTTATATGCCGAGGGGAGAGCAAGCTAGCTGGTAAAGCAGCTCAAAGCCCTGCAATACTGTGCTAAGCAGTCTCCCTAACTTTTAAAATATAAAATACAGTCAATGTTTACATGTTAATATGTAAAGAGGTAATATTTTGGCCTAGCTGAATCTGGTTCATATCTTGCACATTTTACTATCATTCATAATATGGCATAGATCCTTCTGTCTGATTTCTGTCATGCATACCAATGATTTGATATCTTCTTATGCATTGAATACATTAATTGCTGTGGGGAAAAAACAGGCACAATATTTCAGATTAATTTTGAATGCTCATTTCCCATTTCTTAATCAAAGTCTATGTTTAATCTTTGCAGTATACAGAAGGAAGAAAAAAATCTTAAAAATTGTTCCTTCTTAAATAAATTTGCCTTATGATAATCATATGGTATAAATACACTACTGCAGTTTTAGGATTATATTTATAAATGTATGCCAATGTTTTTCTTATCTCTGTTGTATTTTACATCTTTCACTATAATTCACAAACTAGCCTTGATCTACATTTCTTGGTATAGCATGGTTCATTTCAATTCTGTTGCTGGCTTCTCAGGATGTGGAAAAAAAGTTATATATGTGATTAATTTTCTTATACTCTCTCTTCTATCTGTCTTTCTCTTACAGGTAATGGCAGATAACATGCTCGGCTTGTTATTCAAAACAAATTTTGGACTCTACAATACTTTGAACAATTAGTAGTAAACAATGAAGAAGAGAATATAAGAACTCAAGATCAGCCAAGGTATTTATAAGAGTGGTCAATGCACTGTACGTGTTTGAATATATATGACTGTGGACAAGAAAAGGAATTACTTTTGTGTAAGTGGGAGGCAGAGAAGAACAAAAAGAAAACAAGTTCATCACTTTCAAATAGAGGCAGAAAAAAGGAACTTTTAAAAGGGGTTGTTGTAAAACTTCAGAATGTGGGTATAAAAAACCAGCAGTGAATGTGAATATCTTGTGAAAATGTACTAGAGTCTCTCCTCTCTTCCTTCAAAGGCAATGCTAATCCTAAAAGGTCAAAAGAATATGAATATGAAACACCATTGTGAAAGAAAATCTTTAAAATGCATGGGCCAGATCATGCCGTTTTCTCAGTAATAGATGCACCTTCTCACTGGGGGAAACAAGTGTCTCAGTGGGGGACAGATTCCCGCTGCTCAAGTTGAACAGTACAAAGAATGGGCCTAACTGTGAACTGCGAAATATGAATCTTCTCAGAAAGAGAAGTGGTGTTGGATGAGGTAAATAAAACATGATGACACTTGTCTAGACAACCACTGGTGCTGAATTAATTGTGAATGCCAATCTTGGAACACACTGTTGCATTTCCCAAACAGCATCTCACCATGCTTTCTTTTCCGAAGTGTTGCTTTTAGCATCTGTGTGCCACATACAGTAGCAGTGGTTTTCAGCTGTGGTATTTTAGTAGCATGAAAGCAATGCTCTTTGTTCATTCTGACATCATATTCCCCTGGGGAATCCTGAAGTTCATAAGTAGTGTAAGAATGGTCTCTTTATGAAGGGTTTTTTCATGTGCAGTCAGGTAAGTGATTTTTTTTAATCAGAAAAGGCATTTACAGGAAACTAATGCAACATTCCTAGAAGTACATTTCTAAATGAAAAATGTTCCTGGAACCATTTAAAATTGGTTGTCTGACAATTGGTTTAGGAGGGATGGAGTTAGGCTGTTAAAAAGGAGGGAAACAAAAAAAAAATCATAAAGAGTGTGAAGAAGGTCATATCACAAACACCACTGCTCCAGCAATTATTTATAAGTTTGTATGACACCACAGGTGGAAAAAGTATTTACACCTCTAATATCCTGAACTAGTGATCCTGACTCTGACTTCTGAATAAAGGGAAGCATCATACCTTTATCCTCCTTCTGCTTTTGTCAGGCAAGGTGGGAGGAAATAATCATCTCACAGAGCAATGTGTTCCCACTACAATATACCACCACATTTCTAAGACTTGGCTTGATTTCTTCTTTCTTAATGCATCTTCTTGTGTATGGACTGAAAAGATAAACAACTACTTGACAGACATATTGCATGAGAAGCCTGAGATTCATAATGCTGGACAGAATTTCAACCAGAAATTAGATTTCTAAAACAGGTGTTTGTGTGGTTTGTTTCTTTCTTCTTCCTGTTTTAGTTCTTTGCTGTTGTCATGGTTTAACCCCATCCAACAACAAAGTACCACTCAGCCACTTGGAATGGGTGAGAGAATAAGAATATAAGAAAAATAATTAATGGAGTTGAGATAAAGAAAGGTTAATAGGTAAAGTAAAAGCTTTGCACAAAACAAAAGAAAGAATTAATTCACTTTGCACGGGCATCAGCTGTTCAACCATCCCAAGGAAATCAGGGCTCCATCACACATAATGGTGACTTGGGAAGACAAATGCCATCTTCAAATGTACACCACTTCCTCTTTCTTCTACATCTTGATATGCTGAGCATCACATATGGTCTGGAATACCACTTGTGTCACTTGGGTCAACTTCTTGTGCACCTCCAACCTCATCACTGGTGGAATGGTGTGAGAGGCAGAAAAGGCCTTGAGTCTGGGCAAGCTCTGCGCCGCAGTAACAAAAGCATCTCTGTATTAACACTATTTTCATCACAACCCCAAAGTATATCCCTATACAAGCTTGTATGTAGAAAATCAAATCTATCCCAACCCAAACCAGCCCAGCCTTCACTGCTTATTCTATATTATTTACATCATGGTTCAAGGTTCCATTCTGTCCAATACTTCCTTGTTAATCACCACCGCATCTTCGCATCCTTTGGTATCCTATGCAAATATACTTCCTTTAATCTATGCACCACCCTTGCAAAATGTCCAAAAAATTCTCATTGCATTGCTAATTCAGCCCTTGACTTTTAGCCCTAGCCTAGGGGCTAGGAGCGGAGCCCCTGGCTCCTTTCCTTATGGTGGTCACAGCTACTCTCACAACCAACCATCAGTGCCTAGACTATTGAAATAAGGAAAGCTAATTGGCCATGTAATGTGGCAGACATCTTGGATGTCTGGTAGGCCTACATGGGATTTAAATGTTCCTGGAAGTCTCATCTTTTTAGCATCTCTTTCTAAATTCAATGAGTACTTTACTCATACACACACCTAATCTCCTGGGAATTGATAGCCTGAATCATAAAGCAAAAGTAACTTATCTCAACCAGTGAATAACAACTTTGTATGTTGGAGAAGAAAATATGGGATAGGATCTTTTTAAAAAAATAATTATTTGAACAGTCATAGAAAGGAAATATATTCCTAAAATCATTTTTCATAGAGAAGTTAAACAAAAACATTTTCTGAATAAATTAGTCACTGAAAAATATTCACTCAAATCCCTCTACATTAGGGCTCCAAATTTTTCCAAGATCTATCAAAATGGCATTTAAGTCATGCCTGAATGCAACTGTAAAACCTCCAGCGACATACAGCTGAAGTGGGAAGAAGTACAAATACAAGCAGCTGCCATATCGAAAATGAATCATGATTCTCATTGAAGCAAGTTGATGTCTTAAAAGAATCTTAATCAGCATTCTTCAGACAGATCATCTCACTGGAGACAATGAACAACGAGTCCTCTACTGTTTAGAGTCTCTGAACAGATAATTTTGAAAGGAGTTATTTGTAGATTAAATTAAAAATACATTACATTAGGATTTTTTCTTTTAAGAAATTCTGTTGTTTTGTTTTGTATGTCAATAATGTTACATGATGCCTAGGTGCTAAGTTTTTGAAAAAAATCACCCCAGCAAGAATTATTAAACAAAGTTTTCCCTAGAAATTAAGAGTAGCTGACCCCATAACTGATGTAAACCCTTCTGTGCAGGTTTCTGTGATATGCTCAATATCATCAGCTTTCCTAAGGGAACTACAAAATTAAAGCAACGACCTGCGGTGGTAAACCTTCTCACGTAGAGATGAGGCCACACGTTCCCCAAAGGGTTCCCGACTAGCAATGGGAACGTGTCCGCAAGCCGATTGGTCCGTTACTCCCAGACAGCGTCACCAGGGGCCAAGGACGCGACAATGCAAACGAGACAAGGAACAAAAAGGAGGGACTCTTCCTTAGGGTGAAAACAGGAACGGGTGTTTATTCCACGCTCTGAGTTCCCCAGAAGGAGAGAGCCCAGAGCAACAGTTTGCATCAACTTTTATACAACACAACAATGTAACGCTCTCCTCAGTTAACAACCAATCACAGATTAACATTGAGTGGTCTGACTTAGCAGCAACGAATCATGAAACAAGGACAAAATGAGGTGACATGAACAACCTATCACAGACTAACTAACTTATAACAAAATAACAAACTTAGGGACTTTCCAGGATTGTTATATAACGATGATTGACATATAACGTAACATGAAACTTTTAACCAATAAACTTACAGAAAACTTTAGAACTTTAACATACCTGACAAAATGGAAGAAAAAGGGCAGCCATCTTGTGGCCTACCAAAACTTAACTTAACACAACAAACCCATGCACCCCCACAACGACCTATGTCCTTGGTCAAACTATTGAACATAAAAGTACTAGTAAGGAGTGCTTATGTTTTTTAAACTTTGGAAGATAAACATTTCCTATTAGATTACAGCTAGAGCTACAGAAGTTTGTAACCTTTCTTTAAAATCTTAATTTCTTATTTAAGTCAATTGAAATTTACATTCATTTATATCAGCTAAGTATGTACACGTTTTTATGGAGTTGGTCTTGAATTTAAATGCATAGGTGAACTTCCAATCCTTTTGGGTTTGTGCCTGAAAGTGCCTAGTGAGGGACACCTGGATTACTGAAGAAGCAGCACAGTCTTGGCCACAAAAAACTCCAGTACTAGTGACAACTATTCTGTACGTATTTGTCCTACTCTGGGTTCAAAAAGGGTTCTTCCTACTAACTTTATATACATCTTCCTTTGTTATTTGCAGCTGTGACTGGTTTTGGTAAATCAGGGTACTCAATACCCATACCAGGTCCACTGGCAGAAGAAAACAATGAACTTCAAAAAACAGCCTGTAGAATGTTTGTGCTTACCTATAAATAATGCAAATAATCACAAAACATTCTTCATTAGGAAGAGCTGGTGACATACACTGTTCTTTCTCGGATTTATAAGGGGAAAAAATGAGAGAGATTTTTAAAAAGTGGAAGATTTTTGACTTCTAAAAAAGGCATAGTACACCTAAAAATAAGCAAAGATTCTGTGACAAAGTAGTGTTTTGTCTTCAATTGAAATTGTCTCTTAAATTGAAAAAAAATAAATCCTTAGCAATAGAAATAAAAAAAACCCAAAACCCCTAAAACCAAAAAACCCAAGCCAAAGCAAAACCAAAACAAAATACCCAAACAAGCAAACAACAACACAGAAAAATCTGTAAAACTCATTCTCAAAAGAAATGTAAAACAGCATTGGAAGAGAAAACAAGTCAGAAAAAAATTCTGAAGCCAGTGTTTATCTGCTGATGTTTTTTATTCCATTTGGAAAAATAAGAGTATTTTTTCTGGGACTGAAATAAGGTATTAACATAGGCATATATTCAGTGTCCTTATGGATGAATAATAGACAAGAATTGAATTTAGAGAACTATGTAAATTTCCTTGAGATATTTTAAGGATGGATGACCATTTCAAGATAAAAAAATCTCCACCTAGACAAAAGCACATCTCCTCTGAAACATTCTCTCTTGAGAATGTATTTCCTGTTAGCAATTTTAAAAGGTCTGAGCTAAATTTACCTTGAATTCAAATGACCTATAAAAATCCTGAGAAGGACCTTCCAAAATACATTTTGAATGTTTTTATTTTGCTTGCACTACTTTCAGTTCTAACTGGAAGTTATATAGAAGCAAGAAGATGCTTTGGGAAATATTATTTCTATTATTTCCTGATATAGTCATAAGCACACATGTTGTAATTTTCCCAGGAAAGCACAGTACCTATTGGTGACAGATACAGAGTCCTTGACCAGCCCATTTTTTGGAGTATGGCTGTTAGAATTTTTTCATGTTTATCTGCTTTCATACAAGAGTGAGGACCATAAAAATAATATTTTGGGGTGACTTGAATATTGCCACACTGTGACCTGCAGAGTATTTTCTGTAACTAGATCTGCAGCTCAATATTTTGTGATCAAGAGTAGGAAACATCACAAAGGATGTGTTCAGGCCACAGCATGAAAGAGCTGTTGTGTTCCTCTCTATATGCCTGAATAAAATACCTAGTCCAAACTGGATCTGGTATTGGACAAGGACTAATCTTAACTGTACTAAAGGTCTTTGAGGCTGTAAGCCAAGATCGTTCAGAACTAAGACAGAAAAATACTTGCCTCAAACTAATGCTCTTAATATCACTGTATTCTTCTCTTAAATAAAATTCCAACAAAGAGAAAACCTTTAAAACATTCAGACTATGGTATTTTTCAGTCATCTCTTCCAAAAAATCCTATTTTGCTATGATCTAAAAAAGTTGCTAAATAGTAAAAAATTCATAATTTTTATTTCATTTTTCATAACTATTTATTCTACCATGAGAAGCCAAGTATTCATGCTGGAAGAAGATAGATGTGGCATTACCGTATAGAAAGATATTACTTCTCCCAGTTATTCTGTTAAGTAGCAGCACATGTAAAATATGTTTTCTTTTCATGCAATTAGTCATTTCCAGATGCTTTCATTTGCCAGGAGACATATTCAGAACTCTTAATTTTGAAATCCAGACAGTGTCCCAGTCCTTAGTCCCAGTAGGGTATGAATCATAAAGTAAAAATACAAGTAATACATGATAATATTAGAAACTATTTTCTTTCCCCCAGTCAAATATCAGAATTCTTTTATTGTAACTTAAAAAAGGTGGTCCCAGGAGTAATCTTTAACTTCCTGATGTCGAGTGCACCTTAGCTATATTTTGACCATGTATTGTGTAGGAAACACTGGTGTGCACAAGTACAGGTTTCTTTGGCAGTTGCAAGTGAGCACTGCAACTTAAAATGGCTTTCCACACACTTGCTGATAAATAGTGCAGCCTCTGGAGCCCTACAAAAGTATTGTGTTTTGTAGAGTGTTAACAAGGGAATATTCTTGGGAAGTGAGAGTGTTGAATTTTTACACAGAAAAGAAGGATATAAACCCATACTTTCACTTTCAGGGTACTTTATCCACTGAAGAATTGTGAAAAAGGTATATGGTGGTATTACTAAAATTATATATACCAAAGAAGACATTCAAGACAAGTCCTTTTGCCCTTTAAATACATAAAGATAAATCTAGGGTAGAAAGCAGACCCTAAACCCGCAAAAGGATGGTATTCCTCTTTGATGTGGATTGTGTTGGTGGGTTTTGCTATATAATCTGCAAAACAACATAAGTGAGGGAGAGCAGAGTGACTGCTGATTTTGTCTTTTCCCCCAGCAAATAAATACCCAACCCGAAATGCAGCAGCTTGCAATAAGCCACTGCCTGCTTAATCTCTGTGGCACCACTGTAGCTGTCAGACTTATTTAATTTTCTCCATACCAACCCTTGTTTTAGCTTCAGTAGCACTATTGTTTACAAAACACTATATATGAGGCAGATGCAGTTTCAGGTTTTTAAATGACAACAAGCTTAATCCTATTATGCACTGAGGACATATAAAAGGGGGTGCTGAGGGCTGTTTTATCCCCTGCCTGTCATGACAGCAGAGGAGCAATTCAACACCTGCAGAAGCAAAATCACATATAGCTCAATGACTGTTAGTTTGACCTAGAAAATAGCAGACCATACATTTATTTAATATTCAGTTCTACTAAGCAAGTTCTCAGTGCATGGTTACTGATGTTCACCCATTCTGCATAAGTACATGCTTGAGAAAGAAAATTTATTAGCTTCAGTAATAACATACAAATTCAGTTCAGGGCCAGAGCTGAGTTGATGCTCTAATTCTACTCCCCTCCAGATGAAATAATGCTGGGACTTCACCTTAAACTAACTGGCACTTGTCAACAAGAGATCAATTTGCCTGCTACTGTGATGTCTAATTAAAACACTGTGTGCTGAAGACTTGTCACAGATTGTTAAACAATTGAAGGAGTTGCTGGCATTAACTCCATTTTACTGAAAAATTCTGCTTCAGTTGAAACATTAAAATTTTTCACAAAAAAGACCCTATCAAATCTAAATCTGGAAATCCTATTAACCTCTGTTTATGTTCTCTAAATTTAAATATACCTGTTAATATAACTCTTTACTGTCTGCAAAACACATTATCGATTTCCATCGATTTCCTAATACATTTAATTTATTTCATTTCCTAAAACTGATATATCTGATCTGAAATTCACCTGACAAGTTTTTAGCATAGGTTTTCAGATTCCTAATAATTTTAGTTTCCTATGTAAGAAGCAATATAGCATTTGTGATTTCCCATGTGATAGTACCAGGTCTACTCCAAACATATGGGTTTTTAAATTTGCCCTAGATGTGGGTACACAACAAATTCCAATTGTTTGAACTGGTAGTTTGAGCTAGATAAACCTTTGGCAATTTGTCTTAACCTAAAGACAAAGGGCAAGGCCAAAGTTCAAAAGAAGCATAAAAGATGTCTAAAAATCCCCCCCACAAACCTCCATGCCAAAATCTTTCATCATAAGAAGTAAAATATTTTATTTAGATTCTCAATCCCATACTGAAATTACCACGTCATCACAGTCATTTGGTCTGCCTATTATATTAATATGTATTGAATTCTTCAAAAGACGTCACTTTATTTGGCCAATTATTTTTAAAGCTAGTTAGAATATAGAAAATAATGAAAATAAATGGGCTACAGACATGTTGTGCTGACAGTTAACAGGTTCCTGTCCCACAGACCCATACCATTTAATACAATATACAGCTCAAAATAATAAAAGACAAAAATTGTCATTGCAAAACTGCAATGATTTTTGAGTGGTCTTGAGACCCCAAAGAGATCCCAGCTAACTGGAAGCTAGCAAACATCTTGACTTTCAAGAAGGGCAAAGGAGGACCATAGGAATTACAGGTCTGTTAGTCTAGCTTCAGGGCCTGGTAAAAGAAGATTGGAGAAGATTATTCTGGGAGATACTGAATAACACCTGAAAGACAGTGCACTCACAGGTCACAGCTAGCAGGGCTTTGTGACAGGAAAGTCCTGGTTATAAATCAATCAATCCTTTTATAACAAGGTAACTCACCTACCTTATCAGGGGAAACCTTGGATTTCAGTAAAGATTTTGATACCATCTCTCACAGCAGCCTTCTGGATGAAACATCCAGCACAGAGCTGGATAAACACTTCACGCAATGGGTCAGGTACAAAGGGTTGTAGTGAATGGGGTGGCATCAGACTGGTGGCTTGTCACTAGTGAGGTTCCACAGGGCTCCTCAACATCTTCATAGGGGACTTGGATGCAGGACTGGAAGGGATGCTAAGCACGTTCACAGACAATACAAAACTGGGAGGAGCTGTTGACTGCCTTGAAAGCATGAAGGCCCTGCACAGAGACCTCAACAAATTACTTGGACTGTTCAGCCTGGAGAAGAGGAGTCTGAGGGGACACCTCATTGTGGTCCTCTCATCAGAGAAGAGGCAGACACTGATCTCTGCCCTGTGCTGACCAGTAACAGGACCAGAGCCTGAAGCTGTGTCAACGGAGGTCCAGGTTGGATATTAGAAAAAGGTTCTTTACCCAGAGGGTGGTTGGGCACTTGTACAGGCTCCCCAGGGAAGTGCTCACAGCACCAAGGCTGACAAGAAATATTTGGACAATGCTCTCGGGCATGTGGTGTGATCCTTGGGGTGGTGTGGTGCAGGGATTCTTATGGGTCCCTTCCAACCCAGCATATTCTGTGATTCTGTTTTCCTTTTACCTGAAACATACCTCTTCTGATTTTATCTGAATTCTGAAAATGCTTGAAAAGAATGCAATATATCCCAAACAACATCTCAGATACCTAAATGTAGTTCTCAGCATGGGTAGCAGATAAATATCATAAATATTGTGAAACTGTCTTTCAATCAATTTTCAGACTGTTACCAATACAGCTTCCATGTTATGCTCCTTTATTTTTACTTCAAAATAAAATAAAATAATAATAATGAATGCAAACAAAGTCTGCTTGAACAACCTTCAATAAAAGAATAAATGTCCTTTCATAAGTTTAATTGGAAAAAATTATGTATAACTAAACATTGATCTCTGTAGTTGTTTGTCAAATGTCTCATTGTCAAATGTCTCATGTTACATTATTCCAAATAATGTAACCCATTCACCTAATTCCATTGTAGAAGTCATTTTGTTGCCACTGCATGAACCGTGAAACAGCATTTCCAAGGAGTCTTCATAGGTACTTTGGCATTGACAATTTTTTTTCCTTTTTATTCAAGATAACAGATTGAAGTAAATACATGGTTTGACAGCAGACAGTAGGTACCTCAGCAGTAAATAAATAAAATCCATAAGCAAGTCAGCATCTTGACAGAAAGGATTTTGCTGTATCTCTTTTGTAATTAAATATACAGATGTTTTCATTCTAAGATTCCAATTTACTGAGTTAGAACAACTTTTATGACTATCTTATGTAGTGGAAAATCTGAAGGGAAAATTAAAAAAAAAATTTAAAGTAGAAGCAATGCTACTTTCTATTGCCATATAATTAATTACATGAAATACAGATGAAAATATGTTTATTAATGATGAAATATTTGAAGAAATGTTTTAGTAGAAAACAATACTAAGTAATAGGTTACCCTGCCTAATTTTGTACTCAATTATTATCCCGTAGTTCTTATTGAAAGAATGATGGCATGTTGTAGGGCCCTTGGCAATGCCTAAAATCAGAATAGGACCTACCAGGACAATTGATGCCAGAGAAAGTTAGGCCATTTGGACTTAATTCTACAAAACATTTTTAAAATAATATCTTTTTATTGTGTTTAATTTGCTGACATGTATTTTACTCAGTTACTTTTGTGATTTAATTAACCTGTTCTTGTGCAATTTTCCAAATTGGCGGAAGTGAAAACAAAATAAAATAGAATAAATATGTGTACTCTCTCTAAGTTGATTCATATAAACTAGTCACATTACTACAGATAACATTACACAGTTGAATAATCAGTATTCCTTTTTTGGTGGCATATCTCTTGTTATTTTTTTTTTCTTCAACCTCTGTTTGTTACCATTTGATGAAATAAATACCTTATGCTAAAATTTATTTTTACTCATATTTGTTATGCTAATTTACAGGAGCAACAGCATCCAGGTTATAAGCTACAGATGTAAAAGTGTTATAGTACTTCAGAAAGGTTTAAAAGTCTAAGTCTTAATTGAAGAGTTTAATAAAGGAGAATTTATAAATTCCTGGTTACATTATTTTAAGACCTATAAATCCTGTTCCTGGGGAAGTCAGGTGATTCCTACATGAAGGGATGCCTAATTTTAATCTAAATATTCAGGCTATGGCAGCATGTCTAAGACTCCTGGAAGTGGCAGGTATCTCTTTACTACCCCCAAATTAGAGGAAGAGCAACCTCTTCTGAGCCAATATCAAACCGAGTTATTCTGGCTTGAAGATGAATTTGAAAGATTCACCATTTGTGCACCATGGTGACTTCTCCACAGTTGTGGTGTCCCCTGAGGATGCTCCTGGAGCTGCTACCTTCGTCGCCTGCCAAGTCTGGTTCTGTTTTATTAGCTTGACACATTGCATGATGACAGTCTTGGGCCTTGGGTGTCTTAATTCCATCTTTCAGCATATTGCTTCAGGCCTGTTGTTTCTAACTTCCCATCAGGTGCTGTCATTTTCCGGTAGTCAGCTGTGGAGAAGTACCTTTCGTGCTTACTTAGCACACTATAGTTCCTGCTTACATTAAATATATCTCCACCAGCTACAAGAACAATGATCTGCCCTCCTGGAAGAGTTTTGTATAAAGGTGAACTGTATAAATAAAAGACCACTCTGGAATGAAGCCAAGAGATTACATTAGGTATTTCTCCCCAAGGAATTTTATCAATTAGTTAATATGTGGGAGTTTTTACCCGAATATCTAGTTCACATCTTGACTAATTTTCTGGCACTAAAGATGGATATTGCATTACAGTACTGTGCAGTGCAGCTTCCTTAATTCCCTTATGAGAAAATGAACGACTTCAACTTTAAAAATTGAGTGCATAAGCACTGAAAATAAAAAAAATATTGCCTCACTATGTGTTCTGAAATAATTTCTTTTTGATGTGTTCATGGAACTTTAGTAATTTGTAATTTATTGGTATATGCAGACAAGAAGTGTTTGTAAATATTGTAAATTCTGAGTAATGTGATTTCACTCCTATGAGATCTTCCATTTTTATAGAGTAATAACTTTGTTTTACAGCTATGCATTAGTTTTGAAAACCTATTAGCTGCAATCTCCCTTTGTATAAGTTTTCAAAAGTTATAATTTCAACTTTGAATGGAGAGATGATATCATGGCTAATATTTTTGCACTTGTCTAATTACTATCTATGTCTTGATCTTTTAGTGATGTGCTAAGTGAACAGATGTATATGGATTAAAGAAGTGAGCAGAGATCTGCCTGTAGTGGCTATTAAATTCAATGTCCAGATGCATCCTCCAGGTGCAAGAGATAAAATTCAATGCCTATCCTGCTGTGGAAGGGAAATATGTGGTGAGGTGATCCCCTCTTAGGCCACAACACAACTTAGACAGATTCTCTTTATTTTTTATCATGTTCAGTCAAGAAATTAGGGATCATCTTTCACATATCCGCTACCAGCCACAGTGGGAAGTTGCATAGCAAACTTGCTGGGGGTTTTGTCTGACATCTTAATTTTTTGCTTATCAGTTCTTCAATGTTTTCTCTAACAGGGTATAAAAGCCCTGTTAGAGAGAAAAACCCCATCTGTTTTACACACATGTTTAAATGACTTGGTTCATCTACCTTGGACATTTTGAAGGATTAGTGAGGCTGCATGAATAGCAACAACTAATCTGAAAAAATCCTCCACTGATGGGAGTGACTCCAGGCAAAAAAGAGGGAGAAAACCGGTGCTCGTTCTCCTGTGGACATCACTTCTGAAGTAGGTCAACTGTGCCCACATTCACAGAGCTCTGAACTGCATGTCCTCAGGGTTTTCATGAGACTTCTGTGGCCCTAAAACATAACTATCAGTCATTTAGAATACTGAAGTTTGAAATTCATGAAATAACGGGAGGGCCGTGTTGCTGTCCACAGGAATGCTGTTGCGGTCATAGTATCACACCAGGCCTCAGCCATGGCATTATGGGGAGTGAAAATTCTCAAAGGTGCTTGTGAAAATACTAGAGGATGAGGAATGGCTAAGTATCTCCACCTTTCTCTTCTTATACCATGTGCAGTCTGTGGTTCCAGAAGCATGCTATGCCACAGGTTCCATCTGGGCTTTGTCTCAAAGGAAAGCAGACAATTAATTGCCAAAGAGAATTAAATTATATACGAATTTGCAAGATGGACTTCCAGGGACCAATCAGGATTTGGGAGCAAAACAATAGGCTAAATTGTTTGGCTATTATATGATTCTCATTAAAAAATACATTGCTAATCATTTCTGAAAAGTTTAACTCTGTATTTTTCATTTGCAGAGGGTTATTTTTAGCTGCTATCTAGAAATTTTGTTGAAATAACAACTGGAGTGCTGATCCAGCTTTGAGGATTCAGCTTAAGTTGTCTATAGTTGTATTGAATGCAAACTCCATAATTCCTGCCTGCCAGCATTTTGTTTCCAGGTACACATTTTCCTTCTGCAGTGAAATGAGTGAAAAAACCTTGCTCACCTGCCTTTTATTCATGCTTTATATGTATACATGTATGTATTATGAAGAAAGAATATCAGTAGAGCAATGAGAATTAGTTGCACGATGTTTTTTGTCTGTAGGTTGCCAAGTCTTCAATAAACAATGATAGGCAGCAAGATGATTTAAATCAACATGCTCTCTACTGGGTTTTCATTGAGTACTGGAAATTAAATACACAGAATCTGTTTGACTGTTTCTTCTGTCCCTTGATGACCTTCTAACCACAGCACAAGTCTTTTTTATTCAAGAAAACCAAACCAACAAAAAATGCCCACAAATCAAACCAACAAACAACAAGAAAAACAATAAACAAGCAAATAAAAACTCCCCCCAAAACCCAAACAGAACAACAGCAGAACTATAAATACCATGTCTTCTAGTTCTGAAGGGCATTTCTCAAATAAATGAGGGTGGAATGCAATTCACATGCATCAGAAAAGAGAACATCTAGCCTCCAATTGAGACATTAACTTCTCATTTAGGGAAAAGCAAGGTAACTCCTAAATCAGACAGCTACAGTTTTTAGCAGCCAGGGTTCTGATACTTCTGTCTTCAAAATTTGCTTGTTTTGCATCTGAATATCTACAGTTTAACGTCAAAGAGTAAATGGAAGCACAACAATATTTAGAGTATGAATTATAATATTCTGATGTCTAAAATAGCAGATACTGAAATAAATATGTAAAAAAAAAAGACTGTGAAGTTGCAATATTTATAATTTTAGTTATAAATACATAATTTTTATAACATACATTAAAATAAATATTTATAATAAATACAATAAATACATATGTCTATTTTATATAATTAAAGTATTTTAATGAAATAATTGTATAATTTTACATATAATTTATAATATTAGAACAGGTATTTATATTTTTTATATATACACTGTAATACCGGAGACCTAGAGAAAGCTAGGTTGTTGCAAAATAGTTAAGGGAACACTTTGTGTTAGAAAAATCAGGTATGCCAAAAGTATTTTAAAAATGCCTTTAATAATTCCACATTTTAAGTAAAAAAAATGCTTCAAAGCTATAGTATACTGCAGAATATATATTGTTATTCTTTAATTATTCATGTTTTCCTCAACATATTGAAAAAAAATTCAAAAATGCATCTATTTATTATTCATTGAAAGTGTAAAAAGCACTTTCCCTTACAGAATAGAGTTCTTCACTAGCAGGATTACATAGAATACCATGGTTTTGCATTTCTTATAAGTGCCCAAAATTTCAGAATGTCTGGCTCACTTTCTCATGCTACAAAAGATTGTTAAGCCTAATCAAGAGTGGAGAATAAAACCATCCTTTCCAATCCTCAGTCAAAGCCATTCACCAATCATTCTGATTTTTTGGCTTAAAAATTACTTCCTAATATTCTTAAATAAATTGCTGATTGCTGTTTTTGTGTTTGGTTTTGTTTTTTAACTTCTCTTACACAGAATGATCAAAAGTAACAAAGTATCACTACACTGAAATTATTCTTACATGGATACAGCTTCATGTACCCTCACATTAACTTCCTAGAGCATTAAAGGAAGTACATTGATGGCTGAAAAGACTGGGAATCTAGTTTTTCTCCTTTATACAGCCTTGTGTGCTGCTCCCTTCCTTCTCAATTCCCACACTCAGAAGAGAGAAAAGACTGAATGCAATCACACAATAGCAGAGCTTGCATAAGATAGTTGGGTTCACTTCATATGTAAGACAGGAACCATTTGTGAAGCCTGGGTGTTCTTAACAACCTTCTAAAGTCAAGTTTTTGGCTTGTTTTTTTTTTAAAGCTAGGATGGCCTGTAATTATGCAGCAAGCAGTTCCATAAGAAAACAAAACAAAACAAGACCACCACAAAAACACGGAAGCAAACAAGAACCTCTTCAGCTTTTGTTCTGTTTATGAACAAAGTTGATGCACAAGGCGGTAGAGATTTACATGGATACACTAGAGAAAATAAAACACCCAGAGTGGCTGAATTTGTTAGAGAAAATTGTCACCATTTTGAGAAGCAAAACAAAACCTCTACAATACACAAAATAAAATCTGAAATATTAAAAAAATAAAGCAAAAATGTAAAGCCATTTTTATTGTCTTGGCAAAGCCTTTTAAATATTGAATGAAAGGAGAAAAAGTAGTAGTATTTTGTGAGGAAAAATACAAATTTTTTCTATTATAAAATTCTAATATAAGGATACCTAAATTATTTAGCTTTTTTTATTAGTAATACTTATACTAATGTGCATATTTTGATTCACATAAATTTACAAGAAAGACATCTAACAATTCTTTTCAGTAGATATTGCCCAATAGACTGCATTATCAGTGATCTTGCTAGCAGTTTATGCTTTACTATGCTTTGTAAACCTCTTGAACCAGAGGCCATTACCTTCAAAGCTATCATAAAAACAAGCTGTTTTTTTCCTGCTATATCAGGAAACAGAAGAAATTATCTAAAGAACTTAAGTTCAACAACTACAGGCTGACTCATGTGGTCCTTTCTATTGATCCTGAAGTGTATCCATGCAAAGAATGCAGTTTCTGTTTCCAGGCCATCAGTTCATCTCATGCTGCTTTTGTGGAAGAATGTGAAAATGAAGCAGTGGGAGAACTGCTTGAGAAATTTTGCCATGTGTGGAAACTCATCACTTTATAAAACTGGTGGGGCAATGCCACTGTTTTTTAGCTGCTTTCTTCACCAGCCATGGCTTGTGGCAGGAACTCTGCCAGCCAGGTGAGGAGAAGTAGAATGCAAGCTGCACACTGAGGAAGGAGAATGGGAAGGTGACATAGCAACACACATCTCTACTGAAACTGGTAAATGAATTTGTATCCCTTGGATGAAAATTTGGATTTTCAGCCCAAAAGAGTTTGCTAACCTTTCCATTTTTTAACTGCAGGGAGTGGGAGCTTGGGGTAGGGTTTTTTTTTGATTGGTTGGTAGGCATTATTATTGATTGGTTTGTAGGGGGCTTTTTCAGCATTTTGACATATCTTCTTTCCCTTAGATCCCCACTAGCAGCTACAGCAGTACAAGCAAGAATTGATTAATTAAATGGAAGAAGCAGAAAAGAAGTGGCAAGAGGACTGCTGATTAAATAACATTTTGCCAACAGAGAAATCATAATTCCATATTGCAGTGGTATTTATTGAATAAAGTAGAAAAGAGAATTTTTTACTTGAAAGAATTAAGTTTTTTCTAGTAGTTTTTCCTGATTAAATGATGTATTTCTGTTAGGTTAAATAAACAGATCTTTTAAAAAAAATGTGTGTGGGGATCATCTAGTCTGGAAGATCCAGAATGCCTCCTTTAGGAAAAAAAGCTACCTTGACATCCTCAAATCCCTCTTCTCACCCCCAAATATTTAGAGTAAAAGCAGAAGCCAGTTTATTACCTCAAATATTTGTTTGAAGATCAGTGTAACCACCAACCCATGTTTCAGGCCATGGAGGGAATGAGTGAGGTTCCATCTTGCCACTTGGACAGAGGGAGGTAGATGTTTGGGTTTGATTCTAATGAGGGTTCATTTGCTTCCTTTTATCTCATACTAATTACTGTACCTTTGTTTCTTATTCTGAGTTTTGGAAATAAAACCCCAGAGATTAATTCTTACCTTCCCTTGTCTTGTGTTAAGTGTATTTGCAAGCTAAAATCAAAGCTCTCCATGCTTTTGAAACACTATCAGTGAGGCAAGTGGGATATTCTTCCAGTTTGAGCTCTTTCTGTTTATGGTTTCAGAGAATCTCTGGGGTAATATTTTTCTTCTCAGCCATATTGCCCAAAAGGTAGTGAAATAGGAACCTTGGCGGGGATAAGAATTTTACAATCATACTAGCAAAAGTGAAAAAAAAATTCAAGGAGAGAATAGGGCAATAAATATCAAACTTGGATGCTGGGGCTCCCAGGCAAGCTTGTGAGCCTTGTATTGACTTTTGCCCTTTTTATTGTCACTGAATTGCATGACCACAGGGGTAAAATCTCTCTTCCTAAGGACTTTTTACCACTGTCATTAAAACTAATGATAAGATTTGACAGAAAATTTCAACAGACTGAGGGCAAGGCTGACATCTGTTAAAAAACACTTGTCAAACTTACTTGGGAAAGGACCAGAACACTGGTGCTCTTGTCAAACTTCTTTTCCTTCTCTTCCAGGGAAACAATAATAAAAAAAAAAAACAAACAACCAAACAAAAAACCCTCCTCAGCCTGCCCCGCAAAAAACCCAAACTCACAACTGAATCCATTAAAATTGTTCACTAGCATACATACAAAATATCTGCAGTTTCTCATATCTGAAATCTTATTCCATAATTATGTGATCTAGTGTTACATTTATGAAAAGGCTTCTTATTTGACAAGGCCCTGAAAATCTAATATATCTTCTCAGAAATCAAGAATTAAATTCATAAGGCAGATCAAGAAAAATCATGAGAGGCATTTAAAAATCTTCATACTATTAAAGAATAATGGGAAAGCCTCCATCAGAGTTATGTTAATATTACAAAGTGGAGTGCTATTGGTTTGGTTAAGTCTGCCTTATAAAACTAATCTTCTCCTGAAATCACTGTAGTTTATGATCCATACCTACCCACACTCACATGGGTAGGATTTTTGCCATCTGCAGGAGCAAGAACAAAGTTGAATGTTACCATGATCTAGATCCCTCAGCAATGCCCATGGGCAAGATTTTGATATGCAAAAATATTTTTCTTCAGAGAAAATAAGTCCCTAATTTTTAATATATATTTAAATCTCATAAATCAAAGATTACCTTCATGCAGTGTTCATGGGTAAAAACACTCAACTGATGAATACACCATATAACCTGAAGTTATGAAGTCAAGATCAGATTTCTGGAAGACCTGTTTTTAGCCAAAGATAACTTACAAGACTTTTTAAAGGAAAAAAGTGCAGTTTTCCAGTTCTCTCATACAAAGTGCCAGGCTAGGTGGTCTAATTGTTGTTTCCAAGGTAAAATCTAGGAATGTGCTAATGTTATTGTGATTTGTGACTAATTTATGCATGTACATAAGTGGTTTTCTGTATCAGGTTCTAAATTTTAAAATTATTCTTGTTGCAAGTGGAAAATTCCAGAGAGAAGGGAACATTATTTTGTGGAAAAAACCAACCAACCAAACAAAAACCCCTTAGCAACAATATATTTAGTTTTGATTGTAGGTAGTAAATATCACTTTCAGAATTTATTCCAAAGACTTTTAATTATGGATTCAGTAGTGAGACACAAATATTTTTGCTCAGATTACATAAAAATAAGTATACAAACATAGAAATTCTGCAGAGCAGATAATTATACAACCAGAAATATGTTAGCAACTATACAGTGAATAAGAGAAAGGACCTGAAAGTGAAAATTTGAAAATTTCTTTTATTTGAATTTTATGGGTTTAAAAAAAGTCATCAATCATTTTCTCTTGCGAATAGGAGTTGGGCTTCCTCCCCTGTAATTTATACCAAATTGTCCTCTGACATTTCATTTTGTTGTTTTAAATTGCTGCAACTTTGAATAAAACATTTTTTATGCTTTGTGTATTGTAAATTAATTGCTTCTGTCAGATTAATAGCTCTTCTTGGGGACACAGGAAATTATGGTGCAATTGACAGTGGTTTTTCAGTGCTCCCATGAAAACTGAAGGAAACTGATGCAAAAGAAAAACCCAAAACAATACAAGCCCTACTCCTCCCTGAACAAATAAAATAATAAGCAGAGCTTATTTCATCTCAGAAAGCGCCTGCAAGCATTGTCATATCAGATATTGGAGAGTAGAGTACATTCACCCTTCAAGGAAAGGCATTTTAAAATTCATTTCAGTCATTGCTTGTAATTGAGTTTAACAGCTGAAAATCCTTCAGTTGACCTTCTGTCTATCTTTGTTTCTTATTCTAGCATAGTTACTCAGAGAGCAAAACATCCACCCAAAAAATGTGGAATGACAACAGTAAATATATGTATGTGTATGTATACATAAAGATACCTGTATTTGTTGTATATGTACAAAAATTTGTATATTGTATTATATATATATATGTACAATAAAGTTTGTATTGTTAAATATAAATAACAGATTTATATTTATATATGTATTTATATATATCAACCATACCCCTACACGAAGAATAATAAAACTGTCAAAGCCATCTGGATTTGGATTGTCAGAACTGATGCAGGCAAATAATTTTAATTGCTTGAATTGTTTGGATTTTTTCCATACACAAAGAAAATTTCAGAGCCACATGGTATAAAAAGTTCACATATGGAAACTAATTAAAATCCTGTCAAAGCAAGCCTATCATCTGGACTGAAGTGAGTTGACAAGGAAATGGAACAACTCTGGTATAAAATTTGGCACAATAAGTTGCTTTTATTTGAAAATACCTTGAAATAATTTAGAAGCTGAAATATACTCTTGAAAATAAACACTGTTTTAAAGCTGGTATTCTTCTTACTCCCTACTATTTTTTCAACACCTTGAAGTTTCTATCTATAACATACTACAACCCGATTGGAATAGTATCTTAACATCACAGCTTTATCTGGTTTTGACAAAAACTTGTATTACCTTGTTCTACAGAAGAAAGATATGCAAGGAAGTAGAATAAGGACAGCAAAACCCAGAGGAAAATGCCAGCAGCAATTCTGGATTTGCTGCCTTTTGAAGTAGGGCCTCCCAGAGGGTCAGTCTAACTGCCCTGTTAAAACTTTGGAAAAAGTACCAGGAATTATCAAATTGCCTAAATGGTTGGCAGCTCTACCTTCCTAAGGTTTTCTTAATTTATTTTGGTAAATTGTTTAACAGTATTGGGTTTTCACATAGCAAATTATTTCATTTCATCTTTGTCCCTGTTCTGTCAGTATTTCTTCTTGAAATGTGGCCTGTGTGTTTGTCTAAGTTAATAGCTAAACTATACACTTCTGAGAGATGCACTTACCACTGCACCACCTTTCAAATAGAAAAGATGAGGAAAAATGAGCTTTTACTAATTTTTTTCCAAATATATATTCTCAGACAGTATGCAAATTACATTTCTTATCTTTTTGCCTCATTTCTTTCCCAGCTAGAAGAACAGACTAACTCTTACTCATAAGGAAAGACCAAATAAAGTTTGACATCTCTCTACTGATGTTTTAATGATCTTGTGAATACCTCAGATCTGTCCTACTGGACAAAAAATAGATTATCAGCTGGGTTTTCTCTCTGTTCTACTCCAGTTGTTCATCCAGCTTTGCTTCTCATGCAACAACTCCCTCTCTAAATATATCTCCACCATAAAAGAATTTAATAACCTGAAGATTTTCTTCCACCAGTATTTCTCTCAGGGCCCTGACCAGACTCACTTGGAGCCTCCACTCACACCACTCATCCCAGGAACTCTATTTAATCTCAGTCTGGGGCATACCAGAAATGTTGTAGGCTCCAGATGCGTTATAACCTGGTTATAGACCTACCGATCTTGACCTACAGACTGCTGTCCTAGCTCTACCTTGTCACAGCTTATCTGTTAGCAAATTGCTGCATCTCATTCTAACCTGATCTTGACCTCTGTGGCATTGAATTACTGGAGTTTTAATCTGATTTTATTACGCCACATATATTTATTTATAGACTGAAAATTGTACCTTGCATTTTGTAATCATCATTCTTAGTGAACAATTGTCCCCAGTATGCTATATCTCCAGATTCCAAAGCTGTACTAGCATTATTATTGCTTTATAAGAGTAGGCCTGGAATACTCTAATTTCTGCAATTCAAGACAAACCTACTTCAGGGCTCAGTATGACTTGCTATTAACATCATCAGTGCCCTTTTCACTTCATCTTTTATCATTTAAAAAGTGATGGTCCCCAACACTTCACAGACAAACAAAGCTTGGAGATGCTTATCTAAGAAGTGCTAATGAGATGTATCTCTGGATAATTCAGAAAATCTGTTATGATAAATATTTTGAATGGAAGCAGCTGTAGTATTATAATTTTGACTTTCATTAAATTTCAAAGATACCTTCTAGAACTGAGCCAGCAAGAGGCAGAAAAGATGCAGAGGAAAACATACTCAAAATAAAAAATAAAACAATCAAATATGTAATAAAACAGTACTCAAGTGCCTAGAAGCTGATTTTTTGATTAATATTATGATTTTTCTTTACTAGCTTCCACTATTTTTTTAATTAGAACATTAAATGAAATATTACATTCTTCAATAATTTTCCATTTACAATCATACTGCATTATCAACTATGTGTTTCAATTAAAAAGACAACACTCTCTATGGTGTATCCTTAGGTAGTTTGAAAGTGCTTTTGTCACAATTTGAGAAAATAAGGGACATGTCCGGGTAGAATAAAAAGTCTTTAAGTACATTTATTTTACTTGCAAGATGGAGAAGTAGGAGACAATCCTGTGAGAAGAACCAAGTTCAGGAATGCAGTCTCTCCTGTGATTACGTAGGAGAGAATGATGTAGCAGTGCTAACTTCAATCAAGGTCCAATTTACTCTTAGATAACTTTTTCAGGTTTCTATTTCTTTCATGTCAATAATGAGCACAGAATGGAAAGTTTTGGTCACTAACCTTTTTTAACTGTGGATTCTGTGTGGGTAACTTCTGCATTATGTTTTCTTTGCTGACTGGGTAGCAGAATTTGGAATTTGGCTTCAGTTCCTGTGGAATAGTTACACATATACTGTTTATGTATACATACGTTGGACGTTGTTTAGGATAGAAGAAAGTATATTTTCTTAAATAGTATTAACTTATGAATGATGACTGGAAATCAGATCAATAAGTGCATGTTTAGATTATTTCATATGTGAAGTCTGAATGGTGGGTTTGTGTTGGCAAACTGGAGTCTCTCCTCCCATTTATTTACTATTAAGAATATGGTAATATTCCATTTTTCTTCCTTGGTTGCAGGACTTCTGGACTCCCCAATAGCGTTTTAAGCACTCTTTGTTCTTATAGTAGATTATGCAACAGCATGAAGGATACAGTCATTCACTGCTGCCAATGGATTTTTAATGTAACATTTCAAAACTTGTTTCTTGTAGTTAATATATAAAGCCTGACTGTGCCTAGGAGCTCTGGTCTAGAACAGATATGATTAATTGATCTGTACAGCCTACACTGAGTTTGAATATAGTCCACTGGAAAAACTGTGCATCATGCTACCTTGTAATATTTCTCAGATCCAGACTTTGTTCAGCAGTCACACTGAAGCAGGACCAAAATAAACCATTGAAGAGTGTCTAAGCCAACAGATATCATTAGACTTGGAGTTACAAGCTTAGACAGATGTCCTGAGACTGCAGTATGCATCCATCTGTAATCAGTGAGAATGAAGAAGAAAAATTTCACTTGTACCTCAACAGTGAATACAGATTAAATCCAAACAGCCAAGGCACTTCTGTCCACCTCTTTTGAGGAGCTCTGACATTGCTTTATGCGGAAGACCTACACTGTGTTTGCATATTTACAAGTGATATATAGATATTAATCCAGGAAGACTATTTAGAAATCTATATCTCACAGACAGCAGTCATTCAGTACCACCCTCATATTGAGAAAGTGTGAAGAGGAAGGAGAGAAAGATGATTTTATCCTTTCATTACTTTGTGGCTACAGAATATCAGCTGAAAGCTTTTAACAGCTATCAGAATTTTTCCTCCCTGAAAAATCTTACAAGTAATAAAAGCTCAAATAACTTTGGATTTCCGGTTCGACCAGTAATGGGAGCACTAGAAGACCTGCCAATTCAGTACTTTCACAGCATTTTTATTTGGTTGCAGAGCAAAGAAACTCAGAGTATAGATATGCATATGAAATTAAATGTAGATTTTGTCCTTTAAATTACAATTTCAATGTCTTTCAATTTCACCCAATCATCATTCCTGATTTTCAGAGCCTTGCATTGTAACCTTCCTGTGAGAGTTTCCTGACACCTGTCATCCACATTCAATCAAGATTCAGAGAAAGTGCTTGTAATTTATATTTTAATTTGATTCTTTTGAAAAGTAACTCCATTTTTATCGCTCAGAAGGGACTGGCACATTAGACAAAACACCAACAAACAAACCAACACAAAATAATTGGAACAACTAGTGAATTTGAATTTCTATCATTTTTATTTTGTTCTATTTGATTTGTTGCCCTCATTTACAGAGTTAGACAACATATCCATAAAATTTCATTCTCTACTCCTCGTCAAAGTTATTGCTCTATTCATATGTTAAAAAAGCCTCGGAAAGCTTTCATATCTTCATAGTAGACTGGATAAATTAACTAACACATTACAGTGAATATATTTATGATGAACTTGTTGCTATGAGTGTATCTGCCCAATAATTATGTTCTGCTCTCACTGGATTGATTACAGAATCACGGAATCACAGAATCACTAGGTTGGAGGAGACCTTCAAGATCATCAAGTCCAACCCAGCCCTAACACCTCAACTAAGCCATGGCACTGAGTGCCACATCCAATCTTTTTTTTAAACACATCCAGGGATGGTGACTCCACCTCCTCCCCAGGCAGACCATTGCAGTATGTTATCACCCTTTCTGTAAAAAACATTTTCCTAATATCCAACCTCTATATCCCTAAGTGCAGCTTAAGACTGTGTCCTCTTGTTCTGTCAGTTGCTGCCTGGAGAAAGAGACCGACCCCCCACCTGACTACAGCCACCTTTCAGGGAGTTGTAGAGAGTGATAAAGTCACCTCTGAGTCTCCTTTTCTCCAGGCTAAACAACCCCATCTCCCTCAGTCATTCCTCACAGGGTTTGTGTTCCAAGCCTCTCACTAGCCTTGTTGCCTCTGGACATGTTCAAGCATCTCAACATCCTTCCCAAACTGAGGGGCCAAAACTGGACACAGCATTCAAGGTGTGGCCTGACCAGTGCCCAGTACAGGGTAAGAATGACCTCCCTGCTCCTCCTGGCCACACTATTCCTGATCCAGACCAGGATGCCATTGGCTTCTTGGCCACTTGGGCACACTGCTGGCTCACGTTCAGCTGCTGTCACCAGTACCACCAGGTCCCTTTCCTCCTGGGCACTCTCCAGCCACACTGTCCCCAGCCTGTGGTGCTGCAGGGGGTTGTTGTGGCCAAAATGCAGGACTCGGCACTTGGACATATTAAACTGCATCTTGTTAGATTCTGCCCATCCATCCAACCATCCCAGGTCTTTCTGCAGAGCCATCCTATCCTCCAACAGATTAACACACGCTCCCAGCTTAGTGTCGTCCACAAATTTACTCATGAAAGATTCAATGGCCTCATCAATGTCATCAATGAAAGTATAGAACAGAACTGGCCCCAGCACAGGCCCCTGAGGGACCCCACTGGTGACTGAACACCAGCTGGATGCAGCACTGTTCACCACCACTGTCTGAGCCTGGCCATCCAGCCAGTTTCCAAAGAGTGCTCCTGTCCAAGCCATGGGCTGCCAGCTTTTCCAGGAGTGTGCTGTGAGAGACAGTGTCAAAAGCCTTGCTGAAGTCCAAATAGACAACATCCACAGCCCTTCCTGCATCCACCAGGTGGGTCACCTGGTCATAAAAGGAGACCAGGTTGGTCAAACACAACCTACCCCTCCTAAAGCCATGCTGACTGGGTCTGGTATCCTGGCCATCCTGTAAGTGCTGCATGATGACACTCAATATAAACTGTTTCATTACCTTACTGGGTACTGAGGTCAAGCTAGCTGACCTATAATTACCAGGATCCTCCTTTCCACCCTTTTTGTGAATTGGAGTCACACTGGCCAGCTTCTAGTCATCTGGAACCTCACCAGTGAGCCAGGACTGTTGTTGCAAGCTCATCTGCCAGATGGTGATCCTTGAGGTACCTTCAAAGCTGATATTCTGTGATTCCACGAATTATTTCTGATGCCTGATAGGATGAGAGATCAAACACCTTCAACACAAATTGTGAAAGTAATTTGACTTTGATTTCCATAGCACTCATGCAAGTAAACAGCATTTTTTAAATTTCTGTGTAAAATAAATATTAAGAAACTTGGAACTTGTCTTAATGATTAATTTGTAATACCAAAGACTGCTCCTAAGAGATTTTGGATTGCTCGCCATACAGTCTTTAATATTATGATCCTGGAAGTAACCTGATCCTATAGTGGGCAAGGAGACTAAGCTAGAAGGAAGTCATTATACTGCAATTTGTGGCCATACCCTTCAGCTTTTATTGCACAGTAACAATTGATAATAAACTTGAAAAGAAGAACTTTGTTCCTACAAATGTCTCTGGTAATCATTCTGAATATTTAGAGCAAACAGACAACAGTTGCATAGTTTTTTTGACTTAGATGGTTGTACAGGAATGACATGACACCCATTTCTTGTACTGAACACTGAATTTCTTTACAGATATATTTTTTTAGGCTTTTTGCCCTACTAGTAAACTTAGTTTCAAATAAAATGAAAGAAATTATGTTAGGTTATTGGAACTTTTTGAAATGACCTAGACTGGTTGTTTTATTTTGATAGTGTTAAAGCAGAATTTTCTTCTATGATCTCATGTGAGACAACATAGAGCGTGTTGACTGAAACAGAAATAGGCCTTGTTTTTCATGTTTACTGTATTGCTGCTTAATTGAAGGATGGAACATATGACACAGAAAGCATTAAATAAAATTTCTGATGCAACCTTTTAGAATTGACACTTCGAGTTTACAAAAGAACTACTTTTAAGAAGGAAGGAACCGGACAAGGAATGAAATGGTTTCAGTGGTTTTTAGACTAACTCATCAGTATGAATTCTTACTCTTGCAGCAAATCATTCTGTTCTAGAGGATTTAAGTCAATGGTTCATCATTTCCCCATAAGGGCAGTAGAAGCATACCTTTCTTCTCATGCAGTTTACCAGAGTGCAATTCATCTACTTCAAATTGCCTTGCTGTCTCTATTTATAACATTAACAATTCCCAAGCAGACCAGACAGGACCGTAGAAATTAAATGTAGCTCTGAAAGCACTCAGGTGTTTTGTTTTGTTTTGTTTTGTTTTAATTTCATTTGTATTCTCCCTTTATCTGAGAGAGTAGACATTTGAATATATCATGGCACTGCAATGAAATAGAAAATATTTCTGAGGAGAAGTTGTAAGCAGAGCTGATGATCAGTTGAAGCAGCTGCCAGTTCTTGGAATGGGGAGTTGATAGAAGTACTAAGCAAACGCTGAGGTGAATATCAAACAAAAATCTTCACACGTTAGAGTCAAGAAAAGAAAAACACACTTTAAAAATTACAGTAGAAGAAAAAAACCTGCTGATTTACCCAAATTCATTAATGACAGTCTAATCTCCTAAAAGAATAATTCCTGATTCTTATTTACTACTCAGGATTACAGTGGTGTCTATATACCATCTGGGAGAAATATATTTCTAAACTCTGCTGTATTGAACTGGAAGTGTCACAACCTTTCAGTGGCAATGTTGGCAGACCTGACTCAACTTCACACACATATTTACATATTCACATATATTTACTCATTTATACAAGAATTCCCATACAATGGTAAAACTGATTTCATATGCCAATCCATTCCTCTCAGGAGAAAATTCATATTCCAGCTCAGTTTTTAACCTGATACAGAACTTGAAAATAGATTAGGTATGGAGATCTGCTCAGAAACCTCAGCAAGAAGTCACATTATCTGCCTAAACAATGCCATCTGACATTCAAAATAAACTGGTTTATCCTGGATATTCTTCCCTTAATCTTAATTTCCTTGTGTGTTAAATGTTTATACACATATACACACCCCACATACACCTATATGCAAATCTAATGGGTTTTTTGGTTTGAAGAAACCCTTGGATGCCAGTTTGTGCTATTTTCATCACATTCCTTCTAAAATGTCTGTCAGGCTTGGTTTTGACAACATCATCTATTTTGTCCTGTGTGCTTCAGGCCAAAATTTAAATGAAACCTGAGAAAACTTTGTCATCAAAGTCTAAGAATGAGGTAGGTAGTATGTAGCAAGATGTCCAGTCTGGAAGTGGGAAATCAGACCTCCCTGTCAGCTTGTGTTCAGGATCTTTAAAAGTATAATGCTATCTCAGTTTTAATCCAGCCTTTAGTCTTGAAGCCTCAACACATTTTTTACCATCTGATGCTACTGAATTGGCTTAGTGACTTTTGCAATTTGCTCATTATTGTAAGTTTGCTCTCAACATGACTAGTAAGAACTACATGCAGTATTTTCTAAATTTATCTTATTTTAAGAAAGAACAAGAACGTGTGTTACAGAACAATCAGATTTTTTGACTTTTTCATTAATGAGAAAAATTGTGCCTCATATGGGATTTGAATTTATAGTTACCATTTTTGTGTCATAGGATCACACCTGCTATTTTTGTGAAAACAGAGAGGACTAAATAAAATAATTTAAAATAATACAGTTCTGTTCCTTCTCTCTCCTGTAAAGAAAAATAAGAGCAAAAGATAAAAAACATAGAGGAAAAAATTCTAAGCAAAATCCTGTCGTATAAGTTGTGGTATAGTAGTTTAAGAAGCTGATGAATGAAAGTTGGCTAGTTTTTCTTCAATTTAACCAAAATATACATTGTATGTTCCGATAGAAATGCTTTGAGCTGTTCTTGCAGCCTAACATATCCCAGCTTCCCCTGTACACTTTTTTGTCAGTGTAGCCCTTTTTTTTGCCTTGTGGTTTCCTGGTATTTGGGGGAAAATAGGGAGTTTGCTTTATAATATGAAGATATTGTTCTTCGAGTCCTAAGTAGACAATGATATGATCTATTTTTTCTCTCTCAGCTGAGGGCTCTAAACAATTCCAACTCTGGAATGTGTTAGGAGATTAAACTGTATTCTAGATCTGCAGTGAATGATAAGCAACTGATGAAATACCCTCATTTTAGTTCTGACATATAATTAAGTGCTGGTTCCATCAGGGAAAGGGAATAGAAAAATGTATATGTATTTGTGCCCCTTACATATTGTCTCAGGGATCTCTTTTTAGATTACTGAGAAAAACCATTGCTCTACTGTTAATGCTGTAAACTCAAAATTTGAAACAAAACCTGAAACTTTGGTTTTTATCTCTTCTGACTCATGGAGCCCTAGAACTGATATATGCCAGTTGGGGAAAATATTAGCATATGCAGTGCCTGCCAAAATTGTTTCTGGGACTTCATAATAAACCAGTATTTTAAAGTAAATTCTTCATGTTTCATAATGAATGGTTTTACAAAAAGAAGGGAAGATACACAGAAAAGTGATACAGTAATTAAAAAATGGTTGGGATTTTTTAACACTGAACATTTTTATCATCAGTCTGCCTTATGACCTCTAAAATTAAGCAGCAATGTTAACTAATTAATATAATAAATATATCTAAGACAAAATACATAGTACACAAAATTTCCAAGAGGAATTCCTTCCTCTAATATTACTAAATATTCAGTTTTTTAGGTATAATAATAAAGCTGAAAAAAAATATGTAGCAATGGAAAAGTCAATCTGTTAATTTGAGACAAATTTGGTGCTTGATTTTTAAACGCAGAAGAAACTATGATGCAGAGTTTTCAGTGAAATAACATTGCTAATAACATTGCTCTCTTCCCAGAGATTTCATAATCTCTTCAAAGTTTAATAAACAGTTGATGAAAGAGCTTCAGATAAGTTCATCTTCTTTTAAAATTTCTAGATGACAAAAATCATTGAAATGTTTAAGTTTCCTCATGTTTGGTGGCTGAAATATTGGTATCTTTTATATTAGTGAGATCAGAAGTTCATCTATAAGTTATGAAGTTGCACAACAATATCTCTAGCACACAGATATGTTTTGGATTTTTTCACATACCTATTCTGAAATATTGCCATAAGCTATAAAATTCCAGTCAATTCATATTTAAGACTTTACATATTTGAAATGTTTATTTGAAATGTTACAAAAATTTCCTATAATAATCTCTTCACAAAGTTTGCATGTACATTTTTTTTAGAACTGTGGACTGCAATTAATACGATAAAATCTTATAATAAGAAAACAAATTCTGTAACTTTGCAGATTTTTTTAGTTTTGCAGTATTCCCAAGTTTATGCCTGTTCAATATTACTTTTAGCAGACATAGACAGAATAAGATGCAACAGCCATGCATTATTTAAAAGTCATACCTTGACAAGTGATGCCAATTGAGCATGACAATTTTGGACATTCTTATTTGTTAAGATTTCACCATAATCACTTCTCAGACTTCCTTTAATTTTCCTGTTGAATAATAGTTTGAAACAGCTCAGACACAGTACTTTATTCTATTAAACTAGAAAATTCCTCCCCAAACCATCTGGGCTGGCAGGTGTTCATCATCAGATCTACGTTGCTAGGAGACAAGATTTGCTTACACAAATTAGTCACATAGCATGAAACTCCAATTTTGCTCATTTGAAACAACTTATATGTGCAAGGGCATATTACCAGTACCTGTAAAGCTCAAGGTGTAAGACCCAAGTCAATAATGCCAGAAAAAGAGAAAACAGGGACTACTCATACATGTAAAGCCTTCCAGGTTTGCCCACAGCTCTCTGACCCATGGAGAGTAGCTTATTATGAATGATTTGTTAGTGTTTGCCTCTGTGACACAGATTAAGTCACAAGGCCAGCTCAGGCATTCTGTTTAGCCAACAGAAATTAGGAGTGTATCTCTGAGTTGAAGCCATTGCAATGTTAAATTTTTCTCCTGAGAACCTTTCTAGTGCTTTCAGGCCTAGGAGACGAGAAGACAGGAGATACTGTGCAGTTCCAATACTCAAGTTTTGATTTTTTTATTATTTGTACTATAATGAAACCCAGAAGATTAAGGTAAAGTTAATATAGAATTCAGCCAACAGAAATGCGACAGAATTATCCATATTAAGAGTTGAAATAACCAAAGGATAAAATTGAGACAATCCAAAATCAGCAGAATTTGAGATAAATTCAGGCAATATACTCTCCAGCCCTGCTAGCATTCTAAGCAAAAGACAATTCCAATTTTGAATCAAGAACTTCCCCACACACTTGCTCACAAATACTCCATATGACCATGTAGCCACTTAGTGACTGTAAACCACATCAAAACTCAAAGATAGATCGGAAGAGGTGCACAAGCACTGATTATGTTTCCACACTGTTGAAGATCTTGAAAAGGGATTGAGTTCATTCTAAAGAACATTTGTCCAGGATTTCACAGTCATGGTGGTTTAATTCATGTCTGTGACAACCAGATGAGCCAGCATAACGAATAATGCAATTCAATGGCTTCAGAAACAAATTCTTATCCCTGTGTCCAGGGGAGCACACACCTATTTTTCTTTAATATAGTAAGTTATTACCGTCCTGCTGCTGTGCCCGCCAAGCTGGCTAGCGTCCGCACAGGTAACGAGACGGCTATATTTTAAGAGTGGGTTCTTTTCCGCTCGGGCTGCTCCTGCGTGGCGATGGCGGAAGGAATAAAAAGGGGGGACTCCGGGACGGCTGGCTTGCAACGAGTTTATTGGATCCCCGGCGTGGGGTCCTCACCTCGAGAGCAGCGTGCCGGAGACCCCGGCTGGCTCTCGGTTCTAAGCTTATATACTG
>JBBMKD010000053.1:31418014-31482801 GCA_037834095.1 Argya squamiceps | reverse complement strand
GAGTAGGACCACAAGAAGCTAGGCCATAGTTTTGGAGCAGACAGGCATGTAGGATTTATGAATCTATTGTAACTTAGAGGTTGTGTGATTTTGCACGTAGGCAGATTGCCTCATCTTTTGTAAAAGGTATAAAACCTGCTCACAACATGAAGGTCTTTGGGATTCTGACTTGGGACGCTAGTCCTCAAAACCACGGGCCCCAATAAAAGCACCCATAAATCAACTTCGTGTTGGTTTGTGATTTATTCTGGATATCGGGCAGCAGTTGTACTAGTTCTGTCTTTGGGTAAGATTTTAAAGGAGAAACCAACTTCAGTACAGTATATTTCATGAACAGGACCTGTCAGTCATAGCTTTAGAAAACACTTTTGTGTGGCAGATGTTTACTAGAAACAAAGTCTCCAGAGAGATTCATCAGCAATTGAATTCATTAATGAATGAATTACAGCTTTCATTTGCCTTAGTTCATGGATAGATATCAGTATTACAGCTTCCTATGGAAATTAACAAAGAAACTTTGAGACCCCATTATCTTTTCTATTTCTGTTTCCCCTTTATACTTTCACCTGCAACTGGTTAGAATAAAATTACCATAACCACAGACATTCAGATGTATAACTGGCTAATCTGGATGAAATGTTGTATTTTTATGTTCAGATTCAGCAAACCTCTTACAAAGCTTAGCAAAATCATATATGAGTTTCATTACCTTGTAGTAAAGAATTTTTTTAAAATAAATGGAAAAAAGTAACCACATTTGTTGTGTAAATATGTACATATTTTTCACAAAGAAACATTATCAACACTCAAATGTTAATCTGAAGTATGCTTTCAAATATCATTTTCAGGAACAATGTAAGACATAAATATGAGAGTCAAAGCTTTTATCTCTATGGACTTATAAAACATTTGATCTACATGCTAGAGAACGCCATAGCAAAATGTGCTCATTTCACCCCACTCTAAATTATGGTGTATTAAATAAATAATAATAAAAAAAACACAACAAAAAACCCCCACTAAATCCATTGAAGAGAAAAATCTCTTAATAATACATAATTTCAGTTATTTTTTTAATACTTACATGTTGGTTACATTCCATATAAGCGTAATTTGATCAAAATCAAATTTTTTTCTGTAGTTGTGAAAGCCAGATAAATGTTTACAGAGGAAATTTTCTGAGTAATTTCCCAGCAAAACTTCACAACACATAGTACACATAGACTTCCATTGTATGCACACAAGTATTTCCAATCTCTCCTAGAGAGCCACCTTCCCTCATTTTAAAAATCATCAGAAATGTCATCCCAAAGGCAGGAGAAGATTGAACAAGTTTCTTGACAGCAAGCATGTAGAACACATTGCTTTGCATTAAAAAATCACAAATATTCCCTATTACATCAAATACAATTTTCTTATTCAGCTCCTAGAAGGTTATGAAGATTATTCCATTCCTATAAATTTCAGAGACATGTCAAATTATCATTTTTCAATAAAATAACATTGTTTATTAAACTTCAATGTAGTGACATTCAGGAACTGTTATCTTTGGTATAATATGTATGCCTTAACATTCTTCAACAACAATTAATTAATGTGTTAATTAATTAACATATTTAATCACATTTAACCACATAATTGCTGTTGTAGGAAAAAGAAAGTTGTACTATTTTACTCTGATAACTTCTAATTTCAGTGGGTTTGAACTGGAATTAAAATTAAATGTCAACAAGTTTGACAATGCACATTGGCAAACAGTGTAAGCACTGCTGAAGATAACCACAGGAGTCTGTTTTAGGACCTGGCATGTGATTCATCTTTGGGGCATCCAGTAAAAAGCTAACATTCACAAATACGTACTGAGAGTCCTTTGATGTGACTGTGGGAAATGATTAAGTTGAAAACACTTATCTCTCTCATTTTCCTTTGTAAACAAAGACAGCATGTAAACAAAGGCTTTCAGAGATTGAGATGTATTGAATAATAGTGTCATTAGTGCCTCACATTCCACGTGCCTGGACTTGAAGAATGTATTTCTGATTATAAAAATGCAGTGTCTTAGAGTAAAAATATGTAAAGAGAGTTTACTCCATGGAGTACCTCAATAGAGTTATAGCACTCTTGAATCATTGAGCAGTTGGTAAATTCACTCAAGAAAGTTTGACTTTCATAACTATCTGTGACAATGTGAATCTCTATGGGATTTTTCCCATCACATACTTGTGACAATATTATCACACCCAATTCTGTACTGAGAAGTATATTCATCTAATTCTGTCCATTCTTATTGTGAAGTGTCCCATTAGGTTACATGACAAAAGATGGCCCCACACAAAAGAGAATGCAGAGGAAAGTCATGGCTGTGGGAATCCCAGTATGTGGATGCATAACCTACTACTCATGGAGCATGTGATAGAAGCAGTACAGGAGGTACCTGAGAGTGAGGAGCCAGACCCACCTGCTAGATAGGCTAAATGCCCATGACTTGGAGATGCACAATGTGTGACTCACTAGAAAAGCAAGATCTCACCAAGCTCACTGTGTACATGACTCATGTTTTTGATATACACCCTTGACTTATCTATAGTAATTCTATTCAATGAAAGAGAAGTTTCTGAAATAAGGAATTTTGTATTTCAGATTTGAATATATGTGACAAAATCATAGGTGGTGATTAGTGTTGTTTTGTTGTTTTACCCTCTTATAAAGTGATTTCCAACTGTTTAAGAAGAATTATTTGGTAACGGAGAAACTCTTGAGTTAGATTTAGGACTAGATTCAGATAAATCAAACCAGAATACATCTTCTGATGGTTAAACTTCTAAAAATTCATTGGGAATTTACAGGCAAAGCATGGTAGAGAAGAGGTGGGTCACTATGATATGTCACCTGAATGCTGAGCAGACCAGACCTGTTCAGCCTGAGAAGAGAAGGCTTTGAGGGAACCTACCAGCACCCCTTTGGAGCCCATAAGGAGATGTTGGAGAAGATGGAGCTGAGATCTTCCTGGTGGCCTGTAGCAGGAGAACGAGGGACAATAAGCACAAGCTGAAACAGAAGAGCTTGGATCTGGACACAGGAAAACATTTTTCACCATGAGGGCAGTCAGGCAATACAGCCAGTGGTCCGAGCAGGCTCTGAGGTCTCTGGCCTTTGAAGTGATCACAGCTAAATGGATAAAGCCTTAAGCAACCTGATCTGACCCCAGAGCTGGAAGTCAGTGTGCCCCAAACCCAATGGCACCTGTGGTCTGGCTTTGGTGGGGGAGAGACAGGGCAGAGCCCCATGGCCTGGCCTGTCCCACTGCCCCAGCCAGGAGCAGGCAGCTTGTATTTAGTAGAAACAATTATGTGTCATTTCTAGGGTTTATTAAAATTATGGATTACTTTGATCGAAAAAATCAGATCATTTCTATCAATCAGCAGTGAAAAACCTTGAGAAGTTAACTGCTTAATAATTGATCTCAATTTAAACGTTGTTTTTCATGAGGTATTTTTTCCTTGGTACAAACTCTTTCTTTCCTTGCTTAGTAATCTATAAAGTTTATCTTGTAACACATTCTGAATAAAAGAGCTAGGCTCAGAGGTCCAACAACAAAAAATCTGGTCATAAAAATAATTTCCATGCTGTGGCCTAATAATAATTTTGAATACCCATTTTTTTTCAGAAGCCTGTCAAAATAAAAAAAAAAGATTTAATTTTCAGCACTGATCTTTCAGCACTCTACAGTTTGTGACATTCAATTAAACTACTGAACTGTATAAACATTTAGCAATAAAGACAAAACTTCTGTACGATATTAATAGCAATTTTTGATATACAAACACTAGTAAGGCAATATTGACCACAATTTTCTACATTATTGAAAACCATACTCACTAAGATTAAAAATTCCAGAATTTGTTTTGTTTAGCTTTCAGCTTTAACGAGCAACTTTCAAGAAGGTGAATTGCAGTTCTTGCATCCAATACCAGGTCATTATCAAACAAACAAACAAATGAACAAAAAGAAAAAAGAAAGGATGATCCTGTGGTTATACATTTATGTCTACTGGATATGTACACAATATTAATCTTTATAGAAAAAGAACAAAATTATTAATTAGGTGACTTACAAAATTCCAAAGTTACCACTGAAATTAAACTATATGCAGCAGCTGCTTGCATGTCAAGGTTTTTGCAGATGCATTGTGATATGAGAATTCCTCAGATTTCTGCACACCTGGTTCTGATGCATGCACCTGGACATATGAAATTTACTTTTGCCTAAGCATCAGTGAATTCTAAAGACTATAGCAATAACCCAAAGGTCACTTGAGATGTACACTGAGACCTTTTCTTCACGGCTAATGATACTAACAGGAATCAGGCACACATGAATGGAAGGCACAGGTTCTTGAGACTACCCAGTCTACACACCATAGTGATTAGACTCCCACAGTATTAAGAATATATTTATTTCTCTACCTTGGAGGGAAATGGAAACTTCTAAAATTATATTTCTGTAATTTCTGTATTTCTTACAGAAAAAGAGTTAGTAGGCTGAATAGCCTCCTCCTCAGGAAATAGCCTGAAAAACTGCAGTTTAATTGTTAGACTACTGACTAATGTCTTCATTGTTACTAAGCTCAAGTCCTCAAGCCCTTCTTCAGTTTGCATTATACTGCTATTGAATGAAACAAGAACAGCAACAACAACAACAGCAACAACAAAGCACTAGCATACCAAAATCTAAGAGTCCCTTTGGCAGGGAAGGTGCCAAAAAATAATAGAAATTATTAATATAAAAGAACAGAATTTTTTTCTCATCTACTCCCTGCAGGACAAGGATCCAGCATCTCAGCAATTACATAGGAGAGAGATAAAACATTCTTAGTCTTTCTGCTGGAAGTTAAGGAGCTTTCTCAGCACACAGAACTTTGAATTCTAGTTTCTTCTGGAATGCTGAACCATAGTATTGCTCTCATGAACAAGCCTTTAGGTAATAAGAAAAGTATGAGCAAAACGCTAAACTTCTTGTACCATTGCATTAAAAAAAACCCAAACAAACAAACAAACAAAAAAGGAAAAAAAAAACAAAAAACCAAAAACCCCAACAACAACAAAAACCCAACTAACCAAACAAAAAACCAACAGATAAATTCCAAGTAGTAATCCTCTGAATTTCAGGCTCCAGTTTCTAGGCAGTAGTTTTAACACTTGTATATATAGTAGTGTTCAATAGCCTGAAGAGTAGCTCAGAGTCAGATCATAACTCTGGAAAGGAAGAATCGTTTAAAGGGACAGTAACTGCCTGTTTAACTTAAAGACACCTAAATATTTAATTAGATCTAGTCTAAGAAGGTATTTGCAGGACAATCTTCTAATATGCAACTATCTCTGCTTACATGCAAGGGACAAACACAGCAGAACAAAAAATTGTACTACCTTAACTGATAGGTTGCTCAAGTTATTATCCTTTACTATTTTGAGTAAATTATTTTTTTTTCCATTTCATTCAGCACCAAGTAGAGATTATTTCATGATTTGACTCAAAGGAAAAGTGTTATTTAATAACTTCCAGTACTAATTCCTGGATCATGCATGTTTTCCTTGATAGCCTCCAGACTGAATGCCTTCACCTTTCTGTTCATCCACAAGTTACTTATAAGATCTGACAGGATCACAATACACTGTAATATGGCTGCAGGGCACACAAATAAATATTTAACACCTACAAAAGGAATTTATCTTTCATTGTGATACTAAATTTTACAAATGCAAGTCAGAACATTCTGCAGACACTTCATAGCACAAAAATGACGTCCTAATCACATGATAGAACTTGCTAATATTCTGTCAAACTAGAAAAACAGTTCTGAGGCCAGGGCAAGAACTCCTGCCTCTGACTGGGGCATTGGGGTCTGCCCATCATGGCATTTTTGTGCTATTTCTTGGTCAAAAAATGGGTCTTCCAGCACCCAATGAGGTTAACATAAGCAGGGTCTGCAGAAGCACTCAAAGAATGGTGGCATGAGACTTCCATTTATCTTCTGCTCCTCCCAAACTGGGGGAGGTACAATCATAGGTGAATCTGTAAAGGTTTGGGACTCCCTTATTCACACTTGAGACCTCACTATCTTTCTCACAAAACAATTTGGCTAACAAATACAGATATATCTGTTCCTTACTCTTCACAGACAGTCTTCTTAGATTAGTTAAAAGAAGAAATACAGTTTGTAAATGTAATAGTCTCTTCCTGTCTTCAAAGTAATCCCATCCAACGCAACTAGTGAGACTGCATTTCTCAAAGTAAATCAAGATTTTATATTTTAGCGTGTATGTAGAACCCTGCTGGACAGAAAAGTGTGCTTCTAGAAATACTAACATTCTTTTTTGCCTCTATTTTACATTAGCCCATTCCCTGAAGTGTCAGATAAGAATAGATATTCTTTACAGATTTTTAGCTAGAACATATTGTTCTGTTTTGTTTTGTTTTTAATAAACTTCAATTTTGGCGTATAAATATTTTACCTGTATGCCATGATGTATCCCAAAGTGTTTTATGTTCTTATTAACACTTAAAAGCAAAAGTATGCAGATGCCATTATATATGTATATGTCATTACATTGATCAAAAGCTTCAGTGGCTCACTAGAGTCAACAATAATAATTAAGAAGAGAGAAAAGAACAATTAAAAACTCCACAAAAGAAATAAAAAGAAAAACAATCTTGAAATAAAATTATAGACTTAAGATTGAGCAAATATGTGAGAGAAGATGAAGAAACAGCCATTTTTGTATAACTAAAATTAAAGCAATAACGTCATCACATCTGAATGGGTTGATCTTTTATTTAATAATCAGCAAATAAAAGGCATCTTCTACTAACAGTATTTTTGTGTAGGAGATGTTGCTTAGGACTTTTTTGAGAATAGCATCCAAGATAATATTCCATTATTCATACTAAAAAGGTCATAAACAAAGGTCATCTCTCAAGGGGTTATTTAGAAATACTTGTTTCTTTTTAAATAAACAGTATAGTTCATTCACATGTTATCCTGTAATAATTTCAGATTTCTGATTATTACAAAGGAAAATTGTACTTTGTAACCACATATTCCCTTAAAGAATATAAGGATTAATTTATTACTTATATCTTTGTTTTGAATTGGATAAATTATGAGGGGTGATGCGAAGACCAGTGATGGGAAACAATTTTCAACCATTAATGTAGAGATTCAAGTTTAGTACATGGATGGCAGTTACCTTTGTTCTATTTTCTCTAACTCCTCAACCCTTGCAATCATTTTTATATGCCAGTGACAAGTGAGAAAGAATTAGGAACAACTGAAAACAAAATGGTTTTTATTGCCTTTGAATTTTTAAAAGTGGCAGAAGTAAAGTCTGTCATTTGTCTCTTATGATGTCCCATTCAAAAAAGGAAAAGAAGAAAACACAAACAAACAACAAATAACCATCATATCTCCACACTCTCTAAAATATCAGTTGCTGCTGAGAAAATAATTTCAGTGGGATAGAGGATCTAGAAAGAATTTTGTAGAGGAAGATGTATAAGAATAAACTGAGAAGAAAATCAACATCTAGAAAAAAACCTTGCAACAAGAAAATGAAAGACCTTAAGTCCTATTTGAAGATGTGTATATAAGTCAGTTCCTGTATTGTTTTAGATTTATTTGATTATTTTCTTATATTTGGTTCAGCAGAATCTGATTCTTAACAATGATCAGGAGGAAACAACAATTACTATTACTTCTCTTTCACATCTGAAATATTGTAGTAAAAACCAGTCCATACTTGTAGAGTTTTAAAAATTAAGTTCAAAAATAAAGAAAAAAGAAGTGACAGGAAAGCATATCAACATGACTGGAGGAAGGAAAAATACTTGCAAATTGGAAAAGACTGAAAAAGTCACACAGGTTTTGGTCATTTCTTTAGTGACAAAGATACTAGATAGGGTGGCAAGCCATTTTGGCTTTCTTTCTGTTCCTCATCAAGGCTGACCCAATCTCGCACTCAGTAATTACATCTCTTTTATCAGAAAACAAAAGTGCATCTTTGAAGCGAGACTCCAGGAGCCAATTAGGCAGATTAGTCTCAAAACACACAGGATGCAGCAGTTCTCATTTACTGACCCTTGGATAGCTGTGCTAATGGTTTTGTCTCTATATCATCAATGTATTAATTCACTCGCAGCCACTTCAGTTTTTAAAAATGTTAGGAACTTGATTAGCTACCCCAGCCTAGCTGAAATATGTGGGATGACTGTCGAGCTGTATCATCTGTTGCTCAGTTGAAAAAAAGCGGAAAAAGTCAGTGAAGTGGAGTGTCAGCTCAAAGTCCAGGTCTAAATGTTCCTAACTGTGATTGCCTTAATTGGCTTTATCAACAGAATTTTTCTCTGTAAACAATGTTTTGTTTATCTAAGATAGAGCCAGCAACACTGTCAGAAAACGTACATATTGTTCTCTTACTACATCAAAGTGATGAATGAATTCTATCTTGATTTATTTTTTTCAAAGTTTTTAATTTCTGTAGTTTAAATTTCTATATCATGTTATTTGTAATAAGATAAAGAATCTACAATCATCCCTTTCCCTGGTAGTTTTGAACAATAGTAAGCTTGCTAACAAATAGCAGAACTCCAGTTTAATATTTCAACAAGAGTAAGTCGGTATATCATCATATCATATAATACCATGTATCATATATCATATTTTCTTCTTGGCCTGTTGAATATTAGTATTGAATCTAGTTAAGATCAAGAAAAAACTAAGAACTGAAACATTATGATCTTCAATAAATACAGAGAAATGTGAAGGTTACTACATAATTTCATTGTTGCTAACATTATAGGGAAAACCACTACTAGACCAAATTTCTGTTATCACATTTGTGCTGGTCATCACTGTACTACGAAATCCATTAGACAGTTCCTGAAGGGAGAAAAAAACAGTTCAGGAAGGCTGTTCTTTGCAAAACAGCATCAGGGTCAGGGCTCTATGAAAAATAAATTTATGAACCTCAGCCTGACCTAGCCCTACCCCAGCGCTAAATTGGGTTTATAATACTGAATTTTACTGCTTGATAAATAAATAGGTCTTAAAAAACTTTTTGATAAATTTGTTGATTTTTTTGTTGTTGTTGATGATTCACAAAAACTTCTGCTTTTAATGAAATTTGGACACTAAAAAAAACTAAATTTTGCAGAAAGAAAATGAGTTAGAAGGAAAGGGAGAGGGAAAATGAGAGGGAGAGCGACACAGAAACGGATAGGGACAGGGACAAATATTCCACAATCACAGTGTGCAGGAAGAGACAGGCATCTTGAAAAGTAAGTTAGTTAGAGCTCTGAGGACAACAGAAATCCTCTTCTAGAATTTATGACAACAAAGAGACAAATGACTTGATGTGTTAAATGGCTAAGGTATCAAATACAAGCAGAATATTAGTAGAGGGATATTTCCAAATAATGCAAAACTAGTTCAACTGCAGAATAAATGACCATTAGGTTTATTGTTAATAGGGTTACAATGTCAGATCTATCATGTAGGCAGTGCATTTCTAGTAAAAATGTTCAGTTTAGTTACTGAGCTCACAAGGATTAGGAGCTTCATTTATTTTTTTGGAATGTTTTCCACTATGACTTCTCCAAACTTCATAAAACCTGTGCTGCAAACTTTGCTTTTTTTCTTGCTATTGGGTGTAATTATTATGTAGGGAAAAAAAATGAAAAAAAATACATTATGCTTGTGCTGTGCAGAATTATAGTAATAGTGTTGATTTATATCAGACAAAGATCTGAGTTCTCAAATGCCATTACTTAATCAAGCTATGAATACAGTTTTACTTGGATCTATTTTTACTTAAAACATGAGTTCATCGTTTCTGTATATATTCAATCACTTTCACAGTTTAGGCATATGACACATCAAATCCTCTCATTTTTTCCCAAATTATTTGTGACAAATTGACAGCTCTTAGCACCAGGCTTGTAGTGCTTTACATGATGTATGACTTAAACAGTGAGTTCCTCAAATGGTCAAATATCAGTTGATATATCTCTTTTATATAGTAGTCAAGTCTCATTTAATTCTGGGAAGGTAATCTCAACTATTTCTTGCATTCTGTCAGCAATTTTTTTCCCCTTATAGTGTTGAATACAAATACCTGTTGAATACAAATATTTTTCAGAAATAAGCCAAGAAACTTCATGGAAACATCTTTGCCTCTGGAGTGGAAAGAAATTCTTACTAAAAAAGAGTCACGACTATGATATTTTCCATACTGCTGTAGAACCAAACAGATGATTCCTTCTTTTGCACAGGTATTTACTGCAATGCAATGGGCAGCACATCAGAAGACCAGGTTAACAGAGAGGGTCAGAAAGTTGCAGACAGCCATAAAATTGACAGTTCTCAGATCCTTACATAAAGAAGTGCTTTAATATTGTAATAAGTTAATTGGGACTATTATTTTCATGTAGGCAAAGATAATTCTTTATCTTCACAATTAATTTTATATAGTTTTTACAGACTTAGTGTGCAACTTTAATTGGTTAATAGCTTTCTTGCCAATTACTCTATTGGTTAGTAAAAGGTGTTCTACTTGTCTATCAAATTTCTGTATTCTTGGACTGTTTACATATTTTCTTTACGGATTGTCATAGGACAAATCCTTTGTTATTGCAGGTGCATTTGTTTTTCAACCCAGGAATAGGCTGTTAACAAGTTCTCATACTAAGATTGTTTTTGCATAAGAACTTGCAAATTACTTAGAAGAAGTGACAGGCTAACTCTGGCAATTTAGTAGAGTAAGCTTGATTGTATGAGGCCTTTCTTTTATAATTCTTTTACCTGTCATGACACTTCAGCACATTAACCTGGTCTTTGATGAGCTTTTTTTTTTTTTTTAATGCATACAATTTGTTGTACTTTAGTGCACTTCTTGAAACTCTTTTAAAAGATGTAGAGTGCCAACTGGACTTCTTACAAGAAGACTTGCATCACTCTTTAAAGATTTAAAACTAAGTTCCTATTCTCCAGAACTCAATTCTAAGATGCAGTTTTGAAGTTTGAGAAGGCCAAAGATGCATTTTACTTCTTTTGTGAAAGTATGGATTTCATGAACAGAGCAGCAAGTTGGCTTTTTGACTTTAGGCAACTTTGATTGCCAGAACATTTCAGGACCATTTCTTTAATCTTCAGAGAAGATTCTCTTGATGAGTCAGATTATATAGATCTCATTTACTGATCCGTGCAAGCAGATGAAGTTTCTGACACTTTCATATATGTTCATTTTTTAATAATCTTCCTAACAGAAGAACTTAAATAGATGAAATATAAAATAGTCAGTTAATTATGAATTTAGAAAAACTGCCTGAATTAAATGAGGATTGTTCCCTATGAGCAGAAAAGCTTTAGAAGTTGAAATATGAAACTTTTTTAATGATTAATATTTTAAAATTGAAGGAAATCAAATGGAAATTCAGCTGAAAATTAACTGGAGAGCTCCACAGAAAGCGTATGTTTAGTATAGCAGATTCTTATTGAACTTTGTGCATACATGGTAGGGAAAATGAAAATGAAGAGATAAAAGCTGTATTCAGAAGGGAGATTTTACATTATTTGATTGGGATGAGATTTTTTTCATGTTAGTAATGAGTGCACTTGACTGACTCTTTTTTATAACTCTATTTTCTTTAAATGTAAAGAGATCAGGAAAATAGCTCGGTAAAGTATTTGCTTTCTGAAGCAAATTAATTATTTTTTCTGTTCGTATTATATATATATATATACACACACACACACACACAATCCCGGGGATTAATTAATCCTGGGGATTAATTTAAAAATTGCAATTCTCTGCAGTCACAGTCAGTTTCCAGAACAGCTACCTGCGTAACAGCTGATAGATTTCAATGGTAAGATTTACCCAAAGAAATATATGGCTCATAGTTTCAAAGTAGTGAAATATATGGCTGGTAGTCTCCTGACATCTCCAGCTGAGAGCCATCAACTCATTTAAATGAGGTTGCAATCAAGTGAAAAAACTGTTGAACAACTCTGAAACTTCCAGAGCTCCATGAAGACTCTTTGTTTTCGTATGTATTCAGAAATCCAGTAAATCCAATGCTTTGGATGAATGTCACAATAGGCATGTTCATTCTTGCTCTGTACTAAAAGATTAACTGTAGAAGACCACAAACTGTCTTCTCAAAGGTCTATTTCTTTCAACTCTTCTACAATGTAATGGAAATCATGTTGTAAATAAAAAGTGACATTCAGAATTGTATCACAGCAGGCATAAACTCTGCAAGTCTCTGTCATGCATTGTAGCTGAAGGCAGGAGGCTGATTGTGACCTCTATTAGTTCATAAAATGTTTAAGAAACACTATTTTTAACTGAATCAGAGACTGCTACATTTTTACACTTCATAAATCAGACATTAACTAAGAAACATAGCTGATCATGCCCTCTGTGGATTGCACTCATTTCCTTCCTCTCTTCTTGCTTTTATTTGTGCTTTTGAAATCAAGGCCTTGGGGAACAACAGATTTGCTAATCCTGAGAGGACACTATCATTTTCATTGTAGTGCTCCAAAAGGCAACTCACAGGCACATATGGGTTGGAAAAGCTGAAGCAACCACAGCATGTGGCTCTAGAAGACCACTCCTTTCTCTCTGCTTACCTAATAGTGTTACTAACAAAGCTAGTTTGTAGTGCTGCTCATCAATCCTTACTCCTCACACACATGTCCTATTCAGGGTTGCTTTCAGGAAGATGCAAATAGCAAAAATAATGTGGTTTAGAGAGCTATTTGCTTGTTGATGTGGATCAGCCAGGCTTAAGGATAGCAGAACAGAGATGGTGTGGATGATACCTAAGCAGAGAAAATGTTTCTCTATCTTAGGTAATCTGTTTCTCTATCTTGAAGCAAGGGGCTACTGTGACATAAATATTTCACTGAGTGATTACAACCTAATACATGACAACATATTATTATTATGCAGTAGCAAAACCATATTGCAGTAAGAATACTACTCAGCAGTAATCACATACATTTTCAGTTAGAGACCACTTTGAAAGACACAAGAGTGCATTTAGAGAGTCCCTGTGAAGGAAAAATGTGAGAGAAGAGCTAACCAGGTAAAGATCAGCCCCTAGACTCCACTCACCTGCTTTTAGCTTAGAAATTACTCACCTATTAATGGGAAAGCAGAGATTTTCCCCTTTGTTGCATCCTGTCTTGAGACTAAGAAATATGAAAGAGCATGCCCTATCTTGTGCAATGGAGGAAAAGATGGAAAAAACCCCATCACTTTAGCAGCATATGGCCTTTTTTCCAACCACTGGCAACAAAAAACGGTGTTGTCTGCATTGCAGCACAGCAGCTAGGAGTGCCCCAAGGAGTAGGAGGCTGTATGGACCTTCCTTTTGCTCCACATCCTCTGCAGGCCCAAAACACTGCATAATACAAACCAACTGATTCAATGCAGGGGTAACCAGATGCTTCAGATTCTTGTTTTCATATCAGAAAAGGAGATACAGTGACTGTAAGATAACTTTTCAGAAAGATTAGATGCTGCCCTTGAAATGGGTGCTTGATTTGTTTTAGCTTCAAAGAGCATGGTTTTTAGCATCTAATCCATTAGAACTGTTAGAAATACCCCTATCTATGCATTCCTAAATAAACCCCACTTTATAAACAACAAAAAAACCCCAGCTTATGAATAGAGAAATATCTTTAAATTTATCTGATTTTTTCTGGACCATGAAGTTCTTTTCAGGCCAGAGGCATTAGAAAGTGAGTAGTTGTGTTGTACTCTTTCTTCAGGGATGCTAGCAATTTCATGCTGAGAACATATTGCCTACCATTCTGTAACAGCAAAAGTGGTTCTTCAGCTGCTAAAAGGTGATGTGGATAACAGTATGTGTTCTGAGAATATAAAAATATTAGTACTCACTGATATTATCCCTTGAATTCATAGGTTTCACCTTTCTTTACTGAGGTCTCTAGACATGACTTCTTGTACTTAGAAACATGGGAAAATAGGTCCAGAAAGTTGCTTGGAAATTTCCCATAATAATTCATAGTAGAGATGTGAAACAAATTTAAATTATCTTGCATTTTAATTTCTTTTTATTTATACTGTGACTCTATTGAAAAGGACAATTTTCTAAAAGTATAAGCTTTTCCCTAAAGTCTGTATAAAAAAAAGGCTTTTTCATGAGTGGAAGAGAGATCTATGGAGGAGTTCTTCTGTAATCTTGTTACTGTTGAAATTTGTTTTTTGTTCCTTCCACCCAGCCTAAGGTACCCAGCATGTGATTACTAAGAATGTTCCCAGTCACGTGTTGTTCAAAAAATTTTTGACCAAGAATGTATTTTTCCATAAAGTGACCGAACACTTCTTAGCAGAGAAACCCTCCTAGGTACAGGCACCCTGATGTGCAAGAATCTATTCACAAAGACCTTTGATTGCTTCATGCAAGTTTTTTCATGGTTTTTGGTAAAATATATCAGAAAGAATTCCCCAAATTAAAAACCTTACATTTTTCCTGTCTAATATATTCATCCACACTTAAGCTTACAAACACAAAAGAAAGAATCACACAAACTATTTAGCCTAAAAGTTTTGTGAACATCCCCTGGCAGGGTTTGGGGCAGAGTAAGGAAGAGTCTGGACTGTGTCTAAAACAGATACTTGACGTAACCCAGTGAGACAAGCCCCTGACCTGAGCACCTTGCAGCACTGAAGCAAGGCATTGCTTAGCCGTGTATTGTGGATGCTTAGTTGTATTCTGGAAAGTGCGCAAAAAGTGTGAGGCCAGCAATTTCCACTTCAGGCTCTACAGTCAGCTCTTTCCTCAGCACTCCAGGGAAGGTGAGAGAAAGGTTGTTGTGGAGGCCTCTCAGTGACTGCTGCTTGGATAAACACAAAACTTTGCTGAGTCTGAGAGCACAGGTGTGGGAGTAAGTTATTAATGGATAAAAGGGGTTGTAAATGGCTTCAGGGTGTTTCATTCTTGTTGTTGATACCCTACACCAACTGAAGAACTTAAAACAGTTCTCTGGTTGCAAACTCCTGTGAGTGTCATTCTTAAGGACAATTAAGTATGTCACACTGTATGTCACACTAGTACCTACTTCTGCTAACAGCCCACTTGCAACCCTTTGCCAGATATACTGGATCTCCACATTGCTGCTGCTGTTACCAAGACAGAACTTAAGAACTTAATATTTTCCCTTAATTAATTTTAAGAGAAAAGTCTTGCTTTAATAAACTTGAGTGGAACCTAGAATTAAGACCATTTAATGACCTAGTTACTTGTGGGAATAACATTGCCAGAAAGATTAACTCTCTTAGAAAATAATTGCTACTTTGAGGCATTATTCCTCATTTTCAGTAACCCTTTGTATCCAGACCAAACTTTTATGCCTCTGGATTTGTGGATAGGAAGAAAAATACCTAGTTCTGTGAGGCAGTAATTTTCAATTAGCAGTGTGCCCTCCCAGCCAGGAGGGCCAACTGTGTCCTGGAGTGCATCAGGCCCAGCATTGCCAGCTGGGCAAGTCCTGCTTGGCTCTGTGCTGCTGTGGCCTCACCTTGAATATTGTGTGCAGTTTTGGGTGCTACAATATACGGATATAAAGGCATTGGAGAGTGCCCAAAGAAGGGCAGCAAAGATGGTGAAGTGTCTGAGCAGGAAGCCTTGAGTAGAGGCTGAGGTAATTTGGTCTGTTCAGCCTGGAGAAGAGGAGACCGAGAGAAGACCTCATTGCAGTCTCCAAATTCCTTGTGAGGGGCAGAGGAGGAGCAGGCACTGATCTTTTCTTTCTGGTGACCAGTGACAGGACCTAAGGAAATTGCCTGAAGTTGTCAGGGAATATTTAGGTTGCACATTAGAAAAAGCCACCCAAAGGGTGGCTGAGCATGGCAACAGGCTATGGCACCAAGCCTGACAGATTTCAAGATACATTTGGACCACACTCTGGGGCACTTGGCATCTTTTCCAGGGCTGGAACTCAATGAGTTTGATTTGATGATCCTTGTGGGTTCCTCCATGAAATTGTACCTCAAACAATTACAATAAATCCAAGGTCAATGTAAACACAAACCAATTAACTATGGATTTGATTAATACCCAACAACAAAGCCTCTTATTATTTGCAGTGGACATCAGCTGAGTAAAAAGAAATAAATTATCAATGCCAATCTCCTTTTTATTTTCAATCTTTCAAAAGCTGTGGGTATTGTGACTTTTTAAACCAATGCATTTGCTGTGAAACACTATTCCACAGGGGATTTTTGGTGCGGAGGTACTAGAAATTACTTTTACTAGTGTTTCTTCACTTTGCATAAAATATTTGATGTTGGAAGATATATATAGTCCAGATAGTAGAATGTCATTATGCAAACTGGACCAAAAGATGGCTCACATCTATGGCAGAAAAAATATGAGCAGGAGAGAAACTCAGTCGTGATTCACCAACAGCTTTAGAAGATGGAATCATGGGGTCATACATGTCAGGCAGAACTGAATCTGTCCCACAATATATCTGATGAATAATATAATCATTGCTAAACTCTGTTGTTTCATAAATTGAATTCAATTTTCCTTTTATATCTATTTAGAAGGTTTAAAATGGAATTAAAAAGCTTTGTTTTGTAATTAAGGCAAATAAGCACTTTTTCTGTGAGGGGAAAGAAACCTCTTCATTTTATCCTCAACCATTTTCCCCCAATTATTCAGTTCAGTGACTGAACTGAAAAATTATAGTGCCTAACTGCTATTCATTTATCATTCAGGCCAAACTGGAATTGCAGTTATTAATCAAAGTATATTATGATAGTTGGCAAAATGAATCGCTGTTCCTCCAAAATAAACTCTGTAAGTGAAAACATGTACAATATCTCCAAAAATGTTGCCATTTTAGCAACAGCTTTAGGCTTCTACAGGATCATTTCTGAAAATATTTATTTTGTGGAAAATACAAGCACAAACAAGTTATGGATATCTGAACTAGATTATCTAAGATAAATGCTTTCTTTTAGTATTCAGTTAAAACTTATTTTAAAAGAAAGCTCTGAGAGTTTTATCATGTTTGCATTACACATTTTCCTATATATTTCACATGAATTTTGTGCTGAGAATTTAATGCTATATAAAAGTTTAATTAAATGCTTGTGTAGTTTGTAGGTCTTCATGAACTTTGATGAGGACAATAAAAACAAAACAGATTCTGCTGATGAACTTCTGCTTGTCTTAAATTAAGAAACAAGTAAAGCAGCATTAGCAAATTTTCCATTCCAGTTTCATAGACGTTAAAGTGTTCAAATAGACTGCGCACATTTCCAGCTTCTGAAAAATTATATGAAGGGGAAGTAGGAACAGCCATAAGAATTGACTTGAACTCTACATAGTTGATATACAAGACATGAAAAATATTCTGCTGCCACAGTTTTTTTATATATATAAACATATATTGCTTGATTAACTATGTTTACACAATTTCCAGGCCAAAAAAATTATAATTAAATTCTGAAAAAAAGAAACATATAAAAGAAAGAAAATTCATAGGTGTTTTTAATGAAACAAAATAAATCCTTGCATAGATATTACTCTTAAAAGCACTCAAATTAAAATTGACAATTTTCAGGCAATAAAATCTAATTCAATCTTAAACTGAAATAATATGTGCAGGATTTTAGGATGTTATCTGCAAATGCTGAGCAGTATCTCCTCCAGGCATGCATTTTGATTAATTTTTTCTTTATGGAGACCTCATAATTTCCAAGAAATTTCTCAGAGGTGTTTTTTATCATATAAGGTCCAAACAGTTGGAAAAGAAGAAGGAGTTTGCTTTTTGATTTTTTTTAATATTACTTACTGTTTTTGTTGGGAGATTTTACAACTGAGAGTTTGTGTATGGGTGTTCACTCTTTCTGTCACACCCCCAAAACTCCTTCAGCAGCAGGGTAAGTGTGTGCAAACCTGGCCTCAGCAGAAAAGCCTGTGGGCTGTGGCCTCCCCCACCAGAAACCCAGCCAGGGATGATTTTCAGGACAGCTGCTGAGTTTGGCTTCCCTTGTGGATTCATTCTTCTCCCTCAGCCTTGTTTACTTCTCCTCACACCTGAGATATGTGGACAAAAGTATCACCTTTATCTTATTTCAAGTTCCCATCAGAGTCCAAATTCCTGTCAGGAGGCATAGTCGGGTAGGGGTGGCTTTCAGTGGTCAGTAGTTGCTAGAATGAACAAAAGTACTTTGATGATCTTAACAATGTTTAAACCATTAATATTTTTCAGTATCATTGGAAAAGTTTGGAGAAGAACATATGAAAGAAGGGAAGCAACTTAATCACCTTCCAGGCCCATTTACTCTAAATTTTAACGAAATCCCAGAAAAGAAAATAATTAGTTTTGACAAATTACTATAAATTCTCATACATAAATGTGAAATATTGATTTGAGGTAACTTTCAAATAATACACGAAATCTGTGATTATAAAATTTTAAAGTGAATTCAAGACAGTACAGTTCCAGATGTTTTAAGATCCATTTGTGCTAATTGATAAAAAGCGGCTAAAATCTCCTTAAAATATCTATCTGACTCAGTGTTTCTGGATTTTTTCCAGGCATGTCATCTTTCTTTTTATACTTTGTGAGAAAAAACAGTTAAACTTTCGATTAGGTCAGGAGTTCTTTTGTACAGAAAAGCCAGCAAGACTGAGGTCTCATGCTAGTCAAAAAAAAGAACAGAATTATATCCAGAAACTCACATATAAGTTTTGAGGTGAGAACATCATTATGTTATAGAAAAGGATCCCGTAAGAAGTTTCCACGACAAAAACAGGAATTCAGCGAGTGGATATATTTTACCCAAGACAGACTTACAGTTTGATGTCACCAGGCACAGGTAATTAGAAGTCACCTAATGAAATGGAACTACTTACTCGACCAGTGAATCACAATCACCAATTATGTGTCTCTTGTTAATGCACTATATATATAACTTAGTTTTCTTTGACTTATGATTCAGACTTTATATTTAAAAAAACAACATTGGTACCTCTGATCTCTAGGGCACAGTCTTATTTGTAATGTAAGAAGATGAAGCAAAACATGATGTGCTATGACAAATACAGATGTTTGCCACCTTCCAGGCAAGTGGGTCCCCTTCAGATTCCCAAGACTGTTGAAAAACAATTGATAGAGGTCTTGCAAAGACATCAGCCAGCACGTTGAGTATTCTCAGATTAATCCCATCGGGTCCCTTAAGATGTTCAGGGAACCAGTTGGCACAGCAGATCCCACACAAATTCAGAGTTGACTGCATGTTATAGATTAGGAACTTTAATGAATGGTAATGTTTTTAAAGTCCTGATCAGAGGAATAAAGCTGTGGAAGTGATTAATGTTGAATTGAAATGGCAAATGCAATCAATTTACTCAACTTGGAATAACCAGAAGAGTTAAAACGGCTCATTAATAGAAAATAACATTTGTTGGAAAACAGTAACAGCTGATATTAGAGATGAACTATAGACTGAGGTCTCCATTTATCTTGCCACTACATTATCAAATTACAAAACTTCAGTAATAGGAATGATTTTTCTGAAATCAGTATCTATTTCTCAGCAATGTATTTTAGTCATGCATCTAGATTCAGTGATGCAACGTATCCTTAGGCATGAAAATGATATCTGCTGTGTCTTTGAGCACGGTAGAATATCCTATCTTCTTCGTTGTGTTAAAGGGACAATTTTACAACTAGGTATTTTTAACTTTTTTTTATTCTTTTGGTCAATTATTTATTCAATTGGTCAATGCCTGAAAATGGATTTTTAATAATATTAAAACAGTTAGATATGCAACTATTACAAGGATCCATAATCTAAACAAAATCTAAACATATTTTGGTAGCTGAATCAAAACTTTTGTATCAAGAAGATTATAGGTATAATCCTTTAAAAACAGATTTTACAGTTATTAGAAATATAACAACCATTTGCTTTGATAAAGTTATTTCTTTCTTACTCAATAGTTCATCTTTTAAATCTTTGTTTCCTCGTAGCTTAGTGTGCATCTGTATAAAAGGTGTGTAGACAGTATGCAATGGTGCATCTTAATACTGTCTCTAACACGCCCCATAATACCTTAATTTTAAATATCTAGTCACATTCTGTAAATAAACAGCAACTTACTGGGGAATCAATCATAGACTGAAGTCAATTGACAAACACATAGGAATGGATAGCATTCAGACGATATAAAGTAAGGTTTATCTACATACACTATTTCAAGACATGGATAAATTCCTCTTCTGTAGCAAAATGAGTATTGTTGATTAAGGAATAACAATCCATGCACATGGAATATAGGAACACATCCCAGTCCAAGTAATGGGGAAAAAAATCCCTGGTGTCCAGATAGTATGTGAGTTATGTATGGGAATAAATCTTAATTATGGTGAAATTAGGAATAGCAAGGGGTTGGTACAATGTTCTGCTACTAGTAGTATCTTTTCTCCACAGGAAAGCTTGAAGTTCTGTTTCTGTATTCAACAAGAAGTGATTTTGAGATCTTTGTTCCAACTGAAGAGTGAATCAATCTAAATATCTAGGAATATTTGCACACTCTGAAGGTGCAAATAATTTACTATTAAGGAGCCTAAGAAAATAGAATTTACATCCTTTCAGAAACTTTACATGGAAATTTTATTTTCATTTTTCTTTTTTTCTCCCAATTGCTTATTATACACAATTTTCATTGTAATTTCCCATAAATATATATGGATAAACTTGACATATTACACAGTAGTACGAGCCTGGAATAGAAGTTAATGAACAAAAATGCATTTAAATACAAATTAATGCAATGCATAAGCATTTTACAGGGTTAATATACATTATGAACAATGAATTTTGTCAGGTCAAAAAAGGATTTGGCATCTAGAAAGAGAATGTTATCATTCACTCATATCTCTTTGGAACATAAATAGCACCTCTAGCTAATAAATGATTGTCAAAAAAAAAATCTAGCCAATATATTCAAGTAAAAACCATACAGTATTGCAAAATACAGAAAGGAAGAAACAACTTTATTAGTCAAAAACAATGGTTACTGCATGTTTAATTATTGCATAGCAATACCAGGTTCTGTTGATAAACTGCAGATATGGTGAACTTTCCAAGTAGGCTATAAGTGGAAAATGCAGTTGTATCACTCTTCAAGGAAGGAAAGTTATGTATGTGATTTATGTACCACTCCAAAAAATCTCCCAGTAATTTTAAGGTATAACTTTTTTAAAGAGTGAGAGCCAAATACAGACTTTTCATGAGCTTGCCTACTTGCAGACAAATTAAAACCACCAAAACCTGTAAAAGGTATAGTACATTGTCAGTGTTTTTAGTGACTAGTGTTCTGGAGAATTTCACTTACTAATCTAACAGAAATATTGTTTGCAGGCATTTGAGTAGTCTCACTTTCCGTACTTGTTACAAGAATATCATGTCCACCAATACTTTGTATGAACTGGTCATACATATCACAGATGAAAACTCAGTATATTGGTTGCAGTCTGTTCAGAGATCATTTAGCTAATATTTCCACAGCAATGACACCCCACCCACAAGTTCACCAACAATGTAGGTTTTGCCATCTACCTCAATGAATGTTCTCAGTGATCTTAGGCTGCTTTGAACTGAGCCATAGTCGGAAACCAGTGCTATGTAATACTGCAGCTTTTTGAATGGATTTCTACTATAAATAAATCTAGCAGAAACTGTAAAATAACATATGCTTTTACAGAAAAACTTCAAATTTTTCTGTCATTTGTGGAAGTTTTTTATTTGCTTACAATTATGTTTCATTTATCAGGCACAATATGCAACTTACTCTAAAACATTATATATATTTTATATATACATAAATATATATAATATATATATATTAGAGTTTTATATATAGGGGAATACATATATACACACATACCAAATCTGCATATATATTCCCTTATATATGTCCATATATACATTCACAGAAGACATAAACCATTTTCTCTGGAAATAAGAAAAATGAAGATTATAAACTGCTCAAAAAAGGCTTGAAAGGAAATAATTTCCTTTGGGGTTAACAGACTTGTCTGGATATTTATTTAAATATATCCTCTGTATTTCATAACTTACATTCAGAGTGTATGGTGGGATTTTATTTTTTTTTTTTTATTTACACAGACTACTAATACATATTGTGCGTTAATTTAGGGACTGATTCATTAGGAATATTATGCAGGCATAGCAAATATGCCAGTTGTAACAAATCCTGCATTTGCTGTGTTATATCTGACAGTCCTTAGATTTGGAATGGAGGAAATAAGGCTGAAATCTGCACTGAAGCCACATCACTTCCAATGACTGATAAAGCTCTTTGACTGGTATTTTTATGTTGGCTTTAGTGAACTTTGTACAAGGTCCTAGAAGGCAAGAATGGCTTGAAGAATATCTTTGAAGGAACATTCATCTCTGGTTTTGTAAAGAGAATATGAAGAGTAATCATCATTCCTTGGCCCCAATCTATTATTTTGTGACTACTTCCTTCAACTGCCACATAAAAAGAAAAACAAGCTAAAATCTGCTATTATTTCTAAAACAGAAACACAATTTCTTTTCAGGGAGGCAAAATGCAAAATGTTCTGTAATAATTTAAAAAACTGTTTGGATATATTAACTTTGCTAATTTCCCTAACTCAGAAATTGTAAGAAAACAAAAAAGAAAAGCAGCTCAGCATCTCACAGAAAGATGAATAGACTCTGGATATCTAAATGACATGTTGAGTTTTCATGCCACATCAGTGATACAAAAACGTCCCAGGTATGGGTTAAGAATAAGGATATGCCAACTGACACAAAGATGTGGTCATAGATGCGCTGTCTAGAAAACAGAAGTGTAAGCAGCTTTAAATATTTGGGAGACTTTCTATTAGTCTGTACAGGTTTTAGCATTATGCATTTTGTTAACTCTATTTTTCCAGGGTTGTGCAAGTCTCCAAACTTCAACTGAGAGGTAGATGATGAGAAAAATTTGAACTGCAAAAAACTACAACATGCAAATTATGTTGAAATCGCACAGCAATGCTTATGCAAATTCTGATCAAAAATGTGACAGTACATGCAAGCACTTTCATTATATATATATTTGCACAAATATCAGAAATGCACCCACCCCCCAAAAAAATCCAAACAGCCTTTTTAAAACTTATAAGCCATCGCTGAAAATAATTATTTTAAAATTTCCTTTATATTCCTCTCTGTGAGTAGAAAAATAGTCATCTATAGAGAAACTAACAAAAATTGCCTGATTCAATTTTGTTATAGGCAAAATTATCAGTGTCATTTATAGCATGTTCATCTATAAAAGTGGTGAGTTGGTTTGTTTAGTGAAATCCTGATAGCAGTCCAAAATCTGGCTGCATGTGGTATCTGTAACTTAAGTATTCCAGTAATATCTCTCCAATAATATTCACAACCAGACATGAAAGAAGCAAGTGAAAAATGTTGCGTTTGGCAACATAGCAAATGTGTCATTTCAGAAAAACAGCAAGAAAGAATTAAAGATAAGTGACTACATACCCAGTCCAAATTTTTTGTGTTACATCAAAATCAAGTATGGGGTGGTGGAGGTGGGTAACATTTAAAAGGAACAAGAATTCTCTAGGAGGAACAATCAAGTACACATTGCCAAATGTTTTTTTAAACACAGAGGATGCTGATATGCAATGCAACCATTAAAATTCATGTGAATTTTGAATCAATGTCAGTGAAATTGCTGCCATGCACTTCAGCAGTAAAATAAAGTTGAACTTCCTCTCAATAAGGACAGCGTCACTTAAAAAAATCTATTTGAAGATGAAGTAAGATTTTCTCTAGCTCTGTCTAAACAGTTCACAAAACACACTCCTGGAATGAAAGAAAGCATTGTAGTCTTTCATATAAAAAGATGCTTTTCCGAATTTCATGGAAATACAGAACTAACAAGAATTGAAACCACAGTTGAATGGGGAGAGATGGGAGAGGTGAAATTGTAATATGTTCCTGAAATAATACTGAGAATTATTAGTGAGGAGTCTTTCTCTGGAGTTGGAAAGGGCAATAGAGAGAATTCTCTAGCTAATAGAGTATATGACATAAAACCCCAAATGACTAAGAAGTATCTGGATGTGTACTTTAAAACAACTTGAAATTTAACCCTGATATTAAACTGGGGAAAATCTAATTGATGCTATCCACCTTCCTACAAGTTTTAAAATTTTGACCTTATTTTTTCTAGAAGAGAAAAAGGGTAATCAATCTTAGCAATACTGTGGCAGAGAAATTAAAATATACATGAGTGTAAATGAGAATAAGACCAATTAAGGATTTGCTTGCACTGACTGAGACTACAGATTCTTAGAGTGCATAAGAGATGCATGTGCTAGGAAGTTTGAGTACATTTCTTCATCACTGATCACGGGAATTTCTTAGTCCTGACCCTTCAGTGGTTCAAACTGAGGGTGAGGTAATTAAGAGAAACCAGAGCAATTTAGAGAGATTATGTATATAACCAGGTCTAATCTCAAAAGCAGAAAAGCAATGATGAAATGACTTACAGTACAAATTACAGGTCAATGCAAGTAGGAGTGATATTTCAGGAGTTTTTTAGACAAGTTCTACTCGTTTTGCTACTTGATGCTCAGAATAAAGTTGATTCAAAGCAATTTATTATTATCATTAGTTTTAGAAATAAGAGCTACCTATACTAGGCAATCTCCCCTTTAGGACCTGTTATTTGGAAGACACAGGTTTTTAATTTGAGGCAGTTTTTGCATAGATATAGTTCCAATTTTCTTCACTCATCTCTGGGTTTTAACTTCTTTAATATTCAGTGGTACCAAGAGTATGCTGATGAGTTTTATCTTGTTGCTATTATTAAGAGAAAGAGTAATGAAAGAGGTGTAAGGAAATGTTTAACTTGACTCTTCCTACTTTCTATGGCACTAGTTGTCTGCCACAGCATTTTGCCTTATGGGATTAAAAACTGCACATTGGTGAGTGCTGGTAAAGCAGCTCTTGCACTCCTATTATCTTGTAACGTAATTGACCAGAGATGAAAGAGTAGCATCTCTGTAGAGTGTTTATGGAAATTTTCATTTCCTCTGAGATAGTAACATAATTTTTGCTACTGGTGGTCAGGTGTGTCTATGGCTCGAGGAACTTTTTTTTTCCCTTATTTCCTATGCCATGTTGTTTTGTATTCTGAGATCCTGCATAGAACAGGCAAGCTGCCTGCATATTTCCTGAGAGACTTTTTTTTAATCATCATTTTTCTGAATCCTTTATTTACTCAACAGAAACTTTAAACAGCGTTCAGTCAAAAGTTGACACTTCTTGTCCTCTACCCTGTATTCCTAATCATGCTGCTTTTTTGCAAAGAGATAATAAGCACCAACAATTTTAACTCAGACATTTTGGTTCAGCTCCTGTGTTAATCTCTTTTCAAATAATCTCTACCTTTCTATCAGTGGCTGTCAAGAGCAGAGTGATATTCCCAGTTACTACTCTTCAGCTAAAATTTCAGTGCATCTTTCACAATCCAGTATTTATAACTGATAATCTTCACTGCATGAAAGCTTAGTGTCCATGAAGCTCATCACTTTCTGGATATGGGCACACAAGGCCTTCACAGATCCTGGAATTCACTCAGTATGTTTGTACAGCCAAAAAGAGAGCAATGCATACAATGTCATGGGGTGCTGGCAAGGCTAAGGTTCAGAGGCAGGTGCAATGTATTTACTTCCTCTCTGAAGCTGGGGGTTGGGAGACGAATTGTAATTTTACTGGGACTGAATCATTCCCCTTCACACAGTACATGGCTCAAATCTGAACATGTAACCCATATTTTCTCCCAAAACTCTGAAATGTATATATTTTGTTTCTGATGCTCCTAAAAATTTACATGATTTGTTGGAGAATTTTTGTTTTCCTGAATATAACTAGGTAAAAAGTAGGTATCAAATTCTGTACCATGCTGAGAGTAGACTCATGATGTTTCTCCCCAAAACAGTGATGAGAAAATTAAAAAATTCAGTACTACACTACTGTGGAACTTTATAAAATGATAAAACAGCAAAATAGAAGCAAGCACTATCAACATTTTTAGAAAAAAAATTAAAATAATATTGAACATAATTATATTAAGAAGAAACTGTCTTAAAAGCCTGCCCATATCTACTAGATTTCACTATTGATTTTTTAATTTGGTTATTGGCACTTCAAAGTGTGTTTATCACAGTTAGCTCTCTGTCCAATATATTTCCAACTTTTTGAGATGTAGAAGAGGACTGAAATGAATAATTTTCTTTTCCTGGAATTGAGTGTAGGTGTATCCTGCATAAACAGTGTATAAATGTTTTATGAATCAGACCCTTAATTTTCACAATTTTTGAGGCATTTACAAGGATCCCTCCAAAATAAATAGCACCCTTCCTTACCTAGAAATAGAACAGAAATAATTTTACATATTACCTTCAAAAGCTTGCACTTTTAACTTTCAAATGCAATACTAGATGATTTCTGTAATGTGAGATTGTAAATTTATGCTTTCTTTTGTCAAAAGGAATATGAACAATTGTACATTTTAATTTATATGATGATCTGTGTGAAATTGTAGACACAAGACTGAACATCCTGCATAAAACTGATGTGTCAACATAAAGCTTCCAGACTGGCATTGTCAAGGTGCCTTGCAGCATTTTTGCTCAAAGCAGCACTACAAAAAAAAAAAAAGAAGTAGCTTTTCACTAAATTCCAGGGAAAGGGAAGTGGGAACTGGTATGAGGCTGCCTGTCTGCAAAGATCTGAAGTTAGATCTTAAATCTCCTCTCCATCAAACCATCAAACAACTAGCAACTTGTCAATAAAGCCAAGCATCTACATTGAAGTCACTGGCATGAACATTAAGGCCACAAAAGCCAAGGGTTAGTATCCTTTTAACATCAGCAGATTATGAATCTAGTCCCTTTAGGAAAATGGCTTCACAGTCTGATCCAGATCCTTCAGCTACACAGGAATACATAGTCAAACAAACTGATTGCCACTCTTATCAGAAATGTAAATCTTGGGTTTAAAACTTTTATGTACTGGCAGACTTTAGAATACTTTGAATTAGCAAGGTATGAACATATTTTGAATTCAAATGTATATGTTGAAGTACTGTGTAATCGGCTATTACTAGAGGAAACTACTTCTGGAATATATTATAAATCAGCTTTTTACTGTATTTTAGAGGTGTCTCCTACACTTAATTTTTATATCCATAATTGCTTATGCAGACATATTTTTTATCTAGTGGGTGTACAAAAGAGAAGAATGGGTCAGTGTGCTTCAGTCAGGTATTATGTCTCTTTTGAAAGAAATCTTGGACTTTATGTTCTCTTTAATATTAGTGGTAAGCACAGTTTGGGCAGATTATTACAATAGACTTTAACCTCATTGTAAAGATGAATGCAAGTATCTTCCCAAATAAGAGTAGGAGATAGTTTTGCATTAGATTTACGTCTGAAACAAAACTGTTTGTCATTGGAAGGTTTTATAGCCTGGTTTATCTGACTCTTGATTGTCCAGAGTCAAAATTTAATGGACTCATTTGCATTGAGTCACTACCTCTGTAATCGTAATTTTGTATCACTGAATCAAATAAGCTGTAGATAGTAATTTAGCTTAGAGGCTTGTCATAGGGCAAAAATCTGTTCCCATCCAATATTGTGACTGATCATTATTACCACAAAACCTGGCCTGTGTCTTGAAGACATATTCCTAATGGAAGTCATAGATGTTGCCTTCTGAGCAATATTTCAGATTAAATATTGGTTTCTCTTTCTGATGGATCTTCAAGAGCTTTATCAGCTCTGCTGGAAGCATCTTCATTCTCGTTGTTTGTTAAAGGTTCTGCTTCCTTTGGGTCAGCATTCTTCTGTGCTTTCTGCTTCTCATCTTCTAACTTCTTTTCTTTCGCCAAAAGCCTGTAGTTGATGGCATTGCCAATGAACAACCAGATACTGGCCACAGTCACAATCGCTCCGCAGACAAAATACATGTACTCATATTTCTCAGTAACATCTACTAACCAACCTGAAACACAAAGATAAGAGGAGAGAAAAAGAATATTTACGCTAGGATATGAAATATAATCCACATCTTTCCCTTGAAGAAATAGCTATATATTTTTTGGTTTTGAAGTTGGAGCAGAAACCCATTTTCAACATGTTAAAATTGTCTAACATAGACAGCAGAACTCTTAAAATATCTCTGTATTAGTCAAGATAGCAAATGCCATTGAAGACACTGACAATAATAACATATTGAAGAACAAAGTAAGTAAAGCTTAATGAATAATGGCAGACAGTTTTTCAGCTCTTCTATTTTCATTCTTTCATTGCCTTATTATTTTATTCACCTTCTAATTGTGTTTCGTATTGTTTGGAATGACAGTCTGACACTCACTGAGGCTGCATAAAGACAATAGGATGAAGAGGTATGTGCCTTTCTTGGCTGCTGTCTCTGTGCATCAGCTGCCTCTTTTCAAGTTTACTTTCCTGTGACTGCTGAAAGAGATAGAAAGGCTTGTCCCTTCCACCATCAGGCTCAACTGCTGAGTTTTAAACTCTGAGCCCTGTACCTAAAACTTACATTCAGACCTCTGAGATAAATTTCTTTATGTCTAGGAGAGTAAAATATAACAGTTCTTCCAATTTATGAGACCTTCCTTCTAAATTTTCCCAACTCCCAAATTAACATTTGTACATATCCAAGTATTTAGCTCTGAACTTTCCTATGCTATAATTGAAACTCACAGGGTAACCTGCACACTTCAATTTAGCAGGCATTTAGATGCTTTTACTGGGTTGAAAACATAATGCTAGCCTATCCACCTGATATACATTTACAAGTCAGGAAATTATTCCAGACTTCTTTTTTTTTTTTTCCAAACCTAGTATTAGGAGAAACTCAAATAGCACTGCAAGTGTACAATTTACCTATTAGTGTAAATAGCGTAATTTTCTGATTTTTATCAATGAGCAGTCCTATAAAATATATTTCAAAGCAAAGTTATGAATTAGCAATGCTTCAGCATACTATTTTAAAGCATATGAACTAGTCAAAATTGGAGCTTAGCTTTTCCATGTGTTCATCCCCTTTGTTGCCTCTATTTAACAAGTTAAATCAATTATTCATAGTGCTATAGCACAAAAAATGTTTTCCAAAACTCCTGAAAAGTTAATATACTGAAAAATAAATAACTGTGGAAGCTACAGATTTAATATCTTTTGAGTTGATACTGATTTCAGAACCTGACTGAAAAGGCTGGACTCCAGTGGTTACCGGCGCAGACCCCCCACTAGGTGGCATAGAAAGAGTCTGTGTGAGGATATATTTTGCTCTACCTTTGCCAAAGTGGATTAAATGTTAAATGATGAGAGAAATATGGAATGCTTTAGAAGTATTAAAAATTTACTTATACAAATATTATTTTACTGAAGTGAGTGGCATTGTTTTGACATATTCAGAATAGCATACAGCAATGCTATTTTCATAGAAATACTGACAGTAATCTGAAGTACTTCGGTATATATAAATGCTTTTAGGCACATAATCTTGCTGACTTCTGAGGCAGTGGTAATGTGGGTACAGCATATGTTCATAAGGCTGGCAATCTAACTATCTTTATATTCTCATATTCTTGGGCTCATACTGCTACACACACCAAGATACACAACAATGTCTCTCAATAAATTTAGAGCATCTATTTTTTAAATCTCTTATATCATCAGAAATCTCAATAATATAAAGATTACTATCAGCATTACTGAATAATGACAAAAAAAGCTAGCAAACAGAAAATACTTTATGAAAACACTTTCGGAAAAATATTCTTCATTTTTGTTCCTAGAAGCTCAAGTGTTATTAATATAGTCTAAGTGATACACCTAGGCTGCCTTTAAGCTCCCCTTACACTTGAAAAGAGAAGCTGGCGACACTGACATCTTTCAGTCAGTTTACCCTCTGAATTGCCTTGCCTGCATTTACTGGCTATAGAAACAGGCTAAAGGACTGGCTGTGAGCAGAGCTGAGGTGTGAAATCATGCCAGGGTGCAATGCTCCACAACAGCCTGATGGAATCCCACCATGTGTACACCCTGCCTAAAATGCTGCAGGCCTGTGTTCCTTCTGACACTTTGCTGTCAGTTTCTGACACTTTCCTGTTAGTTTTTTCCTCTCTGGAAATTCCAATTCTCTCTATTTAGATAAATTAAAGTTGTTTAAGCAAGTGTAAATGAGTGCTCTTCAAGCTGCCCCTGGGTTGGAGAAAAGTAACTGATGCAGTTATTTTTTACTATCAGTCTGTTACGGTACATTTCTGGTCACAGTGAAAACATTGAATAAAATTAAGAAAAATGTTTATATTAATTCAATGTTACATTGCAAGATTATGCTGTAATGTCTGAAAAAAATGGAAAGAAATAGGTTCTTACCTCCTAGAGGAGGGCCTATGAGCACAGGGCAACATTCCACAATGGTGACAAGTCCCACTGCGCTGGAAAATCTGGCAGCTCCAACAAGGTCCATCAATGTCTCAAAAAGAACGCTGCTAACCATTCCAAATGCAAACCCAAAAAATACAGCATATATCACCAAGCCAGTGTAATTTTTTGCCAGAGGGCACAAGATATGACAGATGCCATTGTACAAGACGGCAAAACTAAAAAAATACTGAATCTTTGGCCGGATAAACCTGGAGTTTGCTACAAGTCCCATGGAAGGCCTAGCAAACATGTCTACAAAGGCTAGGATAGAGAGCAAAAAAGCAGCAGAATATTCATCAATTCCCTTGTGCTTAGCATAAGGAGCCAAGAATACTATTGGAGCAAAGAAACCAATAAACATAATGACATTTCCTGACAAATATATCAGAAACCCTCTGTGTTTGAAGAGGGATAGATCTAGATACTTATTCACAGTTTGCCAACAAGACTTCTTGTTGTTTTTGTGCAAGGCAGACTCTCCTGTGCCTTTTTCAACATCTTTTTTCACAGGAGGGGCTTTTTTCGGTCCAACAGGTCTCATAAGTGACCCAGCCACACAGCAGTTCAAAAGAAGTCCTCCCAGAATAAGAAAGCTTCCTTTCCAGCCAAAAGCATTAAAGAGGAATTGATTGAGAGGTGCCAATGTGCTCAGAAACACTGGACTTCCAGCCATTGCCAATCCATTAGCGATGGGACGCTTCTTATAGAAATACTTGCCAATCATGGTCAAGGCAGGCTGTAAGTTGAATGCTAAACCCAGACCTAAACAACACATAAAAGACAATATTATTGTAGGTCCTGCAGTGAAAAACACATCCCACCTCTTTCAAGTTATTTTTAAAATGACCAGTATTCAATCCAGTGATTTAATATAGAAACCAACTAGCATCAGAGGATGAAATACAGCCTCATTGCTGTCTATGAGTGTTCATACCAGGACTGTGACATGGTGGCATTTTGCCATTTTCCCCAGTAGCCCTGCACTGAAAGCCAAAACTCCTTTTTGTGTTTCAGCAATGATAGAGACAGGGGAATCACATACAGAAGAATGATGGTATCAGTGCCTTGACTCATCATTTTTATATCTGCTAAACTATAACACAGTTCTTTCTTGGCTCATTTAACAAAAGTTATTAAATGTCACCTCAGCTACACTGAATGTAGGGTTTATTTAAATGCATAAATCTCCTAATTTCTTATTTCCAACCATAATTAATATCCAACTTGTCTGCAAAACTGGAGCATAAAATGGCAAATTATTTTCCAGCACATTCAGGTCTCCTTCCCCAGGACACTATTAAGGAATTGTAAAGGACAGACATGGGAACAGACCATCCACCCACATCCGCTGAGTGTATAAACTGAACTCGAAGCTGAACCTCTAGGCCTTCTCTCTGTATTAAGACATCTAAGCCATAAACTCTAGTATGCATCTGCTTAATGGTACAGAAGAGAAGCTTTCTTCCTTGACAAGCCCATTCCCAGACTCCGACTTTACTCTTTCAGTGGGCACCAAGTTTCGGATGTCAATAAATAAGAGTAAGGATTAATCACTGAATAAAAAAGGACTCTTTTAGTCCCAACACAAAGGAAGATGAGCCTGAATATACAGGTATTATCTCATTGATTTATTACCTGCCAATATTTCACCTCTCCTTCCTTATTCTGAGAAGGGAGCTTAAAAAAACCCACAACTTTTAATAAGGAGATTCTTTCATTTATTAGCATTACAATAACTTTAAGTCATTGCTTTAGGCAACATCTAGGCCTTTCACAGATTATTATGAATAATTTTATTTGGTGATTGACCCTGAGGATTTTAAACAGAAAATTATCGAACTGAAAGTTGGTATACCTTTCTGTTAGAGTATATGTACGTACAAACCTACAGAAAGCTGGTACAAGCTTTCACAATTCTACTAGAATCTGGCTAGCCTCTGCCACCCTGTCTGCTGTGCAACATGATTAAAAGCTAAAACAATGAATGTGAAATTGTACACAAATGACTGTAATAAGTGCTGTCATGAACCAATCAATTTTTATACCATAATTATAGCGCAATGCAGAAAAGTACATACATACAGAATTCATTGAATAAATTCATCAGTTGTTTCTGAATTGTCCTAAGAAATAATTTAACATCATGCCAGTTAATGTAAAGGATTAGATAGTTCAAGTAGCTGAAATTAATTGATCTTACTACCCCCTTGGATTGCATCTGTATGCAGAGAATTTTTCATCAGTGAGGCTCATTTGTAGAACAATATTATAAATAGTTCAATATAACATAACATAATATAACCTTTTAAACAGGACTCTTACCTCCAACCACACCAATACATATATACAGTTCAAGGACACTATTGCAGAAAGAGGATGCAATCATTCCAAAAGAACACAGGATACCCCCTGCTATCATCACAGGCCGGCTACCATACTTATTCACCAAAATGCTGCTTATGGGACCTGTTGGTAGAAAGAAAATGCAATTTCAGGTAACAAGTAGCTCTGTCTTTGTATTTACAACATGTTGGAATGTTTCCTCTTCCATCCTGGGAAATGTTAAACTGTTTCTACACCAATCTGTCTTACAAACACTCTGTGAGTTTGCAGACACAAGACTGGATGTGGATAAACTGCCTCCATGACAATATAAATATTGATTATTTATGGAGAGAGATAAAAAAATTAAAGACATCAGACAAGCAAGAAGGATTGTTACAGTTCACAAACAATCAATACCAAGGTTGGTCAATGGAAGTTTTGAAAGTGCTGGGATTAAAGAATTTCAAGTATGAGACAAGTGTCTAAACTCCAGAGTAGGAGGAACCTCCAGGCAAGCAGACTAAAATTACTTCATACTGCAGCATGTCCTGCACCCCTACTTAGAACCACACATAGGCTTAAAAATATTGTCAAATCAGAACATAAATCTCTGGCCCCTGAGGCTTGCTTTTCCTTACCTCATCAAGAGGGGAGTGTTAATGGGCAGTAAGATGACTATAGGCTGTCTGGGAAAATCTAAAATGTGGTTTAGCATAAAAATCTATAAACTTATAAAATATTGGTATAGGTCCATTTTTCAGTTTCAACTGCAATTCAGTTTATAGTGTAATTACATCCATACTAACCAAATAGCTAGTGTGCAATTTAGCATGACATATATTATATGTTTTTGAACAAGCATGGCTAGAATAGATGGTGTGCTACATTTCAAAATTAAGAGGTCGTCAAAGCTATTTAGGTAAACCTGCACAGCATCTGATTGCACTGTATTTGGCTCAAACCATTACAAATTGTCTTGCTTTTGCAATAATGAAAGTTATCCACTACAAAAATTTAAAAAAATAAAAGCAAAGAACCCAAAAAACCCAACATCATAAAAAGAAATGCATTTCAAACTTAAGATAGAGCAAGCACTTAGCACAAAGTGAAATGCCTTGATTTGCATCTGAGTTCACTGCAAGTCATTCACTATACTGGTAACAGTTTTAAGTCTCTGTTTTACCAAATATCTACAGGAATAAATGCCAGAAACTTCATGCAGTGAAAAGCCAAATCCAATGAAATTTGTAAGTGTGCTTTCATAGGCAAAGTTATATTTTAGACTCCACTCTTTGAATTACCTTAAATGTATTAGAGTATTACTATTGATAGACTGCAAATGTTAATTACTATTTGCATGTACACAACAGAAGTCTTAAGAATATGCCAAATGATCAATTTTTACCTTACTTTTGGAAATAAGCTTCTACAATAGAGTTGCCCTGTGCCTGCCTGTCTTTTCTAATAGCTCATGAACAGAGAGATCAACTTGAAATTAGCTTGACTGGAAAGCAAAGATTTGAGTGATATTTGTATCTTTGTGTATTCATTAAATACCTTGAGTCCCAAGGAGTCTTAGGTATAACGGTATATTGAAGCCAACAGACTTTAACATCCACAGCACGGAATGGATGCCCAGACAGACAACAGCCCAGCGATTTATTAAAAGACTTTAAAACACTTATGAAGCCCTAAAACATTTAATTTATGGCTTCTATGATGACATAAATAACATTTCCTTATTTCCATCTGAGGGGAACCACTAAGCAGAACTGTGACAAGCAAGGTTTTCCCCTTTGAGACCATATGAAGTAAGCAGTGAACCATGGAAGAACGGAGTTTTTTATTTATAGAGCTATGTTTAGAAAATCAGTGGTTGGGCTCATGTTGGAATTCGAAAGCAAGCCCTTTTGCAATATGTAAACAATAGAAATAGTTTCTCTGAGTGAAAAAAAAATGAACCTTTTAACTGGAAATCTCTTTTTAACTCAAAGCAAAAATTTTCATCCCAGTATCAAATAACAGTTATAAGATTGGAAATAAATAAATCTAAGGCAAGTAAAAAAAAAAAAATTGTTGTTATTGCTAAACACAGTAACAGTATTTACTTAAGACATACCAAAAAAATTATTTTAATTTTTTTTTAAAAGAATAATTTCCCAGTTCTTCTTCCTATGATGAGACAGAAGTATTACAAAATTGAAAATGAAAAATTTATTTAGTATTTGTTAACAGACAGTTACTGACCAGGAAAGGAAAACTGCATCTCTGCAGATCTTCATTGTGGCAGTTAGGCCGGTACTTTAAGTTACAGCTTTCCAGATCAAAGCACGTAATGTTAGCTTCACCTACAAGACCTAATAGCTGAGCTCTAATATGCATGTATTAATTTAGGTAGGTTGTCTGAGCCTGGACTCTATACTTTCAAATTACATAAATCTGGAATGCATGATGAATTTAAAAATAATTTAAACATAATATTCTCTTTGAGATGTTTTGTTTAAGTTAATGATGTGTACTTACCACCACAGCTCCACTTAATTTGAGGTTTTCTTTACGTATATTCCAGTATTTTAATTTAAAATTTGTGCATGTAGGAAATACTAATTTTTCTACAAGCCATAAAGTTAGTTTAAGCTCCCTAAATTATCTAGGAACTCTTCCAATGTGATAAGTAGGCTAAACATTTTATTCTGACATGTATGCATACACTTGGTTGTGAAGTCTCATAAAATAATGCATATTCATACCTTAACATAGATGATTCTACATAAATTCCAGCTGTTTGCCTGCCATCATATGTTTTATAGCCTTGTACAAATTTCATGTCACATTTAACACCTTCTACAGTTATTTAAGCAATGCTCACATGCCATCATAGGTCTAAATTCCTTGTGTATTCTTTCTTTTTAGACAAAGGAAGATTAAGCTGTTTAAATACTATTACACTGCCAAAACCTTGCTATACATTAATGTATGTTAATGCACTAAAGGACTGCTGGATCTCTGAATCTACTTTCCCAAAGCCTGAAGTAACTGCATAACAGATGTTAAGTCAGGAGACCTACAAGAATATTTACTCTGGTCTCTCCCTAAACACTCACAACCCATCAGCCACAAAAGATTATATACTCCCTAAACCAAATTTAAGACCATTATCGTAATATGCTAACACTCTCACAGCTGTATTTTTTGTTTTATATCTTTCTGTTTCAGGCAAAGTGTGGCGGTGTATTTCTTGGTTGTCTGTGTTGTTCACGCAGTTTCCAGAATGTTCTTCTATTGTTTGGTTCATTCCATGTATGTTATTTCCCATATGGTTTCTCCTAAGCTACAGTTTTATGCCAATCAGTGTGTTATGCAATGCCCGGGTCCTGCCTATCACTTCGGAGCCTCTCCCTGATTCTGGAAAGTTCCAGGGAGAGCTTTGAGTGATTGGACAGGATCCTGGTTGCCCCCTCCTACCTTCCTGTGGTTTGTTACTGTATATGTCTATTATGTTCAAGGCCACTCCTGTGTTGTTCCCTATTGGTCCTTAACAGAACCCATCCCTCTGTTCCACCTCTCCATAAAAGTCACTGTAATCAGATGCTCTTGGTTTCTGTTGAGTCAGGAGTTGTGAGGTGAGATCTCCTTAGTCAGGGGTGATAAACTCAGTTTGGCTGTACCCTCTTCCAAGTCCCCTCTTTATTTTCCTTCCATCATCTCTTGTCACTTCCTAACAAGCCAAGGATCCACAGGATTGGCAAGGTGCGGTCTGCACAATGAGCTGTAGTGGTGCCAGGGCTGGCCAGGGTAAGCTGAGACTGACACCGCAACAGCAAAGGACCAGGCTGTGAGAAGGTATAAGGCAGCAACTGTAACCAGCAACACTGAAAAACAGGTTCAGGAAGGGCTGTGCTTTATAAGACAAGAAAAAAATAGCTGCTTTTCACACTGTTTGTCATTATGCCGTGGGAAAAGTGGCAAAAGTCATTGCAGCTGTGTGAGCGTTTTGCAGATCATGCATTTTGGAGCTGTTCGTGATGTTTCATAACACTGTGAATACCTATGTTCTGTTTCAATGGCTCAAAAGAGCATTTTCTTTCATTTGTGCACAGAGAAGTTGTGGGTGCCGAACACACAATTAAATTAATTGTCATGAAGAAAATCTTCCTTGTGAGGCTGGTGAGGTGCTGGAAGGGGTTGCCCAGAGAAGCTGTGGCTGCTCCACCCCTGTGACTGTTCTAGGTCAGGTTGGATGTGGCTCTGAACAATCTGGTCTACTGGCAGGTGTCCTGTCCATGGCAGGGGGCTTGGAACTATATCATAATAAATCATCACTCATAGAATGGCCTGGGTTAGAAGGAACTTTAAAGGTCATCTAGTTTTAAACCCTTTAAGGTCAGTTGCAAAAAGTCTCTCTCCATCCTTCTTGCAGGCTCCTCTCAGGTACTGGAAAGCCACAATTAGGTTACCCCACAGCCCTCTCTTTTCCTGGTTGAATAATCCCAATTCTTTCAATCTTTCCACACAGGAGAGATGCTCCATACCTCTGATCACTTTGGTGGCCTGCTCTGGACTCGATCCAAAAGGTCAATTTCCTTCCTGTGCTGGGCGTCTCACAGAAGGATGCAGCACTGCAGCTTGCAAGATACAAAGGCAGGGCAGAGCAGAGAGGAATCCCCTCCCTGGCCCTGCTGCCCAAGCTGCTCACGATGCAGCCCAGGACACATTTGGCTCTCTGTGCTGTGAGTGCCCGTGGCTGGGTCATGTCCAGCCTCTCCTCCACCAGCAGCCCCGAGTCCTTCTCAGCAGGGCTGCTCTCCATCTGTTCATCCCCAGCCTGTGTTGGTACCAGGGTTTGTCCTGATCCGGGTGCAGCACCTTGCACTTGGCCTTGTTCAGCCTCGTGAGATTCCAATGGGCCCACTGCTCAAGCGTGTCCAGCTCTGGATAGTATCCTGTGCTTCAGATGTGTCAACTGCACCACTCAGCTCAGTGTCATCTGCAAATGTGCTGAGGGTGCACTCAATCCCTTCATCCTTGTCATTAATGAAGATATTAAGTATTATAAAAATAAATAAGGTCCCAGTGCAGACCCTTGAGAGACAGCATGTGTCACAGATACCCATGAGGACTCTGAGCCATTGACCACTGCCCTCTGGATATGGCTGTCCAACCAATTCCTTATTCAGCTAAGAGTTCACTCACCAAGTCCATCTCTCTCCAATTTAGAGACAAGGATGTGGGGAATCAGGTCCAAGGATTTACAGAAATCCAGAGAGATGACATCTGTAGCCCTTCCCTGTCCACTGATCAAGTCACTCCATCACAGAAGGCCAATAGGTTGGTCAGGCAGGACCTGCCTTTCTTGCAGCCATGATGGCTGTCCTGAATCACCTCCCTGTTCTCCACCTGCCTTAGCAAAGCTTCTAGGAGAAGCTAGCTTAGTCCTAGCTTGATTTCTCATTGCTGTAATACAGTGATATAATCAGAGCTCACTCTGTAATTTGTTTTGCATAGAGCCAGTGCATTTATGTTTTTTATTTTGCTACCTCCATTAATTTTAGTATGGAAATAGAGATAAACTTTCCTGATAAAAAGGTAATTTTTTTAACATATATTGACAATGTCATTACAGTGTTCATAGTGTCATCGACCCAAAGCAACATGAGTTGACTCAGCCTGAACAATATGACATTTATTTAAATGAAGTGAATTGCTGAAAGAAGTTGAAAATAAATGAAGTAATACTAAAATTGCACTAATGCTACATTATAGAACTTGCATCCTGTCAAGTGGTTTAAACATATTTTCAGCCATCTGTTCTGCAGAGTCAATGCAGCTGTCTTTCCAGTCAAGGTTTGTCTTTTATTTCTGTTTCCTACAAGGCTGGAAAAGCCCAAGGAGCTCCAAGAATTAATATTAGTATAAATTATTTGCTAAGATCAGCCCAACTTTTTCTCTTTCCTTTTTTTTTTTTTTTTTTTTAAATATGAAGTCCACTAACAAAAACTCATTCAATCACAAAGGCATTAAGCAAGTGCTTAGTACTGCTAATGGAATCCTATCTCTGGTATTCAGAGGAAAAGCAACTCAAAATTCTTAAAACCTGTTCATTAACTTGGAAAATTCTTTTAAAATATGCTGTTTTTTTCAAGCAGGACTCAGTCACAATATTATGCATTCTGTGACAGTCTTATGTCTCATTCAAAAACCTTTGGCTAAATTCTTTTGAAACTCCTGGACAGGCTTTCAACAGAAAAAGAACTAAAAATATTTAAAAAACATTCAACTATTTTTGTATTATTTTTTTATATTGGTATTCTTTAGCATGTTTCTGGGAATGGTAACATGCGTTTCTGACATACCCTATGAGTTTATGTAACAGCAATGAAGTAAATTATAAATTAGTTCAAGAATCATTGGAAAGTTTTCTCTGTAGTTTGTCTGTGGAAGGATTTTTTTTTTTTTTTTCCATTTCATATAACATTTACAACTGGCTGCACTGATTCCATAAACCTAGATAACACAGTAACCTTGACAGAAAGCAGTGAGAAAAAAATGCTTGTGCAGTAAATACCACCAAAGATAAATGTGTAACATCGAGTTAGGGTTGTTAAGCTATGAGTTAGGAGAGCTCAGCAGCTAAAAGCTCAGGCTGCCAGGGAGGACACAGCCAGTTGCTCAACCATCCATCACACTTCGCTCTCCACTTCCCCTGCTCTTAACCACATTTCCTCAGTGTCATTACTCTGAATGCTCACATTCTCACTTGTGTCCTGAAGGAGCCTTGTATTCTATCAAGTTTTCATCTTTTGATCTCTAATGAACATTAATTTGACCTTAATCTATTCCTTAGGAGGTTTATAAGGAGTGCAGTAATTGTGTGTGTGGTAACACACAGGAGCCTGACTGATGGAAGAGTGCTCAACTCTGGCTGCTTCCTCTTCTTCCTCCCAAAAAGTTTACACCTGCAAGTTTTGAAGTGAAGTGCTCAAGTCAGAAACACGTATGTCTGACTGCAAATATAAGCTGTCTTTTACTGAAATGTTCAGGAGAAACAAAATAAGTGATCAGTGGTGCTGGTACTTGGTCTAAGTGTATTGTTTTTATGGAGGAATCACAGATCCTTGGTCTGCTTTGATATTTTGTGTTTTTCTAGTGATACATCAGAGACATGAATCAAGGGCTTTACATATTTTGATTAAAGCTCTTGTTTGGCTTTTTTCTTGTTTGTTAGGGCGCAAATGTGTATGAAGTTATGGACCATGTAATTTAGAAAATGTCTTCAAGTTAGCAAATTGCTCTATATCTCTGAATTTTGAAAAGTTGAAAAAATGCCCAGTTTTTAATCAGGGAGTAGCCATGCTGATTATTATTTACATGGATACGTATCAATGCTTTGTTTTAATTATGTTTTGCATGCTCTGCTGCAGAATTTCTTTTCCTGAAAGGCAAAAAACAATTGATCACAAAGAAGACTTTAAGATAAATTGTGACATTTCTTTTGAAATTAGCAATATGAAACTTCATCATATTTAATAAGAAATAAGTGTAATTCTATGAGCTACTGAACACTCAGAAGATTTCAGAAACATATATGGTCACTAACTAAAAAAGCTCTGGCCCAAAATTAACTGCCCAAATTTCACAATGACATCTTCATTATGAAAAGAAATAAGATGCAGAAAAATATTTCAGCATTTTTTTAAACTTTCCTTTTATTTGGTTTCCTGTTACCTTCAGTATCACTGAGTAGAGTGAAGCCCATACCTAGATATTTTCAAAAACTAGTCTTTCAACTTAGAAAAAGGTAAGAACTAATAAAGAAGAAAGGAGGGAACAAGTTAATGATGAGATGGAACACAAGCACCTATAAGAGAGCTGTATTCCAACAGAGACCTTGTAACACCAAGCACATATTTTTCCAACAATGGTCTGAAGGACTCTGTAAAGAGAAATACCATCAGTGAATGATATGCGCATTGCAAACAATCTTCTCAGAAAAATGGTCATGTCGTCACAGAAAACCAAAGCTACCAGCTTGTAACTTGAGCATGTAATGTATCAACATGAACAATAGAAAATTCAGTGGCAAAAAATGAGGTACTGAGAAAAATTAATGAAAAGTCTCCTGCAGAAGAAAAGACAATGAATTTTAAAGCTAAGTATTTAACAGTAATTAAGTCCTCAGGACGTCATAGGCTTGCATGAATCTAAATTTAAAACAGCTTTTCTGACGCAAAAAATGTATTGGGAGTTTCACTTAAATAATATTACTGTTAAATGCACAGTGAACCTGTGCTATTAAAAGCTACTTGTCCTTCAAATGAAAAGCCAAACAAGGACTTATCCACTATCTGCCCCTGGAAATACAGTAAAGATAATAATACTAATATATAAATATTAGTAAATGTAATTATCTACACCAGTATACACTGTACAAGATAATAATAAATTAAATTTCCATTTCTTTCAGGAATTCATTTGGAATTTCATGAGGCATAACTCAAATGTTCTCATGAAAACGATAGTGGCTTTTTTTAGAGGTATCATTTGGATTGTTATCCTTCTGTCTCTGCAGACGGCTGAAATGAATGGCTAAGTATTTGGTAATATCTGTGTCTGAGCACATGAACTTAAAGTATCCCATTTCTGAATATTTAAAATAAATCCTAATAGGTCTACTTTGAGGGGAAAAAGGGAAATTAGTACTAATCAGAAAGCAGAGGTTTATTTATAGCTAACCAGTATTTCTATCTAATAGTTTTTCTGTCTCAAAAATAATCTTATTTAAAAAATGCTATATCCAGACATGGAAACTACATATTTGCACAAACACAAAACAAAAAACCTAAATGCTTTCCCTCATCTGATTTGATGTACTCAATGGTAAAAATGGCTTGTTTTTTTCCAGGGATAATAGAAGGTACTTATTCCATTTATAAGTATTTTTCACCTGAAACCTTCCCAACTCACTCTTTCACCTTCAAAGAACTCAAAAATTTCTAATTGAAGACTTAGTGTTTAGTACTTTGTGCCTTTCCAAATCAAATTACAATTTTTAGCTATCAAACTTGTTTTTACAGCTTGCTAACTGTGAACCAGATTTCCAAACAAGTTTGGTATATTCTGCTGTTACAAAGGGTGGGCAATTTTCTGCAGATCATAAAACTGGAAAAAAAAAGAGGTTACACTATCCCACTGTATAATTATAATTATAGCAACTCGAAAATAAGAGATGTGTAGCTAATCTAACTGTTGGGAACTAAAAAAGAGTCAAAAACAACAACAACAACAAAGACAAAATAACCAAACTGAAGAGTTCATGCAAATATTTATTTTAATTCTTCATAGACATTTTTCCTAAACCATGTTATTGGATAGTTACAAAGGTTTTCCTTTTTTTCTTTCTTCCTTCCTCTTTGAGGAAGGGCTGGCTTTTCTAAAAATCTGTGTGTATGCACATGTTAACACAATATTTGTAACTGTTCATTACTCACCGCCTTCTTTTTATTATTCCCTATTATCATTCATTATTTTTATCCCTCTCCTTAAAAATCCTTGGCTACTTTTCCTGGAAGCAGAATATTACATTGCCAATTCTGCCTAACAGAATTTTAGAGAGCAAAAAGTCATAACAAATACAATAGCCCAGGCTATTGAGCAGTTCTTAGAAATGTAGGGTATATTCTCACCACCTCAAACTAGTACATTTTTCAGATAATGCATTCACCCTGAAAAATTCAGCCAAGTTCGGTTAAGATTAATATTGGGTTGGATTTCTCTGTCTTCTACAAATTGCCCATCATATTAAAAAGTTCATACAATATCCCATTTCCATCCTGCCCCTCATCCTACAGTTTGTTTTCTTCCAGAATAATATTATAACTAACTCAACTTGGAAATGATTCCTTATATACTGTTGCAGGCAATAATTTGTAATTTCAAAAAAAGCGCAAGACACTTCTTCTCAGTTGCTCCTTTATCATATCTTTCTGCTCTCAGTTTTGCACTATATAATTAAACTTCAATTTGAAAATATTGAATCTATTACCCATAAGATTTCTGTGGACCACTTACTGTGAATTACGGATCATGACTGGATCATTAAATCTCATCTACATAGAATAAATGTGATGAGAAGTATAAATCTGGATGTATGTATTTAAAACTTGGCAATGTCCAGAGAAGTCATCATATTTAGGTCATTGTCAATAACATTGCAAGAGTGTTTCCAAATGCACTTAACCCATTAGTATCATCAGTCTTAAACTCTATTTTATATTTTATAGGAAAAAAAAAACCCTAAATCATTACTTTATCATTTTATTTGAATTTCTTTTAAATTAATATCCAGTAAAATGCATATGGTGTCTTTCAGTGCTAACATTTAAAAGCCTAAGTGTATCAATTTCTCAAACTCCTTTACAAACCATAAATTAGATAATTTCTAAATAATTTGATACTATATAAAATATTATATTTAGTAATATAATAAACATTTAATAATATGTAGTTCTCAATGTACAGAGGGAATGGGAACAGGGAAAAGGGAAAAAGGAAGAGTAAAGGGAAAAGAAAGGACAAAAGAAACAGAAAAGGGGAAGGGAATTTATCTATATTTTAAAGGTATATAAAATGGGAACTAAGCATTCTCATTAGGTTTTGGCAACTATTTAGAATGTAAGTGCAGACAGTAGCAGTGTATTAACAGGATTATACTAGACACAGAATTAACATTTTTTCCACTATTTTTCAAAATACATTCAGTTGCCAATTAAAACTAAGACTCTTTGTGGAACTTTATTTGCTTTGCTTTTTTCCCTGTTTTCAGAACAGTGAAAAAATAATACATGCTTATATTGAGAAAAATCTGTTAAATTATAGAATGATATGTAAAGACTAAAAGCAATATAAACTGTTAAATGCCTAGGAACATGAAGAAAAAAATACCAGAATTAGAATAATGAACAGTCAGAAGTTATCAAAATAACTCTTGATCAAAAACAATAACAATATTTATGTGATGTTTTTCATTTTTTCAATGCATTTTCATTGCAACTGTGCTCAAATTAGTAGCCTTTATTACACCCTAAAAGAAGTGAAAACTTTGAGGACAACTCAGTCAACATGTACAAAGTTCTGAGTGTCCCAACCCAACCATTCTATGAGCCTATGATTTCCAATTTGCTTAAATTTAAGACAACCCATATTTAACTGCTTTCTAAAAACAATATTCAGTAAAATATTTACTGAATAATCAATAATTTGAGTGGTTTCTAATATTTTCTTTCCTCATTCTATTTTTCTTGCATCTCTCTAGCCTTTTAAAGCCAAATATGTCTCAGAATAACACTATCCAATGAAATTGAACGGAAATCAGATACATTTTTTAAAATCTTTATATCTGAATAGATGTCAGTTTAGCTTTGCTATATCCACCTCACATATGTTTTTTCATCAGAGCTGAATTTACCATTGAACTGTCACTTTTAGATTTCCATCTACTTTAGAAAAAGCTTTACTTGATGCATTTCAAATTTTTTAATTGTTCTCTGTGTGGAGTCACATGCCATTTATTTTGTGGACTCAATCAAAATTAGCATAAATTATGACCAGGTTAGGAGTGAAAGAGTAATGAAAAATTAGTAGAAAAAGACTGGGACTTGGACAGTGGAAAAGAAATACATTATGAGGGAATTGGACAAAGGCTGTCATGGCATTTGCATTTTGGCTGGACTAGAGAGGAAACAACATTTCTAACATTGTCTACACAGTCCTTTCCCTTATAGCAGCAGAGGATGCACCTCCATAGACAAGATTTTCTGAACGTGTGCGGGTGGGAAAGTCTAGATCAGGTCAGCTTATATGAAAAAGGAGTATTTGAGCTCTGCCTCAAAAAGTAACATGAAGGGCTTTGGTGACCTAGCACCACCTTCTTGCACTTGAAGGTAGTGTTTGTGTGGCTCTTGAACAAGGAGGTGGTTTTTACCAGCTGTGAAGAAATAGAACAACCTGCCACTGGCAGAAACCTTATTCTCCATCTAGTAGTGTGAAGGAACTCCCTTCTAATGACTGTGATTCATCATAAATTCAAAATAAATTAGTGCCCATTAAAATACAGGCTTTTCATTATTTGTATTACAGATACTGCCTAAGCATTGTGCATTTCTGGAGCCACCTTTCAACTAAAGAATTATGTTGACATTCTTCAGCAAGAACATATTAAAATAATCCAGTGAAGTATACCTGCTTCTGCAAAGATTTACCATGGGTGCTTGTGAGGAGAATATTACTGAGGTTTTCTCAGGAAAAAAATATTTTCTTCTTACAGGAGAAACTATGTTTCCTTAGTAAGTTTTAATGCATCTTATTGGAAAGCAATTGGTCAGAACTTTGACTGATCTAGATGATGTGTATATCTGAACACCTTGTCAGGTAATTTTTTTATAACATCGGGTGAAATAATCTGGAAGAAATTCCATAATATAAATTTGTCCTTGTCTTAACCCCATTTGTCACTTCAGCTCTGGTTCTCTGAGCATAGGGTCAAGTGCTTTGCACTCAGCTTACTGTTTACATTTGAGTAAGTAAATATGAAGAGCTTCTAAATCACAATGGCAAATGTAACCTTGCACATTCTTTCCACAGGTATAAACTATGGTGCTGCGTAAATGACAAGAGACTCAGCCCCACATATATTATGTGGCATCCTAGTTGATTTTTAAGGAACACAGAAAATTAAAACAAGCATTGCATGAATTAACTCTATGCTTTAATAACAATTTTATTCCCAAGCTGAAATAAAAATTTCAAGCCTCAGAATTTTCAGTTAAATTAAAACTCCTCAAAAAACTCACTCTGAAATACCTCTAATGTGTTCTACCATATATATAAACAAATAAAAAATATAACTGTGTGGCATTACCATGAACTATTTCTTCCTCTTAGCTCAAAGTAATTACAAACATTTTTTTCAAGGTTATTAGGTATCATGTTGCATTTCATTAGCAAACAGTCTTAGGAAACTTGCATCTCTACAGTTTCTTATTTTAATATAAGTCCAATGTGTTGTTTATTACATGCAGACACCTAACACTCACTGAACCTCCCTCTGAGAAGAACCGCCACATCTCATTCTGTGGGGTGTAGTTGTCTGAGCGATTGTTCACATAAGGGAGCATGAGACCCTTAGAATCATCTCCAATGTTGACTACATTCTCTTCCCATGTGAGAGTCATACAATTTCAGGTCACTACCTAGAAGTATTTTGTAACAGAATCTGTTGCTTCTATAAGTGATCCTTACAGTCACAGTCTTGACTTCTCAGAGAAATTTGCAGCACTGGAACTCTATGGAATTCAAAAAATTAAAACTGAAGTTAAGAGAGTCATACTTAAGGTCAAATTGTACTGTGTCCTTAAACTTTTGGTTTCCATTTATGAAGCAGAGATAAGCTTACTAGAAAATAAGTCAGAAGTTTTATCCACTGATTACTTCAATAAAGTGAATACCACCAGCTTTGCTTAAATCCTGTAAATCTTCAAAGCTAATATTCTATATTTATTTTGTATTTTATTTGGGGGAAAAGATATTAATAATTTATCAATCATGTCTTTTAAAGGTGAATATAAATAAAAATGAGATTTTATTGAATGGCTCTGGAATCACTTAAGTCATTGAAGGTGCACTGTCAAGGAATCTCAATGTTGCAAACACACCTAAGGATGAACATATTTGCATTAATATATAAACAAGTTTATATGTTGACTTCAGGTATGTGAAAAAAAAATTAACTTTGAACTTTATGAGATCATTAAGGTTTTTAAACTTATTCTTGCAGGATAAACACCAATGCCCATACTTGGAATGGAGTCCCAGGCAGTTATTTTAGATGCCTCTGATAAGAGAGTAACATCATCACTGAAGATGTTTCTTCTCTCCAGCTTTAAACCCTTATATTCCTTAATTAAATGTGTCATGGTATCCCCTCTGGAGTCTTGGTTTTTCTTATGGATTGTACAGTTCCTCTAAAGACAGTCTTTAAGTTAAATATTCAGAAGTAAAACCTCCTGCATGTTGTTTATTTACTTGCTGCTCTGAAAAATACAACTATTCTGATGAGGCAAGTCATAGCAGACTCATACACTTTATTATCTGCACATAAAGCTTAGCAATGCCACAATATGGAGAGATTAATGCTGCAAGTTGGGTATATGCCAATAATTCAAATAATTAGACCAGCACTGCTCTAGAAGTTTTTCTGAGTGAAATTTTACTTGCAAGGACATAAGATTACTCCACCTTCTGGGGAAGGCCAAATAGGACATATGCTTCTTTCTCTTGTGACAGTCCAATCCTGAAAGTTGGTGCAGAGTTCTTGGGCAATCCTGTAAATCTGGAAGCAATATACGTGGGACAAAGAAGCTCATCCTTGTAAACGAACTTAAAATTTCAGTCAAGTAAGTTCTGTTCCAGGAAGAGCAAAAGATTCCTCCATAGGAGAGCAGTATGAATAAGGTTCACATCAGGACAAAATTGGTGCTGCCAGCTGATACTGATAAGAGAAGTGTTTGGGGATCTTGTTACAAAGAGACTGAACTGTGTTTAACTTTTAAATCATTCACAGAACATAAGAAAATATAACAGATCCATAGATTTCTATCAGCTTATAATCAGCTACAGAAGAATGTAAACCTGGCCAATTATTAGACAAGCCAGTTGTGGTTGTTTTCTTATCTGGTTATGGAAGAAGGGGAATTACGGGTATGAGGAAAGTCACTGCAAGGTAAGAGAAGATTTACAAGCTCAAAGGTACTGTTAAAATTACCAAGGATTTTTCATAGCACTAAAACTAATGCAACTGAGTCAGTGTCACTGGAATTTATGAGAATTCAACCCATTCAACATACAAGAAGATTAAAGAAGAAGATCAAACCTTAAACACAACATGCTCAAAATCCCTATCAATAGGTGTGAATCTCTAATAAGAATGTTCTTAGCTTTCAAGGTCTCTAGGTAGCAAAATATAATGTGTAGGGCAACAGTCATGTAGGGTGGCATCAACACAGATTTGTGCAAAATTTGAACTTTACCTCTAGATTCTTTTAGCACTCAAAAGCCAAGGAAGTCTTTATATTTGATGTGTTTCAGACATTTAGGAATGAATTAGAAATTCCCATCTGTTGACTGACAACACAAGAAGTCTAGACAACTGGTCAGATGTAGGTGCTTATGCTGAGGAAGACTAAACACATGAATCTTGTTCTTATTATCTCCAGCTACTATTGCTAAAAAGCTGTAAGGATACCATTACTTTCCTTAAAGTTTTCTCAAAGTTAAAGCTCCTAATGGCAAGTGTTTCAAAGCATTACACATAGAAAACCGCAGGGGACACACATGGCCATCATAAGCGAGAAACTGTTAAAAGATGTGTTTGAACTATATGAGGAAATCAACATCTTATTTCACAACAGAGCTCCTTTTTTAATCACATTCTTTCATTTGGATGTCACGTCATATTCCCCCAAATAAAAATCAGGTAGAACTGCAATGCAAATATTAACTGTTTCTTGACAATGAAAAAGTACCCACCAATTTTTGTGGAAAAGAAAGATAAGATTTTCTTTGGCTTATATGCACCAACGAAACATGTTTTACCTACTAAGCCGCATATGTTTGTATTCTGTGACATACAGAATCTCAATAGAATATCACTATTAAACGAAAATATTCTGACTCCTGAAAAACTCTTCATATGGTTTATACATTTAAACACGCGTGCCATGTGGTCTTTGAAAAAAATCTTCAAAACCAGAAAATCAATTTAAAGAATGCCTAATATAATCATAAAATACATTCTAAAGCATCACATTTTTTTATTTCTATGGTTCCTCTGGCATCACCATAAACCTGTCACTAAGTCCCTGGCACACTCACCTCTGTTAATGACTGCAGAACTATATATCTTTATGAATCACAGTACATCTCTGCTGTTGCCATCTGATACTGGCTTAGAATACCTTCTAAACATATCAGTACAACTCTGTTTTCCTTGAATATATTCTTCAAAATAAACAAGGGAATAGTTCTTAGATATTCCAAAACAATGGACCAGTAAAATTTTATAATAAGTTCTTTGTAAAGTGCTGGGTTTATTATTTCATTTGAAGTGCTGGGTGACTACAATGGTATACACAGACTTTTCCTTCCCCACGGTTCTTCCCTGGTATCTGCATAAATGTCTCATGATTCCCAGTTGTGCAAGACCATTGTTTCATTACCTTTGAATTACCCAACACACGTCATGAACACAACCATTGTATAATCCAGTGAAAAGCTATATGGGAACTAAGCCAACATTTGCAGTACTCACAAAATAAGCACTCTTTCGTCAAAGTTTTACAAGCTCAATGAACATATCAAAAGCCTCAGTTTGTCCCTTGACACCTTTTTTAAACAAACCCAAATTTTAGCCCCTTAGAAAATGATGTGTGTTATTTATTATTGTTAGACTTTGACCTATTAATTGAAAATAAGTGGAAATCAAAAAAGCATAATTTTTGCTGATAAAAAAGCTGTCAATATTGATTTACTTATTCCTGTCTATAAAACCAAATTAAGATCAAGACAAATACAAAGTCTTACAAAGGGAAAGACTTATTATTAATTAACATTCATTATGTAATCTACATTGCTTACTTGTATGTAAATGAGACCTGTTTTAGTAAAAGGCTCAAGTTAATTAAATTTAATTTACCACAAATATTTCTATAGAATCATGGTTGGAAAAGACCTCTAAGATCACCAAGTGCAATCATTAACCCAGCACTGCCATGTTCGCCTCTAAGGCACAGGTGATCATATGTATCAAACCATGACCAATACCCTATGGCTGGAACACCAAAAGAGGTTCATAGAAACACAGTAAGTACTCTGTATCATGTAATGTCTTTCTGGCAATTACTCATAATTAACACAAGCATACTATAAAAGACAAAAAACTCCTTATTTCTCTCAGTGGAAACATGTCCTTAACTTTGAGACTGGCTTCCTGAGTGTATTCAGATCCCAGCAAAACCCTTTTTTCATGAAGACTTGACAAAATTGAATCCGCAAAAGACACTGAATATTTAGCAGTTAGATCTTATCTGTTCAGCAAAATGTAACAAGTTGCAGAGTAAAAAAGCAGCGTGTTCCTGTACATAGGGTGACAAACCTATTTGAAAAGAAAATGTATAAAGCCATCTACAACAGATATGCTTTTTTCACCTTTCTTCCCTTGACCATTTTAGAGTGTTTTGTAAACATCTAGGAAGACATCTCTGTTAAAAACATCTCTGTTTAAAATGTCCATTGCTACTGCAGAACACTACCCTACAACGTCGAGTTTTACTAAAACTCAAAGCCTTCCAAGAAATATAAGACCTGGCTGTATTACCCTTCACAGACTTTAGCATTCATGTTTTGTCTTCTAAGAACTGAACTAATGTTTTGTTACTCTTATCTCCATTTGCTAGTAAGAGTCAAAATGCTCTGTTCTTGTGAAACCTCATTACAACACCTTTTTCCTTTATCTGTGAGTCTCAAATTAACTTGACATAGATGTTTTACATATATTTTAGGCTAAATGTGGAGTATTCCCTTGTGCCCATGAGGCACTCAGAAAGTTAGCAAGTTCTGCTTTCAAGGGCACTCTAAATGAGGTTACTAAAATTCAATACTTTGCATATTCTGATGGGGAAAAACACTTGCCCCTGACAACAAAGGAGATAGGTCAATTCAAGAAAGCTTCTCAATCTCCATATGGATGGCCACTGAATTCCTTGTGCCAGTATTTGTAAAACAAAAATTATAAAATGTTATCTGGGAGGAAGAAAAGTGTAGGAACCCAGGTCCTACCCAAAAGTAAAACTCCATAACCATCTGTTGTTTGTGTTACATGGATTTCACAACTGTCATCTCCACTGTGCACGCCATTTCATCTTCACAGCAATATCACCAAAACACCCACTGAGATAAAATCACAAATATTTTGAACATACCATATGATACGTTATTTTCCAAATTAATATTAGACAAAGTCAAAATGAGGACTTGTCTATAGGTTACTTTTGTGCTGTTACATGAAAAATCCTTCAAGGCTTTGCTACTGTTTGGAAACACTTAAGACTTGGATAACCTAAGCAATACTGAAGAGAAAGGAAGATACTAAATGCCACATTTTTTAAGTATGTGTGTTTTGAAACATTAAAACGGTCACTCCATACATTTATATAGCATCTTTCTTCAAAAGCAGTCTAAACATGCATTTTAAACTATTTACTCAGAAATATTATCCAGAATTTAAATGAACCTTTCATGTTTTCAGAACTTCAGACCAACAAGACTGTCCCACTTTTCACATCTGGGTATGGCTTGAAGGATTTATCAGCTCTCAAGATAATCTTCATAACCCAATGTTATACCCAAAAAGTTTTTTTTGAGAAACAAACAAGCAAACAAAAGAAACAAAAACCATAAACTGAAACTGTCCTTGGAAACATGACAGAAAAAGACTTAAGGACCAGCAAGCGAACAAACTGCATTTCCCTGAGGAAATCTAAAACTCAAGGTCAGCTCTGTCAGAAATCACCAGACCTGTCACATGGCTTTCATAGCTGCCACTACAGCTCCTATCAAACCACACTGAAAGCAATGAAAACATTTTTACTGAAAACAGATCGAGCTCTGACAAGAAGCCCCTTAATCACCTTTGGCTGATAACACTGCACAAAGTGAGAAGTAAAGTTTTGAAAAAGAGAAGAATGAACTAAGAGAACTTGAGGTCAAATGTATTTGACCTTTTTCTTTAATTCCTTAACTTCTCTGTGTGTTGGAGCAGAAATATGACTTGATAAGTATATGGATACATATATATTTTATATGCATAAGAATACATACATGCACACGTATTTCATACATGTATCTGTTCATACACATATAGGAACACATATTGTGCTGTCAGGATAACTCAACTAATTCCATTTTATCCCAGCTTCTGTCCTCCAGTAACAAAAGTCTGGTGGTCCCAATCTCAGTCCCTTGGGTGTAGGAATCCATCACAAACGCATCACCCTTAATTTAATGCAATTGAGAGTCTTTGCTCAAGAGAGGCAGAAGAAGGAGTTACCATGGAGACTGAATGACTGCTCTTCTCCAGAGGATGCTTTTATCAAGAATGGCCAGAACAGTAGAGGCTGTGCAATACTTGTAACCTTAATCACATCACTGGATCTTGCTTTTTGGAATGCCTTTTTAGTAAACTCCCAACAGACATCAAAAGGTTGGGGGTGGGGGAAGAAGGAAGAGAGAGCTTAAGAAAACAAACAAACCAAGCCCCTAAAACACAACAGAAAACACTATGAAACTGCATATTGTGCCAGACTGAGCGAGAGGAGTTTAATATTGATTTGATTTATCAGATTTGTCACCTCTGCCTGGTGCTTTCCTAACAGGGTGAATGCTGTGCTTGACCTATTTGCTGGAATTAACCAGGACTGCAGGAGACCATATGGATTGCCAGATGGTCTGCTATAATTTAATGCCATTTATTCTAAGTATGAAGTAAGTGATAAATATAATTAACATTATTTTAGCTCCTTACTGGAGTTTTTTTCTGAGGCATTGAAAGGTAAGTTAATACCTTGTTGCTGAAACACAGATGCCAGCTAATTACTGCAAGAGGCTGCAGCCTCCAAAGCAAAAAGTGTCTGCACAGACTCTAACTTATTCACTGACCCCACTGTGATGATTAATAGGTAGAATGCTAAGCAGTAATGAGGATGACAGGTCTTAGATGTTTTCAGGTTACCTTCATTAGTAGCATGATGAACAGTGTTCATTGCAGGTGTACATATCACACTTCAGAGTAAACAATGCACCTTGTACTTGTGGCCTGAACGTATATTTCACATTACAGCACATCAAATGTGAAGGAAGAATCAAACCACCTTCAGACAGTAATAACAATGAAGCGATTTCCTTCAGAAATGTTTTTCTGGATTGCTATTTCATATTCTGCCAGTGATTGTCTAAATGGCCTAGTTTTTAGGAAGTGGTCCTACAGAAGCTTTGGCTTCAAAGAGTGTTTATATCAGGCAGGGTCGTCATTCTCAGCATTTTAAAACCACAAGCTTGTAACAAGATATCCAAACAACTCTGCTTACTGTTCCTGTGCTGATAACCTTCATAGTAAATGGGGTAGGTGTTAGCAGAATGAATAGCAAACAATTTTGTTATTTTTAACGCCAATATACAAGTGGAGTCGGTAACTGGTAATCAGAACAGTCAAAGAAATATTAGAGAAAAGGCAAAAATACTGAATCTTTTGTATTTAATAGGAAAAGTTTTGCACATTGTAAAAATAAGATAAAAACGCCCAAAGCTAAATGTCCCGAGATTTGCATGTGCACTGTTAATAAAACCTGGGTGAACTTTGATTATTGTTATGGTGACACAACTATGGCATAAATTAAATGCTACGCAGAGAACACAACATAGCAACACCCACACTTATAGAGCAAACCTGATTAACATTGTTGAAGGAGCTCAGGGTCAGCAAGTCACAGCATACAGAAAGCAGAAAAAACATCCAGCTTTTCAACACCTGTGTTCTTCCTGTGCTCCAGATGGATTCTACACTTGTTCAGAGGCCTCCACAGTTACACAGGTACACTCCACAGTGCAAGAGCTGATGCACCCTTAAGAAAGTGCTACACTAGGGGGAACTTGAATGTGATGAGACATATCCTTTTTTACTCCACTCTTGATTGCTTCAATTTATTTCTTCACCTGGCGAATTCTGGTGAATTCACTTGACTATTGTCACTGGTCCTATAAAATTCTCTATATTTCTCCACCAGCATGTGAGTAACTTAAGATTTTCTATTAGTATATGCATAAAAATAGTATCAAAATATCTGAACAGCATGCTTTTGTTGATATTGATACCATTTGTGTAGATGTCTTCATAAGGTATCTGTGATTGACAGAATTTGAAAGAAGATCCATTTTACCACCCCATCAACTAAAAAGTATTTACCTGAGATGCTAAAGCTAATGCTATGATGGCTTCAGCTTCATTATTGTAGTCAGAGGGGAAGAAGAAGTACTCGGAGACAGCAATCCAGATAGCCAGATCCTCTTTGTAGGCATGCTCCTTACTTCCCTGACTGCTAAGTAAGATGGGCTCATTCATGTGTCAGAGCTTAGGGAGACTGAAATAAGAGATAAAAAACCTACCGTGCTGAAAATGAGATTTCATTCACCCTTCAATCAACCATTTGTTGGACCTGACAACACTGTACTTTACTATTACACAGATATCACTTTTGAAAAATACTGGAGTGATACTCTTCACTGATTAAAGCGTTTCAGTATGCTACAGGCACAATGATTTCTGTCTCTATGCCTATATGTTCACACATATGTACATATACATAAACATATGTTTATAAATGCTCCATTTAATTGCTCTATCAGTGCAAATCATCAGATGATCCAGGTGGTCACCTCTTAACATTAAAAGAAAGGGAAATACCAGATCTGATGCCTGAATTAATGCAATTCACACCTTTGAACTGTCTGTTTTGCCTAAGCAGCAGCTAGCCCTCACCAATACTTAAAAGAGAAAAAAATTCTGAGAAAATGAAGAAACCATGCAGAATTTAACAAGTTAGTCTTTGGGGTTGATAGACACAAAGCCTGTCAAAGCAGATTTGACACTTAGTTCTTAAACATAGCTTTATACTTTAAAATCCTTTTACATCCGTCTTGTCCTTTACTTGCTTGTTTACAAGAAAAAAGGTATCAGAAAATTTATATTCACTGTTCAGTCCCAAGAATTAGATTGTCTGCATCTTAGCTATCATACAGATGGCATATTTGAAACATCACTCTTGGCCTAAATGGAAAATAGGATTTTAGGACAAATACGGACCAGCTATAAACCCCCTCTCTACAGAGGAATACCTGTGTCTCATGAATGAACCCTCATTGCCATAATAATTTTCTGGCCTTAAGCTTCACCATTGGATTTACTGAGAGGTCTCACCAAGGCAGTGAAAACTGACCAAATTTACTCCAGAAGGAATTATTTGGGCATTGATTTGTTGAGAAATTATACTCTCAAAAATTGTGAATTTAGGGAAAGATTACAAAATCTTTTTTTATCTAAATTACCTAAATCTTAGGTAGACGATCTAAGAAAAGGCCCTAAGGGGGAAAAATGCTTTAGGATCACATGAAAAAACCAACCAAGCAATGTTATTTACTAATTTCACAAATGTCTTACCTCCTGCATACATGACAGCCAACATTATAGATGATATCCAAGCTATCTCACTATATGATGTGTGGAAGATCTCTTGTATTTCTTTGAAGAACACTGTGATGGCTTTGGGGAAGGCATAGGAAAATCCAATGGAGATAAAAGCCCCAAAGACCACAACCCATCCCCAGCCTCCATCAGGCGGTGGGTAATCTGGCGCTCCTGTTGTAGGCGGCATTTTTTGGTCTCTGTCTCTTCTCCAACTAGACTGAAAAACAAAGAAAGAAATAGGATGTCATTTTTTTTTCCTTTTTTCCATATCAAACTACAATATTCAATAGTCCTCTGCAGGGATCATAAAAATCCCTCAGAGGAAAGATCAATTTCTAGCTTTAATGGGACCACAGAACAAGAGTACCTGTTTTTAGAAGCAAAGCTGTTCTGCAAAAGAACTTGTGGCAAGAATATTTCCAAAAGCCTAGTCAATATGTGGCAACTGTTAAAAATCACTGATCTCAGTCACTGAAGTTGTATTTACAATTAATCACTTATTGTAAAGTGACTAGTTTGTGTGGGTTAATTTATGTAGATCTACCATTTACAGTGTGGAGAAGAAACAATGGAAAAAAGTTACACCTAAATTACAACAAAATGCTATAAATAAGTGTTAGTGACATTTATTGGTACTGCAGCAAAATCATCATCAACAACAGAGAGGAACAAATTGCGAACATCTGGAAAGCAAAGATCTAAGCAGAGATTTAAAATTCCCTGTGTATCCATAAAATAAATACACAATATTAAATTCCATATTTTACTTGTAAGATTTTGATATTTTGATGTTGATATTACTTGCAGGAACAGGGTAGAGCTTGATGGTACTAATATTGCTGTTTCCACTTATTAGAAGACATCAGGAAGATTTCCATAGGTCTTCAGTAATTTAGAAATGACCATAAGAGTTGCCATCACAATGATATGTTACAGAGGTTCTAAGAGGTGTAGCCAACGCATTCAGGCAGCTCAAATTCGCATAAAACTTCTAAGGCCTGAAATAAATTTCAGATTGCTAGTATCATCCTCATATCCAACACTTTACTTCTTTACATTCTGCATTACCTTTTTAGAAAATACATAGCAGTGAAAATCCATTTTTTATTTCTGAGATTTTTTTCCACTAACAAATCCCATTGTTATTAAACACTGAACTGGAGCCCACTGTGGTTTTTTTCTGTGCAATCCAGCCTACACAGACAGTATGAACTGCAAATTCTTCTTTCCTCTCTGTTTCTTTCTTGGGCATTTAGGCAACTTATTACTCTTGATTGGTCTCCTGCCATACTAGTATTGAAAACTGTGGATTATAACAGTCAGTAGGTTGCTGTTATGCAATCTGCTATTACCAGCAAGTCTCTACATGATTTTATCTGTGCCACTTATAGCACATTCCAATTTCTCACAGTAAACTGCATTAGCAGTGGGAGTGAGATGATTACCTTAACAAAAACTAAAAAAGCCCAACTGTGTCAGCTTATACTTATCTCTTGGGATAGTGCCTGGAGTACTTTTAGGGTAAATGCCATGTAGCACTGCATGCGATATATGCCACAAAACAAGCTAAATGTCTTTTAAGATTACCTATTACTGGTTCAGCCCTGTGATAGAAACCCAGTGTACTTTTGATTCTCCAGTTCACTGAAGCTGGCTGTAGACATCAGCTACAACCTCATGTAGCTGGCACACCTCTGGGGGAAGCTAAATCAAAGACTAAAACATCTGGTTTTTAGGCAAAATTTTAAAAGCCCAGGTAGTTTGGCTTCTGCACCATATAACTGAGATTTCCTGCTGGCAGCAATAGGTGTCTGTTGCTGTGTGCAAAAAGCATATAAATCTTTTCATATGCATGTCCAGAAAGAACCTCTGGTATGTACTTTGTTTCTGCTTATCCCAGTTGCAGTTTAATGTTAGTTCACTGAGAAAACTCAGAGGAAAACCTGGGCCTGCCACTAGAACAAGTTGGACAAACAGAAACAACTCTGGTTGCTGAGACTTAACTTTGTCAACACTGTTAAATACTTTTTTGTTTTTGCTAATAAAGATCTGTTAGAAGGAAGAGTATATCAGAAAGCCCGCTGTAACTTAGGGCACAAATAAAAATGATCAACTGCATGTTCAAGAGCACAAAACCTCAAATTTGTTGTAAAAAGCAGAATTCTATTTCTGTGAGTTAAGTGGAAGTAAAGAATGAGAGTTTGCTATCTTTCCCAGAAAAGCTGTTGTTCTGCTCATCTGAGAAAACTTTTTGTTGTTTCATGAATAAAGGTTAACTATTGTTTTCTTACACTTCAAAGGCTTGAGCATATTTGTTTTCATATTTAATATTCACATGACAACACTTCTATCGCTATTATAAATTTTTGTAATGGCAAAGAACACCAACACATTGCTCTTCATAAAAATGGAAGGGGCTTATCAATTTACTGAGGAAGCACTCCTTTTCCTAAAAATAATACAAAAGCACTTTGAAAAATCACAGCCACCACATTAGTCACAAGAATGCTGAAGGTTCCCGAATGTCACTAATGAATGGTTTGGAGAGATCCATCTATACCCACCCCTTTAGGGTAGAAGAACTGGCTCTGACAGATCAGTGCTTTCCTCCCTTTAAAACCTTCACAGTAAATCACAGGACCATTGAGGAGACAAGCAAAGGGGCATTGACTGCTCCTGTGCCATAGCCTAGAGGCAAATTTGTGCAAAGGCCACTGCATGGTTCTGTCTGCCAATCTACAGTAGGCATTATGCTGTCATGAAGAAGAGCCTGGATCATAGTATCTCACACCTCCTGTTTATCCCATGACGTAGAGCTAAGAATAGCTTCCCTGATATTCCTTTATCATCTTCATGGCCATTATTAGTTCCAGTCAATAAAAGGTGAAGACGAAAAAAATGACAAATATATGTTTGTACCAAGGGGAAAATAAGTATTCATTTTCTCACAAACGTTAAATCCAACATCTCAAACATTCCATGCATGCTCAGGACCTAAAGCAGTATTCTCTTGTAAAATCTGCACTTAATATGCTGCTACAATCCCTGAAACTGAACCCCTCCTAAAGAAGTCACACCCATTAATATACCCAGCTCTAACCTAAGCCTAACTAGTAAGATTTGAGTAATATAGGTAGTATTATGACAAGTGCAAAATCATCAGCAACCAAAGAACCCCAGGATTTTACATTAGTAGACACAAATGTTGATAAAGGAAGAAGCAAAAGATGAAGGACTGAAGCAGTGATAATCAAAATGACTTTTCAGAACTCTTATAAGTTAGTATGAGCTGTGAAGTATAAAATGAAATATGGTAGAAATCATAAAAACAAGCATTTGTGACGATGCTCAAGTGAAGGGCACAGTACCAGACCAAAATAAGAAAAAAAGAAACAGCACTTGAGTCAATAAAGATCACCACCAGCATTTTTAGTCAGTCATATGAATTCCATCATGTGCTTAAAGCTAGCAAGTGAGCATTACTTGTACCTATGCCTTTATAGGCAAGCAGTGGGCGAGGAACACTGCCAGCCCTCTCCCAGGGAGGCAGCAGGGAATAGTGACTGAAGTGGGTCCTGAGTGAAGCCATCAATCTCACTTCTTGCTGTCAAATACACAGAGATTCCTCAGCCTTTAGACACTCTCAGTCAGATGTGCACAAGGATTTTCTCCCAAGCTCCTTCTAGTTCCCCTTTATAAATCCCATTTATGTAAGCAGTGAACAAGAACGCAGCTTACTGTAATAGGAGCTGCATGTGTCTGCTAACAAATAATAGGAGAGAAACCAGAGGACACTTTTATAACATCTTATATGTAACATTTTTATTGCAGTTTTCAGCACATTTGAACTTAATTAAGCACATGAGATCTAGTGAACAAAAGAGAGAAAGGATAAAGCAAGGAAGGAGAAAGGAAAGGAGAAAGGATAGATGTGAAAGGAAGAAAAAAAGGGAGAAAGAAAAAAGGAAAAGAGTAGCAAGCAAGCAACAAGGTCAAACTAAGACCAAATGCTGCAAACAAACAATGTATCTTGATATCATGCATTGGACTTCAGTCAGTTGTAATCAACCTGTTCAAACTGCTCATGTTCCTACCTATGCTTCATTAATATTCTGCAGTTGCCAGCTGCCAGAATCAGTTATCAATACAACAGCTTGTCAAAGACCCTTCTGAGAAGGGTTTATATTGTTCTCTTGTTTACTAAAGACTCTGATTTTACTAGCAGTTTTAGTTTTGTTTTTCTGCAACATTAGAATAACTGTTTTCCTGCTTGCATTTTGTCTGGCTTGTCCTCAGTGTGCCCCATCACCACTTGACTCAGCAGCCACATGTCCCAGAGAAAAAGAACTGGCATGTGAAAAATCTGTCCCCACCTGCTGCAGGATAGTAGAACTACTTGGCATTTGTGTACTGCCCTCCAGTTCCAGACAGTAAGCCAAGAACCGCAAAAAGCTTTGCAAACTTGAGCAAAAGCAGTTTTATAACATACCTGTGAGGTGACTAAGAAGTATAATCCACTTTTAGACATAGGAAACAAACGGGATAACAGACTGAGTAACCTAAGTCTTGTCCCAGATCAGTGTCAGAGCTGGCATATAGACTAATGTCCAAATAAGATGTGAGTAATGACTGATGTGTATTTTAGAATCTCATTAAGTAGCAAATGCAGAATATTTGTACCACTTAATACTAGAGCTAGGAGCTCAGGTGGGGTACAGTGTTTGCTTTATACGTTTGACTTGCTCCAACTTACCCTTAACACATGTTAATTACACTGCTGTATTGGAAATAAATGACTTTGTAGAAGCATTAGAACATAATGAGTTAAATAAGAATTATACTCTTATCAAAGATCCTTGCTTAAATGCTGAAAGTTTTTCGACTTTCATTAACCCCTCTTTAAGGAGTTCTAAGCAGGATGGCAGAATAGCAGGTACCATGTCATCAAATGGTATTGCCTCACCAACTTTTATAAGTTACTGTCATAATCTTGGGAACAACTTTGAGCCCTTGAAGAAAAATGTATCTTGACAGTTTTGTGAGAAGGCTTTGCTCTACTTTTTTTTTTTTTTCCTAGGGAAAGGGAAGTTGTGCAAAGACTGTAAGGTAGCAAGAGAGTCTGCTCTCTGCTTTTAGCTCTAACTCTGATCTGGAGGCAAAGTAGCTCCTAAGGAGCTCTGGTACCTAGCCTTGAAGAACAAGCTGATTGTCCTGAAATAGGAAAATAGTCTCCTTTTTGTCTGTAATCAGAGACTATGGGGTATGTGGTAAATAAAACCCAGGTAGATGAAAGATGCACTCAGAGTAGGACTTCACTGCCTTTTTTCCAGAAGGGTCTAATCTTCAGGACAAATATACCCTGCTTGAGACATGCTAAAAATGTGCCCAGGCTAGGCAGCCTTTTAGAAAGATGTTTGGGTTTGTAAAGTTTCTCCTACAGGCTTGAATCTAAGGATCATGTCTGTAAATGTTTTTCAGACTTCTATGTGAAAATAAAATAACTTACATATAATATATTACATTAGATTTTATTTATAGGGCTAATGTTAGAGTTTCCTACTCTTGCTAAAGGTCTAAGAAAAAATAAGCCCAAAATCACCATTGTTACTTAAAGCCTATTTCCTTTCATTCTTAAAAATATATCTACAGGCATTTTAAGTCTAAATCTTTAGCTCATTGAGAAACAAAACTTTCTGTTTTTTCTTGAAGTGCAGATGAAGGAGCTAGCTCTAAATATTCATATCGATGAAACAAATATGAAATTATTTGCAGTTAAGAATCAATATTGTGGTGTACTTGTCATGCCACTGAAGCAGTAACAGAACAAGTGCTTGAAGGAGTGTGGGAAAGTAAGAGCCCCTCACATATCCAAGGCAGACATGCATATCATTGTTCCAACTGTCTAGGAGGTTGGCAGAGGCAGGCTCCGTGGAGGGAAGTAGAAAAGAGGCAAGGGCTCATGCCGTAAGATAAAATTAAATGAGCAATTCCCACAACTTCCTTTCTTCTTAGGGTCTAGCATTTCAATGGGCTGATTCTTAGGAATGCCATCAACTGGGGAGATGTTACAGCAAAAACTGTTTGCTGAGCTATACAAGCATGATTGCAGATCTGAGCTCCTGATGACTGTAGGAATATTCACAGAATCACAGAATATGCTGAGTTGGAAAGGATCCACAAGGATCATTGAGTCCAACTCTTACCCCTGCACAGGACACCCCAAGAGTCACACCATGCACCTGAGAGTAACATGCAAACACTTCTTGAACTCTTGTCAGGCTGGTGTTGTGACCACTGCCCTGGAGAGCCTGCTCTGCTGCCCAACCACCCTCTGGGTGAAGAACCTTTTTCTAATATCCAACCCAAACATCCCCTGACACAACTTCAGGCCCTTTCCTCTGTCTGTCACTGGTCACCACAGAGAAGAGGACAGTGCCTGCCCCTCCTCTTCCTCACGAGGAAGTTGTAGAGCACAAAGTTCTCTCCTCAGGCTCCTGTTCTCCAGGCTGAACAGACCAAGTGACCTCAGCCAATCCTCACACAGCTTCCCCTCAAGGGCCTTCAACATATTTGTTCCCCTCCTCTAGACACTCTGTAATAGATTAATGTCTTTTTTTATATTGTGGTGACCAAAACTGCACACAATTCAAGCTGAGGCCGCACTATGTAGAGTGCATTTGAAGGTCTAATTCACTTTGACCAAGAATAAAGACACATCATATAATTCCTTTCTTCTTCTTAAAAGACTCAAAATAGGATTATTGACACAGAAGTAAGTTGTGAAAGATAGTGCCCCATAAAAAGCAAAAACATATAAATTACGCTGTTAGTGTAATTAAAATTCCATTTGCACAACAGCCAAAAGTTATTACTAAGTCAGTAACTAAAGTGAGGTTTTTACGGTACTGGAACCTCCATCTGAGAAAATTGTATTGCAAATATATTGGAATTGTTGCATCGTTGAAATCGGATTTGGAGCATTGCTAAGTCAGTAGTGAGATGACCAACATAATCTGTCAGAACTAATATTAATGCAGTATTTATAATTAATTTGATTTGTGTTGTTGGGTTTGGTTTTTTAGTTGTTTTTTATTTTAAACTTTATATGTTGTGCTGCCACATTCTTCTGGGAGTCCCTTATCTGTATTCACAGTCACAGTTGGACTTCCATTCATCATGTCTTCTGTTATTACCTTTTCTCACTGTTTTTAAGGGGAACCTATATGACTGGCTTACTCTGGATGACTAAATACCTACATGACTAGAGTTAAGTGAAATGAATTCCAACCAAAGTGATTGCAATTCTGTTTTAATTACGTCAAAAAGACAGTCAATAGAATATCTAACCTAAAGAGGTTGTCACTCCACCCAAATTGAAGTGCACTGAAATGAACTGTTGATGGCTAAATTGAAAATGCCAGTGATCCAGTCTGAAGAATTAATCAAGATTTAACAATAAGTTGATTGAAGTTGATAAAAAATTCTGCAAACCTGAAAAAAAAATAAACCACCAAACTAATCAACCTTTCAAAAAAAATCAACCCAAAACCATTAAAGGTTTTGCCATTAAAGAACTAGTTTTAATAAGCTCAGCTAAATCTTTTTAAGTCAAAGTCTTAGCTCCTTATACTGCAAGAGTATTGATAAACTTATTAATTTCTAACCACTCATACCATCTCTTAAATTCTATCACTACTCCCTAGTATTTAAGTATGATGGTTACCAGCTTGACAACTTCCAGATGCTTGATATTTTAACCCCTTTTAAACCAATATTGAACAATTTTTGGTAATATTCGCCTTTCAACTACATCAGCACACTCATCTTCTCTAAAAATCACACTGAATACATGTTTTAAAAAGACTTCCTAGAATAACAGAAGGCGCATAAATTTGGAGCTGTATGTTTGATATGTATTTGAAGAATTCTGAATTTTGGAAGCGGGGAGTTATAGATTCATGCAATTGTAATATTTTATAAACGGAAGAACTAAAGTTTCAAGTCAGTGTTATTAAACAGCTGTCAAACATTTCTTGAAAAATAAATAGCATAATCTTTCTAAAGCAGTAGATTTTCCATTATCAATAATAACAGATATTCATTTTATTACCATTCTTTCAATACTAAGCTGCAGGAAAAAAACCTATCAATTATGGGAAAAACTAGCCTATTCTTTGGCTGCACCACTAGTTAATATTTTCAAAATCTAAAGTTGTATCTTTTTACATGTAATTTGGAAGTGGCAATATTTAATTCATTTATTGCTGAAGACAATATTCACATTCATCTATGATCTGAATATTAATAATAATGAAAGTGACATTAGGAAGACGCAATAGATTCCAAAGACATTAGGAAGATGCAATAGATTCCAAAAAATTCTGCTGATATTAATTTCTGTAAACTTTATGAAAGTTACTCTGGGCTCTTGCCACCAGAATCCAACCCTTGGCTGTCTTCTCTGTTCCAGTATTATGACCCAGTGTATTTTTTGTACATGTCCCACCACTTGTTTAAATCCCGGCCTAAAAGAATCATCTCTCACATACTGGGAAAATATTTTTCTTCTATTCTCATGTAACTCATGACTCCCATGGGTGGAAATAGTTACTAATGCTTAAGTCTCAGTGACAACTACTTAGGTTATATAATAGGAAGTAAACTGATCTGGATTCTGTTCCTAAGAGCATATGACAGAGAATATATAGCAGGCCAAGGCTGGAAAACAACTCCAGACTGCAGAAGTTTATACATGGTTCACATTTCATTTATTCTGCCAAGGTGGAAATTATTACTAGTCTAAGAAATTTTTCTCTATTACTATTAAAAATGGACAAACATAGGAATGCTTCTGATGACACAGTCTTTTAGAAGTGTGAAGCAGGAAACCTAATTAGAAATCACCTTTTAGCAAAGCTACAGTTATCTTATGTACTTTGAGGAAATGTACAATGTATCTTACGCACAATGAGGAAAATACCTTTTAAAAGAAATTACTTGGGGACCACTGCATGTTGAAAAAAACAGCAAAATTTCTGCAATACTGGGTATCCGGTATGAAAACCTCCCCAGAACTTAGGTTGAAAGTAAGAAGGTGTTCAGTTAATATAGATTTTAAAAATTGTGTGAGAGTAGAGGAAATAAGCCATCTATTTGTACAAAATAAAACTAAAAACATATAAATAATTGAAACTGCAAAATCCAACTGATTCAACTGTGCCTGTAAAGGCTTGATGTGTGAGCTCTTTCTGCCAGCGAGAGCTAAAATGTGAGCCACTGATTCCAAACACAATATAGCCGGAAAGTAAATTAATCCAAAAGTCATTCTGGAATTACTAAAACATATTAGGTTACATATTAGGTTAGAAAAAAGAAAGAGAGTAAGAAGGAAAGAAAGAAAAAGAGAGAGAGGAAGAAGGAAAGAAGGAAAGAAGGAAAGAAAGAAAGAAAGAAAGAAAGAAAGAAAGAAAGAAAGAAAGAAAGAAA
>JBBMKD010000053.1:31404282-31417944 GCA_037834095.1 Argya squamiceps | reverse complement strand
AGAAAGAAAGAAAGAAAGAAAGAAAGAAAGAAAGAAAGAAAGAAAGAAAGAAAGAAAGAAAGAAAGAAATAAAGGTTTTTCCCACTAATAGAATTTAGTAGAGATGAATTTTTTATGCATTTATAAAAAAAGCAGTTTTAAAACTAAATCAATGTGACTTTGCAAAACAAAGTGGAAGAATTACAGAATGTCAACATTATTCTCACAGAGACATCTAACCAAAAGATTTTTTCAAGCCAGAGGCACTAATTTTCATTAATTTTCATCTCATGACCAGTGATAGCCATAGCTCTGAAAAAGCAAAATGTGACAGCAAGGTATGCTAGCCTCTCCAACTGTTTCCAGTTCTGGCAAACATTTAATCACGCAGTATCATGTCAGATGCTTATGCTTGGGACCAACCAGGGGCCATCCCTCAAGATGCACTTGCCATTTCCAAAGTGCAGAAATCAGATGCTAATAGCACCTTGAGGACTGTGCAGGGGAATTTAACTTCTCTAACCACCTATCATTAAACAGCTATGTCCAGCCCACTCAACTTTCTGTCTTTCTTATGCTGATATTTATGCTGGTAAGAGATCATAAAAGGAAGTCGGTCCCTATTTAATAACCCACAGCTTTGTGCAAAACAGCTAAACAAATGGGGAGGCATACATTTACATGAGACAGTGCAGTACTACACAGACACACTTGCCATCTCTTGGTGACTAAACATGGCTAGTAGGAACAGAAGAGCTGTGTTGGCTCAGTATCCCATCAAGGGAACTTAGCTCTGTTTGAGTATGATGGCATGGTGCTACATAAAATAAGTACACGTATGATATTTATTTGTCCAGTCTGGAACATAATGATAAAATAATTCATTTGAAGTGTGTACCAAAACTAACATAATTTACGCAGTGGCAATGCTCTAACATAAACAAATACAGGGAAGGAAGAATTTGTGATTGTATTTGATTTCCATGGGAAGGAAAAGGATGTTTAATTACAAACTTACTATGTACTTTGTCCAACTGTTAATGAGATGACCTGCTGGTATATATACAAAACAACTTTAAAGACCAAGATGGTTTAATCAAATTCTGACACGTACTCCTCCACCCATTGTAAGAACTGAGCATGGGGAGATCAAAAAACGTCTCTTGATTATTACAGAGGACACTTTTTCTGAACACAGAAAGTGCACAACACCCAAAGAGTACAACACATTGCTGTACTTCTTAGAGAACAGTTCTACAAGGCATCAGCAAAAACAGTCTTCAACAAATTTCCAACAAGCTTTAGAATTTATCAAGGGTAAATCATATTGTTTATACATGTAACTCATATTGTTTATACATGTAACATTTGGAACTTTTTTACTCTGCCACTTACTAACTCCTCATAAAATACTCAGAATATAAGCATGAAGCCCATGGTTCTGCTCTGGCACAGTGGCACTGAAAAGTTGTTTGATGCTTGTCAGTACACTCAAAGAGATGACCAACCACTGAAGGATTCATGAGAAGTGCTAGATCTTTCTGAACACTCCCTTCTCATGCTGACATCAATAATTTCTGAAGAATCAAGAAATAAAGTTGTTCCCAATTTTTTTTGTCAAATATTTTCCATATTTGAATCTCCTATTAGAGATTTTCCATTTAATCCCAGCACTATGGGATTAAGTTAATACGATCTATTTTCCATTTCATTTACAATGAGAAACATAAGCCTTCTGGAACATAAGCCTTTTGACCAGAACTTACCAGTTGTCTCGCTCTGGTATGAAAGTGCTCCTTTCAAAGTTAATACAAGAGGAACTCTTTTTCTTACTATGGACAACCCAAATAGGCCACTGCCTGGACTGCAGACCCAAAAGATAGACGTGAAAGCTGAAGCCCTAAAGTGCAACAGCCTTTTGCACTCATATCCTTCATACAGGATGTGAAATTGCTCATGCATTAGCTGTGTTTTAGCTGGCGAATTTCTCATTTTGCTTGACAGAGAATATGGGGTAGCACTGCTTCATTGCTGAAAAGCAATCTGATAAATCTATTACAAGAGTCATTTTTTTTGAGTTATACTGGACTCTTAACTGTGAATTTTCTCCCATGCACCCAAGTGCTTTGCCCTACATAACTTCTCTTTGCCAAAGCCATACCTATGTAAACAGACTCACAACCATCAGCTTTTAAATTTCTGCATCATAACAAGAAAAACTTTACACTTCAGTTTATTTTTCTGCAAACTGAGATAACATAATACTCCTTATTCTCATTGTTGAGAATCTAGAACAATAGAATTCAGATCCTCAAAATTTGACTATAACAGCTACATAGAAACAGTAGTAGAGTTTCCAAAAATATACAGCAAATGAGACAAGAAATATAAAGATCCCTGTGGCATTTGCATCCTTGCAATTAGCAAAAGGGCACGAGAAAAATATTCACAGAAGGGACTGGTCAAGTAATTTTTACCAGGAAGCTTAATAAATCAAGAGTAAACCATATCCAGTGTAGGACAATGAGCACATCAATCTACAAAATTAGTCTGTTGTCCCTTTCATGACAGAAGTTTAATCAGGTCAGAGGCAAAACACTGAATTGTGCACTTCCTTGCAAAAAGCAGATATATATACACAATTAGTTGTTCATGAGTTCTACTGAAGGCCCATGTACTCACAAGAGTTTAGACAAACTTTCTATATGCAAAATTGTTTGGAACGCATAAAACCACGTACAGCACACTCCATACACCTATTCATTTTGTCTTGATAACAAGACAAAGAAGTGGTAGTGGAGTTGTGCAAATCTCAAGGTTTTTCCTTGAAAAGCAATACAATGCTGGGATTCAGAGCCTGAGCACTATAGTCCCCTGAAGACCACTTGTAGTCCTCAAGACAGTAATATTCTTCTCTGTGTACAAAACAACTCTGGAGTTTGTGCATTTTGCTAAAGCCCTTAAAGACCCCTCTTTTACTTATTTTCACTGAAGTCTTAAACTATTATCTATCTATGCATAGGTATGCATAAACTAAGCATACACTTCCTATACATAAACTTTCACATACAGCCCGACTGACTTCAAAGGGGAGTAAAAGGAATTGAACTCCACTCAAGTTTTACTTAGCTAGATCCTTTCTCAGTCAATAGCTGCAGATGAAACAACCACCACCTCCCGGGACAACTGGGTTTAATCAATTTTGTTTCTTTGCAGATTTTTCTCTAGACACAATTTTCAGTATTTCTTTTACCTCTCAAAATATTACTACATACACTGTGAGGTATTCCTGAGGGGAAGTTGTTCTTGCTGTAATCTGATTCAAGCATAAAATCTGATTATTTAATTTTCATGATATTTTGCAATTGAATATTAAACATGGAACTTGGGTTTGTCGTTTTTCTTCCGTTGAAGTTAAGCATTGTGAGCTTCTTCAGTTAACAAAATGTTTATATGAAGAAAGAAACATTGGATAAAAAGAACTCTGCCTTAATGAGCTCCAAATAAATCTGTATGGCTTTTATGTATAGAAAAAAGCATGGGCTGTTTCTTTCCTTTTTCCCTAAAATAGCTTACTGGATTCAAAATCCATGTTGGTAAAATGCCACACGCATTTATTGCACCCTTTACATGATGAAAGAAGCATATGATGGAAAAATATAATTAAGTTGGGGGTTTGTGCCTGTGCATCTCAGGAAATGGTTCAAAACATGTAGATGATAGTACCTATGAAATGAAATTTCAATGCACAGTTTTTTATTTGGCCTTTGTAGGAAAAAGCGTGATTAGGCCCTGCATAATAAAGCTGACTGTTAAAAGATGCAGCACTGATAAATCTTGAATTTTTTAGGAAGTTAAAAAGGACAGTAACAGAATGTACTTGCTCAGATTTCCAGAACAAGTATCAGACAGCAAAAAGATGAAGTACAGAGCGTTGTTTTCATCTTTAAAATGTGAGTAAACCTGTAACTCCTCTGCAAAACAAAACAGGGTTTTGAGGTGGGAGTACATGAGAGGTTATTTGCCACTAATCTGCCTATTTGAGTCTTTCAATTGGCTCTAGCTTCTATCTGTTCTGCATCAGACTCAAACCTGCTGTGTAGGCTTAGCTGTAGTCTTGAATACCTTTCCACTTCATATGCATAACAAAATAGCTATTATTAGTACCCATGACAGCTGAGAATATTTTAAATGGTAAATTAACACAAAGAACTGTTTATTTCCACCAATCAAAAGAAAATCATAACCTTTTTCTATCACCATCCCTCAATAAGACTATTTTTTCATATGCCAGTTCATAGATTTTTTTATAAATGTTAAAAGGAAAAAAAATAGAAATGCAAAGATGATGTACAAATTTTGAATGTAAGTGAACAAAAGCTTTTCTAATACAGACTTCTTCTATCATATTTCTAGAAAAGACAGAGTGAGGATTCCATACCTTACACATAAGTACAATAAAAGAGCAGAAAAGCAATTACATATAATGCAAAAATCTGATTTTGAATGATGGCAAACTTTAAAATACTTTTGATACATTTCACACCCCACATTTGAACATGCAGGTAGGTGGTGGTTTCTAACAAGTGGATGTTTATGTTTCTATCTCCTGCAAAATAAAGTATGAGTGCTCACTGGATTTTTAAAAAAATAACTCCCTTGACCTTCATTTGGATTTTACAATTAATTCTGATCTGGAAGGCTGTCCCACAAAAACAAAGATAAAATCTTTTTAAAACAGGACAGGTACTCTAATAATTGAATTGTTCTTAGATATAAAATTAACACATTGAAACTCTGCACTTAAAATATTTATTCTGTTATACTGAATTTGTACTATTAGAAAAGCCAAACACAGAGGTACATTACAGTTCTTAAAAAGAACACTTGACCAAAACTATGACCAGAAGCACTGTAAGAAAACATAAATACAAAACCAAACAAATGAGCACTCCTGTCATACAAAATTGCATGCCTTCTGTGATCCAGGAAAAAAATACATACAACAAAGCACCTCCTTTGAGGCACGTAGGAGGACAAAAAACACATATTAAACTAAAGCAATACTTCAGTAGATTTAAGGTTAAGACTGAGTGATTACTCATTACTTAATGCTAAGCAGATGTATTTCAGACCAGAGGCAGAACCACCTAATATAAATTTTTCTTTTATAAATGCTCTGGTTTATCCTGATTTCTTAAAATATCAGGGAAAAAAATCTTCTGGAAGAATGTACCACATCTATCTGCATTTTTCATTGGTATTAGTTGCTCCTAAGCAAGTGCTAGGAAAGGCTATTCTGTCCATTGTCTGAGCCTGGAGTCACTTATGCTCACCCTCTTCAACACTTCTACATCATTCACTGAAATTCACTGCATTTTGGCTTCTGCATGAGGAATGCCTCCAAAGTTCATTGGAAAATATGTTAATGCAGATATTGTGGAGTTATTTAGTGTCTTGTCTTTTGGTGATTACAATAACAACATATTTACAAGTTAACACAGTTTGAAAGAAAATCTTTACAAACAGTATCTTGCTCTAAAAACCTAAGACAGCGAAACAGAACAATATCCTTTGTCAATAATGATTATATAATATTAAAAAATCACTCAAAATTGTGAAAATTACTTAGCCATAGTAATGATTTGACATAAGCTAAACAAAAAGGTTGTATTCAGGCCTCTCTAATAACCACATAAGAAAAATATAACTTATCATTACATAGTTCACATACCCAATATGTGAACAAGTCTTTATGATGAACCTATGTACAGCTACGCCTTACTTCAAGAAGTATTTCTTGTCTGTTGACAGAGCAAAGTGATGGTTTATTTACTTTAATATATCCTAAATACCTGCTCTGATGTGAAACACTGTACTATCACCCTGCCATGTGCTGCCAACTAGCTACAAAATCATTGGTAATTGCCACTTGAAATGAAGTTTTTATTTAAGCACAGCAAAGATGGCTCTAGGGCATACTTGCATCATGGGACTGACATAAAATGGCTCCCTAACAATTCTAGATGGAGTCTTTCTCCTATCAATGACAAAGAAAGATATATTTTATTAACAAAGCATTTATCCAAAATAGAATTATTATCTATTCCAGGACATTACACTTCACAGAAGAATGTACATACAGATATATTTAAATATAATAATTTGCCATATTTTTTTTTTATCTGGATATCAATGCTGAGTAGCTGAAAGTGAAAAATATGCAGCCTTTCTGAATTACAATGTTTATTTTATAAATAGGCTAATGTACCCAGCATAGGAATCATGGAGCAGAGAGATGTACTAAGTCTTTGAAAGTGTACATCAGCTTTTTCTGTTTATAACATAATTCCACACCAGTTTGAGTTGATTGGTTTGTATCAAGTTGATTGACACATTTAATTCCTCCTTTTTTGAAAATTCTCGCTTTTTCAAAGATTCCACTGTATTTATTCTTTTATCTTAATGATGAATTTTTCATTATCTGTACTCATGAGTGTATCATTAATATTAAGTATACACCTGAAAACCGTTAATTATATGCCTGATATATAAGCACAATCCTCCAGTCAAGGAAATGACTTGACCTTCTGGTGACCTGGACCCATTCTCTCATTCTGCACCAAACTTTTCTTGTATTTTTAGGCAAGACTTTCATCTCTCAATTCTACAAAGAGTTTAATAATGCGCATATACCCATTTGTATTTCAAATAAAACATTTAGGGTCAAGACTTTTGCAAGCTGGTTGTTGATTTCAGTTGTCTAACACCTGTACAGAAAAGACAGTCACTCCAGGAAAACCTAAGGTCTACATATCCACTTCCAAAGTGGCAATTTCTCCAGCTCAGTGTACATTTTGTTAGTACTTGCATTTTTAGCAGCTGAGGAACATGAGACCATTTTCTTCAAAATAGAACAATTTTATCAAGACCAACTGACAATATCCTCCTGAATAGTCACAGAATTAAAATTCTCTCCTGAAAGGGAAAAGATATGGGCTAGAATCTTCTTGCATAAAAAGTGAACTTAAACATTAAGAAATGTCCTAATTATTAAATGTTGCAGTGCCTAAAAATGGAACTACCCATGTCACTTAACAAAACCAACACTGTGGCACGCTATTTAACAGGTAATCTCTAAAGTGCAGAACAGTCCAGGCCTAAAAAATTACCTCATGTTGTTTACTTAATATACCCAATGGGAGCAAGACATCCAGCAAAATAAAAGCTGGGGCATTTGTGACCACGCTAAAAGCAGAACTTTAGCTCTGTAAGTCAACTAGGAAAAGAAATTTAAGGGCCCTCACTATCATACAGCAGTTCTTTGAGGTTCTGATTACTAGAGTTTATATACAGGCTTATTTTTATTATCATATACCAAGCTTACATATACTCCTTTCTGTGTCAAACTTTATTGCAGTGAATTAAGGATGATGAGATCTGGTCAAGTACATGGCTCCAATGCCAACAGCAAACAAGACCATCTTCTCCAACTATGAAAATCTCACCATTTACATGCCTCTCTCTCTCTCTCTCTCTCTCTCTCTCTCTCCAGATATATGACTGGTTGTTATCTTTGTGCAGGCCATTACGGGAATTCAGTGATGAGGGGGAGCTGTCGTAGAATATATTGTGTACCAGCTTTGTCTTTCCTCGTTCAGTTTTCAGTGGGAGCCTATGTATTCTACTCAATGAAAGGTCTCTAACACTGTATTATTTTTTGCCCTTTGAAGCTCCCTTTTGCACAGATCACAGTCACAACTTACTTAACCTATCTGCATTTTTAAACCATTTATCACTGTGTCACTGCCACCAGAGTGGTGTCAACAATTAAAAAACTACAGACAAGCTGTCTGCAGTTAGGCAGGGGAATCTATGTGTTCAGAATACTGTGAGAAAATGAAGCTTCTCTTGAACAATCAAGGGACTGCATAAAAAAATTAGGTTCTACATAAAATTTCCCAAAATGAGAGTGGTAGTGGGGAATCCCAAATTTCAAATTTTTCGCAATGTATTTATTTTCCCTTATTCATGAAAAAATATCAGTGCTTTGTTTACACAAATAGCCTCACCTCAATGGGGAAAGGGTTATTTCATAAACTTCTCTCTCTTCCAAAATGAAATGAGATAAAATGAAAATGAAAATAAAATAAAATCTACAAAAAACATGCAAACTTCCTCCTCTCCCACCCCTCTAAAAAATCATAAAACTCCCATTTTTCTAATGCAATGTTCTTATTTGGTCTAGTGCACTCAATTCAGGATTTATAGATGCATATACTTTGCAGGGTGAACAAGTCTGGTTTTAGCTGAAAAAGAGACAAAAATCATTAACACAAACATTTCACATGAGAAGTTTAATGATATGTGAAACCATGACAGATTAAAGCTAATACTCCAGTCTTTGAAAAAATATTCCCCTCTGTCTTCAGTACAAACTTGGAAATTTCAATGCCAATCACATTTTTAATTGCAAGTGAATAAAGCCTAGTAGCAGTGTTAATTTGTTGACTGTACGCTAGCAATAGTCCCTCTTCAGTTCATCCCACATTATTTTTCCTAGGCAAAGAAATAAATTTTCTTGATTTTTCTGAGCACAATAGATTCCATCTTCAGTGGGCCAAGTGGAAATCCAATATTCAAGTTGTTCTACTGGAAAAATATGACATCTTGATTTTGAAAATCTGGAATAAGAATGTTGCAAGCATCTCTTCTTTTTATTTATTGCAAACGAAAGAAGCTATCTGTAAAAAAATTCCAGTATTCATCCTGAAATGTACTGATTTACTGGAAAAACTGAAATCAATGTTAACTTTGGTGTTACATGCCACTTAGCTGAAACTATACATGCAAAGTCCACATATTCAGTATTAATCAAGCTACTACCTGTTTGCATTTTGCAGCATGAGCAAGTTCTTCCTTAAAAGACACACACAGAGAAAGAGAAGCAGATTAGAATTTTTCTGTGCCAAAGTAGAATTTACTCACAAAAAAGAAAAAAAAATTGCCATGAACAAAACAGGAAAGCATTCTGAGGGATCAGCATTGCATACACAACATTTTTTGAAGGCTTGATTTCTTCATCACATTGATCTTATTTAAACAGTCTCCTATTTCTCCAATATTTTAGTATTTGTGCTCACAATTCAAGGATCTCTCAGGAGGCCTCAGCTGAGATTTGGCATCACAGCATAACAAGGTCACCTTTTAGTCTCATGACCTGAGCTTTTGGTTCACCCTCACTGACCCTGCCTGTACTATATTCTGAGTTAAGTCATGCAAAGAGGTGGAAAGGATTATGCAAGAAAATGTGGGCAGGCTCAGTAACACACATAACCTTACGCACTTAGAAAAGACGCACTTAACTCTCCCCTCTCAGCATGGTTTGAATCAGCACGTGGTGTTCAGTTGCCTGTTTATTCCTGTCCTTTTCTAGTCAAGCCAGATAGAAATCCTGTGCTTTCACACAAAATCTAATGCATCTTTCTTTTGTACGCTATGGCACAGTCACAGGTATTTTAGAAAACTATTTGTGGTGTGCTGACACCCTGAAGTACTTTTTCCAACAGCCATTCTCACCTCAGCTGACCAAAACAATGTACCATTTCTGGACGCCACGCCAGAAAGCTTTCAACTGTGAAATCATTCAACAGATATAGGAAACAATACAGCCAACTGGGCAAAACTGCTGGGTTTTGTTTGAAAGAATTTATCAACAGAGAATTTCGGGGACATTTAATAGTTGATACTTTCGTCATCAAGAGGTGTGATTAAACACTAGATTTAAGTAATTTTTATTCTCTGTAACTGTTTTCTTAGTCTTTAGTTTGTTTCCTGGCATCTAGCATATACCCAGTTCCTTCTTTACAATTATCAGATTCATTATTTTCTGCAAAAAATACAGATGCTTGGGCATCTCCAAAACACTGCTGGCCAATAGAGTAATATGAACACAGCCACAGATCAGCTGCTATGAAGAAAACACAGCAGCAAAGTTGTTTTGTACCTTGAACAATCAGATCCTGAACCAAATTAGGGAGGAATATCAAAAGGAATTAATAACTAGGGCCAGAGGAGAGAAATATCTACCATAAACGTTTTTTCTTTCCCTCAGTTTCAGAAGTCTTACACGTAGGGGAGGGGAACACAGAGGGTAGAAAACCAACCAGTCTTTATTACTGGAACAAAATTATGTAAAACTTTTCACAGATTCTGTTAATAGCCATTTCCAACTATTAAATCTATATGAAACTTGGGTTTTAGATTTATTTTTTCGCCAATATGTCTGAGACAAAAGTAATATGAAACATTATTGTTGATGCCAAAGTAGTTGAAAAAAATATTGAGTGAAATAGGTAAACAAAAAATCAATATGCTTTTAAAACCTGTTGAATTAATTCTCCAGGTTCATTCTCTATTTGATGCATGTCTGTCTCATCTGTGCATGCAAATGTTAAAAGAAGCTTCTCTAGAAAAAAAAAATCTTACAAGTCTTTAGCTTTCAATGAGGACTCAGAAATTATTTTTTAAATCGACCAGTTATTTCATGAATCTCAATTTCTTAGTGTTCAACTCATGTCATGCCAAAGAAAAGGCTTATTTTCAGAAACTGTGGAAAACACATTCTGCAAAGTAAGATGATATAATTAGGATGTAAGGCAATAGAAACATGATTCCATGTATGCAAGACACTGACCAAGTATTTCAAAATTAGCTCTTAAATCAGAAATCGTTAAGTAGCAATGATGCTCATTTCACTTTCCAGTTTCAAAACTGAAATTTTCATTTTAAGAATATATATGAAACTTCATCTTGATAATGCAAATGAAGAATAGGATCACAGTATTTACTATTCAACACATTGGTTTATATGTGCCAAAACTGATTTAAGCATGTCACACATGGTATGTAGTATTTTATGAAACATGGGCAGTGAGAAACATTGAAAATTCTGTTAAAAGCAAACCAAAACCAGACATATTTTATTTCTGTTCCACATAAGCTCAGCAATAACTCTACATCCTACAAAACCTGTTGCAGGACTTAAACCACAAAAGTGTTTGCTGCTACCTGACTAGAATAATTAATGATCCATCAAAAATTATGTGGAAGTAAATTTTATACTAACAGGAAATGTGCTGAACCACCCTCAGTTGCCTGAATCCAGACAAGTGAATCCAAACAAATCATGGCATGCTGTACTACACCATGGCTTAAGTACAATTTTCCTACTTGCATGGTATGCCTGTGACAAATACAGCCTGAGGTTTCCAACAACAGACATGCTGTTATTATGGCAACTGCACAGGGTAATAAAAGAAACCTCGTGAAAACCACTCGTGACAAAAGTTGAAAGGAAAGTCACAGTAAATAATTGCTTCCTGAAGCTGGGCCTACTGCTATTCTTTTAATTAGTTTCATGATTGCTTGTTATTCTGTAAATTACAATAAATTCAATGAAATTATTAGCAATACAGATATGCACATCATGTTAAATGCTGAAATGAGAAATTTGTAAAGCAAGCTTGAGGCTTGAAGAATGTAGTGACATTTGATTATTATATCATTATAGCATCAGTCCATTATCCTTAATGGAGTTTATCCTCCCTTACAGGGCATAGGAAAGAAAAAAAAGTTGGTTCCCTATTCAAAAATATGTTAGGATGATCAAAAACTGAAAAAGTTATATATGCCTTTGAGATTTCCATGACAAATCGTATCCTAATACCTGTTTAAACAGGTAAGGCATTCCTGATTTTTAATATAGAGATATGGAAATCTGATGGAAGAGAAATCAAGGTGAAAATAAATCAATAAAGAACAGGAGATAAAAAGATTAAAATAAGTACAAAAAAAAAAAATTAAGCAAATGTGTTGATGTAACAACAGGTAGCTTTGTGGCAATATTAATGCAATGCAAATAACTTTTATAACTTGTGATGCTGTCAAAACTTCTTCCTGACATCTCCTCCCAGGAACACTGTCTATAGAAATCTAGCACTTCTAATGTTGGATATACCTTTTCAGTTCTGAGCAGGCAGAATCACGTTTGTACTGTTCATACTGTACAACAAAAGAAAGGATTAACAAGTGGCTAAATGTCAATACCTAGGCACTTCTAAATCAGGCTACAGATTAAGAAAAATCCTCTTTCCATTTAATTATAGAGTCAAACATACTTCAGAAATTATAGTACTCACCATGAAAAAATAAACAAGCAGTCCTTTCAAAGCAAGTTTAGACACTGTCCTCGTAATAAATGAGGAAATAGTGGAAGTGGAAGTCTTTGTGTGAAAGAACACCTCTGTCTTGGCCTGCCATTCTGAGACACCACAATGAGGTATCTCACAAACCAAGATCTAGCTCATTAGTTTAAAATTACCCTCAGATCTATCAGCAATGCTTTTTTGTCTGATGCCCCATTACATGTGGCTATCAGGATACAGGCACAAGGACAGTTATTTACAAGGAAAAATATTTTCAACTTCTTAAATATTATGGGTAGCAGGGAAAGAAGGATGAGGACTTTATATGTAGCTTAAAAATTTATATGTAGCTACATTTCCCATGCAACATAAGGAAATTAATGCATACCTACTTTTCTGTGAACTTAAGTCTAAATTGCCCTTCAGCAACCTGCTAGAAATTAAATGTTTCCCAAGAATAGGTATCAACTCTTACCTCAGGTTTTAGAAGTGATTTGGTGTCTCATCAGATATAGATGCAACAACTAATGAAGCTGCATGTCTGTTCCACTGTGGTATGTATAATGCTTCTATTTGTGAAGGACTTGGTTCTGTAATTTCTCTGCAAATACTCTATTTCAATCCTACAATACCTGCCAAATCATGAGCCTTACAGCATGATTTGATTGCACACAGGGCTAGCAGCACTTTTCCTCAGTTTGCACCAACTGCTTAAATTACAGTAACTTTTATTTTGGAACTAATGATATATTCCCATATATAAAATGTTTCTGCTTTGTCAGTCTGTTTCATCAGCATTACACAAGAATACTGGGTGCTTGAGCCTAAAATTATGTATATTTGCATGCCATTTTCTTCTCTTACTGCTATCACACAACTAATTCAGCTGCACTATGTGGCCAGATGTTAGTACATGCTGTTGATCTATATCATTCTTGCCAACTCAAAAATTTATACCATGGGATCATTTTGAACAAATAAAAAATTTACTGAGGGACAGAAAACAATGTGTTTTATGTGAAGGATGCAACGCATCCCGTACTACTTTTATACACTGTAATTAACTTCAATATTTTCATACGTTATAGAAAGTCTTCCGCATAAGTCAGAGATAAAATATAAAAAAAAAAATCTAATGTTTTTTCTAATGTGTGTTTCATACTGATTGATGCAAACTAATTTCCTAATAATACGTGAAGAGCATTCATTGCTAAACCAAAAATTTCTAGTCCACAGAATTACATCCCTGTTCACCTCTTCTCTCATTTACATGTTAAAAAATACTCATTTTAAAATGAGTAATGAAAATGCCTCAATTTAAAAGTGAGGATATATCAATAATTTTATGTATTGCAATGATACTAAAATACAATTCCTATTCTCTGAAAAATAAGAAAGAGAGAAAGAGAGAAAGAGAGAGAGAAAGAAAGAAAGAAAGAAAGAAAGAAAGAAAGAAAGAAAGAAAGAAAGAAAGAAA
>JBBMKD010000053.1:31380525-31404182 GCA_037834095.1 Argya squamiceps | reverse complement strand
GAAAGAAAGAAAGAAAGAAAGAAAGAAAGAAAGAAAGAAAGAAAGAAAGAAAGAAAGAAAGAAAGAAAAAGAATTCAAGCCACTTAACGTACAGAAGTAGACACCCAAAATCCCAGACAGCCACAAATGGTTGTTTTAGTATATCCCTATTTAAGTACAGCAATGGTCTACTTGTGATTAGTGATTTAAAGTGTCTGTAATGCCATGTTTGGTTAAAATACTCTAAAGATTCCCAATTCCATCAGGTGGGATTTATTCCCTCTTTTCTATTTTTTTAAATTTCTCTACTCAGTATCTTAAAATGCCTCTTTGGTGGGCATGAAGGTGCATGAAATGAAAAACTGCTTCTTCCTCATACTATGCTTATTCTTCTGATTTGCACAAGGTGTAATTTTGTCCTGAAAAAATAATTTTTTTCAAGTTGACTTTTAGCCTTAAGATGAGTGGTTTTAGTATCAGGGAGAAGGGTGATGGCTTTCCCTCTAACAGCTTAAGGATTTCTTCATTGAAGTAGCTAAACTTGGCTAACCATGCCCCAAAATAGCTGATTTTTTATATCTTTTTGACCCAGTCCAGAAAACACCATTAGGAAGAGATTTTTGGCCGCTTCTCATGGAGCCTCCTTCATGATTATATATCATGTAATTCATACCAGTTACCTCCTCAGATCTTTTGCCTTTCAACTGCACGTTTCAAGATTCCACCTGACTTCACATCTGCCATCATGCAGATGATGCAAAGGAACCAATCCTAAAGGGCTCAAAGGACTTTCTCTCCCAGATCAGCTGTCCTAGTTCTGCTTTTTTACCTCCTTCCTAGGACATAGTGCTTGAGTTGCACACCACCATCAGGTGCTCAGCTGAAGTTTCAATGACCTCAGGCTCAAGTTATATGAACCTGCCATTCTCAGTTCAGATTAAATTTCTCTTTTTTCTGGTGCCCAAATTCAGATGCCTTCAGGCAAGGGCCACCCAGCAGCTCAGACATGAATTACCTCCTAAGTTCTAGAAGTGCTGGCTGCAGTGCACAGCCTGCTAGGGGCTTCCCTTCTAGCACAAACTTGGGTACCCAAGCTGCACCAGCATGTCCCCATCTCTGCCTTCCCAAGGAAGTGCAGGCTGCAAAGCAAACACACAAGCCAAACATTCTATATTATCTAATGACTATTGGGTTTTTTGCAATATCCATTTCTATCATACTCTTCTTTCACAAATACCTGGCTGGTGTTTACTGTCAATCGGGGAAAGCGCTTCAGCTTTAATGAATCTGACAGCAATGAGAGAGGGTAGAAAAAAAATGACTTAACACTTGATACAGCCACCACAAATAGATACCCAGAATAAAGTGAAATACATGAAAAGGCTCCTCACACTCAATCTAAAGACAACGTAATGACATCAATCACATATTCTTGCTGCTCTATGTCTGTGACATAGTGAAAACACAATGTAGAGAAGGATAGCAGGTGACAACTATGTGCTATTTGTCACAATAAAAGGATGATGAGCTACTCAAATAAATGATAAGGCAAATTCTTTAATGATGGATGTTTTCAGGCAAAACTACGAAGATTGAATTGTATTTTATTATACTTCCCTAAATAAACTATGAACTTCGCCCAAATCCTAAGGGAGGGAGACAGAGGTTGGGGGGCAGACCCAAACAAAAAACCACTACCCTTTCCTTAAAAATCAAATTCCTCAAATAATCTTAACAGCTATGTCAACATCCCTTTCTCTCAAAACAAACATTAAAGGGGTGTTTTCTTGGTATTTTATCCTGCTCCCACAGGTCTAGATTTCAGAAATTACTGTGAATTGCCCTTTTGCAGTCACTGTCAGAGCATTTCATGATTATACTGCAAAATTAACCATTTTGAAAAAGGGAGAGTAATTATTATCTGCAAATGTGGGAGTAAGTCCTTAGAGACAGTGATGTTTCCTGACACAAGTCAGTGGTATATTTTATGAAATATAAAACAATTGGTTAATTTCCAGGCATTGTGAGCGGTTAGCAAGAAAGCACTGATTTCTTCCAACAATACTCTCCACAACAAACCTAAAAAACCAATCTCATTATCAAGTCCTAACAGGACCTTTTTTCTTCTCTCTAGGAAAATACTCCTCAATGATTCAGTGACACAAACAAACACTAAACATTTTTTCTGGGTCAAAGCTAGAAAGGCCAACATGCCCAAGGACCGAATTTTAGATATGAAAGTGACTGTGAAGTGTACCTACCCCTTGTGATTCATTTTTGCAGCTCAGCTGCATGATGGCTCAAGAGCATAACTACTGCTGTCAGGCTGATCTCATGAAAAGGAGGGGTATGTACAGGACAGCTGGCCAGCAACAGATGGGAATATGCTGTTCCATCTCACACGTTGGTAGACTTCCTGTTGTAGCACATGCTGTCCAGAAGTAATTCTAATTCTAATGAAGCACTGGTCTTCCCAAGGAGGCCTGGCTTTAAGCCACAGTCAAGTCCTAGAATTCAAAGAACTTCTTAAATTGCCTATCAACCCCTTAAAAAGTGCAGTCATTTACAGTTCAGATCTGTTGTTTGTGTTGAGAATTAATTAGTCAGTTCTTTTAATTCTTTTTGTTTGTTTGTTTAAGGTGAAAGGTTTTTTATACGCAGAACCTGATATAACCATTGACAGCTTAAAATTTTTCATCCTTGAAGATGAAAATTATTTCATTTTCTAATAACATGATAGATGCAAAAAGGTCATCATCAGTTGCAGTCACCACAAGGATTACTGCTTTAGCTCATTGTTCTATAGTAACACTAGCTTTAACCATCAATTGACTCCTAAAATACTTAAGCTGCATTAAAATTGGACTGTTGTTATTGCAATTTACAGGGTAATGGATTTATCTTTTATTCATTCACTTAATTAACTATGTATAGACACTAAGAATTTAATTTTATACTTTTGATATTTCAAATTAAATATTACTTGAAAACAAAAAAGTAAAACTCATTTGAAAACTCAGAGAAACAGAAATTAAGACACCAGTTCATTCTTACCTTCTGAGTGGAAAGAAAGGAATTCATGCCACTTCTCATTATCAAGGTGTCTGGAAACAACTGTAGGGAGCTCATTCTACTATGCAAACTCACCCTGACCCAATTAGTCATTGTATGTCAATGTAAAGAATAATCATCTCATCTCCTAAAAATAGATACTGTTGTGGATAACATTATCGATATCATAAAAGACAGTATTCATTTGCAGAGCTAGATCACACCAGGGGTTAAATTACAAGACACTAATATAAAATAATGGGAAAGCAGGTTAAAGGGGATTACAAAATAGGATTCGGCTGAGAAATTTTGCTTTTTTTGCATTATCAGTTGTGGCACTGCGTACAAAGAGTGATACAACTTCACAGGGTACAAGAAGACACCTTGAGCTCATACTTTGCAGATGACTAGAATTTCTATGCAAACAATGTATCTATACAGATACATAAGTGTTTAAAAGGATATTTTTTTTTCCTTTTCTCTTTTCAAAAGGCTTTCAATCAAAAATTATATTAACAGTGTTGTATAAACACAACTCTGTAATAAACGCTCTTAAGCACACAAATTACAAATTATACAAATCAATATGGTCTAATATTCATTAAATACCATTTCTGTATTATGCATTTCTCTTCTTTTAAACTGAAAGATGAGTTCATAGAAATACATATACAGTCTGACATTCTGAAATGCCACCTGACTTCAAAGAATATCTGCCTAAGAACAAGAACCAATGTTTCACACTTTCTTCCCCATTATCAACAAATATTTCAATATTCAAATTAAGAGAGCAATTTTTGTGAATACTTACAGCATTTTAATACTTGAACGTATTCTTACTAGACCCCAAGGAAATATATTTCACTCTGATGAGATTTAAAGAGGGTTTTGATGAAAAAGACCCACAACTTTGCATAATATGCTGTACAAAGAAACTCACCTGGATACTCTGAGTACTCACACAAATAAAACTAGTATTCAGTCTAAATGTTTATAAATATGAACCTTAAACAAATGCAGCAAGCTAGAATTGAGTTTACTTCACTCTCTAAGCCACTAATTTGTCCTCAACAGAACATTAATATGATATAGTTCTGCTCAGAAAAAGAAGTTGAAGTTGCTGAATGAAATATTGCTAGTTTAATGTTTTCTCTTCTTCTGCAACCTCAGAGCCAACCCTTTTCCTTTTTTATGGTCTCTCTGCTCTTAAATTTGAGACCTACAGAGCACCAAAGGTCCTCAACTGTCAAATATTTTTAAATTATTAGAATTATTCTAACCTATTATTTTCTCTAGTTTCTTCACACATCAGATATTATTGCCACTGTTTTACACCCATGAGCTAAAATGTAAATGATAAATCATGTATCGGAGTTCAAAATCTAATGCAAAAGGACAAATAGAAGTACTCATGTATAATTTCCACAATTCATATAATTGGTGCATATAGTACATATAGCTTTTGTATCAGCAGACATCATATACACTGACATTTTTGTGATTAATATAATGCATTAGTTATGATCTACTGTTACTAAACATATAATATTAATTTGCTGCGGTATAATGAAAGAATAAAATTTTAAATGGATATCTGAAGATGGAGATAAGTGTTCTGTTAGTTTTAAGGATCTCTAGAACCAAACATCACAGATGGCAATTTTATCTGAGACTGATGACAACTTCCATTTGTCATCTCCTAGAAGCTGATTCCATCAGTTTTGTATTGTTGTGAATCACCAGCTTCTCCCTGCTCTTAAGACTTACCCTCTGAGCATATAGGAGTTAGATCTGGGACAAACATTTCCAGCCAAACTGAGATGCTGTTTAGATGCTGAGATCCTTACCAGTAAAGAAGCTCTTGTCTTGTTCCAATCCCTCTCTTTAACTGAATTTATTCCTACTCAAATTAGTTGCTGTAGACAATCTATGTCTACAGAAGTGGGAAAAAAAAAAGTATTAACCCCTGCATACACTTTTGTCATCACATATGCACTGCTCTGCCCAGGAACATTTTTAAAATAATTCTTTCACATTCTCCATGAGACTATATTTAAAGCTGCACTTCTAGCTTGAATAAAGTAATATTGACAAAACAAAACTGTGTTGAAAAGTTTGTTCATTTCTAAGCAGTACTGTAATTTCACAGCTTCTATTCTGGTTATGCTCTTCAAATAATTTCTCTCCCTCATTTCCATGTGCAATCAACAGGAAGAAAAAAAACCCACAAAAGTAGGCAGACATGGCAAGAGCTCTCACTGAAGTACCACCATGATTCATTATCATCACATACTAATGGAATATCTCAGTGGAAAGACCATAAAGTAGTGTTTAAACATCAGCAGTGATTGTTTTATAATGTCTGTAACTATATTGCACACACATCTTTCACTCTCCTGCTTTCCTCTGTTACATAGGTCAAGCACAGTGCTTCCTTTTCTCTGGGATTTTGGGCAGAAGAGACAGGCTGATCTGGATGTTTCCCCCGCACACTCAATTTCTTTCCTTCCTGTAGCTGTTTAAAGGGATAGGGAGTTGTACTGGTAAATAAATTTTGTGTGAAAATCTGAAAAATAACAGGTTTTTAGGAGGTAAGTTAAAGGAATTTTCTTCATATTGAAACTTCACTAAGGTTGCATGCAGCATCATGAAAAGTCATTTGTTCAAGCATGACTCCTCTATGTAAGGACTTGTGGACCTCTCTACTACTACTACCCTGCAGGAATACCTTTCTGTTATCTCCTGGTTTTGCTAACAGTCAAGGCAACATTTTTAGTGTTGGAGAGCTACAGTACATCAATTGTACGTGAGAGTGGGACTTTGAGAATATATACTGAAGTCTCCACCACTGGTGGAAAACAAAATATTACTTCTTTTTCATTCTCCTATTTTATTTTTTTTAGAAATAATTTATGGGTAATATTTCATGTAGATTTATTGAGAATCATATCATAAACAAACACAAATGAAAAAATAGAAAGAAAGGTATAAAATATCCATTGGAAATGTTTGAGGACTCCATTGAGGAGTTTTGTCTTTTATCTGTTTTAGAATTTGACCCACTTAAGTCCACAGCCTTTGTGTGTGATAAGCCCCTACAATGTTTCTGACGTCAGAAGACTTGTGAAGAAGACAGCCAAAACTCTGGCCTCTAAGCCACTAGCCTACTCTGGTGAAATCAAAGACAGCTTTAAACTCAGTTTTGAGCTCAGTAAATAAAGATTTAGACCTTTAAGCTCTGATAACAGGGATGACAAAAACAGCCCCCAAAATGACCAGGTTATCTCGATGAAATAAACTCAGCCAACTTTTCTTCAAAATTATGTATAACCAGCCATTCTGCTTGTGGACTATCTGCAAAATTGTTTAGGTTGGCTGGAGATTTTACAGGGGTTGTTGTAATGAAACAAACTAATTGGAAATTACTTTTGCACTTGATTCTGAGGAATCTAATGATTTTTAAGCCCCTATATCTGAAATGAGGCATAGGACACTGAGTTCTGATGTTGCAAAAGACTGAAACAAGAATTACTAGTGTCAGTAAAATGCACCTCCATATTGTTTGCTTTAAAGCAACCCCTCAACCTTTACAATAAAAATCTCTGGTGCTGAAGAAGAACTGTGTAAGTGAGCTCAGTGAGCATAAATAACCTTCATTCCAACACTTGGTTTCATGCACGGGGATTATGTTATTGCTTCCCTCCCAAATCCTTAGGAAAATAAGATGTTTATCGTGAAGACTTGCTTTGTAAGTAAAATTGATGTTGCATTGATAAACTAGGTGTTACTTCAAAACACATAGCATTAATTCTTCCAATCTGACCTGAACTACACTGATGTCTCCCCTTCTTTTAAGTTTCTTTTTAGAAGACTCATCTTTGAAGTCTTTATTTTCTCAGCTGTTTTGGCCACCTATATGAACAAAATATGTCCATCAAATCCACAGAGTTTGGTTAGACTGGGAATTGTCACCATTCAGTTGTTAATCCTTGTTATAACTTTCCAGGACTAGACAGATTATAAGAATATTTCTTCTTTGAAGTGCTTCACACTGTTTCGTCAATACATGTTAGATAATCATTAAAAAGCCAACAGCAAATATTGTGCAACATGTGCTGGTGCACTGACTTGTCTTGCATTTAATTAGTGAATTAGTTTTGCATGGATTACCACAGTAATCTGAAACTACCTACTGCTACTAAATAAAGCTAAAAGGAAAGAAAAACAGCACATTACCTGGCAGAGAGCTGCTGTCCAAGACAATAATCGGAACTTGAGAGACACAGAGCCTTTGTTCAGTTTGAACATTTAAAGACTCTTTGGAGACCTGATTGGCTGATTATCACACATGATGTTTGGACAGTTTATTCAGTGTGACCAATTGCCAAACCAACTAGCATCTCAAATTACTGAGGCACAAGAGGTTGTGGCAAAGCTTAACATTCAGAACACAATCCCACAGAAGGACATCCTTAGTTTATTAACATTCCAACACTTGTTTAGGGTTTCTTTCACAGCTTCTTTGTCTGACATGCAGGATTTTTCCTTAACATCCTCTGTTCAGTTTCAAAATTCTATTTAGATGCTATATATAGCCTTAAAAATGAGTGCTAGTGTCTGGGGACACCTGAACTTAAGTTTGTGTCTAATGCTCTAGGAGTTCAGCATATATGGTAAGGCTGATTGGGAAACTGCCTTTTATAACATACACTAAGTTAGGATCAACATTAATATTATTTTGTTCAATGAATAAAAAGTGTAATAAAAATGCTCTAAAGATCATCAGTAAAAGCTTAAAAGGAAAATTAGAGGCACTTAATGCAACTATGATGTTGCAAAAGTCCAATTTTTTCTCATTTGGACAAAATTGTCCAGCAATTAACAGCAAGTGTGCAATTAACGTAGATGATTTTAGACTGCTCATAAACAGTAAAAGTATAAAATACTGCATAAGGTTTTATAGAGTAATTAGAAACTTTGAATTAATAAGCCATGTTAGCCATGACAATATTTAAAAAGCTTTTTTGCTCCAGTGTTTTGCTGGAGATAACACAGCATTTGCTGTAGGGGTCCAAAAATTATTTTCTATTATTTATTAAATTTTAAAAAACTCACTGTTTTTGCATAGAGGAAAAAAAATTGAATCATCTGCAGAACTGCTGACAGAATAAATATATTACAAGACAGGTTGTACCTAGGACCAGATCATACCTTCACTCAAAAACTCTGCGGGATGCTTTTCAAAGTTCACATCAAAAGCCTTTTCTTTTTAAATGCAAAATGTTCTTAACTATTTTGCTGGAAAACCAGACAAAGGTATGAACGTCCTCACTACTGTTATTTTTTATCAGTCTCACACACCATACTTGCCTTGACCCAAAAAACACTGGAAAGGATGAAACTCCCTGGCCAAAAGAAATAGAAAAACATTGTGATGACTCAGGCTGGAAAATAAATTAAAACTTTCTCTTGTCCTAGATATTCACTACACAACTGATATTAAAGCCTCAAAGCTCTTAGAAGTGCTTTGTTTGGGAATTTCTGACCATCTCTGGGACAGACTTTATGGGCAAACTGCTGTTACTTTCACCGCCCACCACTTTGAATGTTCATAGGCAAGAAAGCAATTCTCAGAATAAATTTGTTAATTTATCTGAAAATAATTATGCTAATAATGATCTGCATTTCTAGGATGCATGGCAATCTCACATGAAAAGTGAAACAAGGTCCAGAATTACTGGAAGCTAACCCAATAGGAGACTCACTTAAAGAAAAAGACCAGCCTAATCATGAGAAAGTATTATCATTTAATTGATCTTTGTATTGTCTAAAACTTTAATTTGAATCTGAAACAGTTCTTTCGGGAAGAATGAAACATACTGGAGATAATTCATGGCAGTGACAGGTGAGCCTCTAATGCCAAACTGTGAGGAGGATCCTTGCAAGGATTGTTCATCTCACCACTGAGGACAACAGCAGGAAGGAACGTGTTTGCTGACACAAGCACACAAGAAGAGGGCAACAAAGGAAGTAAACATGGATTGCTGAATTCTGACAAAGACCCTGCAGTGACAACAATACCACATTTCCTATAATTGGAGTGAAGTAGGAAGAGGGACATTGTTATTGCTGGACATCTTCTGTTACATTTTGACAACTCGTGTTTAGTCCCGGCTACAGCTCCTCACTTGTGTCAGCAAAGCTGCTCTCCCCCACTGTGCCCTTCAGCGGCAGGCCCTTCCGTCCACAGGATCCCCATCCCACACCCGCCAGAGAAAGAGAAAATCACCACTGGCCCCAAGATTTCTGTACCCGTGAGAAACAGCCTCAGAAAGACGGATTAACAGCAGGTACCACTGTAATGTCTCTAGGGATGCTGACCACAAAGTCCACGTGAGCAAGCACAGCATCAACCTGGCATCATGGTCGGCGGCCACAGCTGCCTTTTGTCCATTGACTTCAGAGAGCATAAGGACTAAAATCTGTGCCTACCCTGTGGCTGAGCTTTTTAAATTCAGGGAACTGAGTATGAGGTAGAAGGTCAGAACTAACACTAAAGTGTACTTCTAAGTGACAGAGCTAATTGGCATGGGCATGGGCATGCCAGTGGCAGACAGCTAGCCTTCAGCCTGCTCTCAGCTTGAACTTGACAAAACCAAAAGTTAATACAGTCTTGGACTGTTGTCTATATAAAAATATATCAATATCAAAAGGGCTATTACTCAACTCACCATAAGAGACTGTACCCAGCAGCGTATTTTGTGAACAGTAATGGCAGTGGAGATTTACATATAATATGAATCCAGCTCCTCTGAGAAGGGTGCCTAGAGCTGGCTCAGTTATTGCACCTTGCTGCCCTTTCACACATAGGCACATATTAAATGTAACTATTCCTCCCTGGAAGAAAGCCAGATACCAAAAGGAGAATTTCTTTTGGGATAAGATTAAACTGTTAAAATTGAAGTAAACTTACCATAACCATTTAGTCTGGCTGCTGATGTCAACTTCAGCTCAGACATTCTACACACTAACATCTGCTTCACTATTTTTTTTTAATAATAGACACTTGAAAAGAAATAATTTTTGCTGCATATAGTGGAGTGCTACCATTAATACTGCAGCACAGTATTTCCTTCTGTCTCAATCCAAGCATTCTTGAAAGAATGCCCTACATTAGCAGTGGCAATAATACCTAAAGCTATATAGCAGGTTGTTCTAATAAAGGATGTTTGGTCATAAATTCTTTTCTTTTAGTGTGAAATTTTACTTTTGCTTTTTGTATAACTCCTTAGGTTTTTGCAAAACCTAAGGTACCAGGTGGTCAACTTCTTTTCTCCTACTAGTACTATATACTCTAGATTTACACATTTTAGAGAAGATTTAAGTTTGTGATACATATCTGCAAGATTTTCTTTGACTTATGCATAATTTGACTTTTCTCATTTAACATTTTTCTCATCACAACAACATTTTGACATTAAGAGTGTTGACATCTGCATGTGATCTGGATATGTAGGTTTCACTTATAATCAGTGGGCAGAAATTAAATTCTGGGCCATCTCTCCCTGACCTATAACGAAATGATAGGTGGCCTACAAGTGCCTATATCTCTCCATTATTTAAAGTACATCTAGAAAAGTTGTTCAATTATAGATGCATATGCTACTGAACCCAGCCCTATATATAAAGTTGTAATACAGTTTCTTGGTATTGTAGTGGACTGAAAATAATGACCCAGTTCCTTCTTCAAGTTTAGTGTTTTTAAATCTTAAGTGTTTTGGAGGAGGTAGGACAAGGGTTATCCTGTTGGTTTATTTAGCTCTTACAAAATAAGAAAACGAAATATGTATGCTCTAGATTCTAGAAGTTTTTTCCATCTTCATTGAAACTGATCCACAGCTTAACAGCATGATGTTGAAATCTGAAATTCTGCAATCTTTTCTGTACTATTGAGAAAATTATGTCCAGTTTAGCTGAATATTGCATCTCTGAAAAGCATGTGCTGCAAGACCCATATTTTGTCTCTGTGTTTGCAAAATGTGCAACTCAGGACTGTTGCATCACAAACATTTTTGTGGATGTCATGGCTTCATAGAAGAAAATTTATGGAAGGTGCAGACAAACTATCTTGTGTTTTGCATACCATAGACAACTACCTTTTTTGAAAGCAAATCTTCAAGTCAAGTCTTATGCAAAAAAGCTAAGAAAGAAAACCACTACCATGTTAAACAAAATAGTGACAGATTTCATATGTGCAATTTTAATTGACAATTTACTCGATTAAGTCACTGGATAAACCACTCAATTAAAACTTGAAACAATGTTCAACGCCTTACAGAACAACACAGAGGACAACTTACCTTGCCTAAAGGCTGGACACATGCCCAGATCTGCAGAATTGTAGGTATCATTTTTAGAGACAATTTGTGACTGCACTGATTAAAATTACTAACAAGACATCAATTTTTATAATGCATACATTCTTTGTCATATTTTTGTGAAATTTTGTGAGATTGTATTTCATAATATCTGAACATGTGGCATTCTACAGTTCTATAAAAGTACCTGGTATTGAATACAATTTCTTCCAAATGTGAAATAGAGGCAGCAGAATAGATTTCATTCAGGCAACAAAACAGCTAGGACTATCTCTGATGATGTAGATACCAAATATGCATGAGGGACTGCTTAACAAAACTTAACAAAAAAACCCAGTAACTGTTTGCCCAAGATACTGCCAATCTTGAATTGAATAAGCTCAAGAATTCCACAGCAGATCCCTCTGCAGAACAAAAAAAAAAAAAAAAAAAAGAACAACACACCAGAAGGCAGTGTTAATTTAAAAACTACTCTCTGTGAATTACTTGAAAAGTATTATAATGCAGCATGAAGTTTTGTTGGCTTAGATAACTGCAGATATACAAGAGCTTGAATAATTAGACATGCCATAGGGTGTGCCAGTACACAAGTTTCAGTGTGTCAGGTATGAAGGAAATAAAAATCTGAAAAGCATGTTGCACGTCACGTTGCCCAACATCCCAGCTTTTGGGTGGCTTCTTGTCTGTTTCTGAGTAAGCATTCTTCATCAGTGAGTAGACTCAAAGGATATTAAGGAGTGAATAGAGAATACCATCAGGAACCATGAATGGAGAACAGCAGGACAAGACCTGCTGTAGATGGGCAATGTGAAATACAGATTTTCTCATCGGCCAACATGGCAGTAACTAACCTCTTGTACACCACCCTTTAGAATGAGCCAGACTTGCTGATGGGCTAAAAACAACCTGTGCACAAGTCATAATTGCAGAGGTTGAAGAGAAATATGAGTGGTTTCCTGCTCACCAACTGGTGCATTAACACTCACTGCCACGGTACTGTAATGAAAACATGCTCCCCCACTAGTCCCTTGGTCTGCAAGCCCTCTCTCTCCAGCCCTCTCCACCTGCAGACACTGCTTCAGACTGCTTCACAGATTGCCCACTGCCCTCCCCCCACTCCTCCTCCCTAATCCCCCAGCTTCACCCAGCTGTCTCACTCCTCCTTGCTCTAACAGCTCTAGCAACTCAAAAACATGCCAGCATACAAAGTCCAAGGTAAGGAAAAACTACTCCACAAATGACTTACAGCATCTTCGTCACAAAATTGGTATTTTAGGTTTCCCCTGGTTCCTTAATTTCCCTTCAGTTGTCCTCACTATCTTGTATTTAAATGTCTCTGTATGAATGCATAGCTAATCATACATGAAATAAAAAAATGCAATTAAGGCTACTCTGTCAGGGCAGAGTTTAGCTGTGATTATTTGAATATCTTTCTGCCTTAAATAAAGAAATATAAACTTAGCCACTAACATTCTTACTTTTTTAAAACACTGCAGTAGCTCATAAAAACCAAATATGTTCAAGTCATTAATAAATGATGGTAATATTCCTCTTTTGCTCAGATCACTTTAGATGCTTATAAGAAATCCATTATTTTGTCTCTTACAAATTATTTGTGGGCAGGTGTATTTTTTAGAGTATAAAATCTTTTTCTAGTCCAATCAGATAACGTATGTGAGCCTAACTCACTGGAACTGAGTGTGTACATGAGACTGAGTATTAGAAACTGAAGGGTGTTTCTCAGATGGGAGAGGATGCTGTGAGGACATAGCAAAATAAAAATGAAAAGGATAATGAGCTTGAATGCAATAGTACTAATGCCTTTACTAGCATCTTAATTTTTAATGGTATACATCTTTAGAAAGCCTGTACCTCTTACTTTTAACTTAGCAATTTTTTTCATTGCACAATTATAATGTTAAGCAAAAAATGGTTTTTTCTCACCTGTACAAAAATGCAGGATGTTCTCCAGCTTGAAAGTTTATGATTTATGTACATATATATAAGTTGCTAAATATGTACTATCTTTGTTGGAGGTTCACTCATATTTTCATCTGGATTTGGACCATGATTAAGAGAGGCATTTAAAACAAGTATGCAGTAAGTGCAGGTATATGCTATAGTGGGAAAATGACAGTTGTACTTGAGTATTTACTACTTAAACAGACAAGCATAGTGATAAAAATATTTAGCAATTCACAAAGTAATTTTGTTTAAAGACAAGAAGGAGATGCAACCCAAACTGATTAAAGAGTGTAGTATAGTGTATTTCTACTTTGCTTTGAAGGGCAGCTGTGCTGGCAGAAGTTTTCACCCCTGAAGGATCAGCTCTTGACTGTAGCATCTACAAAGCTAAAGCAAGTTTGGGTTTGTTTTTTTTTACAGGTAAAAATCCACACAAATCCTGCCTACTGAGGGTCCTCAGAAGACAAAACCATTTTATGCAATTCCCAGCAGGCCTGAACACCACAACAACAGAGCACCATTCCCTTACAGCTCACTTTTCCTTTTCACGCTCTGGACTAGTCAGTTTCTTCCAAGCCACCCTGAGTAGGTCTATTTGAGACAAACACAACATTTTTAACTGCCACAGGTGAAAGATGCAGATCACTGTACAGCTTCACTGTAGCTCTACAGCAGCAGGTTATTTTAGAGATGGTAACCTTAGCAGTAACACAAACCACCTCCCAAAGGCCAGCCCAATGTCCACAGCAGAACTGCTCCATCTATTTTACTTATGCTGCTTCATTTTAGAATTGAAATTAAAGGCAGTGCTTTGACAGCCTCCACTTTGAGGCACAGTGGGCTTTTTAGGTAGCTCATGCTGCCATGGCTTTTCTCAAAAGCAGAGCAGTGCATTGCTGGACTGCCCAAGAATTGAAGCCCAGAAGCCTGATACTTTTTATCATGTACCATTCCTTCCTTCTTCCTTTACCTTGTGTCTTTTCACTGCTGTCACCACCCCTCCTACTCCTGCTAAAGGAATCACAGCAACACCCTCTGGATATTATCAGTTCTCTGAAAGATTAAAAAAAAATAATTAGAAACCATCTTGGATATGTTTTTCTCTCTTTAGGACAAGAGTCTGTCATAGTTCCTGTTTGCAGCAGAAAGTAAGCAGCCCATTTCTATCCTAAGCAGGGCCCAGATAAACAATTCTACCAAACGAATAGGGATTCCCTCTGTCAAAATGACAGAAGCAGAATAAAAGGTGCCTGGGAGCATGAGTTCAACCAAATATAAAAGGTTCTGTGCTCAGTGAGGTTTGGTTAAATAAATCAGGTCCAAACTTTTAGGAACACAAACACAAACTATTCCCTTCTCAATGGGGTAACAGAAACAAACACACCAAGTTAATGAACGCAGCAGGGACTGACCAAACATTTCAAACTCCCCTTTGGAGCATCGTGAACAGACATGAAGCAAACAGCCTTAGCCTCTTGGCACAGGAAAACCTGCTCTGCTTTGGCTGGATGACTAAAAACTTCCTTGATTACTGAAGTCATCCATACTAAAATGAGGAGCTAAATTTACTATTAAATGCCGACTAAAGATTCATCCATTCAGTTCTGACAGTTCACATGCCAAGTCAAAGTATTGGCACTGAAATGTCTCCTCCAAGCATTTGATTCTGTTGCTTTCGTAGCTGGTCCAAATTCAGCATCTCCTCACACTCCTGTGCTGCCAACATCACTCCTCAGTACCCACTACTACTTCTATGCACCTGGTCATAGAACTGTTCCAAAGAGGTCAAAAGGATAATATGGAAAATACATACACGTGTATGTATGATATTTATGGCTGCTTACTACAGGCTGTAAATAACATACTGCAACACTAGAACTTCCCAAAATGTCAAAACAATATAATTGCACCCTTCCAGGGCTTTCTTCATTTCCCCACTTCACCTCCTAGTATGCCCCATGTTGCATATTTCTTCCTAATATTTCTTCCTATTTTCACATCACCTTGTGTATTTGTATGTATGTGTATATATATATATATATATATATATACACACACAATTATTACTATTGGAAAATGAGCTACTCACTTATGTGTATTCAGTTCCCATATTGAGACTTCAGACTACACCAGAATGCAAGATTCTCTGCATATAAAACAGCTACAACTGCTGTTCAAAGTACTTATAGAACAGGGTGTTCAACATACAGATATAACTTCTGTTTTCATCCAGTACATGTTTGGTAGTAGAGGGGATTGATTTAAAAGTAGGATTTAAGCTTCAGTTATTAAGAGAGAATAACCTATTTACCCAGGGTCCAATAACACAGAAATTAGTGAGCCTAATTAAGGTGGCTAATTTAGGTATCACAAGAGTATATAATCTTGCATTAAAAATTTATTGTATTTATACACCTGGAATAAAACTGGTAAATGGGGGACAAAAAAAAAAAAGGAAGAAATTACCTTATTAAAGTTAAAAACATATCCTGGATACTTAATAAAACATACAATTCAGTACAATTCAGCTATCAATTTAAGTATAATAATTCCAAAATAAGCTTGGATGTGACAACTACTACAGCTTTGCTAATTTTTCAGGAAATACACACAAGAAAAGAAAAGTCATGGCCTCATAGCTAAAGTGTGTTTCCATTGAGAAGAATACAATTTAAGTCACCATATTACGTATACAATATTTCAGCAATGCTGACGTGTATCCAGAACTGCAAGCTCATTATCCAATTAAGTAACAACATTTTGTTTCATTAACACCTGTCTATGCTATTACACTCAAAAGAATAATCTATTTTAATTGTGGAAAGAACAAGGCTTTTGTATCCTATTATAATACTATTCATCAATAACAAAACCCTTCCCATGGCCTCCAATTAGAGTAAAGAAATCACAAAAGCAAAGGCAAATATTCTCTTTACTAGTTTCTCAAAAAAAATCAAAAAATCAGAAGACAACTAAAACCTGCTCTGACTGAAAACATGACATGTCATTCCACTTCTGCTAGGTTGAAGATATCTGCCTCTGTGAAACTCCGCAAAACACTACTTCCTCAGGTAAATGTGTTCTCCCATCTACTCTGTTTTCACCTACTAATGTGTCATTCTTCCAAGGCTCCATTTTTTCTGTATCCTAATAATGACACTTGAAAGGCATAATTAAAAACCATAATGATTAAGAGTGTAAACATTTGTAACTCTAAATATAAAACTAGCATGGTAAAACATCAGTACTGGTAACTATGGAGAGGCATCATCTGTATCATATGAAAGGTGTTCTGCAAGTGACAACTGCCACTGGCAGCTTCAAGTTTTAGTGTGGAAAATCTGGTATGCTAGTAGGATGAGCAGAGTAGAATACTAACTTGCTACTGTATCTTGGTTTTCATTCTAATAAATGGGGAGAAGGACAAAGTTCTCACCAAAATAAAGACAGGAATGGCAGAGAAGATGGACACATTAAAGAACTTATTTGGAAATAGAGAAATCATTTTGGTAATCATTATGAGAAATAATTTCCATTTAATCTAATCAGGCAAGTCAAAGCAAGCGATCAAAAAGACTAAATAGTGGAGTCTTAAGAAGCAGTGAAAGAGTCTCTCCAGCCATTACTGGGTGTAAACCATGAGTAACCCCTTAATAACCCAGTCGAACTACACCACAGGAAGGGCGCTCAAGCGTGGACCTGGAGTCACAGAAAGAGATGAAATGCCAATCAAGCAACACTGACATATTAATTGATTGAGAGAAATCACCATGATGCTTTTAGGTATCACTTAAAAACGCCCTTCCTGGATTCCTCTACCTCACGTGAGATTGGCCCTTTTATTCATTAGCTTAAAAACCACTTTCATTATATTCACGGAGCTAAAACTGAAACAGACCAAACACAGGCCATGCAAGGCACTCATAATGTTCTAGTGTTGTTATGTATGAATAAGGAAATAAACTAAATTGAAATAATGCATCCCTATTTCCAGCATAACTACAACAAAACATCTCTTTTTGAATAACTACATAAGAAAAACATGACAAAAAAACCCTACCTTATGCCTCTTGCCAACATAATTATATCTGCACAAGAAAAAGAAAACCGGTTGTCTTTTTTTCTATTCTTCACAAATATAAAGCATACTTTATGCTCTGTAAATACAGGCTATTATGGCATATTCTCTTCTGTCTATTTTCATTATATATACAACACAGAGGTCAAAAAATGCAAAAGCTTTTTTCATTCCTTGCTAAAATATGCTGTTGTGATTTCTAACCATGTGCTATTGAGTCCCCTGATTCGCCTTTTGTATTGCTGATGAGAAGGGAAGGAGGCTGCCTAATGGAAGATACGGAGTTAGGATCCCTGTGTGATAAAACAAGTAGAGATCTTACAAATTCCTCAGGGCAGAAAGGAACCCTTTAGTTTAGCACTGTGTACAAATTATTATAAAGATGTCCAGTCTAAGAAGGGATTGGTAATAGGATGATAGGCCCATTGCCACCTTCAGCTTCCAGCAGCGATTTCCTTCCATAGTCTATTCAGCTCCCTGCACCTGCTCCCAGATGTAACCCCCTTGCTCAGCCTGCTTGAATCTTTGTCCAAGACTCACTCTGGTTTTGAAACCAGCCTTCAGTTCTAGCTTGCAGTATGTATCTCAACAACTTTCATTTCTACCATCGGCAGGAGGCACTGCTGAGAATACAGGGTCCACTGTCCGGATTCAGACCCAAATCCATCCCCAGCAGAGCAAGCAAAAAGCAATTAAATTCTAGGAAAAATCTGTTCAGTAAAATGTATACTCGGTGAAGGATGAATTATCAAGGAATTTAGCACATAAAATTTCAATTGTTAAGAAACCAGACACTTACATTACCAAGGGGATTTTATTTGCATCATTAAGTTGTTCTTTTCTTGGCTTCTTTTGTGAACCTGCCCTGAGGGCCATATCAAAAATGCAAACCATAGGAGCTCAATCTAGTAATGACAAATCCTATGGCATTTTAATTCAATAGCACAGGTAACTGCTGAAATATCCCATATTTTTAGGTTCCAATTTCCATCTCTCAAGAAGGTCAGCAAAGAAAAGCAGCTATGTCTCTCAGAAGCCGAACTGTTAACGCTGGTAGTTTGAACACAGTCTTGTATCACTTCAAAACTTCTCAACTTCACCCCCAAGTATTTATATTGTTATCCCAGAGATTTGAAAAGAATACCACACACAACCTAATTTCTAATGATTTAAAAACCTATTTCAATACAATTAACTACAAAAGCACATGCTGGAAGTGAGCATATACTCATTTCTCTGTCTGAAATACTCATCAAATACGTTGCAGTAGGAACTAGCTATGTTAAAAAAAATCAAATATGCATTTTGCATATATGCTTTTGCCATTTTTGTCAGCACAAAAATGGGGATTTCTTTTTGGTTTCTTTCTTGTTTTTTCTTTCTTGTTTTCTTGTTTCTTATATGTTTTTAGTACTTTAAAATAAATATTTGTTCTCAGTATTTCTTGATTTCAGAACATACAAAGTGAAAAGTAAAGCTCTGAAGGGGACACTGTGAGGTTAAAACTCACTCAACAGACAAGGTGAGATTTCATCTTTTTTTGTCTCTTTGTCAATTGTACCATAGACTCCAAGTATGTTGAAGTGCTGAGTGGCAAGTATGAATGTTAAAACCTTAATTAAACTATTTCTATGGGGAAAAAAATTCTATATTTTGGGATTATGTACTGCTGGTTTGTGACTGATTTTACTAATTTTGATCAAAACAGCAGATCATATGGAAGAGGCAATGTACCTCATTGCACTGTCATTACTATCACTACAGTGACAGAAACGCTGAAGTTCTTTGATGCCAAGCACATTTTGAACACCATTACAACTCTTTGTTGTATGTGCTATCCTCAGGTGCCAAATTTGGGAGTGTTGCCAACAGTTTGCTAACCCTGAGGCCACGTGATTGAAAGCCACTCACAATGTTCATGCCTGAATCTGCAGCAAGAGTCTCTGCTTGCAGGCATGGGAAGATGAACTTCTCTGAAGGACCAGAACTTTTAAAACATATAAATAAGAAAACCTATGAAATACAGTTTTTCTGAGTCATCTTTTGTGCAACATGCTTTCTGAACTTTGATCATCACCTACACATGACTTTTCCACTGGAAAACCTTAAAGAAAGATAAAAGTGAAGTAACTACCAAGCTTGCTGTCAAAACAACTGGAAACTGTTATTTTGGAGGATACAAATATTCACACTGAAAGAAAACAAACACTTTTTGAACAATCTTGCATGTTGGGGCAACTCCAGTCTGCAGAGTTTTATGTTTCAACTGTTTTTTGTGGAGTTTGATAGTCTTTATCTTTCATAGTAACTGTATGAAAATAATGTCAAATCCACCTATTCTTAAATATTCCAGCTTCTACAAGGTTTGGGCATCCTGTGGTTTGTTGACAGGTGACTTAAAAGTATAAGTTTCCTACAGTCAAAAGTTTGTAGCCAATTTTATACAATTTACACTGTTATTCAAAGAACTGCTTTCATGTTGGGTGAAACTGAAATACATTCAATAACTAATCTTAATATAATAAATATATAATATTTATTCAATATATAATAATAAATATTCAATAAATAAATTCAATATATAATAATAAATAACCATGACACCAAGTTGAAAGAAAATGCATCAGCACTGAATTAAAAAAAAAAAAAGCCTGGCTTAAGTTTGTTCTCTAGTGCTTCCTGCCATTATGAATTAACATTAATTCCACTTCTTAAGATCTTAAGTCTTAAAACTGCAAAGGAAAAGAGTATATTGTGACAAGGCTCAATTCTTTTCCATTATTTTTCTCATTTGCTTTTAAAGTGGTCTAGTCATGTTCATATCCTTTTGGAAATGCTTATCCATTTTTATCAGCTCTTCATGGAAACCTCTTCATTTATATCAAGCTCTTCATATGCGTTGTAAGTGTTGTAAGACAGAAAACACTGTGTCCCAAAAATAAAAAAATATTAGCATGGAACTGGAAGCTTGACCTTGAAAAATGTACAAATAAAGGAACTACTTAAAGACAACACATAAACCAAAACTGAGATCTACAAAAGGAGCTAATGATGATGAATCTGCCTCCTCACCACCACCAGCCCATCTCCCCTCCAAAAATACTACGAATTAAAAATCTTAGGATTGCAAAGATAAAAAGAGAGCAATAAAAACTGTGACTCTTTCTAGTTCATCAGCCACTGTGACCTAGTTAGATAACCCTTTGCTCTTCAGTAAGAGTTTAAAAAGATTTTGATAGCTTGACCATAAGACCAAGAAATATAAAAAATATTGGAGAGACTGTAAAGCCAAATAGAGCTCTGCAGTCAGTTTGTCCAACATCTTCTACTCCTTAAGTCATGGAATATTGACTCCTTACTCCTGTAGCCAAATTACTTTTGTTTGAATACTGAAAACTTTTCTTCAAATGTTCCAAGATTCACAATAAAATTAGAGAAGTTGGCCCAACAAATCACAAATACATGCAAGTCGAGGAATGTAGGTCTGGACTGAGATGTGGGACTCAGCCAGTTCCTCATATTCCTTTGACACATAAAACAGTTGGTGAATGACATCATATTTTCCTATCTAACCTCCTCCTTGGTGGTGTGCAAACATTATGACATATATATATATATTACACAAACAGACACAGAAACATTTTCTATCAATGATTTATAGCTATGACCTTACCATTTTAATAAAATTCAAAAGATAATTATATTTTTGTAATTATACAAACCTTGAAACATAAAATTCATTTAACAATACAGATTATTTGCATGGCCCAAGAACCTTCTTCCTCAATCTCACACAAGAAAACTGACAGCTTAAATTCTGGAAAACGGTGTTAAGGGATAATTAAGAGACAATTACTTTAATTCAGAATTATATTCAGACACCATCCTTGCTAAAGCAAACTTCTTCTCAAGAAAAATGCAACTCTTCAAAAGCATCATGTGATTCTGCAATGGGAAATAAAATCAGGTAAGTCATAGCCTCTTTCCTTGAAATAAAATGGGTCCAGTAATAACCATATTTACTGGAAATAAAGCCACCTCCTCATTGCAAAAAGAGGAAAAAATAATTTACTTAAGAAACAAAAGATACCAGAGAGAACTTTTTCCCTAAAATAAAGAAAAAAGAAAAGCACTGAGTGCCAGAAAAAAAAAAAATCAAAAAATAGAAGCATGATGTAGAACCACATCCAAGAAAGAAGAGTAATGAAAGAAAAACACTTTTACAAAACACCAGATTGTGATTCCAGAAGTGTTTCTTTCTCTCCTTATACTTGCCTGTCCATGAATTTATGCTGCCCAAAGATCTGACCTGATAAAACTTGGATTCTAGAATAAGAATTCTGCCATAGCAAGAGCTGAGTGAGCTTAAATACTATATACACTACAGAGAAATGACAGATGAAATTAGGTTAAAGAGCTGGAAAGAAACTTTTTAAAGATACTATTAACAATGCATTTATTTACAATGACAATTGCTAAAAAAGAATTCCTTCACTCCTTACTGCAGCTGCAGAGCTACAGTATTTAATTATACTCTAGAGGGTTTTTGATATTTCCTTTTGTAATATTTCAAAGTCTCCCCCTATACATGTAAAACACCTGTTCAGATCAGTGTATCACTACACAATCCAATGAGTTTTCCTATCTATAAAATGCGTTAATCTGGTCTTCCACCATCCATAAAGACCTTCCATGAAGACCACAGTTCATATTTAGGCTATTCTATATCTCCATAATACAAATAAAAGGTTTTCTTCGCTACCAAAATTATTAAAAGCTGCAATAAAATAAAAAACCATTACCTCCAGCCACCCCTCTGCCTATTCAAAATGATCAACTGTTTTGCTTTGAAGCCACTTACAGTGTAAACACTATGCTGCAAGCAAAGCTAGGTGGGCCCTTAGAGATACATGGAGTTAAAGTTCTGTAATGAATTGCACAAATAATAGAAACATTTGTAGTATAGTCTCTTCCCTAAATTTATTCCATCAAGTAGAAGGAGCTCAGTGCTCAGGCTCAAGGACACTATTCAAAGTTAGCAGACAATAATACAAGGAGAGAGGAGACAGCTGATTTAAAAATAAAAAGGGAATGCATTATTCCCATATTTAATACTTGTACATGAAAGTATATATCACTTTTATTGAATTATTTGTCAGTTTCCTCCTTCTTTTAAATATAAGTGTACACCTCTCTATCTCAATGACTAAATTTTCTGTCATGATTCATCTAGGCAGAGCTAAGGCTCTCGAATTGTTGGCTTAGTTGGTGTGTGATTAAGTTTATGGCCCCATTCCTGCAATGGAAGCTGCAAACACCTTTTCATTACTATTTGATCAGTAACTTGAGAGCCACAGGTGGGAGCCACTATGGAAACATGATTATTATGGAGACCAATAAAGCAAGAATGGGTACCTTCTTGAGGCACCAGCTTTTTTTAGTTTCTCTCTCCCAAAACAGCTTTCAACAACAATTTCAGTACGACTCCTTTACTGAAAGCTCAGGCTGGCACTGGAAAATCCAGGTACCTGCAAATGTTTTTCTGGTTTGTTTTGTTTTCCTATCAACCTCACTGGAAAAGCAGTGGAGAACTTGTGTCAGTTCTGTGACCCTGCAGGACTGAAAGGTAATGTCCTTTCCCAGGAGTACCACGGGACACTTTGGTCTCTGAAACGTGAACAGGACAACTTCTCAGACTCTCCTAAGTCTCTCTGCCTTTTAGGGGCCAGTTCAACCACGATGAACCCTGAACGATTGCTCCTTGTCAGGAAGACTCTTCAGACCATTCCCTTCAAGGACTGTGTGCTAGCAGAGGTCAAGTAAAGAGAATGATGGAGGGCTCTTTTCGTGGCCCTGTACTACTTACACCAGGACCTCTGTCCACAACCATTAACTAAAGCCAGCAGCGTTTCGAGATAATAATGCAGGAGTTGCAGGACTCGGAGCAGCCCAGAGCACGGAACTGCAGCTGGCACGGAGCAATAGTGGCTCCATTCAGATCCACCTTCTCCAAGGTCACCTCGACCCCAGAGCTTCTTGCAGGCCCGTGTCTGATGACGGCAAGCGCGGCTGCACGGTTTGTGCTCCGCCGCTCTCCGCCCACATTTCCCGGCGGAGCTCCGCGGGGCGGGGGCCACGACCCGCGGTCGGCCCGGGGTGGGCGCTGCCTCCGGGCGCGGTGTCAGGCTTGCCGCCCCGCGGGGATG
>JBBMKD010000053.1:31268977-31379566 GCA_037834095.1 Argya squamiceps | reverse complement strand
GAGCCCCTTCGCGCCGAGTTGCGGCAGGGGAGAGGGACCTCACTGCTGGCAGCGCGAAACGTGTCCATGCCCCGTCCCACCCCGACCTCCTCCTCTTCTGAGGGTGCCAAGTATTTCACATTAGGGACAGTTTGCGCTCTCTGGTCCACCGAAAGTCTAAAAAATGTTGTATCAGTTTCCTCGTGTTAGGGGAAAAATAAAAAGTAAATTAACCGAATTCGTTTTGTGCTCAAGGCAGGACCTTCGTCTTCTGAAACGGGGACTGAAATTTGGCCAGTCAGCCAAAGTTGCTGATGAAAATCTTGGTCGCCTCAAGCATTTTTGTCTCGTTAAGAAAAACAAAAGTTATGAGAAGTGTTTTGTAGGTATGATGAACATATTTCTGAAAGTGACCACTAAAATATCCAGAAATCCTGTCCTTAAGGCTAAAATCCTGTAAAGAAAGATAAACACAATCGTATGATTGCATAATTAAAGCTTTTACCATAGTACCTATTCTTGTCTAAAGGTTGCACATTATGTGCAATACTTAAGTACTGTGAGGAGACTAATTATAGTTGTTGACATTGTGTTGCGAAATATACAAAAGGAAACGTTAAAATCATATTTTTTAAAAAAAACCTTGATTGCAAGAACTTTGTTAGACCTTTATGAACAGGGCCATTAAAGGCATGTTAGGAACTGAGACTGCCAGGAGAACTTGGGCTGAAGTTGGGAGTATTCTAGTTTCCTGAGCTACTAGTAAAGGAAGGAAAGAGTCAAACTTGTGCAGCTTATTTTTGTCTGTTTATTTTCTGTTAAAATAACATTTGAATCCCTTAGCTAGAATCAGCCACAATGAACAAAAAGTTTCAAAAAATAATCTGGAAAGGAGCATATCACCCCTCAAAAAACCAGCAGCATGAATAGCAATATCTATTACATCAAAGAACCCATCCACAGAGGACTGTCTGAAGCACAAATTAATAGAAACCAGGTTTCTTTGTCGCCTTTTCTTATAAATTTGTCTGTTTTTATGTGAGAAGTGTTAGGAACTTTTTTCTATGTTTTAAACCATTAAAACAGAAGACACAGACCTGGAAATATCAGTAATGTAATATTTTAGCATTCCTTCATTCTTTAAGATGTTATTGTTATTTATTTATGTACTGTCCATTTCCAGGGCAAGTCTTCCAGATTCAGGAGGGAATACTTTGTCACATGTTTGTAAAGCAGCCAGGTCCCTACAGTCTCTGGGCAGATTTTGGCACTGTACTCATAAGGAACAGTAAGTAGTTCACTGGTAGAGACAGCAAACACTGTTCTTCCTGAGACAAACTGAGCAGTGTGAAATCATTTTTGTGACGTTGCATAAGCTAAGTAGTACTTGAGTTATATATCTGAGTCCAGGGGCATTTTTAGGGGCAAACATGGTGACTGCCAGGGCAGCTAGTGGAAGTCACAGTTGCATTAATTTAGGTAGCAATATCAGTCCTGTCTTGTGCAAGTATGTCAAAGGAGCCTGTGCCCAGCACCCTCACAGTCATAGTGTCTGTCCTGGCAGCAGGTTGCACTGCAGGCTTTGGAAGACCTAGGACCCACGAGGGGACTGCTGAGCCTATTGGGGGGGAGAACAGACACTAAGCCATGGCTCTTGGGCATGCAAGCAAAGAAAGCTTGGGTACTGACACCCATGGTCAAACCTGTCCAGGCAGGCCCACAATTACAGGGCTAAAAATGTTGAAATTAGGATGTAATTGCATGTAAAATCTTTTGTAAAAAATGCTTCTAGTGCTGAAATCAAAGTTGTATGCTTGGCATTACAGCAGCTGAAAACTGTCTTCCATATTCAAACGCTTTTTGTGCCCTGAAAAAATGGTAGGCTATATAGGACCTGTAAAATGCAAAGCGTGTCTATATTGCCCTTTACAGTTAAATAGTAAAACTGTTTTATATAATTTTAGGAAAGTAATTTTCAAAGAGAGCTGAAAAATAAGTACGTGAAGAGAGAAATGATACCTGGTTTTCATTGCATAGTTTATTTCCTTCACTGATATGTCCTAACTAAAATAAATATATTTTATATAGATATAAATATATTTTTAATTGATAAACGTATACTATATATTATACACAAATTCTACATAGTGTAAAATTTATAATTTTACACTTGTATGAGGTAAGGTATATCACACACAGTATTTGCTGCACTATATAGTACATCCTGCATGTTGTATGTAACACAGTGCTACATACAGTACAAGCTGATATATTCTGTGCTAGTAAATAAATTTGCATTTATATTATACTGCATATATTAGCATCTATATAGAAATAGCAGATTATATTGTCATTTGTTAACCATTACAGGCATATACATCTTCTGGACATACCTGTGTGCCTCATGCAGCTTCTTTCAATACCTCTTTTCAGAACACCTTCTGTAGGAAAGATGATCTTAATTGACTTACTGTTGCTGTGGGCTTCATTGCATTTGGTGTTTTCTAGTCCAAGGCAGAGTCAGAACACAAGCTAGTTGCAGGTATAACAGTGTGGGATTCTGGCCTACAGTCAGCACAAGTTCAGGTACAGGGTGTTAAGTGCCTGCAACCTGCTTAAAGTCACAAAAATGACCATGAGCCCTCAGACTAGAAGTTGATGTATGAATTAACTTTTTATTTGGACTTTGATTGCAGTGAAATAATATTTTTATTATCACTCCTCTATGAGTGTCTGTAGAGAGAAAGGGCTGAAGTAATTTGGTTCTCAGTTGCAGATTGGAAAAAACCCCATTGTCATTCTGCATCTTTCCAGTCTTGATGCACCTTTGCTGTAGGAAGCCCATTATTGAAATTAAAAATATTTAGAGTGGTAGCAATTAATAGTTTCTGAGTGAATTTTCAGAAACTACTAAAGGCTCAGAGCTCTGTGTGCATGTGTGTGGGTTTGTGTTCACTGTATTTTTCAGTGAACTAATAGTTAAGAAGAAATTAAATCAAATTATCTATCATATGTGTATGAAAAGAGCCACCTCTCTGGTTGTTAATTTTGCGTCCAGTTGAGAGATAGATTTTTGTGAGGTTGCATGTTAAACACTATCCAAAACATCCTGTTTTGGTTGTAACAGCTTGAGGTTTTTTTAGTGATATTAACATAAAAGATTTGTAAGTATTATTTTTTCACTAGAGAAAAAGAAAATGCTACAAATGTTGAATACCTGATGGTACTTTCTGTAAGTCTCTCCACTGACTGTTTGGGTAAGTCCCGTACTGGAATAGTCCCTTTTCCCCACATGCCACTTGCCATACAGTTTTAGCTGAATGCAGAATTTTACAGGTCCTCTTCTAAGCTTAGAACTTCTCTGCTACATTGCAGGTTGTGTCTTCTTGTCACAGAGTCTGAATCTAAAGGGTGCATGTTTATGATCATGTGTTGTTCTGGCCTATGTTGGATTACATTCTGATTATGTTCTATTTTTTCTCCACTGATTTTGGTTCCATAAATACACAAGTCAAACTTCTCTCATGTCCATAAGCAGGCTGGTGTGGTACGTATTCTCCTCGTCTCCAAGTGATACACAGGATAATATCATGAATATTATATTGGCAAATCATCTAGGCCACCTTCTCTAAGCTTATATAAACAGCTAATAATTGTCAGCCTGTCTCACTCCACCTTCATTCATACACACATATAGCTCTGTCACTAGCATAAAATTTCGTCCTAGTACTGTTAGTGGAAGAGATACATGTACTTCAAGTTTTGTATAATTAGAATGAGGAATTCTGTGATAATATACAGCCAAAGCATGTCTTTCCATTGAGGTTAGTTTTCTCTATAACCATCCACCATGTCTATTCTAGGCCCAATAAAACTGTTTTCTTTTGCAGCTCGTGGTGACACAGAACACAGCACATTGTAACTACAGGAACAGACTCGGCTGTGAAAGATCTCTATCAGACATCACAGAGAATTTGAGGCAGCTGGCAGTTATCAGCTGAAGCAGTTAGTCAGTAGAACTGTACAAATTGTACTGAAAAGCAATCTGGAAACCTGGGAGAGATAATAAGCCTGTCTTGTAGAAGGGAGGTAACAACTCAGGTAGGTCACTGAGGAGCTGAACTCCCAGATCAGTGCTTTGTCTAATAACACTGAAAATACAGCAGCAGTTCATGCCTGTCAGCTCTGAAGTAATATTCAAGTTGTTGTTGGAAAGGCAGTTTGGCATATTCAGTTATACAAATCATTATTGCAACAGAGTGAAGAAGGATTGCACTGCTGATCGAGGGGTGGCCAAAATCCCGGAAGCAACAGGGCCCTTTTTAAAATTACAGTTGCCAAAATAGAAAACTAGTAACACACCCTTTTTACCATCCATGCTACTTTGTTTATACTGCCGTGCAACCAGTCCTATTCCTGCCACACTGACCACGGTTGTCTGCAGGAAAAGTGATTTTTTTTCTGTGTAATTTATATTTATATTAAAATAATGGAACTATTTTTGTTTTATTTACCATGAGCACAAACAAGAGAGGGAAAAGGCCAATGTCTATGAGTAAAAGAATGTGTTGATTTTAGCAGCTGCATCTCAAAAGAGTCCTAAAGAGTCTTTCTGTTCAAGTCACTCTTATGATTCTTAGATTTCTGACTACAGAAAGTGTGAAATCTTGCATGAACATGCAAGAAAACTGATACCATTTGGTAACTCTTCTTGCTAGGTTCTGATCTCTTGTAGAACTATACTGGTTGTAGGGAGAGAGCATGAGATATTTTTGTGATAGTGGGCACAGAAAAGAAGTTTTTGGCCATTTTCAAAAAAGTGTTATCTTTCCACCACAGAATTGATCCACTGACATCTGTCTATTTTGTTAAACCACTCAGGTGGATCTCAGGAAATAACTGATGCCAGTGTAATATTAATTCTTGTGGAGCTGAACAAAACAAATAAACAAACCCCAAACAACCAACAAAACAAAACAAAACCAAAAACAAACAAAAATTTAAAAAGAGGAAGACTTTTGCTGTGGAATTTACTTTGAAAGATGCTTTTAAAGATCTGTCTCCAAAAATTCTGTCTAAAAAATTCTGTGCATTACACTGAAAGAACATAGAGCATAACACATGCATCAGATTCTTTTACTATATTACTTGCTACAATTACAGTGGCAGTTCCAGTGTTAGTTACTACTGTACAGTAACTAGGAAAGCAACATATTAAATTCACAAAATCCGTTAACAAAATTTGCATGTATCCATGTTGCTGGTTGCAGAAATCATGTGATTCATTTGAATAATGTCTCAGTAAATCTTAAAAAGTAACTGCTGTTTTAATTTTTTAGGTATTGTTCTAATATCTGTTTTACCATGGTACTGGATATGAATTAGTTATGCACATATGTAAATTCTGCTTCTATGTATTGATTGTTGAGGATGTTTTCCTTTCATATCTCATTCTATGACTGCTAAAAGAAATTAACAAAAAAAAAAGGCAAAGTTTTAAAGTTTACAAATGCATGAAAAGTTTTAAAATACCATTTGATCTGTTGAGCCTGATTCATCTTTCCATTATAGTCCTAGTGGTAGATTTTTCTCAGTCTAGAGCCATTTTTTATATCACTTTCTCAGTTTAGATGCAACTGTACAATTGTAAGTTACCATTAGGTTATAAGATTTGCCTAACTTCATTGGATTACAAAACCTCTTACTCTTTTGATGACTTTCTTATTCTTTAACAATTAGACCTAACAGAGCTTCTGCTGGTGCCCCAGGATCACACTGTTTTGCTTTGTTTATTCCACAAAATCAGCAATAATAATTTCTTTTTTCCTATTTACATTTTATTGTCAGTCATTGTCTCATTGTCAGTAATGTCTTTGGATGCACAAGTCTGATACTGAATTGGTATTCAAATATCTACTTCTTGTCAAATAGGTGGGATTCTGCAACAACTTGTGGTTTGGGGTGAGGCTTAGGTGCAGATTGAGACTTCTTAGGCATCTATATGGAAGGGCTCAGGTGTAAACTATATGTAAACTCTTGTTCTAGACAACATGTCAAAGCAATGTGTGAACCCTTCTCAATGCCTTGTCTGCAGATGAACTGCTTTGCTTATGTTTCAGAGGGAACTGAGTTGTTCTCTACGGTCCATCTGGACACAGGCAAAAATTATGGCATCATGTGAAATGTACTGTCAGCTTCTGTCTTGCAGTTCTCTACAGGATGAAATTCCCAGAAACTGGAAAAAAATACATTAAAAAATATATTTTAATCACTAAGTTCCTGAGAAAAAATAGTGAAAAGAACTTCCTTGAGTTTCTCTCAAAGACAAATCAGGATTCTGTAAAATTGTCAGATCTTCACTTGTCATTTGCTGTGACTCGTCACATTGTACAACAGTACTCAAAGCTATTGGCCAGGTAAAGCAATCTTGGATATCTTTGTGTGCCTTTGTTCTGAAAATGTGTATCAATGCACATCTTGGATCTCTCGGGCTTATTCAATGCATTTAAGATTATATAACAAATAACAGGATTATTTGAGTTGGTAACCTGAAATAATCTGACACAGCATTTATTGATGCAGAAGGTTATTCTGAATTTTGTGTCCAAATGTCTTACTTGCTTACTTTACCATTCCATGTAAATAAAATACTTTGCTTTAAACAAACTTTTTTGTTTGTTTTGTAGTGGTTCTATCTACTGTGGAAAGTCATTCATCCCTTATCCTAGAGATTTTTGTTTCTCATAGCACCAACACCACAGGGTTTTTGAGAGCATTGGGTTAATCTGAAGATTTCCAGCTAAAATACTATGGAGCAGGTTAGAATCCAACCACAGAATAACATCAGAAAGCAATAGCAAAGGACACAGTCCCAGTTATGGCCAAACTAAAGTTGCACATTGTGGCTACTGCCCCAGGTACAGAGACAGAGCCTAGACAGCTGCAGAGCAGTGGCAGCCAGCCAGCATGCCTGGATAAAGGAAGATAAGGCCAAAAGGAGGAGGGCTTAAATCTCAGATATTAGCTGCTCTAATATAGAATGAATGAAGCTATATAAGAACCTTACCCAGAAAAGAGCTGGAACAGCTAGTTTGAAACAAAGTCCTTGAAGTTTCTTGTGCAACTTTTCAAATAGAAATTATCATAGCCAAAGTATTTAAAAATACTAGATTTTAAGATGCATTTAATTCTAAAAATTTGTTTATACTAGGTACATCATAAAAAAATCTTTGCCCTCAAATACATCATACACCCAGTAATTTTTTTTTTTTTAATATGAGGCCATTACATTGAGGCTGTGACTTCACAAACACATTACAGTTTATGCAAAGGTAATCCTGGTTTTCCTTCTTTGGCTGGGAATTAGAATCTGTTATCCCAACCATACTGTTTTTAGTATCCTAACTAACCCACTCTTCATGTGGGCTAGTTAGGATACTCTGCTGTGTCTTGTGTACTTTAATTGTTCTTTCAACAAACAAAAACTATTTATGAAAGCTCTGCTTCTCTCTGAAAAGTACATTTTTCAAATGTAATATGTAAGCTGTGTTTTCTCTGCTGGCTGAAAAAATTATTTTCCCATTCTATTTATAAAGGATATTATTGCTTTACCGGATAGTTGCCGACCCTGACACAAAGATATGGCAGTTGAAAAACAGGCAATTAAATAGCTCAAAATGAGGTAAAGAAATGCAATTCAAAAATATCTACATAGAGAACCCATAGCTGTCTGCAACTCTCCCCATTACTCTGTGTAGGTAGCACTCAGGATTAGCTATGGAAATAAATGTCAGAACCAATCCTCCAAAGCTTTTCAATTTTCCAATATGAAAATATCCTGTAGAACTGTGGTGTGGTATTGGATATGGAACAAATTGTTTGGGTTTTTTTTATGTTAATAAATTTTTTTCATTAATGTCTTTTATTATATTTTAGTTCATCTGAGCTTTATAGCATGTATCTTTTTTTCCTATTATATAAAAAATCTTTCCTGATAAGGACATCCCTTCTGAAACCACTTCTTAAAATAGACTAGCTCGATGCTGTGGATAGTGACATTGAAGAAAACCAGTGAGATGCAAACAAATTCTTTCAAGGCTGGAATTGATGCCTGTATACTTTAGAAATGGTTTGACTCATTAGTAGATTAATAGGCTGCACAGAGAGCTGAATCTTTGAAAGAAGTCAGTGAATTAAGGGCAGACTATTACCCTGTAGCTCCCATTAGCCTGCACATTTACCATCTAGATCTACAGATATTTCTCTCCCATACAAATCACTGGAATAATGGGTATAGGTTTTATATAAAATTGTCATGGCCATAAAATGGAATGTAGGAGCATTTTACTACTCCTGCAGTTAGAATGGCCATAGTGTTCAAATACAGCTTTGTCAGGTTTTTTTATTCTGAAGAGCCCACCTGTTCACCAATCTGGGGTAGCTGAACATCACAAACTTAGTTTTCCTGATATGAATTTTTTTTTTTTTCAGTAATAATTCATTTTTTTGCATGGCAAAGTACAGTTTGACAAATCTGATAGAAAATATATCTGCTCTTGGCCAAGGGTAAAGGTATGGCTAAGTGGACCTATCATCTCTGATTGCAAAGATAAAGGTTCCTATCCTTTATCTTTCAAACAGTGATCAGTTGTGGTGACAGACACAGTGAAATATAGCAGCCCCTTCCAAAGGGCTTACAGTGTTCTCTGTGTTCAGCAAGGTCATAAGAAAGGTCAGCAAGGTCATTCCACATTAAAGAGTTTCTCCATGGGGAGGAGCCTTTGCTAGTGGCATTTTGAGTTTCAGTTACTCTACATGAGATTCATAAAACCCAAATGAAACTTGCAAAGTAGTAGCTACATTGGAGCTAAGTGTCTTGGCTTATTCTCAGTGATTAGAAATAGGATACACCTAATTTCATCAAAAAGATCTAAAATGGGTCAAGGGAATTGTGTTCTGGAGCTACTGTCTCTATTGACTATAAAGACAAGCCAGTGTGTTAGTACAAGGGTAGCAGAGGCAGTTCAAAAATCTAAAGGTAAATGAAATTTCTTTATTTCTGACTTCTCCCTCATTTGCATAGTGCCATCCTTTTTAATGTGAAAAGAAAACAGATTTATCATACTGCCTTTAGCTGATTTTTGACTGCTCATTATATGCACTCTATGTTCTATAGTGCAATAACTTATTACAGACTTCAAATTTTGGGTGATACTTCTCCACTACATAAGCACATTATTAGTTAAACTGCAGAAAATAAAACCAAAAAGCCATGTTATGCATGCTAACTTATGAATATCCAGGGTAATAGACTTTTTTCTACAATCTTCAACAATGACAAAAATGGAAAAGATGAGGATTGCAATATCATCCCTAGATTTATTTTAGATGCAATGAGAGAAATTTCAGCCTGGTCCTGCCTGCCTACCAATGTATGCACCTAAACATAAAGACAAAACTTTGTTGGTCAGTTCACTTAACTGCAGGTTGCTCGAGTACTCCAGAGTTGCTAATGTCCTCCATTTGAAAAGTGTGCTTTGAAAGGATCCTGTAGTATGGATATAATATCCAATAGAAGGTATAAAACAGCCCAGTTTTTCTGCATTTGTAGTTTGTGTAAGTTATAATGAATCTTCTTATAGGTGATGTGAAGCCCCATCAAGCTTTGCAGGAGCAGGAGTGTTTTATCCATTGACAAGCCCAAAGCTACTGCTAATGAACCCAGGCCAGGAAAGTAGCTACCACAGACCAGCTGGCAGCTGAGCTGGAATATTCATGGAGAAGATATTTTTGGTGTGTGCAACATCTCTTTGCTGAGTGTTTTCAGACTTGCCACAGGTAGAAATATTCAATGTTCAGCTATTTTCTGCTTTGATAGGAAATACTGGTGTTCGGTGAGTTTTTTCTCTCACATATGACAGCTATATTCTCTGTTTCTTATAGACTCCATAAAAAATCAGCTAACCAGAGTTACAAAAATACAGAAAAAGAAGTAATATTCATTTAAAAACCCTGCCTACCAGTCTTCTGGTAGTCATATGGATCATTTAGAATTGTCAGATAAAATAAGGCAATGACACTCAAAGGGGAGGAAATTGGATGTATATATAATGAATTCAATTTTCATTCATTTCTCAGTGAGAATTTTTAAAGGGGAGAAAGTTGGGAAATTATAGTCATGTTTTGAGTGAACACAATGAGACTGATTTCTTGTTTATAAACCAACACTCATGTTTTGTTAAGCATATATGACTATACATTAATTTTTTATCTTAGGGAAGTGTGTTTATTTAGTACTTTTGTCATACATTTCTGTTATTATCCTGAACAAAAGGGGTGAAGACAGTGTGGCTTAAAACCATTAAAAAAATGCCACCCAAATAAACAGCTCACCATAAAAAAAATAATCCAAAAGTTCTGATGGAGAAAATATCTTTCTGTATTGGAGTAATATTTGGGGTAATTTATTGGTGTTTTTCTGAGTAGTTCGTTGTGATAAGGGTGTGGTAATTATTTTTATTGTGAATGAACTCAGAAGTGTTCCAATTAGCAAATGAATGGTTTTCTAAATCTTAATAATCTTAATAATGAAATATCAGTTAGTGATTCTAATATTACTTGTGACAGATCTCAGCAATAACAGAGGAATATAGTTTTCAATTCATCTGTGTAATTCAGTGCATTTATGTCAATGAGACTGATTATATGTTATGGCTGTGCAAAAAAATTGATTTTTTAATTTAGCTTCCAAATTAAGCAATAGAAATATTTTTTGTTCTGAAAAACAAGTGTTTTGCGGTTGGTCTTTTTTTTTTTTTTTTTTTTTTTTTTTTTCCACTTTAGTTCCCAGAATGATGAAAAAAACCCCACTTAGTTGGAAAGTGAAGTGTCTTGTGGCCTTGTATAAACAATCTTTTTGAAGCACAGGTAAGAAAAAGCAAAGAAGATGGACCAGATCCAGACAAGCTGCTGGAGAAAGCCAAATCTTTCTTTCTGTTTGAGTGTTATAACATCCATTTGCACTGTGCACCTTAGGTTTAGTTTTCACTTCAGCTTACAGGAATTAAATCTTAAAATTCTCTAATCCTAAATGCCAAGCTGCGAATGGTTTTGAAAAGAGGACAGTTCTACCAGAATTAAGAGAAGCCTCATCTCCTCTCTTCTGTGTCATTGTGAGAATATCTATTAACCCCAGGAGAAATTAATAATTTAAACTAGGAAATAAATGGTTTCATATTTCTACCCTCAGTCAGAAAGAGAAGAAGGCTGAGTTCAGGCAAGAACCATAACAGGTGGGATGTGGAGCGTGTGAAGGCTGGGAAATTTATGGATAGGATATCCACATGTTGGGGATACTCCATTTTATATGACACATCACTGAGTCAGAGAGACCTTGATAATATGGGGTTCAGAAAACCTTTCAAGAACCACTGGATTTAAAAGCACTAATAAAATACAACAGGGTTAAAGCTAAAAATGCTCTCCCATTTCTGCTTTGTACCCTGAAGTTAGGATGCTAACCTAGGATCTGTGAGAAAGCTGGGAGTTGACTGATGGACTGCCATATTTTGTATGAATGTAAGGAGCAATAGATTAAACAAGCATAATGATAGTCCTACATTTGTGTGTATGTAGTTAAATTTTGAAAATTCTGGTAATGAGCACATTGGCTTGATCTCACATCATTTTGAAGGGACTGAAAATGCATTTTGAGGAAGAATTTATATTTTGTCAGATTATCATCATCATCATCTCTACTCATGTCTCCTCATCTGATATCAGCTTTAGATACAGTCCTTCAATGGATGAAGATGGAGCATAAATCAAATATACCATTGGGAACACTTAACACAATAAGGGTGTTTGATATGGAGTATGTTTCATTTTACTAAATTACTACAGTTACAGGAGAAGGGGGAAGAACTATTTCTAGTTTATCAAATGCACCAAGTGTTGGATATACAGAATAAAAACATTTGACTTTAAGAATTGAAAAGCTTAAATGTAGATTCAGGAAAAAAAAAGAGAAGATACTGATGCATTGCAAATTTGGAACATGACTGTATGAAAAAGGGCAATTTGCAAATACAGCAGTGGCTCCCTCTATTCCTCTGCTTATGGGGTGTGGTGACTTCTTGACTCTATTTGGACAGATTTTGTTTTCTTTGTCATGTATCTCAGCATTTTGTAGACTGAAGAAAGGGACATCAACCAGAATTACATCAGATCCTATTTTCTGCCGTGTTATTACCTCCTTAATACAAAGTCTTCTTTCTCTCTGTCCCACCTTCACATATACACTTACACACAGAAAATTAAGAGTAAATGAGTTTTCATAATCTGATGGTTTCAGTTTGTGAATGAGATTAGAGCCTAAATTAAATCCAAATTAGTAAGAGGAAATGAGGCCATTTTAACCTATTTGTGCTATATAAACTTAATTTAGAAAGAAGGAACATGAATTATGTAAATTATATTTGTCTAAACTAAAGTTACTCTTGATTATGCAGTTCTGAAGTTTCTTGGGAAGTCATGAAAGTGTCTTACTGAGAACCTAAAATATCGTGGAGAGGAAGTGTGCATGCACAATACTATCAGAGGTTTCTTTCTGTAAGCCTCAGAAAGAGGATTTCAAAGGATACTTTTGGAAATCAAGTTCAATTTTCTGCTATTTCTGACTACATTTTTCCAATCATTTTTAAGATTTGGACATCTACATTAGAATAAACTTTCCTTCCCAGACTTCCTCATTATTCTTTTCCCAGAGCTCCTCACTCCAAATGAATGCATTTTAGAGCTTCTCTTATCTGATAAGTGTTAGGATCTCTTTCTACTGAAATGGGATACAGTAGATATATTGGCCACATCCAAGGTTTCTGTTTACTCTCCTGACTCACATATTTATCTTTACCTTATTTTGACATTGCTTTAAAATTAAGCTCCGAATCAGCTTTTTGAATATATGTCATCTTTTTTTATTCAAGCTTCAATTTGCTCCCTGTAATTATTGACCTATTACCTATGTCTTGACTCAAGAAAGGATAAAATTTTTTCTTTCAAAGAACTCATGATGTAAATTTATGAGTGAAATATTCTCTTTCACTGCACTAGATACTTAAATAAAGCTGTCCATTAAGAAGTGTATTAACACAAGCATTTTCTTCAATCTATGGAGTTTACCCTGGTTCTTAATTGAGGCCATTCACAACAGTAAGCAACCACTGATTTAGCAATAGTCTTGGGATGTCTCATGCAGAGAGCTATTTTTGAAACACACCATAAGAATTCTGCCAAATGACTCTCTTTCTCTCCAAAGCTGATCAACTTTTGCTGCATTTGCAAAGGCCAGGCAGATTCTCTCCCTGCACTTTTTTCCCCTGCAACTTCCTACACAAACCAAGAATATAATTCTTAACTCCTTCAGCACTGAGTTCCCTGCTCCCTACAGCTATTCTAATTCAGATAGAAGCTTTTATATTATTTTTATGAAGCAATGCCTTTTCCTAAGACCTTTAAAAGTGATTTTCTGTGATGTGCATAGACTGAATTTTTGGTTCTATGGTTTCCATACCTGAAACTGATCAAAATGTTTCAGAAGACACATTCTCTTTCTGGTATTCTGAATCTGGAGATATCTTTTTCTGTCTAAAGCTTTGTAGTAATACATACGATTGCAGAATTATTTTGTCTTGAAAAAAACTGCCTTCTCTACATGAACTCCATTATGTTTTTGAAACCTAAAGACTGTTTCCCAAAAGATCTAGTGTAGAAATGGCTTGTTGGACAGTCTCATGAACTGGCAGGAGAGAGCTCAATCTATGACAACACACAACTTCTTCCTTCAGAAAACATTGCCTAGAAAAAGTGTGATTACTTGTCGCACTGTTTAGAGGGTTGGAGCATCGTGGTGGAAGGCAATATACATAGGTTTAAACTCTCCCTAGATAATTTATGAACATCACATTTAGTGTAGTGTGGAGTCCATTCAGCCACTCAATGTAATATCCAAGGTCTGGCTTTGGCAAGAGAGACTAGCTACCCCTCCTGCCTGAGGGGATACTTCCCATGTGTTCTGTACACAATGGTCTGTTCGGTGCTGCCCCCCTCAGTGACTGTGGCCGTGTGGCTCCTTCCCCCTCGGTGTCTCCATTGGCTTCAGGTCAATCCCCTTACCTGCCCTTTGCCCTGCCCCCAGACCCTCTGCTTAAGGGGAGATGGGGGTGGGGTTCATTCTCTCTCCTCTTGGCCTTGGCTCTCTTCACTTTCTTCTCCCATCCCAGCTCAGGGTAGGGGAGGAGAAATAAAATGGACTCTTACGCTGAACAACAGAGACTTGTCTCGTCTGTTTCCCTGCCGGCGCCTGTACCTCCCTGGACACAATAGGCACTGTTGCCATGCGATGCAACAGTGTAGGATTAAAACAAAATAATAATGCCAACAACATTATTCACCCACTAGGAAACCTATCCAAAATTAACATTTCTAGCTGGGTGCTTTGGATATTACTGTCAGCCCCAAGCTAAATTATAGTTTTATTGGGAGGCAGTTTGCTTGAGATATGAAAGCTGTGGATTTAAGCTTGTTGGAGTTGAAGGGAAAGACCTAATTCTCTACAACATATACACTATATAAACATATTTATATAGTGAGCTACATTCAAAGGGTAAGCAGCATCAGATGTGCTTTGAAAGAGTTGAGCCCTTCTTGATTGTTTATGTGTTTAGCCTAAGGAAAGAATTTAGCACCAAGGTCTTAAATGCTTAGTGAAGTCTCTTTAGATTAAAAAAAAAAAAAATAAATAAATAAAAGGAAAACTGATTAGCCAAACCCTTCATATAAATTCTATATCCCTCCAGGCCTTCATACTAAAAATACGTGACCCATAAATAGCTAAGCCTTGACAAGGTTAGTGACTTCCTGTATCAGCAGTAACATTGACCTGCATCTTCACCCCTGCAACAACTAGTGACACCTCCTACTTGTAACAGCCAGGGAACACCCTTCAGCTCTAGACAACTGACACAGACTGGCCACAGCCACATAATATGCTTAGCCTGGGGCCTGTGCCTGAGATCCAAATATCCTTGGATCCAAATATATAGTAATGACTTTTAATTTTCTTTATATTTCAGTTAATATGTTTGAAATAATGAAAGAATGTTGAAGCCCAAAATGTTGTTTTCAGAGCTTGTTACTGAGGGTGTGTGTTACAGATTCTGAGGTGTCATAGACAGGACTGGTGGTGTATTCAAGGTAGAAGGCTTGCTGGAATAGTGCTGGAGATGGTAGTAGGTTAGTAGGGGATTGGAGGGTGGAGAGAGCTCTGGCTGGGGGAATGGCCCTTGGTTCTTGCAATGCCAAGCATTTTCCAGAAGAATTAGAGGGTACACGTGAAAACCATGCCAGAGAGTATGTAAATTATTAAGCAATATGAATGGTTGAGTTTGGGGTTTGAGCTTGCTCTCTAGTCATACTTTATTCAGCAGTGTAGACAAAGACAAATGAGATAAGGTTTTACTGCTGGGGTCATTTTCCCCTAATCCAATAAGTGTTCAAACATGAGGAGGTAAGGAGACAGAAGGAGATAACATAAGGCTGGTTTCAATAACAAGGACTGGTCAAAGGTAGCAAAAAAGGACTTCACAACTGAAGTCAACTATTCTTTTACCCTCTGCTATGTATAGACGTTTACCAGATTTTTCTAGAATGGGTATGCTGCAGCGACACCAGTTCAGAAATGGAAAGTAAAAGAGGAAACTACACCACAGAGGTGCAAAGAAAGAACTGTGAATGTTTTATAAACCCAGAACTACAGAAGTGAGTAAAGAGGAGCTTTAAACATGACTTTCATAAACCCAACATAATGCAATGACACCTTAATCCTAGGCCCACAATAGATGTTTGGAGGGACCATTGACGTCACTTCTATAGTATCACATTTTTTTCAGGTATTGTTTTAAATAGCAGTTCCAAGTAATAAATTAGTCTAGAGATACATCAGTAAAACAGAATTCTTGAATTCTTAATTCTTGAATTTCAAAAAGGAACTGATACATACATCTTTGGACAACCCTGGTATCAAAATCTATTTCTCTTTAAAAATTATTCAAATGGATATCATCCTTTGGAACATTTTGAGACAGTATGTCTATCAAGTTCAATAAAATGAGAAGTATGCAGATACATTCAAAATATAAACATGGAAATATGGCAGTTTATTTAATTTTTTATAGATTTTAATGTTATCACTTAATTCTAAATGATGATTTTGTAGCTTTCCAATTTACTCAAATCCCTACTATTAGTATAATTTGTGAGTCTTTGGCTGAAAATTACTGTAGTTAATTTTTTAAGGGCAACAGAAATGATGTGAGATTTTGCAGTTGACAGGTTTCTGAAACAAATAATATGATGCATAAAAAAATTTCTAATTATTAATTACAATAACAGTAATTATATTACAATTCAGTTGTAATAGTGTTTTTAAAATGCAGAACACTGTTACTGTTTCTTGAAAAAAATCTTTTATTGTAATTTTCCTCATAACACTCCATGCTGATGGTTTTGTGATACATTTATTTAAAGGAATGCTAAATCACTTTTTAAAACATTATGGGTATCAGTTACACAGTTACACTATTTATTTCAATGAGACAAATTTAATGCTGTGACTACATCCTCAACCAAGCGCACTGACTGCAGTAAAAATGTGGATCTGTAAAGGGCTGAGCTGGCAGGTCATTCTCCATGCAGTGCTTTTACCTTTCAGTTCCAGTATGATTTTTGAGACTTAGAGTGAAAGGTACTTCACAGAATAATGGCCTGAAGTGAAGAAGAGCTGATCAAGCCTTTTGTCATTGAAAAGTAAATCATCAGCCTGCCGGTTTTAGAATCTCATGGACATGGCTTTATAGTGTCTCTCTGAGAAATATTATTTCTAATTTTTCAAGGTGATAAGCAAATCTGTAGGAAATGTTTGCTGAAAAATCAAGATCCCAAGTTGGGAAGGAGGGATAAGATATAACTGTAACACATTTGACTCCTTTGATGATTCCCCCACTATAACTCTCTCTTACTTCTGGCAGGAGCACTAACGTATTATTTTTTAGTGCACTGACAGCCATATAAAGCTGCAAAGGTACTGAATCAAGTACGTTATTTACTAGCAAAGATGACAGTGGAAAATCTTGAATGACATCTCTATGCTCTTCATTACCATCTAAAGATGAAGATCTGAGAACAAGTCTGCCATAAGGGCTTTGTACTGTAAGGACTCCTTCAGAACAAAGCCCAAAGGGCTGCAATCATGTACTGAGGAGCCTAAGAAATCCAGATCTCCTTTGTGACTAGGAGAAAAGATGCTATACTGCATCTTCCAATGGCCAGCTACAAGCACAAATCCCAATAAACTTAAGTGGAGTGTGTACACACTGTGTTAAAGGGTTTTTAAACTGTCTTGCTTAAAAATATCTCTGATCTGCCTAGATGAGATGATGATGATCAGCCTTAGCCACCCAATCAAGTAATTTATTAAGAGCAAGAATTTGGTCCAGATTCTGCTTGCTATTGTTTTGTGAGTTGCTGTCCTGGAGACTCTAAATCCTGAGGAAACTAAATTAATTTCCTCAACTGTCTGCAGTTCTCTACCTCATTCAACAGTGACAAATATTGGCCCTATGTGCTACAAAGCCACCTTTTTTTTTTTTCCTTTTATGAAAGAGATCCATCTTGGAACTAAACAACTTGCTGTCAGAGTTCTTTATTTTTGTTGTTGGGCTGATGTGATATTTTCAGACAGCAAGAGTGACTGGCCTGTACTGCAATCAGGCATTCTCTACAGGTGGTATTATTTGACAGTGAAACTGGGAAAAGCTTTCTCTGTCCTTGCATCTTAAAAGGCAGGGAACATGTTCAGATGAAGTAGACAAATACAATTGTGGATGAAGCAAAGAGGCCAAAATGCATTGACAAGGACTGGAAGGGGTTGATGTAAGCTTTGGTGACTACATTTTCTTTGCATTAATCCTCTTCACCAAGGAAAGAATGCACTTCATACAAGAGATTGATTCAAGGTGTTTGGGATACTGTGGATTCCTCATCAAGACAAATGTGAATAATTTTTGTGAGAGAGGAATAAAAAGGAAAGGCACAGCTCAACATCAGAGAAATGTTTCTCTGAGAGGCAGAGAGCCACGTTCAGTGTTGTTTTCCTCTTGTGATTTAGTGCAGAAATTAAAATACTGGTCTCATTCTGCGTTTAAGAGCAGAAATCCTATTTTTAGAAAGAACAATGAAATGCAATTGGTATTATGTATAATTGTATAGAAAAGCCTAGTTGCGCAGTAGCTGTAGTTTATTTAAGTAACAGCCATATTTCCAAGTTACTGGGAATGAATATCTAAATGAAGATATTTTCCATGATGACAGAAATGTTTCATGCTTAATTTGCAAGTAGCTGTGGTAAAAAAACTGGCATTTTTCCCGCTGATGTGGCTGGATTCTTGTAGCATTCTTTTGTTAGCTAGTAAATCAACTGAACAATCTATCAAACATCACAGGCTTTTTTTATAGTTTATGGTCATAACCAAGGAAATCCTTTCAATGGATGTCTCTCAGTAAATAAAGGAGTGGCCATCTTGACTTCAGAAATATAAGACAAAGCTTTTGTTTGTTTCTTCAGTAAGATAGCTACATTCTACAAATAGCCTTGATCTTTCTCCTCAGAGATAATACATTTACCTTTATCTTCTAGAATTTCCTTATTTAGTAACTTAAATTTGAATTTCATTTTTAAGGAAAAAGTGTACAGGAACTTTAATGGATAAGTAACGGATGAATCCACATTTATTGAATAAAATTTAAAAAGTATAGAAATAGGAATTTATATTGATGAATTGCCTGATTTTTCTGATTAACAATTTCTATTCCCAAGGTTGTAATTTCTATCACTATAAACTTACATTAATTAAATAATTATATAATTATAGTTTGTAAAATTGGTGAATGTAAAGTTTCATGTTAAGCTCTATATTTTCTTGCATAGCTTTTTATTAGCATGTTTTGTAACATGGTAATGGAGCTTGATAGTCATAAAAATAGTATTATGACAGATGGATAATTAAACAAACAAACAAACAAACCTAAACAAAAAACTAACTGAAAAAAAAAAACCCTAACAAAAGCAAAAAACTAAACCAAACCAACCAACAAAAAAAAAACAAACCAAGGAGCAGTATTTCATAGTATTGAATTTGAATAACCATTTCAAAACAATTTTTTTCTTTTATTTATTAAGTATTTCCACACAATAAAAGTTCACACTCATCAGAATGAATGTTAAAAATCTGCTGATGAAATTCAAGACTGATAATAGCATAGAAATGCAAATAGAAAGTAAAACAATTTTAGCTATAGATGCAATCGCGTGCATGAATGTAATTTTTTCCACATGAAAAGAGATCTAGGGAGGTTTTTGTGGTCAGCTCCCTGACAATCTGAGTTTTGTATAGAGCAAAGCAGGGAACATAAATATCCTAATGTGCAAAAGCGGTATGAGCAGATAGCAACTCTTCTATTAATTTCTGAAAATACAAACACATAAAAACCTCCAAAACTATAAAAAGCATGGAGGAGGGTGTATGGCATAATAACAGGTAAAAAACTGCTTAGGACAATGAAAAGTCAAATTAAGATTTTTTTGTGTTTCAAATTCTGGTTGCTTTCCCTTCAGAAATATAATTTCCAGAGCATGTGCTTTGCCTGTTTTTATCAAAAGGGCATAAATTTAGCATATTCTAGGATGCTCTTTAGGATTGTATGTAATTTTTCTAACAAAGCGTTTGAAATTTAGACACTACATTTATTCTTAGCTCTCCACCTTAGCTATGCCATCTAATCAACAGGGAAAAACAGATGCTACAGAAAAGTTTCAGCTCACCTTAATAAAGTGATCCAAGATCGCTCCAATGAGTTGCCCTTGAGGAGTCTAGTTTCATCCATCAGTTCTAAAGGTGGCTTAGAGTGTCTTACTCAGCTACAGTAGTAATGTGCTGCTGTTATTTCTGCCATACGTATTTCTGCCACCTCTTTGGCCCACAACACTGTCCTAAAGAAATCCTCTATAATGATGGAAGATTGATCAGCTTTCACTTCACTTCTGAGGTAGCTAACTTGTCACAGACTATTGGCCATTATTGTATCATAAAGCCTTTAACTGAGGAGAAATCAGCTAGTTAGCAGTTTAAAAAAGAAAAGCCTGAAAAAACCCCAAACAATCAGTTGGGGCTACTGATTGAACACACTGCTTCTAGCACAAGCACTAGCAAGGAGAGAGGAGAGTTTGCATGCTGTATCCACTGCTTACCTCTCTGCAATGTACACTTATTTGTAAAGCTTCTACTGGTTCAAGAGTAATTAGTAATTACAGAAGAAAAAAAAATTGGAGTATGATGATTTAAATGGAATGGGAACCCATGAATTACTAGTAATATCTAGCAGGTCATGAGTTAGCAAAATAGTTTTTCAATTTCCTTGCTGCCTCTCCTACCCTTGGAAAAAATCCGAGTGCTTAAATCTGACTGCAAGGAATTGTTTGTTAAGATGTAATTAGGGTCAAAGCTAGTCGTAGCCAAAATATTGCAGTGTATATGTCCATATGAATTTTCTGCATGATTTTATCACTTTTATCAGATTTAAGGCTGTAGTATTTTCAGTTTTATTGTTACCTGAGAAATCCATTTCCAGTATAGTTTGTTCATGACACTGCTCACCCCATTGTAAGCACATAAAGTTTGTCCTTCAGGCACTGCATAACCTTCCTGTCAGTTTTTGGGATGATTTAATAAAATTGTTGTTGACTTTAGCATGCTTAATGGTCTGGAACATTTTGTATTTACAATTTGCATATTCCTGATGAAAACACTGTGAGGTATTTCACTGTCAGCTGTTTGCCAGTCAGAAACATCACCTTGCAATATTTGGACAGAAGAGCATTTTTTTCTCCAGGTGCCCTTATTACATGTTTTAGCTTCTTCCTATTTTTTGCTTAGCATTGAAGCTGATGTGAAATGAGGTGGATAAATATGCCTTCTCTTGTATATTTTTGCACAAGTCAGTAAGGCGGCAAACCTGAACCTTCTATGTTTAGTAGCACAAGTCCAACTTAAAAAGCAGGAGTTTGATGAGGTTCAGTGAAAGCACACTCGTATATTAAAGGAGGAAATAAAGGTATCAGGACTAAGTGCAGATTTAGATACAGGAGACTATTCAATAGAATTAATGAACATTATCCTTTTCTTTTTAAGCAGTGAATGTAAGAGTTATTTTATTCCAGGCCATTATTATTGCCTGTATCCAGCATGAACTGTGGAAAATGTACAGTGATTTGCATTTTATAAAAGAGAAGTTATGTTTGTGTTAGAATTAGAAATATGAAATATGTAGTTATTTCATTCTTGGAGTATCTCTGTTGATATGGCAACTATTATATTTGATTTTTGTTAAGTAGGAAAGATCATCTTTCATATTAATAAATGTCTTGCACTTTTACTTTGTAATGAGACAAAATGCCTTCCACAGCAAGTTTGGTTGTAGGTTTGGTCAGTAGAAGTTTGCCCTATTTAACATCATTCTTTCTGGGAATTCTCTATCATCAGGTTATTACAGAATGCTATCATTTGGGGTTTTTTTTTGTGACATTAGTAGCACTGTGTCAGTACATATGACATCAACACTGGAGTTAGGGAAAACAAAAAAAGCAAATACATTTTTTTTCTCTTCCAAGAAGATAGTGCACTGTCATGGATTCAGAGCTAAACTTTTGGGCAATCAGCAGAACATAAGAGGATCATTCTGAGGAAACAGTTTATTGCCAAGCTCAAATCAATCAAAATAATTTGAAATAACATACATTCCAGATTTTTCTTTATGGAAATGTTTTTCTTTTCCAAGGTAAGACCTGTTCATGCTGTATTTGCTAATTTTTTTTTTAATGTTATTGCCTCTTCTCTCAAATTACTACCCAAAACATGAGACAATTATGCAAGCAGAAAAGGTCTGCTGTTTAAGACAATCACCTGGCAAGTACAAAGGGCAGGTCAGTTCAGAAAAGCCTCCACATTTTTAGTAAATATCAGACATGTTCTTTAATTTAAGGATCCCTTTTCAGGCTCAGGTTGTGTTTTTATCCACAACCCCCATTGGGAGGTTCAGTGCTTAGTCAAGAGGCCATCACATGCCTGGGTGGCATAGCTCATGCTGAGTTTGATCATCTTGTAAGTACAGGATAGTTAAACCTTTCCTGTGATCTTGATTTTCTTAATATTTTTTAGGAGTTTTCTCTGAACACCTGACATTCCCACCTATTTTTCAAGCATTTTTTTCATATCCATATGAAATGGCCACCATTCTTCAACTTCCTATCATGCAAATCTGCCTAACATTCCCATTGAAAAAACAGACTGAACCAAAACAGTTTTCGCCCAGGTCCTATGTTAAACTGACAATTATCCTTACTTGAATTAAGTTACCCTTAACTGAATTCTAATAATTCTTTCTGTCCTTGACAGATTGCTCCATGTCTACAACATGTGCCTCACAAGCATGAACAAAAGTTGGTTGACAGGTGTTTTCTTCTCCTTCCAAGGAAAAGGACAGGCAAGGGAGGAACATAATTTAAAATACATCTCTTTAGAAGGAAGTTTACACCTCTAGTCTTGAGTTAAAGAACCAGTTAAACAGCTGAAAGACATGTAGTCCAGAGCTCTGCCTGTTGTCATGGGTTGTATGTGTGTGTTTACATGTTACAAAAGAACAATACCTGTTTTAAAGACCTTTGGTTCTATCATGTATTTCCTAAACTGGACACACAGGTAGTTTCAAAAAGAAATAATAGCTGTCTTGAAAATATTCAGTTCCTTAGCCTTTGATAAACTGCATCAATTCAACAACTTTTCCTCTGTTTTTCTGAAAATTATTATTAGCAAAACTGAAAGTGAAAAATGAGTCTGTGACAAATAAGGTCAGACTTGCTCCTAAATATAATTTGTTCTTATCATGCTGGTATTACTGTTATGTCTATTGTGACATTTCTATGAATAAATAGTTCATATTATAAGAAGATCTATTTCCATTCCAAGTGATGCTTTTTCATTTTTTCCCTAGAAATATTCAACCAGAATGTGATTTACAAGTGTTGCCTAGTTTTCATATTGCAGGGTCTTTTTTTCTATTATATCCTTACATATACACATTAATACATATATAAGCATACATATATTCATATATGCTTTTCCACAGTTTTGAATCTGTCAATTTGAATTATGAAATCATAAAACTGCTGCAAACAGAGCAAGCAATTCTTATTGCATCAAAAAGACTCAATGTACAAACTTACGATGATTATAAGAACATTTCTCTACAGTGAAAAGATTCCTAATTCAAATATTAAGTTACAGTGACAAAGTCCCCTTTACAATGTATCTTTATGTACTTCTTCAATCTTTCATAATCTCACAATTCCATGAAAATGCTGTCAAAGAAACAAGTGCAGTATATTTTTAGGTAACCCTGGAATTGCTATGTGTAGAGCTCAGAAGCAGACCAAAGGAGTTATATAGAAGTAAAAGAGAAAGGAAATCCTTATGTTCCTTCCACATATGAGACTCTAGGAAGCATATCCTTGAATGAGTGAGAAAATCAAGCTGCAGTGATTAGACATCAATGTTACTTTAGAGCTACTGTAGATGAACAGAATTTCTGTAAGCCAACAAGACCCACAACCACTTCAAGCATGCAGGTATAATTGCAGAGAAAAAAACTGTACATAGACTATTTAGCCTTTTGCCATCATGTAAGTCATTCTTCTGTTTTCCAGTTCTGGGTGGTGAATGTCATATTCTTATAGAGATTCTTATGGAATTGCAAAATTCCTAAGCAATTGGGTTTTGTGTCTACCTGCTCTTATAGAGAAATAGATCCATTCCTCTAAAAAGGTTTACTGGCTTTTTCTTACATAGGAAAACATTGCATTTAACAGGATAAACATTACATGTTTACACAGATGAATAAATATTTTACAGGGGAAATATTAGAAAAGTTTTCCATTGAGATGGTCTAGAATAGTTGAAAGACATTTACATTTGTAGCATCCTCTCTCTTAGTGAGTGGAAGGGATTGTAATAGTGTCAATTTACTGCTGATAAATCTGTATTCTTTGACAGAACTCCATATGCTGTCAAGAGAAAAAAAGTGGCTCCAGAGAAATATTTTTTATCATCTGAAGTTTTCCTTTGTGTGTTTGTTTGGGCATTCTTTTCATTTGTTTTTTCTTGGTTTTGTTTAAATGGGTTGTTTGTTGGGGTTTTTTCCCACACAGAAATTCCTTAGCAATAGAAAGAGTAACTCTGATGCTAATGAGGATTTCTATACTGGCAACAGAAAATATAATGGTGTCAGAGTGCCTGTTCTGATCATGAGTTTCCTAGGGGACCGGTATGAAATTAACCTAGTTAGCAGTCACAGACAGTGCATAGCAGACTCCCCTAAAATTCCCTTTTCAATAAAAGCAGCTTCATCCCTAGGCAATATCACTGGGTTCCATAGGAGATATGAAAGCCAAATGCATTGGGAATTTTGTTGTTGAAATATTTTTTAGCAAAATATTGGTATTTTTGTTATTATTATCTCTCATAAGTGAAGATTAGGCCATCTTTCAAGTAGCAAATTATTCTATACCATCTCACATTCATTTTTATGATATAATTTAAAATTAAGAATTATATCAAGAGTTTGACATAGAATGAATTTTTTAATTCCTTTTTTTGTTTTTAATTTCTGTCCTCAGGCAACAGTAAATAATAGAGTTCAACACTGAGTTCCCCACTGGATTATTGCAGCATACTTTTAAAGTATAAGAAAGATGTTAGAGCTCAGAAAGGCACCACAAAACTTTTCTATGTAGATATCATAGTGTAACATATTTTGATATATCATCTTATTTAAATTCCAGTCTGGGTAACCAGATTCAGAATAACAAATTTCTCTGTGTTTCAACCGAGAATTTCAAGGCAGTCTCTGAGGTGAAGTGTGGGTCTCCTGTTGACAGTACTGGAGGCTACAGGGACTTCATTAGATACAGTATCTGTAGCAAAACAGGCACGTTTATAGATGGTATCTAGAGGAATGGCTCAACAGGGAAACATTTGAGTTGTGCAATCAAGGCCATCAGGATCAGTAGGATAACAGGGAGCAAAGAAAAATGTGGTTTGCTGGGTTTTTTGAACTGAAGAATTATTTCAAGAAACTCCAAGTATTGCAGTAAGTCTTTCTTGAATCAACATTTACAATCAACAGCTTAATCTGAGGCAAGGGAGCAAATCAGAAAACAAGACTGTCCAAAATGTGGGTATTGTAGTAATTGAAGGATGTGACCAATGGTTTTGATTTTTTGAACATCATACTTCCAACTGAAATATGTTTATTGATTCTAGGTAGTAGAACTTGGATTAATAGTAGTCGAATATTGATGGCATCTCTGCCATTAAAAATCAGCTTTATAAATTGAGGGGAAATGTCACTAAAGTTTATGACTTGGCAGTTTCTAATTCACAGTTGAATATTCTGCCTAAAAAAAACCTGGGGAATAAAAAAGCTAAACTTGTAAGCTTTTGAAATGTATCTAAAAACATTACATTATGTTGTTTGGGGCTTCTCATATAGAGATCTCTGTGTTAAACAAGGAAAAATGTGATTAATTCCAGAAACAGTGTGAAAGTGTTAGCAATGGTCAGTTTATGTGAGCACAGTTTGCATCATTCATGAGCTATGGCTTGGTCCAAGTTGAATTTCATAAGTATGAATGTTGAATTAATTTTGGTCCAAGGTTTTGAAAACTAATCTCTTGTTTACTTGATAATACAGTTGATATTAAAAAGATTGAAAGCATCAACATAGTACAAGAGGCTGAGCTCACAAGGTAGGAATGAAAGGGAGACTGGCCAAAAGTTGCATGTGGATTTGAGTGACAAGAGTAATAGAAGTTTCAGGGGTTTATCAGGACAGAACATTTGGCAGCATGAAGCTTACTTATCCCTTCTTGCACTACCTGCAACTTGTTAATTACTTGCAGTTCCTGTACATCAGTACTTTTTAAACATCTCTCTAAAAAAAACAAAAAATATGGTGAATAAATAGAAGCATTACGAATAAAGCCAGAATATTTGCTAAGCTTATTTTTATATTTTTCCCTGGGTCCTTTGCACAGTTTAATGACTAGAGGCATAATTCACCTGATATTTTATGAGAAACTTAATATAATATTTTCTTCTTTTTTTAAATTATTTTTCTGTTTTTACGTCTAAATGTAGTTAGACATGACTGATGACCTATTTTCTAGGACCACTGGAAATATGCCACAGAGCATACAGAAGATTATGTAGCTTCTTCCCTGAAGATATTTTGATAGATTTATGTGCATGATGCAATAGCATGCAGGAATATCCAATTGTGTTTTGAGAGACCTAGTTTGGTTACTTCCTTATCTGAGCATTTTTTAACGCATACTAATATATCTTGTTACTTAGACCCTTGGACATTCTCCTGCTTTGCATGTAGGAGCATCAGTCGTCAAAGTACAAGGTTTCACATGTTATATTCAGTTACATTTTGACCAAAAAATTCAGGTGGGGATATTGTAGCATTGAGGTCCAATTTAGGAAAATACTGTTTTACAAGGGTCTTGGGGAGTATTTTGCAGATTTTCGTTTAAGTAAAAAATGTGCTTGCAATACCTTAAAAATTAAAAGCTGCGCCCTGAAACAAACTGATAAGAGCTGATGCAGAGACAGATGATCTAGATGGCAAGACTGTAAAATACTTCCAAGGGTTCTGCTCTAAAGTCTGCATTAGAGACCTCTTGACTTCTAGCAAAAAGAATATTACAAAATAGGACCTCCTCTTTTGGACAAACTGTGAAATCCCATGGTTTTTCCATCTGATATTCTTAGTGCAAAAGATAGGTTACTACTATCTGGGAATTTGGATTGAGTTTATGTATTTTAAGTTAATCCTTTTCCGTATTTTTCCTGAAACTGTTAATTAATGTCTACATAATCTATGATACAGTAATAATGATGATTTCTGTCACATGTCCCTTCTGGTACTCTCCACATTTCCCATTACTCTACACCTATATCTTCTAAGCATGCAGATGCAATAAGATGAGCATAAATCATTATGAAATTTATCAATAGTAGTATTGGATAATGACTAGAAATCTGAAATCTATTCACAGTTCTGCTCATAGGTTTTAACAGCTCTCTGCCCCATCTTCCTTTCAGCATAAAGTTAAAACAACAATTTATTTCCACTGTAAATTTGTGGTGAGATTCCCCAGTGGAAAGATTTTTCTGAACAGTGGAAAGAATGACAATGATTTCCTAACCATGTTTCTGTTGCAGATGCATTTATATGCCGGTGCAACTTCAATTATTACTAAATAGCTGCCATGTTTGTCTTTTAAAAGGATGCTCAATTCAATGCAGACATTCTCTGACAAAAGAAAATGTTTCATTTAATTTGAGTTAAGGTTGCCCTTGTATTTGTGCCCTACCTAAGAATTAGAGTCAGTGAAATGTAACATTTTAAGATCAGAAAACTCTGAATCGTAGGACCTGGAGTTGTTAATCTGACACCTTTGAGCAATGTCTTTAGAAATCCACAGTCATGCAGACTCACGACTAGTTTTAGCCAACAAGGTCTATTTGAGAAAAAACAGAATGATATTTAACAATATTTTTTTTTACCTTTTCAAATGTAAAGGTCTAGCTAAATGAACTACAGTGGGTTGAAGATATCCCCAACAATGGGTTACAGCTATGAAGTAACCCCAAATAGATAATGTTTCACAATCCTTTTATATATTTCCATAAATCAAGTTGATTTTTCTGTAGGATTTTTATTCTCACAGCACTGAAATATCTATGCTAAGAAATGGTGTAACTTTTCTTGCACTGATACTGGATTAAGGCACACATACATATCTCTTTCCTTGTATAAAGCCAGTACAGGCTTTATACGAGATCTCCTTCCCCTGCCAAGCTTCTCCAACTAATCTTTTCACCATTCAATATCACTGCACTTAGCACAGTGAATCCAGCTGAAATTCATGTGGATTTTTGCCAGCAAGGGAGGAAGAATACAGTCAATATTTCACTTTCATACTTTAGCATTCTTTTTCTAGATATTCACAAGTTTAAATTACATATGCATCAAGTCCTTGTTTCCTGGCTTTCAGATATCTGAAAGTTACTGGATTAAACATTCTGGAAAGGAACACGACTGTACTGATATTTTAGAACCTGGTAAAAGACATTTTTGTCAGATATTTGTTATGTACCACACGCTTCAGATCCAAACAAACACGATTTTACTGCATGCCAAGGTAGGTTGCCAAGAAATGTTTTACACAGAGTGTGGAGAAACAGGGAGGGGGGGATTATGTAGCTGTTAGGAGCTGCTGTAAATTCTTGAGGTCATGAAAAAAGTTTGTGGAATACAGCAAAGTAAAAAGAATGCTTGGGATTCAGTAAGAAAAATAAGGTAAGGTCAGAAGACATTTTTTTTGATTTAAAGCCCTGGAGTTGGATTCTGAAGTAGGTGATAGACAAAAGGGGTTTCCCTGTAGTGTTTGCTGCTGGCAGTGTTTATGGGTGTCCTGGGACTAAGCAGTAGGAAACAGAGACATTGTGAATACCAGAGGGAACAGGATCAAGAACAGAATCTGCAAGAATTTCAGCAGCCAGTTAAGCCGAAAAGTAAAATACAGTTTAATGGATTTCTTTTGAACTGGGGGATGTCTGTGGCATTGTTTTGGATAGGAAAAGTGAATAGCTTTGTTCTCTGTTTGTCCTAGAAATCTGGGACTTGGGAGGGAAAAATGCTGCCAAACCACAAGTCACCCAGCAAAATATGAAAAGAGCCTATGATAACTCATTAAGGACCCAGTAGGACCCATGGAAGAAAAACCAGAATAAATGTTAGAGAAAATGCATCATTCATCTCTGGAGCAGCTACACTCATGCAATGACATTGTACAAGAGATGATTACTGATGAGGTGATAAAAGGCAGTAGGGAGCCATGAATAAATATATCCAAGGAAAGTCACAAACACATGATTCATCAAAAAGGAGTATCTTTAGAAACATTTCACTGTTCAAACTGTTATGCAAGGTTTCCTTTAGGAAAAAATTTCTAAGCATGAAATCAAATCAGTTCCTTGTTCCTTTTTCTTAACAAAATAATGCTCTAATTTTTTACTTGAAAAGAGATTTTGTAGTGAAAAAAAAAGCCCAAATCCAAACCAAAACTGTTTTCAAAAAAAACAGCTATGTATTTTCTAAAGTTTGGATCATAAGTTTAAATTTGGATCATAAGATACAAGGTAGGTGTTTTCATGCTGCAGGAAAATTACAAATAAATCTTCAGTTTTTACCTACAGGGACAGGTACTGAAATTACACAACTAAAATTAACAATAAGTAATAAATTATAAAGATAAATAGCTGAGAATAGCTATAGCTCATAAAACTTCTGGCTGTAAGAAGAGAGAAAAGGGAAAATCAAAGGAGAAAACAAAAAGCAGGTATGTTTAAACATTAATTTGACTTCAGACAAAACTTTAAGAGTTGTAGATCTTACCCAATAACCTTCTAAATAACATTTTGTCTCAACAGAGTTTTAGAACTACATGGTGGATAATAGTGTGAATCTGAAAAAGTAATAAAATCCACCAATATCAGCTGTTTTATTACTGCCTTTGTTACTGTAACACGGAGAGTGCATGTGAATACAGTATTTCTACATCTGTAGTTAGAGAGATGACTGCAGAGCTAGATTGGTGGTATGGGTGTTTGTAGTGAAGTATCCCCCACCCCCAAGCAGGAATCTCTATATAAGGAAAGAGTTCACCTTCAGACATTTTAGAAAGTTTAACTAGAATGTTTTGTGCCCTTCTCATTGTAATTGGCTCAGGGCCAAGAGGGAAGAGCCTGTTTAACCTTTTCGCTGTTCTTCAAATCCTGCACCTTTCCCTATTGGCAACAGGCCAAATTGTCCCTCCTAAAACATTCATTATTTAGGAAGGAGCACAAAGCAAGTAAGGGACTTTTTGGAGTGTTTCTAGCAGGGTGTCAGAGGTTTTCTCGGACACCTGTGCACGGCTTTTCTTTTGTTTTCTGTAATGTTTGTTATTTTTCACTTATTAAACCTTTTACTTTACAAAAACCCCTCTGAAAAGCTGTCTCGCTGAAATTATTTTAAACCAATCTGCAAGGACTGGGCCCTCACAGATTGATACATTTACAAGTGGTTCTTACACTCTGACCACGTGTTAAACTGTATCAGGTGTTTAACCGTGTGATTGAACTAGTGTTTTTCTACACAGAAAACTATTACCAGCTTCCAGTGACTGGGGGTACTCAGGATTTCTGGATTGTGACATAATTTCAGATCTGGATAATACCTCATTCCACAGTATGAAGACCGCAGTCTCAGCTGAACTCACAAGTTTGCATCCTCAACAACTTATGTCTTTGAAATGAAGTTTTTATTACATAGTCTATGTGTTTATCCTTTCTCATGAAAACTATCATTCCTATACTAAAATTCATTTTTTAGTAGGACATTGTCATCAGTATTTAAATAACACCTTCCTCACTCACAAGAAAAGGATGTTAGATTAATCCTGAGATCTTTTTGTCTTAAAGAATGGCTACTCATCAAATGTACTTCACCCAAAATATGAAAAATATTTTATATTTTTCTTGTTTGTAACACTATCTCTCATTTAAATTCTGAGTGAAGCAGCAGCACACTCAGAAAAATATGCACCCTCTAAAACCCTTTCAGTTCACAGTGTTCATTGCTAATGTGGATGGATACTTTGTGCTTATACTTTGTGTTGCATGTTGAGCTTGAAGTTTTATTTGTTCTTTACTTTCTTTAAATCTGAGCTAACTCCTTAATGACATTTTTCAGTGTTGAAATAAAGAAAAGTCTGTTCTGTTTATTTTTAGATAACATGGATGCACTCAAGATTTCCTATCAGAATAAATAATCTTTGAATTCATATTGCTTATATTATCTTTAGTTATTGTTCCATTTAGAAAGTTTAGCCAGTGCTTAAGCTTCATTAAAGTATACAACAGATACGATTTACTATAAAGTCATTAATAAGTAATTTTCCTAACCACTAGCAAGTATGAGCAGAAGGAAGCGTGTTTTGACATCATACATTTTATGAAACATTTCTGTCATAGGTTCTAAATTATGTAAACAGCTGCCTAAAAATATTCACTTTTTTCCCATTAAGGTCTTTTTTTATACTGTATCTGTATTGCAATAGCACCTAAGAAATAAGAACATATTATTAGCACTAGGGAGTATTCTTAAACCCTGAAATAGTACATTTTATTGCTTAAACAAAAACAAAGACCAAAACAAAAACCCGGAAACAAAAACAAAAGAAAATTCTGCATAATTAAACATTTATTGGTTGGAATTCAAAAATCTTTTAAAGATGACAAGTGTTATTTATTATTCAAATGGAATAATATTGAAAAGAAAATCAAAAGAAAAAATCCTAAAGATGTTAAATCATGGAAGACAAAGCAGAAACTAAAATCCAGGCACCTATAGAGTTTAGATTAATTTTCACAATTACCCACAGACTAGCTGTCTTCAGAATTGAGTGTATCATCATGGACAATAGGGTGATAAGAGCTGCTAAAATAAAATGGATCATGGTTGTATAGTGATTTGTAAATAATCAAGAGTACTATAAAGAGAGTTAGTCTCAGCAAACTGAGACTCATTGCTGGCATCTCCAGGGAAAGTGTGAATGCTGAGAGAATGTGCAAGTTGCTCCTTTGAATTAGCTTTTCCTTGTGTAGTGTGGGAGTTATTTCTAGAGGTTATCAAAGATTAGGTGATCCATTTGGTCTGGTTGTGCATCATGTGTGATCAGAATCAAATAACCAAAATAAAATGGAACCAGCAGTGCATTAAAGAGGGGAATAGAAAGCCCAGCCTATGTGGTGAATCTCATTTATCTGTTTTGAACAATGAAGGCTTCCTTCTGAAAAGCCCTTTCAGGAAATGAAGGACTTGACAAAGTCAAGGATCTATGTTTTAGCACTTATTGACATTACAGCAAACTCTGAATCAAGATGTGCTACACTGTTATGACTCTGAGCTTGCATGCACTGTAGACTGCAGTTCAGTCAGCCTCTTCATACTGAGGAACTCAGCCTATTCAAGCAGCAGATGTATAAATGGCAAAAAAATCTTTTGGAAATATTATCTTATCAGTAATCACTCCTTTTCAGAAGATTAACTATATTGAATATTAACTGGCCACACCCCTTTTCAAAGCAATAAATAGGTTTTTAAAGTTAATATATCTCAGGATCCCCCACCCTTACCCACTCTTTTCTCATATACGACAGCAACTATTTCTCCTTTAGGCAAGCAGCTGTGAGAAGAGAGAAACATGGGTTCTACTGACTTTTCTTGTATACTATTTTGTGTACATAGCCGTTAGTTCATATATACTACTTTAGGCAAATTTTCTAGCAAAGTTTCCTGCTATTCTAGCCTGGTGAGAGGTGTTATGGACAAGTCATTCATAGAATCATGGAATATCCATGGAATACCCACTAGTATCATTAAATCTGAACTCTTGGCCCTGCACAGGACCACCCTAAAAAGCACACCATGTGCCTGAGAGTGTTGTCCATATGTTTCTTGAACTCTGGCAACTTTAGAGCTGTAACTTCTTCCCTGGGGAACCTGTTAGAGTTCCCACCTACCCTCTGGGCTAAGAGCCTTTTCCTAATGTCTAATTTAACTGCCTCTCCCATCCCCACCCCTCTACCCAATGCAGCTTGAAGTCCCTTGGGTCCTATCCTGGTCACCAGAGAGAAGATTAGCAGTGTCTGATACATTAGCAGTACCTAATCCTCCTTAAGAGGGGTGTTAATGACTACAATGTAAATTAATCTCCAGGGGTCTGCTGAAGCAAACATGGGATGCCAGAAGTAGAGATGCAAGAGAAGATATCAAAAAAAGAAGTGGTAGTGGAACAAAAACCACTACCACTTTTTGTCATGAAAATGAAAAGCATTAGACAAATAGGTTTTATCCAAAATTAGATATTAACATGTAAACCTTTCAGATTCAATATCTCTGTCCACTCAGGGCAGCTTACTGTGCTCCTTTTCCCTGCAGTGCTCTTCATGGTAACTTTACTTGAATTTTAAATAAATCAAATAAGTAACAGGCATCTTTAACATCTGAGACAGCCCACAATAATTTTATTTATCTTCTAGTGTTTTAAATAATTTTTTTTCAAAATTCCTTGCATGTCTGCTCATTTATTACAGACTGACAATTAATGAAGAGAAAGTTTTGAAGATTGTAAAACTGGCCACACAAAAATTTGATGAATGTCCTTTCTGTTTATCTGTTTAACCTTATTTAGATTATATGTGGATTTTGAGATAGCGTTTAATGATAAAATTGCTATCCAGTTTTTTGTCTTCCGAATAAAAACAGCATGCTGTGCAAAGGCTCCAGTATATACTGATGTAGTGATAAAGCAATAATTTAAATTCCATATTGAGCAAAGGAAGGGAGAAACAATCTGCAGAAAAGATCTAATTTACTGAGGGTGGGGTCTGATATTGTAGATAAACTTATCTATCTCCTATTTCCTGATCTTAGATGGTATGTTCCATCTGCATAATTGCTGGTTTATTGGCTTTTTTTGTTTGTTTTATTGATAGCATTTTAACCCCAGCTGTTCATAGAATTATTGTGTGAGAAAAATTTTTACATTTATATGGGTTAGATTACGTTTTTCCTGCTATTTTTATCATTAAATAGGGCCTCAAAAACTGCAGAGTTAGCAGAAGACATGCAGCAGAACTATACACAGGGAGTTACACACTGGAAGCTATGAAATCAGTTTTCCTTCAGACACACTTTGAATTTTCTTTTCTTTTTTCGGTTTGTTTTTTCTTTTCTCTCTCAAACACAGAACATTTAGCCTTCCCAGAGAAGGGTCCAGTCTTAAACTAGGTATCTATATCCTGTTTTCAGGAGTTAAAGAAAAACAGGAATAGGAGTAGGAAATTATAGGAAGTGTCCAATGTTTCAATTCTCTTGGTATCTAGGTCTATCTAAGGAAATAATTATTCATGCTCATATGAGATTGAAGCACAGGATGTATGACCTTCATAACAGATTCTAAGATTCTGGGTGAATAGGTCCTCAACCCTTTTTTTAAAATTGAGCCATTCTCATTATTCCTGTGGACATAAAAGGGAAAAGAGAAGAGAAAGTCAGAATGTAGTGGTTTTTTGGATACTCAGCTGGGAGTGACATGGTTCCAATTCTGCCTATTAAGCATGATAGGCTACTCCAGTGCCAGCTGAGATGTACTTAAGTTCTCACAGAATCACAGAATAAGCTGAGTTGGAAGGGACCAAAAAGGTTCATCAAGTCCACCTCCTGGCCCTGCATAGCACCATCTCCAAGGGTTTACTGGAACCCACCACCTATCTACAAGGTAGTGAGATTCTTCTCTTCTGCATGAAAGAAGCAGCAGCAGGAGAAAACAACAGTTTTACAGGCAGAGGCTACTCAAGAAAGATACATCTCCAAAATTGAACATTACATCTAGCATACATAAATACTGGAAAGCAACTTGCTGTTCTGTCTGTAGACACAGTAAGTAACATGAAGAGTAACCCTGGTCTTGATCAACATGCAAAGATGCAGACTGGGAACCTGGAGAATCATTCCTATTCTGTGTGATTTTAGTTAGAGGTGAAGATAAATCAGGATAATAGGATAGATTTCATAATTGTTTGGGAACATGAAATATGGAGGCCAACGGATCAGGCATGTGCATTTTGGTTGTGGTTTTGGGTGATTTTGGGGGAGGGTGTGTTTTGGTTTGGATTTTGTGTTTCTTTTAAAAAGCCACTATATTGTAGGACAAAAATCCTTGGAGAGACAAAAATATCTTTTCAAGACACCATTAATAGAAGAGGTAATGTATCAGCAGATTATGAAACAGAGGAGATAACATCATTTTCCTGGAATACATGTAATAAAAATAGTCCTGCCGTGCTCAAAAGCAGTCTCTCAATAATTTAGGTAGATCTGTGGCATCTAGTATTCTAGGAAGTTCAGTAGCTAGATTTTGCTGTGAGGAGATGGTCACAAAGAATTTGTCGAACTATGGTAAAAAAATATCACCTTCTAGATACTGAAGAAGAGTTTTTGTGGCAAAAAATGTATGTTCAATACTCTGTATTGATTGGGATTTTTTTTTTTTTAAGAAGTTTGTTTTGCTTGGAGAACTGTGGCTTTGTTGGCTTACATTTGGACTTAGCTTTGTACCTGAAGTACAGTCCCAAATAATATAAACAGTTGAAGCTGTTCAGGTTATTAAGATATATCACAGAGGATAGTATAAGGTAAGATGAAACAATATTGGAACATAACTAGACACTCTGGTAAATTCTGAAATCAGTTAATGTAGCAGATTTAAAACACAACAACAAAGACTAAAGAAAGCATATAATTAGGAAGAAGTGTGTGGTGGGATGTGTCAATAGGGTAGAAGCGATTCCTTCTATAGAAAGAAAATTATGTCCAAAAATTTGTGGAAAGATATGTTTTGGGGAAAGTTTTTACTTATTCAATTGATTTATTAAGGGCCTTTCTTAAAGAGTAGAAATTCAGACCAGGGAAAAGATATCATCAAAACAAGGAGTTTGACATTCTTGCACAATTCCAGCAGAAGACAACTGTCCTGACACTCAAGCACAGTAAATGCCAGACAAAGCTGTCATCTGATGCCTGTAAGCAGGGCCTTAGGGCACATTTGCACAAAGGCAGAATGATCACTGGAGACTTGAGCATGTTTCCAAACCATGGACTGACTGAGCAGTGGTGTACAAAAGCAGAAAAGGGATCTCTGGCTTTACTGCATGTGAAGAAGGATATACGTTGCTTCTTTTTCCTGAGGGAGATCCGTTTTAATAGAAAAGGTTCGTGAGTTTCAAAAGATGACTGCAAAAAAGTTTAAAAAACCTTCTGAATTTTAGAAACTTTCAGTTTCAGTTGTGTCATTTGCAACCAGAGATGGAGGAGGAAAAGGCTTTGTGGGAACAGGAAGCTTGTTTTAAGTTCGGGATAGAAATGAAGTAGGAAGACGTGAAAGTGTGATACTGGAGCTAGGTGAGAAAAAAATGTTCAGAAAAAATGCTTCACAAGGTGTGACAGTCCTCTCTCAGAGGTCATGGTCTGTCAGTGCAGAAGCCACAACATAAAATCAACTGCCAAAGATAGTGATGGTTATTAATATCTTGGCCTTATAACAACTTTGAAGCAGATCATTCTGAGAAATTATACTGTGTTTAAGAACAACAGGCTTTATTCTGTGTTGATTTCTGGTTGTAATTTTCTACCTATGGTAGTGTGAGAAACACAAATGTTAAACACAGACCTAGATCAGCTAAGTTTGTGGTTAAATTACAGAGTAGTATCCTTGAATCTGATCCTTTCACCTGTTCCAGTGTTCAAGTCCAATCAGAAATCAGACCCTTAAACTCTTTAGCCAAAAGTAACGCTATTGTATGCTGTTGTAAATACTATAAAAGATTGGGTGGGGGGTGCTGTATAGATATATACACATATATAGGGAGGTGGGATAAAGATAGGCAGAGACAGTTAGGCCCAATATATAAATCCAGTTAACACTACGGAACTGGGTTTATGTGTATGTTACTGAAATTCAAATAAAACATAGGAATAGGGGCAAAAAAATAGAATCTTTGAGGAATTTTGCCTTATTCTGGGAAGGTGGTAGGTAAGCAAAAGCAACTGTATGAAGAATGGAAAACATTTTCAAAGCCCTCATCAAGAGACAACAGGAAAGAGGTGAACCCAGTAAGTCTGTCTTCTGAAAAAGAAAAAGCTAGAGAGCAAAAAAGATCAGAGGAGGTGCCGAGCTACAAGCCACAGAGCAAATATGCAGTGGTGTGTATATTGTCTCTTTGTAAAGGGTTGTTGAAGGGCAAGTAATGTGTAACTTAGTGTTGCAAGGCAGCACCTCTGGAACATTCTTGTAAAACTGGTTCGGTGTCTGTATGCAAGGAGGGCCAATTTGGATACAAGGACAGCTGCACAGCTTTCCTCTTCCTTCTCAGATCTTAGAAAAATATTTGTAGCTTGCTCGATAAATAACAGAGGCTTGCCTTAGAAATTAGCCCAGAAGTTTCCCTACCTGCAGAAAGGCTGAACGTCCAGGGCTGGTTCCTGGATCTGTGAAGGCCATGGAAAGCCGTTGTGTCCACTGCAGCTCCTGCCCTCCTGAGATGGCTGGCTTTTCCGTCAGGGGAACTAAGACGTGTCTGCTGTGTGACAAGGTCTTGTCTGGGATATGTACTGGGGAAAATGAGAACTTGGAGTGAGCAATGGGGAACACCATCCCTTCAGGGCCAGTGCTTACTCAGAGACATTAACAGAATTAGAGACATTAACACTTAACAACATTACTTTCTCCGGGAGGCTTCCCAGTTTCTGACTTAGTTTAATCCTTAATTTTTGGTCCAGTTCTAATGAACCTAATCTGACAGCACCTATATTATTTCTTCTGTTTCATTACCAAATATACTGTTCTCTGCTCAGTAGCTCCATTCCCTGAAGCCCTGCTAATTGCCAGTCATTTTTCTCCTTGTTTTCTTTATTTCACTTGGGATATTTTTCAGTCTCTACAAGACCTGTACCACAATCTTGTCTATCATCCATTTATTTGTTCCCATTTTTCCTCCATGAGCGTAGGATTTGGTCTCTTTTAGGTCAATGCTTAGACTTCCTCCTCCATATTTCTTGCAGGCTGGAGAAGCAGGGTGTGCCACAGACAGCCTGTGAAGAGATAGATTCCCTTTTATTTTTTCTAGTTCTAGCATCTGTGCAATCCCACTCCTACTTTCCTGATGGTGAAAATTGCTAAATGGAAAATCTGACTTTTCATTTAGTGACTTCATAACTTTAGTTTGCATTTTGGTTATGTGAGCCCATTGCTGAGCCCATGACTCACTGCATGAAGCTATGAAAGAACATATGGTCTAGAAGCACTCTGAAGGTGTGAGGGGACTGTGCACAGTAAGCTGCCCCACAGATCTGCTGCCTGCACTGGTTGATCTGAAGCTGTGATAAATTCAAATGTGTAAGGAATCTTTGTTTCCTCTGGCAAATTATTATAAAGCTTCTACAGGTGCTGTCAGGCCCCTGAGAGCACTAGAGATACCCTACTCGTGCTCAGCTAGGGTCCTTCACCCACACCCTGCCCAGGACTCTCATTTAAGCTCAGGCTGGCAATCCTGATTTAAGGTGTGATATAGCTGCCCCTGTGTTAAGACCTTTTCCTGACCTTGTCTCCTGGCTGGATCCCCTATACAGACTCCAGCCCTAGAGTTTCCTAGTTCATCACTTGCTTTGTCTATGACTGTCTGAAGACCCTATAAGCAACCCTAACACAGAGCAGAGCAACCACTGGGAGTGATGCCACTCAGCCCTGAGGCGGCTGCCATCCTTGCTGAGCCCTGACACCCATTGGCTACTCTGAAGGTCAAAGGGAAGACATATATCAAATGCCAGTGTTAAAACAGAGCAATGATACTAAAAGTATACAGAATTATCTCAAGTTATCCTTTCTTCCGGCAGAACTTCCCAGCGTGCAGCTCCATGGCAGTTTTAACAACACGAGTTATTTACAGAAGGCACTGTAGGTGGAAAAAGAAAATTCCATCCGTTCAAAGAGCTGGCTGCTTTTGCAGTTCCTCTGTGTGCTAGATATCTCTGGTAGGTGTTTGTCTTCATGGCAGCTTTCTGTTTAATGTTGTACTACTTCCTGCAGTGCACTGACTCTTTCAGCCCTGCACTTTACTTTACTGACCTTGATTATGCACCCTTTCTGTGGGTAATAAGTGCAGGCTTCAAAAAAACCCACATCATTGTAATTCTTAATTCCCTAGCCAGTTCAAGATCCTTTCTCTCGCAGAAAGTCTTTGAGATTAGTATGAGACTTGGGTTTGCCTGAAAAACTAATGTACCTTTGTCTGGTGGGCCTTTTATTTAATTTCAATCCATCCTCACAGTTTGGATCATGGAGCTGGAGCCAAGGGAGCAAGTGGGCATGCCTTCAAATTGTAATTTGCCTTCAGCTGTAGCTTTTCCTGAATGTGGTCCCTGAGTGTCACTGCTGAAGTGCTCCCATTCACGCTGTGTCTAACAGCACTTATGGCATACTGGTATAGGCACCTCTCTCTGTTTGGGAATGTGTTCACTGTAGTTTTGTACAAAAGCTTTTATACTGGGTAACTATGGATTTTCTGAGGGGCTGGATGATGTCATATCTAAAGACACTTTTGTTCCTTCTAGTTGAAAAACTGTCATTCAGCACGCTTCTTACTGTTTCTGATTCTTGTCATCTTCCTCTCTTCCTTCATCATTGTTTTGCCTGCTTATTATGGGTAGGAGGCTATTAGTTCAGTATTTATAAATGCTGGATTTTCAAAAGAGAGATGCTTTGGATTTTTCTTCCATTTCTGCTATGGTTTACCTCATTTGCTATTTTTATAATCTGATCTTTCCAATCATATGATTCTACTGCATATCTGATCATATGACTGGATTAGTTTACAAAACTGTGATCCTTTTCTCCTTAAACAGAAGAAAGGTAGGATGCAAGGTAGGGTTTCATTGTCATCTAGTGAATAAGATTCATATTTTAAAACTGTTTAATTTTTTCCCCTTTGCCTTTCATTTTTTCCCCCAAGCTTTCAAGCAGAAATAGTAACAGCTGTTGAAGCATAACTTCTATTTCCACATTTCTTTCTCTTGATAATTAAAGTTGGTTCAAACATTCAGTATTTATATCTGAATTTCTCTCTCTAATGTGGGATTGCATCTCAGTTGGAATGATCTCAGGAAAGATTTCACCAATGGAGATCTCACCCTGTATGAAACATACCTGATATATATTAGGAGGAAGTGGTATTAGCAGATGTCAGTGAAATACTTTCAGACAGTAAGATACCACTTTGTAATGACTGCTAATGAATAATTACACTGGATTCCAGGGCAATAGAAGGCTTATCGATTTCAGGAGGGGGAGGTACAGATGTTGTTGAATGTCTCTGTTTTATTTTGCATTTTATTTTATTTACAAAAGGTTTTATTTACAATAATGATAGAAGAGCCATTAAACCATTACAATTAGAAATTCCAGTGATTCACAGAGGATTCTTCCTATGTGGGTGAAGTTCTACTCTGCATTCTTGCTGTCCATAAATTCAGAGTACCTAATTTTTGGGATAGGGATGTTGAGTGCATCTGAACACAATGATAGTTACATGAATCTTTGCAATCTGTTGGGTATGAAACTAAAATCACTGTGGCTTATTGCTGAATCTTTAGTATGGCAGGCAGCATGGTGTATAACATGTTATTCACCCTTCTTCCCTGTTAATTCCATTCAGCCCACTGCAACAGATCACACAGCCTAGGAAATGATGTGGTAGTAGTGCCTCAAAGAAGAATCTCAGAAGGTCCTAGGGATGGTAGCTTTCAGAGAGATTGGGAACTTCAAGCTTCACTAGATTACTGGGATAAAGCCAGTTACTAGCATTGATATTTGACCTGCTAAAAACGTGTCTATCTCAAAACATTTTTCATAATTTCTCACATTTACTGTCTGAATCACCTAGTTTTTCACAGTGCACTTCCAGTGGCACCTGTATCAAGTAGCTGGGAAGGTTTAACCTATGTACATTAGAGATGAGTGACTCCAGGCTTTTATATTTGCAGAGGAGAAAGGATTTAAAATTAGTTGCCTGCATCCAGTTTCCTAGTAGTTTTTCCAATATTTATTCTCATAGCATTACCTCCTGCTATTTCAATTTACACTGCCAGTTCTGGCAATTTCTTTCTCACTGTAAAACTCCTGTAAAGCCTGGCCCATTTCTTTGCCACATAAATAGAGCATTTATGAAACTGAATGTCTGCTGTGGTAGTAGCTGTTCATATTTGATTTTGTCTGAATATCAGAGTCATATTGAGCAAGGTGGGAGGGTAAATCTACGCTGTGTATTTGTAATGGTTTGCAAATACAGTCATATTCTCTTTCATTTACTGAGCTGGTTTTTTCTTTTTTTTTTTGGTATGGAATGCAGAAGAGAAGCTGCTGTTCCCACAACACTCCGGAACAGTAACATAAACACAAAGAACTGATTTATGCCCTATTTCCCCTAAGTCATGCAAATTGGAAAACTTCAAAGGCCTTAGCAATCTGATGCAAATGGTAAGATTACTGTTGGAAGCTGATTTCCATGTGTGGATGTTGTATGCATGCCTTCAGATAGTGGTCAGACCTCCACAAGCAAAAAGAAGTTGCACACACTTACTAATAACTATGGACAGCCTTGTTTTCAAAGGGAAAGTAAAGAAATATTTTTGCCATGAACAGGCAAGAGTGGATGTAAAAAGAAGAGAAGACTAATTGATCATTTACTGTATGATGTATTCATGAATTTTCAGAAAAGAATGAAAAGAACATATCGAAGAAACCCTGAATACAAAATAGGATTTAAACTGGCTGTTGTGATTTAACCCCAGCCAGCAACAATCACTGACAGCTGCTCAGAAGGGGGAGAGAATTAGAACAGTAAAAGTGACAAAACTTGTGGGTTGAGATAAAGACAGTTTAATAGGTAAAGCAAAATACATGAACACAAGCAGTGCAAAACAAGGAATTTTTCCACCACTTCCAATGAGCAGGCAAGTGCTCATCGGTAAAGGGGGGGTCCATCATGCATAAAAACTAGTTGGAAAAACAAAGGCCATCACTCTGAACATTTCCCCCTTCCTCCTTCCTTCCCCAGCTTCATATGCTGAGCACGAAACCACATGTTATGGGATATCCCTGGGGTCAGTTGGGACCAGCTGTCCTGTCTGTGTCCCAGCTTCTTGTGGATTCCCAGCCCAATCTGTGGTGGGGTGAAGTGAGAGGCAGGAAAGGCCTTGACTGCATAAGCACTTCTCAGCAATACAAAGCCAGCTGTGGTATCCTCATTTTCCAGTGCAAATCCAAGACAGCCCCATACCAGCTACAGTAAAAAAAGTAGTTCTATCACAGCTAAAACCAGCACAACGACCTAGAAATTAATGTTCAAAATACATTTCATGTTGCTGAGGGAACTGAGGTTCTTTATTCTGGAGAAGGTTCAGACCAGACCTTATTGCTCTCCACTGGTGAGTGATGCTGTCAGTGCAGGTATCTTGGGGTGTAGCTGCATTGTGAGCTGCAGGCTGAGCTCTTGGGGCCTGAGACAAGAGGCCATGAAAGCTGAGTCTTTGCATAAAAAAGGGACCGGCGACCTGTGGCCTGACCAGGTGACCAGGCAACGGGAGGCAAGGCAGGAGCTGTATAAAAACCCAGAGATTCCTTTGGTTGAACCTGACCTTGTTTCTTGCTCTAGCAGACCCCATACTGCTATTGTTTCCCTGGCCCATGTAATGTCTTACATATAACTGTTTAAAATTCCAGCTATCCACATACACTACATACAGTTTAATCCTTACTTTATTGTAAGAATATTGTAAAGTTAGCATAAAAGCATAAATACATTGCATCACTACTCATACTACAACAGTATTTTTATTCTGGGTTTATAGTTGAGACTAAAGTGCACCTAGAAATAAGATTGCTTTCTAAGAAGTGTCATCTGTAGAATCAAGGAAAAAGGAGAAGCATGTTTTGGAAAGCTACTCACTGATTCACAAAGAAACGGGACATGCACATGCAAATCAGAAAAGGTAAGTAGTCAAGATTTCAAGAGGAAGTCTTCACTGTGCTTAGAGGCTTTGCTCACACCACTAAATAAAACAGAATTACCTTGTGGAATGAAGCATTAGCATGTGACTGCATGTATAATTTCTTTGTTAACACAATTACTAACTGGCAAAATTTTGAATAAAATTGAAATTATTACAGAAATTTGGTAGATTTGCTTCTCCCTCCTCTTGAAAGGAGAGTGTTTAAGCAGATGAATATGAACTAAAGCATAGTGGCATGTGTGACTTCAGGGTTAGAAATTTGCCCCAGCTCTTTTAGTTTCTTTCATAGATGTAATCACAGGCCTCAGAGAGGGAACAAAGCATGGATGTGACAGCATTGTTGTACTGAAATGGAGAGTAAAAAGTGTAGTCATTCACAGTAAAGTGTTGTTTAAAGATCTGATTCCAGGCTTATTCTGCATTTTTAGCACTCCTATGAAATTCCAAGGGGCCTTTAGAGGTGCCTTCTCTGCAGTCCCTAAGGGCAACAAACAGCTGCTTTCCCTTATAGTGCATCACTCCTAAGGACTAATGGGATTTGCTAACAGGAGAAAAATAATTTGCACCTGTCTATGCTATCTTCAGAGCATCTGGTCAATTTAAACCAATTTACATCAATATTTAAAAAGTGTGAATATTGATGTCACATCTCACTTTGAAATTGGTCTATCCATTATTTATAATGGATGTTGCTATGTGTCAGTTTCTTTATGGACTGGCTAGAAGGAGGTTCACTTGTTTTTGTGGACCAAGGCTAGTGTGGGAATTTTGGATTTTGCTACAAATGAGCATGAAGAACATACTTTCCACTGTAAAAAAGCTTCTGATAAATGAATGAAATGCAAATTATGGTTCTAAATTATTTTTGTGCATGCAATTTTTAATTGGGACACAAAATAATCTTGAAATATTTTATGAAGTTATGTTTCACAAATATTTCAATAACTTGTCTAAGCATTAACTTTCTAAGCATTTGGAATGAAACCTTCCATCTGAGTCTTGTCTTAGCCTAAATTTCACTGGAGATCATCAGTAAGCAGTAAATGGCCATTTTCGAGTACAAGGCTGAAGAAAACTGTATTTTCCTTTCAAGTTAAAAACAAGTAAAAGAATTGCAGTGGTGTTGCTGTCAAGCTTTAGTAACTCAATATGGAAAAAATGACTTGACATTTGGCACCAGAGCAGGGCTGCATTTTGAGTGTACCATTTACCAGCAAGTATCTGTGAAACATACTGGCATAAATTGAATCTGTAGGGCAGATCAATATGCTGGATGAAAAGTCAGTGATATGTTCTATGAAGTGTGTATTATATCCAAGAGCAGAGGCTTGGATACTCATGGATGAGTTGCCAATCATTTCTTCAATGCTCTTGAACATCAGGAATCTGTCTAACGATTCTTTGATTTTTGTTTGGTTTATTTTTTTAAAACAGAAGACACGTTCATCACAAAGATAGCAAAGTCAAGTGCAGACAAGTTAGGAAATTATAGGGTTTATGTTTATTTGCAGCCTTAACCAAATACATACATATTAGGAGCATATTTTGTTTTGTATGCTTACAGTGTTTTGTTTTCATGAGATATTTCTTTCATTCAAAGTTCCTGGTAAGCCTGGTGAATCATCAGGATGATTCACAACCCACCCTAACACACAGAGTCACTACTAAACTTGGAAGATATGTAGTGGCAAGACGGGGCACAAGAAAAGTATTTCATGGTGATTGCCTTAGAACTGTAGTGTGATATTAGGCAAGTAAATGAAACCATGTTTTTTTAGTTTATCTAGACTCTTACTCAAGAACAAGTCTGGGCTTGGGCTGAGGCCCACAGAGATTCATGAGGTCTTCTTCAAAGCACTCTTCTGACTGCCTGAAGATTTCACAGATGGAACTCCAAACAATGAACTTGAAATGAAATCCTGACTTACTCATTAGCTGGTTGCCTAGTTGCTTGTCCACTTTGAGCCAAGAGTAGGAAACAACACACTGAACAATGGAATCCCTCAGAGGAATCTTCTCCTAAGCAGGATTATTACATGGATAAATGTATTGAAATGTACTTCCAGTAGGAGACTGACTCTGGCATTTCCCAACTCGCCAGGCCTGAATTTTACAACTCTTGAATTTCATGAGCATTGTGAAACTGAGAAATATTGTGCAGCTTTATAATCCAAAGGTAAAATATACTCAAGTGAGTAATTTTATAATAATTTACATTTTATAGAACAAGGGCTTTTCCTAGTTGTTTTTTTTCTTTTTTGCAGGTTTGTTGGTTTTTTTTTTCAAAAGTGGGAGAATTATTACGTTCTTTTCTTTCACCTTTTACTTGTTTTTTCATTTAAGCTTGGACACCATGTGGCATCTCCTTTTTTCCAGTTGTTTGGTGCCATTCACAGTTTGTCGTTCTGATCCTTTCTCTTTCCAAAACTTTCAACTACCCAACAAATGTAGTATTCATTTTCTGACTGAAATGTCACAGCTTCTGCTCTGCAGTGTTAAACAATATCATTGCGGAAGAATGTCAAGACAAGGCCAGTGAAGAGGAGGTGAAAATGGTAGAGACAGGAACTGAGGGAACTGGTGTCTGCCACAGACTGTGCTTTCTCAGTGTGCCTGGAAACTAATGGAACAATAACAGGCAGTGAAGAACTGCAGTATTGGGCAGTCCCCCCATTTCCCTAATGATTGTTGATTCTGTAAAAATAAAGACTTAGCTTAAGGCCAGTGCACTTCCTACCTGCTGACTTTGTCTCCCTCCCTTTGTGTGAACAACTGATTTGTTGCTTGTTATTTATCTGCATTTAACTGAGTCTCAAATGTCTTTGAATTTTTCTGTCACTAGTTAGAAAGTGTATGCACTGAAGCATGAGGTGAAATCTCATCTTTGGCAGTTACTTGGACACTTTCAATAGTTCTCCTTAGTTGTTCACTATATAAGCATGATCATCCCATTATGAAGAGCCCTGGCAGGTTATAATAGCTACTGTTTCTAATTCATGCCTGCCAAGCCTGTTCACTCAGGAGCAGGTGACATTTCGAATGGTGTTTGAACAAGTCTCACCATTAGGCAGCATCTTGTTGGTTCTCTCATTATAACAAGACCTGATTTCCTTCATTAGCTGAAAGACTTATTACTTCTAGTACAAATATGCATGTACTGGCAATAACTTCAAACTTTCTAAACTGGATTTCATGCCCAATTAGAATTGGTTAGATTGCTTACGGGTAGAAAAAAATAAAGAAGAAATTTTTTAAATCCCCCCCCCCCAAAAAAAAAACCCCTCCCCTCCAAACAAATAAAATTCCACTTCAACTAATTCAAATACAGGACTTGCTTTTCCATTTGTGGGTTTTCTTAGAGGGCTGAAGACTTTGGATACTCTTGTGAACACACTCCTGTGAAATACTGTATCCTGCTTTTTTCATAGTCTTGAGACTGACTTTGTGGCATTAGCCTTTTCTCATTTTTTCGTGTTCTATTCAAATTAGACTCAAATATCTGTTTACAAATAGCTGGATGCTAAGGTAACTGGAAATATATAAGCCTCTCATAATATTTAATCCACAAACTTTTTACAAATAATAAAAGAAACAATAGCAGACCACTTATCTGAAGGCTGTCCAAAATGTTTTATTTATTTTGAAAATTTTTTGCATACGTACCTGGAAATTAGTGGCAAATTGTTAATAAAAAAATATGGTATTTTAAAGACTTTCAGTTTTTAAACTTAATTTTATTTTTGTGAGCGGGCTACGGTTATGCAGATATTCATAAACATGTATGGCAATAAAATTCAATGCTTTTCTTTCCCAGAAGATTTAAGAATTCATTCATTCCTACTTCTCCCTTTCCTTACACCATAATGGTCCTCTGTTTGCTATTAGGTTATAGAAATTGTTTAAAAGGAATTAACTGGGCAAGGCATCTACAACCAGAATATTGGTCTTTCTTTTTGTCATACCCACTCATATTCCCAGTAACCTGAGAAGGATGACATTTTCACTTGTATTGCTAATAAAGGCTATGTCTTTGCTTGGATTTATGTAGTTCCTTGCTTTGCTTCCTGAACAGAAAAAACAATACCTAACTTTGAATTAATGGTTTGAATTTTAATTTAAATTACTTTCTGATATGATACATTAATTTTCATCACCAACTACAGTGTCATAATTCAGAACCAATTCAGGTGAAGCTAGAGAGTCTTATACCTTCCTGAGGTCTGGTGCTAAAACATTAAATTATTGTTTTCTACTGCCTTGCAATCTAAAAGCACTTTAATTTTCCTGCTGGCAGGAAATGATGAAGGCAGGAATGCACTCAAAGCTTTTAGTTCCTTGTAATTAAGATGCACTGGTACAGCTGAGCAAATCTGTTTCTCTCTACACACTAGTTTTGGATGTGTTTCTATTTCGCTGCTTTTCACTTGTCCCCCTGTAACACTGTGGCTGATGACAGTACAATGAATCCTTGCACATTTTTTTTTGGTATAGCTGAAACCTATGTGGACTTTATTTGTTCTTAAGATGTATTTCCATACAAAGGTGGTAGAGAAGTACTCTGAAAATGGAATGGTTGTGTTCCGTATTGTATCACAATACTATAATTTTTTCAGAAAAAGTCACTCCTTCTTCACCATCTTGGCATAACTTGCAGTAAAAACCTTAGAGGAACTCTAATGTGCAGGTATGAAACAATGTATGGAAGTCAACTGAATTACACTCAGCATAAACCAAAATACTGACACTTAGCATCTTCTGAATCACATTTGCTCAAAAAAAATTTAAAAAAAACATAACAAGGGAAGGTTATTTCTTTGTGAATATTTTATAGTACAAAGAAATCTGATCTAAAACGTCTGATTATCTCTATTCATAGAATAGTTTATGAGCTTGTTTACGACAGAGAATGAAGTTTCTTGGAAAATTTGTCCTAATTTAAGTGAGTTCTAGTGACTAAAAACTACATTATATTTACTGCAAAATCCCCCTTCTTTCCTCACAGGTTTACAAATATGAAAACAGCTGTGAAAAGAAAATAAATTGACATGCAGCATGCAAAAACTGCAATATAAACCAGTTTCTGGAACACTACAGTTCTCCCAGATATTTACAGTTTAAACTTCATTGTAAGATACTTCCTGGAATATCAATGGTCCCACAATCTCAAAAGGAGCTCCTGCTTTAGATTGGATTTTGACAAGGACACAAGTACAAGAACACATTTGTTCATATTTCCAGGGAACTGTTAAAATTCTCAACAGTCCTCCAACTATTTAAAAGCACTTAATATCTTTAATAAGAAAATTCAATATGTGACTCAGCTTTTAATTTGTGAGTATAACATATTACTCACATTTACTTGAGGGAAATTTGAATTTTCCTAAAAGAAAATAGAAGATTTAGAGAAATGTTAAATACTTTCAGTGCCACCTATTGGCTGATAAATTGTTTCAAATGAGCATCAGGTTCATAATTGTGGACAAAGTGAGGTAGGGCTACATATAGTAATATTTCTAATTTGTACTGAAGGTAAAACCAGTAGCAGGGTCTCTAATCGTATTTGAAGACATTATTCCATCTCAAAGAATTTAAAGTCAAACCACTTTTTTTTTCTTTACAGAAAACAACAAAAAGTGGGATGCTTCAGACATTGTGGTAGTATCAATCTTCTAGAGCATTTAGAGAAAACTATGGTGGTGGAACACATAAGAAGAGGTCAGGAAGTGATTAAAACTTTCATTTTTAGCCTGACAATGGAGTTTTACTTATCTGAACATATCATCTAATCAGTTTAGCAACAATTAACTTGGCTGTAAAATTTCAAGCCAAAGATATTCTTCACTCCATCTCAGCTTTCATTTCAGGAATATACTGAATTCTGTGGCATCTCTCAGCCTTTAGGCATGTCCTTAACTTGCCACATTCATAATTTCATCAGGAACACGAGGAATACCATTCAACAGGAAGTGCACACATGCACACACAGTTAAAAGTAATATCATGATTGTTTTCTAGAGCAAAGTCTGCCATTTTGCATGAATGACACAGATTTTATAATTTTTAAAATGTGTATGTTTCTTAACTCTCCTGATGGCATTGAGTTTAGGATTTAAGTAAGGCATCCAGAGGCTGTGTTTATGCAAGGTAGGTTTATTTGTTACATATGTCATTATGAAGCATCATATTTCTTTGAAGAAATGATAATTGAAGATTATAATTATTTCTTAGTTCTAGGAATTCTAGCCATAAGTATAATTTATACTTCTTTCCCCTCTATTCTGAGGGGAGGGGCAGCGGGTGTTGCCTTCTGGATAAATTATCTCACAGTGAAGAGATGAAATTATGGTTCATAATTTCAAAGAACATAACTGCTTTGAAACCTGGGCTTGATCATAGTGCCCTGTGACAGAAAAGGACTTGGTATCCCATGCAGTGCTTTGTTTTTATTTGCTGACATTTTTTAAAAAGAGCCAGCTTATCTCTTTGATAAACCAGATATTTTAGATCAGCTGCTTCGGAAAAGAGTGGAGCTACACCTATACACGGGGAGTCCAACCACTGCAAACTGAGAATGGTTAATTCTGTCCTGGGAGAAGGAATTTATCTAACTACCTTAGAGTTTGTAGTGTACTTAAGGTGAGCCTTTAAATTCCTCCTGTAGTCTAAGGAACTAGACTTCCAGGTTGGCAAGGTGGAGAGGTATCCTTGTTATAGGACAATGAACAAGAGCAATGAAGTATTTTTACCAGGTGCCTGTATCAGGGCCTATACAGGGAATTCAGATGATCTTAAATTTAACTCTAAAACTTTTTAGGAGACTGACATTTTGAAATTAATCTTACCCTTACTTTTAAACCTTTTAACTTCGAACAGGTCCTTTGTGAGCATTTCCAATTGTCTCAGTTTCTCCTAAAAAAAAAGGAACAAATTGTCAGGTCTATGTTACAAAAATAATTTTGGGATAATATTCCCAGCTGGGGGCAGGCAGGGCAGGACCTTTCTGGCTGAGGTCCCAGAGATCATGGAACTGGCCCTGGCCATTGAGGCTCACCCTGCCTGGCCCATGGACAGTCTCTACCATTCCTGTCCTCATAGTGCACTGACACTGTCAACATTTGGGCACTGATTTAATCTGTCCTTTCAGATCTTTTCTACTCCTGGCATTAATTTTTCTTCTCTTTTCCCCTTATGCCCTCTCTGAATCAGACTGCCCTTTTTTGGCACTGAAATGCAGCTAAGCAGCCTGAAGTCTATGAACTTTTGGCCACAGACTCAGAAGCCATGACAGAGGCTGAGTCAACAAAACGACTCAAGGCCTGAAACACATTTGAAAAAAGAAAAAATAATCTTTCCCATAGGACTTGAAATAAATTAGCCTTTTAACAAATGATAACAAATCATCAGCCAAAGTAGAAAAATCCCAGAATGGGAGAAGTGGGTTTTTTCAGGCGAAAATGGTGAAAATAACGTGAGCTCCAGTGTTAAACTATATCCATTGGTGAGAGACGAAGGCAAAAGTCCAATAATTATTTAATGACAGAAGAAAATGTCTGACTCAGTGTTCCTCTGAATCCCACCTTACCACACCTGTAATTTAATTCCCATTTCCAAACCTGATACTATATAGGCTGAACCAGGAGTGACCCTTAGCTGTAGAAGATTATTTCTTGGCTAGGGGCAAAATCATATGAGAACATCTAATCTTGCCAAATGTGAGGGCTAGAAAACTAAGTGTGGAAGCTCATTTACAATACTACTGGTGTTAGTAGCTTTGCATGAGTCACAAGATTTTGTGCTGTCATATCCAAAAAAATTTACATTTTAACTAGTCCTCTGGATAAAACCAAATGTGGACTTGGAATGCTATTTTTTAACAGAAGAAAGCCACTCAAAACTTACATAGCTTTTTTTGATAAATGTTTTGATTATTAATAGATTACTTACCTTAATAGATCTCTAATTTCCAAAACAGGACAATTTTTGATATGAAGTTTTCAAGCATGTATATATCTGTAAATAAATATTTTTGGAGAGTTGCCTATGGTATCATCCTCACTTGGATACTTACTTTTTTCCAAACAAATAGAAATCATGTAAGACCTACATTTCACATAGGTTCTTTACCATTTTTCAATGTTTACATCATTTGACTTAGAAAGTTATTCCTCCTGTCCTATATTCAAGTAATTTTTAATAATTTTCTAAGTGAAAAACATGTCATTACTATGATTAATCTCAACTGATGACAATACTCTGCACGACTAAATTGGCACTCTAAAAATATAACTTCATTTGACAGGATTTCTTGGGTCATGATACTTGTTCAAGTATTATGAAGTTCATAATAAATTGTCTCCATATGATATTAACTATGTCAAAGGCATAGGTCTCAACTGTGTTGAGTTAAAATATCTACAAAAAACGTTTAGTAGAATCAGTCCCTTGAGAGCACAGTAGCAGTATAACTTCAGCACCAACTTGCTGCCACCAACACTGTCTAAACAAAGTGGTTCTGGGTTGTGTCCTACGACAAAGTACTTAGGTACAGTCACTCTTTGCTAAAGACCTCTCAAACAACCAGTGCGGTGCTCAGATATAAAGTAATAAAAATTGAGTAAGACTCTTTTATACCCACAAAACTGTTAATTCTGTGTTCTCCCTGCAGTTATTCACAAAGATTATTGCTGCACAAATTAGGCTCAACTGCAGTGGAATGTTAGGAGGGAAAAAAAGAAAAGTGTGGGTTTATTTTGTTGAAGATTCATGTCTATGAAATAACCTTGTATGAATACTGTGATTTTATGCATTTAGATCCCAGTTGAGGGTCCTTTACAAAAACTATGGCTCTCAGCCACAGCCTGGTACCTCTTCTGTGTCAGAACAGTTTTACAATGTCATAGAATCACTGAATGGTCTGGGTTGGAAAGTGCTTTAGAGATTACCCAGTTGCATCCCCCTTGCCATAGACAGTCTATCACTGTTTATTAATTAGAGTAAACTATTTTTATATTTATTCCTCGATGTTTTATAAGAGGTGAGTTGGAATTCCAAGTCTCCAGAAATTGGAAAGTACATAAAGAGTGAATTACACTTATCTTGAGAGGGTTATTTTAGTTTTTAATTTTTAAAAGTAACTAGATTTTGGGGTTTAGGTGAAAATATTAAAATTGCATTTCTTTTTTAAGTCAGCTGAAAGCCATCTCTTTGTTGACAAGTCAAATAATTATTTGTTTTAGCTTAAAATATTGCAGTGTTTCTAATCCAGAATTGTGTTCCCTGAATACCCTTAATGTGATGTTGTTGGTTTGCTAAGCGCATCCTGAAAAAAGATGAAAAAAAGAAAAATCTTAGTTATCTTTCATAAAACAGCTAATAGCACAGTTTCATGTAAAAAAATGTTTATTAAAATTTTAAAATATTATGTCAGGAAAAAATTCAAATGCATAAGTGTTTCTCAACAGCTTGATTTTTATGTCCCACAGCTGTGTCACTTATATTTTTGTGTACAGATTTATGTTGTAGAGTTTCAAAATACACAAGATTTTAAGTGGATCCAATCTGATGATGCATTCTGAGGATGGTACACTTTCTTTAATTCTTATTTTAAAAGCCTTCTCAGTCTTCTTCTGAGTACCAAGAGAGTGACTAGACTTCCTGTTATTGCTGAAGTGCCAGGTTGCTTAGTATTTTTATCTCATGGTGTCACTGGGATAATGTACCATTTGATGTGGCCATGGGTCCTTAAAGTAGGAATTATTTGGTTATTTAAACAGTAGTGTGTTTTCCCATGAAAGATTTATAATAATGACTGTTCTCAAGTGAAAAAAAGAAAAATCCCTAAACCCTTAGAGCGACTTAGACTGGCAGCTGGTTTAGTCAATTAACTTCCAACATGATTTCCACAGTGATGGTGTTCTTATGGGACTTGGCTTTCTTTTAAATCTCATTCTGGACAGAAAAAAGGTAATATTTATTTTATTAATTTGTATGACAGAGATTACCCATGAAAATTCTCAGAAGCAATGCCTTGTTGATATATATACTATGTGGAAATATACTCTTTTTGGGTCTTTTTTTTTTAAATATATCTTGATGTATTGATTTAGCAGCAGAAAAGGACATGAAAAGTCAGTGAAATGAAACGAAATAAATACACCTTAAGCACAAATATAGTTTTTACCTGGATACACGCATCATATTTTCAATGTTTTTCAGTGTTTTCCATACAACACTCAAACCTTGTCCTGTCATTAATTCCAAGAAACCCAGAGCAAACATCTTCAATACCAATAGCAGTAGCATTGCATACAACCAACCTCATATAACTAGATTTTAGCTGCCTTAGAGTCAAATATCTCATCTAAACTCCTCAATTCTTCCCTCCACCCTGTGCTCTTTTAGAGAGCAGGTCAGTCAGAGTTTAAGTGAATTGACATCTGGAAGTACCTGTCTGTCTGTCTTTATTTGTGTTTGCCCTTCAGATGAGGTTAGGTGAGATGGGGTGCCTTTCCCTCACCCTCTCTACAGTCACTTCAAGGTTATTTGAATGAAGTGAGTACAGGAGAAATGCATGTGCCCTTCTTTTTTTCATCACATATTTTATGAGTAAACATTTCCCAGTTCTCTTTTTCTGATATTAGTTATTATTTCCATTTCATCATTACTGTCTTTAAAATCACTAATACTTTTAATATTTTCAATTGAATAATCCCTTTTAATATTGTAAATGAGAACCTTATTTCACTGTAAAGGTGAAAGAAATGCACAAAAGTGCTACATATTCACATGGTTATCAATTAATTGAAAATAAAATATCTTTTCTTAATATAATAATAGCAAAAAGATAAAATCATATTTACTGTTCTTTTTTAGTTGACTAATTCCTTTACCTAAATAGATCCACAATGACATGTTTGGGAATCAGGCTTTTATCCAGGAGCCAGTGATGGAGCTTTCACTGTGCAAGCTGTGATGGTTAGTGAAGTACAGCTTGACTCTTTTCAAATTTTGCAATGTCTGGTAAAATAAAGGAAGATTTATTTTATATTTAAACATATGCTTTGTAATTATTTAATCAACCAAGTCAAAATTTTACAAATAAAAAAATTTGTCATTTCATTATGCTTTGTTTGAGGCTGAAAAGGCATTTGATTATCGTAATCGTGTAATGGATATTAGCTACAGTGATAATCAAAATAAACACAGAGCGTTTATATAGTATCTTTTCATAGCCCTTTTCCAAATCATATAATCCATGCACAAACTGCACATGAATGATATGCTGAGGTTAAACAACAAGTCTTTAATGATCAGCAATGGTGAAGCCAAGCTGTTTCTTCCAGACACATATCTCAAAGAGTATGGGACCTCTTAAAGGTTAAACATTAGGTTATGTCAACATTAAATATTTCTTGCCTCAGTTCTCTGTAGTCTCTAATTTTTTTTTAAGGTTTTAAAGCTTAACTTGTCCACTCACATCCCACATGGTGTTCTACAGAATCGTTTCACATACCCATGAGGTGCTTTCCAGAGGTGTGTGATTAGTGCTGAAGTGTGCACTAATGTGAAAGACAGTTATACCAGTCTGCAACTTTGCATTAGAAAAAGATGACTTACTTATGAAGGCATTTCTTACACTAGTTTCAGGTGTCCAGGTTCTTTCTCTTTTTATTTGTGATTAAATTGCAATATCAAAATGCCCCATTAAGGAATTCCATTGAAATGTTCAAATATAAATTTTTCTCTTTCCAAAACTTTTTTGTAAGAAGCTTGTATATTACATGCATTTTTAAATAATGAGTAAAAGGGTAGCAATGATGTTCTTAATTTTTATTACCCAGAAACACATTTTCTGATATTCTGTAAATTCTCTGTAACAGTCCCTGCCAATACTTTGGAACAGATAAAATGTTTCTTCCATTATAGATGAGACCATGAACCCACTGCAGAAAGTGGGAATGCTGTGACCTTCACTTAGGCAGGCTTTTCAAAACAGGTTGTTGAATTTTTTGTCTCAAATGCAGACGTCAGATACCAAATATCTATGCTGTAGAAGTAAAATTTTATGCAGGCTGAATCTTAATTGAGGGAGCTGAGTAAGGTTTCATTCCAGAAATCTGGAGAATGCACAGGGAATATATTGAATATTCAAAGTTCCATGTACCAATGATTTGACTATTTGTGGTATTTGAAGGGTATCATGAAACTGTACTTCTACTGTTTGTTTTATATCACATGGCTATAACTATGGAGAAATACTTTTCATTTAGTCATTTTCATGTTATTTTCATATTCATGTCATCTCTTTCTTTATTAAGTTTAGTGAAGAAGTATAACATGCATAACCATTTTTCCTATATAAAGGTGGAACACTCATTTCTATAAAGATGCTATACCATATAGTCTGTGGTACATATAAACCTCATTAGAGCAGTCTAGGTAATTGTAGTATTTTGCTGAGTTTATGCAAACAAACACCCTACACAGAAGAGAGACTCTTCAGGAAAACCATTATTGTCTCCAATATTTCTTTTGACACCTTTTCATTTCAGAAGTGACATAATCTTGGACTTAATCTCATTGACTCCAGTATTTAAATCCAGTGGACTCTAAGGCTGACAAAAAATTTTAGGGAGATGCAGTATCTTCAATACACCAATGTAAAATAAAGGACAAGATTTCAGCTTTTTTCCACTGTGACACTGAATCAGCTATTAAACAAAAACAGTAGATTTATGACTACTGAGCTAGGTACATTCAAATATTGCTATTTTCTTGTCTTGTTTTTGGGAACTAGGTAAAATGGTAAATGTCAGTTTATTTCCCCCAAATGATTTGAGGAATAGCCTACTTGTTTTCCTGTAGTCAAACACCTCCAGACAATAGATAGTAATACATTATTGATACTTAGTAAATTCCAGATCATCTTAGAATGCATCAACCATTTCTATTAGTGAAAACATTTTCTGCCTGTTTGGCTATGTAAGCTTAATAGTGAAAACCATTCGTTCCTATATGAATGCTCTTAATACGTATTTTCACTTTAATCTCAGAAAGAAAGCGGGGGGGGGAAAGGAGAAGATTTTAGGGTTTTTAAAGAACTTGGAGCAGTGGCAGATAATCTCTGATTTGAAAGAAGAAGAATTGGATGGAAAAATGTGATAAAGTGTCGCTCTTACTTTTCTGATTCCCAGTTTAGGGTTGGGGTTTTCTTTGTGACATTCAAAATGAAAATATGTACTTTCTTGCAGTAGATGTTATGCTATACTGGACTCCTTGTAAAAGTGTAATTAAGGAGGAATTTGAAGAAGAAGAAGCTTCTCAAGCTGATTCTCAATGTTAATAATTGAGGAAGTGTAGCAGTGCGAGTTTCAGGTTTTTTGAATTTGTATCTGTATTTTGTCATGTGTACTTGGTATGTCCCTTTCCCCCCCATTCCTACCCTTGTACCTGGATTCTTCCTGATGTAACCCCGCCCCCTTTCCTTCCCCATTGGGTCAGTGTTTCCCCACCCAGCCCCCGAGCTGGGAAAAAGGGACACACACGCCCCTGCTTCTCTCTCTCTCCCACCTTCCCTCCATGTGGACAGAGGCTTTGGCAAAGCTCCAGCGGCGTGGGCTGCACTGAATAAACATCCTTATTAACCCAAGGGAGAGCACGCTTCCTTCATCCAAGCCTGAATCCACGCCTCTGCGAGCTGTTTGGAGGGCCCACGAACTTCTATAAATTCACTTGGGGACCAGCTAGCCAGAGAAAGCATTCCCCCACAAACGAGCCACTTTATAAGGAAGATATGTTTCCAAGACTGTATGTCTAGCTTTGTGCTCTTAATAATTCCACATTTACTTGGTCCTATAGATGTATTTGAGGAAATATTTGTCAGAAGTCACTCACACTATGCTAGGTTTAACATCAGGACATTTTGCAGTTTTGTGGCTGAATCTTAAATAAGTTTAAAAAATAAAATGTTGGCTTGTTCTGTATCTTGCCTACTGCACACTACTGTTGCATACATTTTGAAGAATGTGTCTTTATAATTGACAGATCTTTCCATCATCCTGACTGTTCAATGAAATATTTTTCTCAAATTTCCACAAGTAAATAATGATCCTTGTGATGCACAAGCACACATGAACTTTTGTCATGGATATTAGACAATAATACAGAATTCATGGTTTATCTATCACAGTCCTTTCAATACAGCACTTCATCCATGAAGGATCTATTAATCAGACTAATTCAGGTCTGCCCATGCCTGCTGTCATCACAACATTATAACTCCCCTTTCTAGAGGTGTGTGTTCTAATGCCAAAACTTTGTCATCTTCCTTTCTCTTCAGTAATTGAAACGTGACACATTTTACATGCTTTCAATGACATTAACTGTTGTTTTAATTCTATGTAATGATTGGGTCATTCAAGATAAATCTGTTTACAAGGCTGAATATTTTAAAATAAATTTAAATATCTTACAATACACAGTGTATTTCCAAAATACTATTTACTTGAGACTAATGAAGGATCTTAGCCTAACTGACAGTTTTAGTTATTTGATCTCTATATTAGATATCATGACATCTGCAGAAATTTCTGTGTCAGGGTCCTGAGTACACCAAGGTACTGGAAGTACCCTGGCAAGTCTCCTTCGAGGCCTTTACCCATTCAGCCTTTGCTCTCTGACTTGGGGGCTGCAGCAATCTCAGACTCCTGCTCTTCTTGGTCGTTCCTGAGTCATGCAGCAGATTTGCTGCCCCAGGCCCTGCCGTTCTGGAAGAGATTTGTAAATGCATCTCTTCTGTGCTGCAGGGTAGCTCTGACCTCTGAGGTACTGGAATGGCACTTTCCTTTTCATCCAAAGAAAAATGGGTGCAGCCCCTGAAGAGGGCTTACAATTCAGAGCCCTGCACGGGGGATCCAACTCTGAGGGGTAGTTGGACTCAAGTCTCTTCTGAAGTGGTTTCTTTTCAGTCTAGTGTATTTTGTGGCTGTTCAACTATGAATATTTTAGTTTGTTCTAAAGTCTAGAAGTCTCTTTCTGAACTATTCAGTATTCAGCGTACTCTTCCAGTGAATAAGAGGTGGAAATTGTTTTCCATCCTGCCTAACAGTATTTCATCTCCCCACCACTATGTGCCCTAAAACTTGCCAGCAGAAGCAGGCGGAGCATTTTCTTTTTTTTGTGTAGCATTAAGCAAAACATGAAAAATAGAACCTGTTGCATATAAGTTAATAAAATAATTTTAAGTGGTAAATTAACCTGAATATTAAATACTGCACTACACAGTTTTCCTTTGAGAAAGTCTGTGAATCAGATCTATAATTTCCAAGCTTAAGCTCTTCCTTGTCCTTCAGCTTCTCTTTTCTTTGCAATATTATTTCACACTAAGCCATGAAAATGGTAAGAATTGTGCATTGTTCTGGCAGAAATTTTCCCCAAAGCCTAACAGTACTAGAGGAAGATGAGAACTGTACATGCCTATTTCTTGCCTATAAAGATGAAATAATAGGGGCCATTATTCAAGTTTATCTTCTCTTCATTCTGAACCCTGGTCATTTGGCAGCATTTACACACATCATGACTTGTATGACAAGTAAGGATCTGTAATTGTCACTGAATTCAACAGTTTTCACTGTGCTTCTGCTTATAATGGATCACATTCAGAAAAGTAGAGGCAATGAGTTATGCTGTCCAAAGAGGGATTTAAAATACAAACATATTTGGCTACTTGCTGACCATCCTGAAGGACACTGTAATGGTGAAGAAGAATTAACAAAGAGGAAAATCCCTCAGCAAAGTGAAAGGCAAAAATGGGTGCTTTTCTATCACCAGAACTCATGCTGTTGTCTAGGAGGTTAACTTATAAAATGGTTCCTTGAAGCAAATAAGTACTTTCATCACCAATAATGCCTAGAGACCTTTTTTTCTCTGTCTTCTTACTAGCAAGGGAAAATCTTACATCAGAATTTGCTACCCAAATTTGTCCTAGTGTGAAGTAGCTCATACTGCAGGTCAAATAGCAGCCCCCAGAGAAAATTTGTTTTCAAAATGCTACATAAATTTTCAAAGATATCTTTGTTCTTGTGGCCACAAAGATGAAACTTAACTATGATCAGGCTACAAAATATTTAAGAATTTGTAGACCTGGAACTGAATGTCAGGAGAATACTATGAAATCTAATACAGGTATCATTAATCTAATTTCTATAATGCTGATATCTTCAGCCTTAAAAAACAGAGTACAGTTGTTCATATATTTGCAGTATTTTGATCCTAGATTACAGTGGGAAAAAAAAAAAGCTGTTTTCCAATATAAGAATACCACAAAGTCACTTTTAAAATAAGCTCTAATTCTTAGTACCCTGGAATAGGTATCACCATCTTGTACAAAGTTAGTATTAGTTCTGAAGTTTGTTTCTTAATGTGTCTATAAATCAGCTAGAAATTTGACAGCTGTATGCATGCAAAATTATGTGAAGTTTGATTATATAGGGGAATCACTTCAAGCATGCCTTGACATATTTTTCTCTATGCCTAGCAGCATGTCATCAGAATTATATGTTATGATATAATTATATCTATTTATGTTATGTACCTACGAAATTTTCACATTGTAGGAGGGTTTTTTAGTGCATACAATCAAAGTAAGTCAAGAAATAGCCCTTTCCTAAGAAATGAAAAAAGGGTCCTGGAGATTCAGAACTGTCTGAATTTTGGAAAGTTATTATTAGAGTAGCCTTTTATTCCAAAGTGGAATGTCATTCATACAAATAACTTAGGTATGTTCATCTGAATGTGCCTTACTAAGAAAAATAGCTAATTATCATGTCTTCTGGTCTTCAGCAATATATGAGATTATACAACCAGTAGAAAGAATCACACAAGCTTCTAAATTTTCTTCTTTCTCTTAAATGACACAGAGTAAAATAAGGCCTTATGTGAGGTAGAATAAATTTAGAGTTATATGGGTTACATTGTGTGGATGACAGTTATAGATGACTGCAAAGTATGATGCCTTAAGTATTAACTTTCATATTTTCCAGACTCTGTACTGCATTACTATGTAACTCTGAACTTCATACAAACTGTTAGCAGGTTCTCTTCACAGTTTAGTTAGACTAAACAATCTTTTTCCAGCCTGAGAACCAAGGACACCATTGCATCTTCAGGCCCAATGGCGAATTGAGGAAAGCAGTCTGGGAGGATGGGACTTCATAACCTGAGCCTGTAATTGGACAATTAACCTCAACATGTAAATGGACCAAAACTTATAAAAGAGTGAAAACTTGTGACCGGTTGTCCACCTTGTGTCCATCTTGTGTCCATCTTGGGTGTAGTCTCAGCTGAGCTCTTGTACTGCCCAAGGTGTCTCCTCTGAGGGTTTTTTTTAATAAATACCTACTTTATTCTTTATTCCTTTAGCACTGTCCAGCCTTTATTCCAGGTAGCTTTTTAGGCATCAAGTACACCTGTATCCATTAACAAACTGTTGTGAGATGTTGTGGTTTCTCTGGTGGGGGGGCTGCTACCAGCAAGCAGCAATTCCCCAGACCACAGAAACAGTTTGTGTGGGTCCCTCAGCTTAGCTGACTGTGCGTGGGTTCAGGCTTGGAAGAAAGAAGCGGGCTCTCTCTTGGTTAGGAAAGATGTTTATTGCATTGCAGGTCCATGTGGCTGTGCCAGAGCCTCTGTCTCAGCATGGAGAGAGCATGGAGGGAGAGAGAGAGTGCGGTGGGCCTGTGTGTCCCCTTCTCCAGGTCACAGCCTGGGCAGGGAACACTTTGGACCAATGGGGAAAAGGGAAGGGGGTGGGGTTACATCAGGGGGAAACCAGGTGTGTTCAGGGATAGGAAGGGGGAGGGTGAAAGGAACGTACCAAGTACAGACACATAACAAAATACACATACAAATTCAAAATCTGAAACTTGCGCTGCAACAATGAGAAAATGCTTATTTAGGAATAATATAGCACTTATACCACATAGGAAGTCATTGGTTTAATGTAATATATCGCAGGTATGTATTTACTTCAAGACAAGTAAGGACTACATTGTTCCTTGGTGTCACAGGGAGCACACACTTATGCAGAACCTGTGGCAATCTTCTACAGTAATCTGTTCCCAAGCAGGGTTTTATGTGGTTATGTTGCCTCAGCTCCAGTTTGAACATGGCTGGAACATTTCCCAGATGAGAGGAAAGGAATGTCATAGCCAGAATTATGATCTGCCTAGCACACACAAAAATAATTGTACACAAGTGTATACATGTGAGGCCTTTACTAGGTCCAGATTTTGTCTCATTTTTTTATATAAATGCTAGATCTATGGCCAGGCAGTGTTGGTGTCTGCTGGGCATTCCCCCCATCCCACTTAAAGTGCCATCTGTTGTTTCATATATCTGCCAAGTATATGGATTAAGTCTGCTGTTTCCCATTTGTGTCATGTTATTAATAATGGTAATAACTGTTTACTAAATGATAGTTGCACAGACTGTAGTTGAAAAATTCATGGTCACACATTCTTGTCCTGTCCTTATTTGTCTTGAGAGTGCCAGAACTCTGGACATACTTTTCAATTCTCAAATATTTATTTCTCCTAATGATCCCTTCTAATGTCCCAACATATCATAGCACTTTACAAAATATTACTCCCTGATTCTATGAACTGACTGCATGTACAAACCTATGCATTTTCAACATATGCAGGCAGCGAGTACAGGAATATAGCAAGCTTTAAATGCAGAAAGGAACAATCCTGTAGGGTTCACATATAATTTGAAGGAGTCCATCTTTTCACAATCCCAGCAGTAAAGATAGTAAGAAAAGAGAGCTTCTCCATACCTGTCCTGATATCAAATTTATTAACCCATTGTGATAAACAGTGTGCAGCATGTTTTGGTATTTTAAAACATGATGAAATGCAATTAATTTAATTTTTAAAAGCCTCACGCAGGGATATTTTTCCCTTTCAGTAGACCTTCCTTTGAAATGCCTGAGCTCTGAAGACTCTTATATCTGTAACATAAATTAAGGAAGTTTCAAAGGGACATCCCATGTGTAATTTTTTTGATATGTAATTCAGTTTCATTGTAACTGTTGATAACTTATGATGGTTGCATGATATATACTTCACATATTTATGGTGATTATTTTTCCACTGAAATCTGGTATTGAACTTCTGTAATGGGACAGTGCAGAGTAATCAGAAGTCACGATATCTTTCCCATCAGAACTGTCCCTCCCAGTGTTCCCATGTGTGTATAAAGAGCCAATTAATCACTAACTCTAATATGTTTGTTGGCAATTTCATTTTTTGATTCACCTTGAGAACTACAATGAGGTCATTGTAGTTGAGCTGCTTGAGTACAGCTTTATACTCTGCTATAATAACTTATATATTATAGCAGAGTACAAATATAATATTTTTATATTATATATAATATAATATTTTTATTATAATATTTTTAAACCTACATATATATGAGGTCAGTGCAAACTGTAAATATGTCTGTTGTTGGACCAATACTCTTGATTTTGTCCTTGTTTTCTGACAGTTCTAGTAGCTTGTAATAAACTTTCAGAGAGGATTTAGTAGCTAAAGCAGACTTAACTAAGACCAGGTCTCTAAACTAAAATCCACAGGAATGAAAAATGGTGGTCAACTTCTGCTTAGCCTTGGAGGTGTCACAGGTCCATGAAATATTTTATTTTCACATGCGGGACTTTGAAGTATTAGGGAAATTATCAGCAAGTTATCCAGCCCTTTAGGGTTCTCCACAGCTTTGCCTAGTGAGTTTTAATCTAGTAGCTGTTCCCAGGGCATGCCTTATGCACTTCAACATAGAACCATACAATCCTCTGAGTTGGAAATAACCTTAAATATCATCCTCAGCTTCTCTGTATAACCTCTTCCATTGCCTCACCACCCTTACAGTAAAGATTTTTTCCTAACATTTGAATCTAAATCTCTCCTCTTTTAGCTTAAAACTATTTCCTCTTGTTCTATCACAATCTGTCCTTGTAAAATGAGAGGACACTGCACACATGGAGTGATATGCATTTGGCCAGACTACCTGAATTCACATTCCTCTTTTGATGTCATTGTGAATTGCCCTCTTAGGCTGGAAACTACATGTGAAAGAGGGGCTTTTGTTGAAAGCAAAGACAAAATGCTGAGTTTCACTGGTCAGGTTGGTGTCAGAGTTACATGTATCAAAAAAAGTACTGAAAAATATCACCATATCCCAAAAAAGCTAAAAATGAAGCTAAAAAACATGATCCTCCTCCTTCTGCTCTATTCCCTATGTGCCTGTCTTTCCAAGGCAGCAGCACACTGTGGCAACAGGTGGAGGAGGGAATGAACATCACCACAAAGCAACCGCGAGACGACGAGCGTTGGTGTAAAAGCCACAGAAGGCAGAAGTCTAACTCTCGCTAACTAAAAACTGGGTTGCAAATATGAGACTCCCACTGCCCTTGATGAAAGGCCATGCTTTTACCCCCAGGATAATGATTTTTTTTTTTTTCCATTTATTCAATGGGGAGAATGAGGGTCAATGACTTTTCTTTGACTTTCTGGTTGAGCTGTGTACGACAGCTGCTGGTGATTGCATGCTGCTAGGTCCCCTCCCACTGTATGTCTGTTTTAAACATTTTCTTAAGGCACCAGGAGTTCTTTTGGGATCTGGGGAGAATAAATGCCTAATTTTGGACTCCAAATTACATTTTGAATCTGGCATTTTTCCTTTGAATATTTTTCTCATAAGGAGTGTTTACAAACTGACACAATGCTCTGACTTTCCTTTTCTCTTTCTTTTTTTAACCAATACAAACTATGTATATGACTTGTTGAAATTACAAGAAAGCAAAATAATAAAGGTGGTCTAGCTTTTAGCTGTCTGTTTCTCTACACACAAAGCACATGGAAATATTTTTGGATGCTGTTTTTTGGCAGCTAGAGAATAACATAAAATAACTTAGTGTCCAAAGGAAAAGAATATACATATATCATACATAATTCTGAACCTTTAAGACAGTTAAAAATAGATAAAATTGATTAGTATCCAAATCAAAAATTTTACACATATTATACTTAATTTTGAATGTTTAAAATACATTAAAAATTCAGATTTGGAATGTGTGTCTTGGTTTCTTATTTTGGATAATGGCAATACTAGCCTTCTAAATTCTCTTTGTGTAATACATACATATAAACATACATCAAGTCACAGAATGGTGATTTCTGAAGTAAATAGCAACACATTCTATATTTTATTGCTCTCCACTTGAAAACCATATTGTCTTGTTAGCTGAGTGTCTTCAGTGTAAGACTAATTGGAAGTGAGTTCAAATATTTGAAACTGCTTAGGCTTGGACCTTAACTCAGGTCTTTTTCATATAGTTTGTCTCACTGGAAATACTTGTTTGTTACAAATATGTTTTTGACATCCCAGTGTTCATACTCTCAATTATTCCAATTGTTCAAATTAAATTATTTATTATTAGAATGCCTACAGTGAGTACATTAAATAGGCCATAAAGCCATTTTTACTTTTGCATGTGAATATAGCTCTTGTTTCTATTACAGTATAATTCTACATACTATACTTAATTGGCAAGGTAGAGTAGGAAGGATAATTTGGTTGGCTCATTTGTCACCATTATAGTCATCCTAAACAATAGTTAATTTATTCTAAGTATTTTTAGTATAAAAAAAGAGATAGACTATGCAAGATGATTGTATAATTATATTGAAGGATATTGGTAATGAAAATACTTCAGAACAAAATTCTTAATTAGCTTTCAAACAGGCACACAAGGAGAGGATGATGGTGAAGACAGCTGCAACCAGTTCTCAAAAAAGAGAAAAAGAAAAAAAATGAGAAAATCATCCTCTCATTTAGTCTAAAAAGGGAAAAGGTTTTTTTAATTGTATCATCCTGTCCACAGAGAGCTATATCACAGCATAGTTACAGAATTATATCCACTCAGACTTTTTAGATCTGTCATAGCCTTTTTTCCTTTACTCATTTTTGATAGCTAGGGTCTGACAACAATACTTTCCATACTGACAGAGACCCTTCCTTTTATTGCAGCTTTTCTTAATCTCCTTGTATGATCTTTGATGCAGTCCCAATGCATGCAAAAATGTAATCCACGCATTTTTAAATTCTCCTTTAAAAATGTAATCCACACGTTTTTAAGTTGTCCTTACAAAATTAATACTATAACCAATTCTGTTTAATAAACTCTAACAAATATAAACTTCATTTTTACAAAGGCATCATCATCCTTCAGATAAGTTTGTTAGAGCATTTTTCATAGAGGAAGAAAATGGTGGATGTGGCAGGTACTGTATGAGTGGTGAAGCAAAAGTTATAGGCTTTCCTGCTGTCTTCATCTGGTCAATTTTAAAATGGCAAATACTATCAAGCATGTTTTCCATCAAACTTTAGCAGCTGTGCAACAATGAGTACAGAAAGGCATGCCTGCCATGTTTTTTATCCCCTGACTTGGCTCTTATCTCCCACCTGGAAACATGACACAAATTCTTGTCATATTGAGGACAAGTCACACTTAGTGCTATTGTGGGCCCTGTCCCCCAGACAAGTCTATCCATACATATGGCCCTAACAAGCTGGTGTCTACAAGCAGCAGCCCAGAAAGAAAAGCACAGGTCGTTTAACTCATCAGATACAGCTTTCACTGCCTCTTGTATTAAGGTAGAATATTCTCACAAATTATTTCAGTGTCTCTACCAGTGTATTTCTTCTGCTTGCCTTTCTCTTTTAATTTCCTGTTCTCAGCATCAGCTAGACAAATGTTTGGTAGGTCCCTTCTGTGCCAGTGAGTCATTCACTGCTGAGTTACTCTGCTTCTGTTTGCTTTCAACTGGGCTCCACTCCAGATACATGGAAATCTGTTCCTTTGATGCAATAATAATTTGTTTTTCTGGATACCTTGCTTGAACTATTGGCCATTTGTTTTCTTCTGATTTCTGGATAAATCCACCTCACAGCTAAGGTAACCAACAAGAATTTATCAAGCCTAATGGTGAGACAATAAAGTTCAGCATGCTAAAACAGAAGCAGATGCTACTTCTGCAATGCTCATACTTTGCTGGCACACTGGTTGATTATGATAAGACTCTGTCCTATTCCAACTTCCTGTTGCCAGCGCAGAAAGTACAAAGTGTGTTTCACTGCCTTATCAGATGCAGAACAGATGAAATACAGTCTGTATATCTAGATTTGTGGATGAATTTATTCCACAGGTTCAGAACTAAAGTTCACATAAGATCTTTAGAAGTTTTAGGGTAAGCCATATTACCAGTCAGTGTAAACCCTTCTTTGATGAATTCTCCCTAATATGGAAAGCTTGCATCAGGGTTCAAAATTTATTGCACAGGAAATTACTAAAAAAATATTGCCACAGTTTTTGAAGGATTGCAAAGAGGCCACAAAGATCCATCTTATTTATTAGTCATGGTCATTGGTTTAAAATCCTAGTTTCCTTTTTCTAGGCTTTCTCCAGTCTTCAGAAATTTGAAATTAAATTTCCCTAATCAGTTTAAAGCTCATCTTGTTTTCTTATTGTAAAAAATGAAAATTTTAATGTTTTGTTTATGACTAAGCCTTAATTGCTAGCACAACATAAAGTATGTAGCTCTCAGTTTTGGAAAGGTGATGGCAGGAGTCCATTGTTGGATCTCCAGTAAAATTTTGTTTCAGAATACCAGTACGCTTTTCAAATTAATCTCCAGATTCTGTATTTATCTATTTACCATGTGTTGCTTTAATTTCCAAGTTGGTTTTATTTACAAAAACCTGGATTTTTTTCTGGAGAAAATGAATCTAGAATATATTCTTATGTTGTAATTTACTATCTTTCCTTTTTTCTTTGCATAATACATTTTAATGGTGTAAACAACTCAAGGAAATAAATAAAAAGCCCCTCAAGAGTGTGATTTATGCTGACAATTTTCTTCCTGAAAAAGAGAGAAGAAAGGACTGTGCTAAGCAACCTGTTTCATTCTCCTCTTCAATTCTTTTGGTTTTTCACTGTGCCATCCTTTGGTTCTCCCTCAACAGCTCCAGCTCTCAGGTGACTTTTGCAGTTGCAGATAGCTCTGCTGTTTGTGCAGTTCGTTCTTTATGTATAACAGATAGAGAAACAGATAAAATGGTGCAAGGGTTAGTCCCTTTTCCCTCTGTTTTATCATGACACAAAGCCAACTGAATCACCGGAAATGGTGCTGGGTTTACAAAAGCAGAAATATATTTTCTGCATTAATTCATGCAAATTATTTGTGACAGAAAGTGAAATTAAATAATTTGACTTTCCCTTCTCAGAATGTTTTTTTTTTCCCTTTCCATAAAATGCTTTACCATCTTCTATCTTCATTTTAGATCTAGCAGTATCTTACAGTCAGATATAGGAACGTACCTAAGCTGTGGCTCCAGCCCAGGGCTGAACATGACCTTCACAATTGCTCCTCACTCTTGCTTTTCTTCCTCACTCTCTGCTTGGGAAGGAATTCTAGATCGATGGGCTGGAAGACAGTTTCTGTGTCGGCCAAAATGTTCCCTGACTGGAGTGATCATGGAACAGGGCAACACATTGTGAGGCAGCACTGTCTGTGCAAGTGTTGCCACCATATTTCATTGATCAGACACATTCAGTACAGCCTTTGCTCTTGCCCATTTTCTGTTCTCCATACACACATTGTGATTTCTTTCCTGTGGTGCAGAACTCATGTGAAAATAGACATGGAAATGGTCATGACATCTGTGCCCTCATCGGTGTAATAACAATTTGGTTGATCGGGTTGTTGTACCTGGGCCAGATCATTCTCAAGATAGAAGAATATGGAAATAGAAATATTCTTGAATTTTTCTCTTGAATTAGTATTTTTTAAAGCAAAGATTTATTTTTTCATTTATTCTGTGATCATCCTGTGGTATATTGGCTGAATGTTCAATTCATGCAGTGTTTGACTCACTGTTTCTCAATCCATGCAAGAAAAGTTTGTCAATTCAATGAATTAAGTGCAATAGTTTATAATCAGCTATATTCCGTGATACTTTAAAAATTAATATATTGGGCAAATCTACTATTGCACCTTTTAATTTTTTTAGCATGATTTCTTATCTTACATGATTCCCTTCTATAAGAGGATAATGATTGTGTGTTGTGTCACAGTTATTTGATGTAAACTGTAATATTCATTTAAACAACAGTAAAAGGTAATTCCTAGTAAATCCTCTGTTGTGGTCTGCCTTGAACACTGGTTTGGAAATCTTTTTCTAATCAAGTACACACTATTTTTTGCTGTAATAAGATTTCTCTCAATGCAAAAGATGATGCTTAAAATTCTATATCTGAAAAGTGTATATAAATGGCTGTTTACTTTTTGCTCTATTGCATAGAAAAGTGTATATAAATGGCTGTTTACTTTTTGCTCTATTGCATAATGTAGTGAAATTGAAAAAAAAAAAAAAAGTGAAAAAAGACTCAGCCAGTTTTTTTTCATAAAGCTGCTGAAAGATGCTGACATCCAAAAGATGTGTTCCAGGAGCTGTGCCAGGTAAGCAGCTAGCTGATGAAAATGCAAAGACATGGAAGAAAGAACAGATCATGAAAAAAAAAGAGAAACAATCAAGGGAAGGAATTAGATTTTGGCACTATTTGTGTCAGTTTTATAAAAGGAAATAACTGGTCTCAGAAGAAACACTTATGGGCTGAAATGAAACGTGGATTTGAAGGCTGAGATGCCCTGTTTATAAGTAGTTTTACTGTATCAAAATGACTGCAGCTGTTCTAACTTAGCAGCATTTGTTACTACGGAGCAACAGTATTGTTACTTTACTGCTTCTTGTTCCCTTCAATACAGACCATTTTCCTAGTTGTGTAAATAGCGAAACTCAGCCCTCTCCATTTTCCTTCTTGCCCTAAAAAGACTCAAAAGGAAAACAAAGACTATAACTACTTTAGCCCTTAGGATGAAAATTAGTTTGGTTTTCATTCAATTAAGCAGTTTAAATGATAGTTGCTGTTAACAATTGTCTTAGCAACAAATCACAGCATATAAACAAACAATACTCTTACTGCAGATGGGAAAGGACACAACACCTTTTAAACAGAAGTATTGTGTTCAAATTGTGCAGCTAATTAATGGGATGATTTTCTCTTAAAGTTGACTACAGTTCATAGTAGAAACTGAGTGGACAGAAGTAATAAGCAGAATAAAAATGGCAACAACATTGTGGCAAATGCAGCCTGTCTGAGAAAAAAAAATCTATAAATAATTTCTACTTAACATTCTTAAGTATTTAATATCTGCTTTGAAGAAATTCTTACAGAATTAAGATACTCCAGGATAACATTTTTCCCCAGTAAAGAATCAATGTTATCCCTCATTACAGTACACTAAAACCAGCTCACAGTATCACTACAGTAAGAAAGTACTGTTGTCTTGTTTTATAGGGAAAAAAAAATTAAACTATTTTGCCAAGATTGCACAGACAGCCTGCAGCAGTACCCAGAATTCCTGGATCCTGATGTAATCCACTGCTCTCACACTTTGAACTCCCAAGTCAAAAGAGAAAAAAAACCCAAAAAAACCCAAAACAGCAAAACAATACCAAAGAATACTAAAGCTTTTGCAGGGGTTGTAGGACTAGCTAGTTGATTTTTCAATTCCATTTGAATCAAGATTACAAATAAATCTGCCTCTAAAAATCTATGAACAATTTAAAGGCTGGTTTATAGTTTCTCTTTTGCCATTCTGTTGTATATCAAGGGACATTTCAAATACTCATTGCCTGCACATTTTAACTGTTTAGTAAGTTTTTCTGTGCACAATTTAATTCTGTATGCAATTTCAAGAGTTAGCAGCCTAAAAGACTCATAAAACTCCTAACCATATGTTCCCTTGCTCTTCAACTTCTAGTATAAAATTCAAAGTATGGATTTTAAAAACATCTATAGAGTCCTAAACAAATGTTGTTGCTAAGTTATGAATAGGCGATGAAAACAGTGTTAGAACTGTCTAACATTTTCATTGCAATGGAGAAGGAGCAGTGAAATAGCCAAAGTGAAGAAAAAAGAAATCTGCTTTCCTTCACTTATGCAACACTTATTTTCCCAATTTTCACACCATTATGTTCAAGAATTATATAATATTTCATAAAATAAACAGCCTAAAACTCAACCAGGTCTTTGGGAATCAACAGCTAAAATCTAAAAGCAGTAAGAAGTTTGATAATAATTGAAGCTTTCTTATTTTTCTTCTTTATTGATCCATTCCCTGGCACAATGTTCTGTGCCACTGACACGTTCATTTCATAAATTCAATGTCCAAAGCACTTTAAAGATTTGAAAGACAATGTAGTCCTGTGTGTATATATATATATATATATATAATGAAAGAATTATTCAGAACACATTCCAGCTTACATCATCTGTATTTTCTGAGATTACGTTTATTTTCTATGTATATATTTCTCAAAGAAAACCATGTACTAATGATGTATGGTTTTGGAAAGGTCTTTCACACTAAGTTGAGACAGCTCCATCCCCTTGTCCCTATGCCTCTGGCAGGAGGAGGTACAGCCTGGGAAGTGGGGCAGGGGCGGAAGATGTTTTTAAGAATTATTCAATGCTTCCAAGATAAATTACAGCAAACTAACTTTCACACTGGATGATCCCAGACAGGACTGTTGTGATAAAGCAGAAGGAAGAAAAAGAAATATTTTGAACAAATAACAATACCTTCTTTTCAACAGTTTACAAATCTGAGCCACACTTCTTGTTTGTATCTTATTCTTTCTCAATAATCCTAGGTTTCAGTAGTGCTTCTAAACATTTATATTCAAAGTAAATGTGGTTTCAAAAGATGCTAATTTATAACTGTGTCCTGGTTTAGGGCAAATTTTGAGAGGAATTCCCCCATGGGGTCTCCTCTAGAAAGCAAATTTCAGCATTAAGTCATAAAGTTTTGATATTAGACTTCCACCAGCAGGACTTTTTAAACTGCAATCCATAATAATCTGTTAATTTTGCCTTTGTTTCAATGGCTGAATATTTTCTAGGAATGACAAGTTTTGTAGGGATTCAAACGTGTATTTTTCTTCAAAATACAGGAAATATGTTCTGTAGAAATAAAAGATCAACTAAGAAAATGAAGCCTACTAAAAATGAACTCTCTCCAAGAAAAAAACAAATAAAAGTATTTACTTAGAAAAATTTATTAGAAACTTTTGGTATTTAGGTATTCACAGTGTGTGTTTGAAATTAACTAAGGAATAACAACATGGCCAATGATTTCTTTAACATAAGCATGGCTAAAATGAGATCCAATGTATTTTTTTAAAGCAGAGTGATATCTTTATATTTCTGTGATACCTTTAATTTTCTGAACTAAACTGGATAAAATCTGCTCAGCTCCACTGAGTAATGCACATTTTGCCTTCATTGAAGGCATTTCAAATATGTATTGATGGTTACCAAAAATCACCTAAATATTCACTGTGTTGAATAATCACTATGAAAACTATGAAATATAGCTGAGGTTCTTGAAATCTCCTGATGTATTCTCAAACCCCTTTCCTTCATGCATACTTTCTGGCTGACAGCTGCTACTACTATAAATCAAAAACCTCAGAGAAATACCTACACAAGTATAGTCCATGGGAGAGATAAAAAAGATGAACTTTACATTCCATTTGCTTTTTTGTTGTCTCTTTCCCAATGACAATTGCTAAGAGGGTTCATGCCAGACTAAGCTTTTGGGCTCATTTGTAAGTGACCCAGCCACATGAAGCATCTTTTTGCAGCAAAAGGCACAAAGGCACTATTTTTCTGTATGCCATTGAAATTATAAGTAACTTAGACCAGATAATTAAGCACCCCATTTCCTGTCTTTTTTTTCTTTGAGCAGATGATGCAAAAAATATGTTGTTGGTCTTTTTATTTTTTGCCTTTGCTCTTTAAATACCAGTTGGTGCATTCATTACAATTTCCCAGTTACCATGTTAATTAGTAGGAAAAACTAGGACAAGTCTATGTCAAAGATTGAACTCAATTGAAATTGTAGTGCAGTTTATTTCTGTCATAAAAATTAGAAGAGAGCAAGATATATTTTTCATCTTTAAGAGTAGAAATCTATTTGAACTTTACTTATAGTGAAAATTACATTTAATCATGGCTGTACAAAAGTTCAAAAGATTTTCAACCATCTTAGACAGTGCTATAGAAACCAAACTTAGTAGAAATTTCTGTGAAGAAAATAACTAATTGGTTGTAAATATACTTATTTTATTTAAGAAGCAAGAAAGTATGACTGCATTTGTGCCTCCCCATATAGCTGCCAGAGGCTAATTCATGCCTGGTGAGAAGAGCTTAATGAAATGTAGCCACATTATTGTTTCTCCTCAGAAGTGCATTTTTCTTTTTCTAACCACATTAAATTTACTCATGTTCGCTACAAACACAGGTCCATCCCTGTTTTTAAAGTTATGACTCCCTTGTGATCCAGGAAAAAAAAAATCTAATTATAACCGAATAAAAATACAAGAAGGTAAAAAAATTTAGATTATTTTAGATTTTTTTGTGGTCCTGAAATTATCCTTTTTGCTGCAAGCAGCAAGGCTACTATCACAATGGTGCTTATTATTGTTGCAACAGAGACAGCAAAGATGCTCTGAGCAACTGTTTCACATAGCACTGGGGGAAAGGCAAGGAGCAAATTCTCAGTTTCAAAATTCTCTCATACAATTCTTTTGCTGGGTGACAGAATCAAATTAGAATATTAGAAGAGGTTTGCAGGGTCAGGCAACTTAACTTCAGGGTAATGCAGCTTTGTGGTTGTCTTTGACACTTGGTACGGCACATGGGTTCTTTATTTTCTCTCTCCCCTGAGATGTGAAATATGAATTTTGTAAAATCTAAGCTCTGGTCATTGTGCATAGTTTGCTGTTCTCTAGTTTCTTCAGACTACTTAATAGTTTGGGCCTAACATCCCTTACTACTGTTTCATTTCTAGTATTGTCAGGAAATTTTGATTATGGTTGAAATTCTTTCTGTCAATGAGAAAGATGGTTTTCAGCAAACTTCAGATTTTATGGCCATCCAAAGAGACAGATTTGCACCTTATATATAAAAGAGAGCTCTCCTTGGAGACTGAATGGAACACTGAAAATGCCTGGCATGGTGATAACCTCCTACTTCATTTGAGAATTCTTGACTTCCCCTATTCTAAGGACCTCCTGGAAAAGCTTTTTGAACAACCACATAAATGTTGAGAATGTGACTATCACTGCACAAAGAACATCAGTGCTTATATTACTTTTAGTATTAATAATTAAACCTTCAAGTCAAGTTTGTTGCAGAATTGTATGGTTTGTCTCCTGGAAGATACTATGCCACTTCCCTTATGGAGAACTTATTGTTTTAGTCATTAAGAATTTTGAGTAGTCTTCATGAAATTGATTAGCTCCTTCAGATCTTGTCATGAAGTCCAGCAGGTCTACACTGACCAGAAAGGGAAATGCCACAAGGATAATTCACACTGACAGGTTCTGGCAGCCTCCATAAGGAGCCAAGCATCAAGGTAGTGACTGCAAACAGAGACAACCAGGCATCCAGCCCTGTACTGGCTGCTGACCTCTGTGTTCAACCATGCAGACATGATGTAGTGCCTGGAAAGAGGTGTTCCCAGGCCAGATTAAGATTTGGAAATCACCTGACAGCATCTGTTCAAACACAGCTCCTCAGAGTGTTTTGGTTTTGCAGTGTCTCTTAATTGTCTTTCCCTGAGCCTATTCCAGCTCCTGGACATTATAACTGGAAATTATTTCCTGGTCCTTAGAAGAGAAGACCATGGGGGCAATTTTGACTAAGATAATACTGCTAGACGGGCACACATGTTAACTTATATTTTTTATTTAAGATTCAGTATTAGAGTTGAAGTTAAAACCTTTAAGTAAATCCAATATTTTGGATTTTTGTAATTTTTTTTTGATGACTTATACATATCCCAGTATCAGTCTCAGAAGAGGACAGATTTTTTACTTGAAGTCTGTATGAACCCAAAGCTTGTGAGAGAACAAGAGGGGAAAAACTTATCAGATGGTAGACTGTCCATTTGGCCTGCTGCCTGGAAACTTGCAAACTCAATTAAATACACATATGGTCCATAGCAGGCAAAATCAGTCTTTGCCAACACATATCCCTCTTACAGGACTTCCAAACTGTACCCACGCTAGATAGCTTTTTCCACATAGATGATTTTTTCCACTTCTCCAGCAGTATCAGATCAGCATATTGTCTTCTCTGCCCTGGAAGGATACAGGGAAGAATGCCAAGATGAACATCAGTTTGAACTCCACAGGGGTGATTTTTCTATTGAGGAGTTTTGTTGAGGAAGACAGGTATGTAGATACCTAGATTTAATGAGCAGTGCCAGTAGAATTAATAAATCTTGTCAATACTCCCTGAAGCAGCTGCTCTATTTTGAAATAATGAGCATATGGTTTCATTATATTTCATAGATTTGATCCCCTTCAGCTAAAGAAATATTTCAGGGGAATGCAAACAACTTACGGAATTTTTGCATATTTCTCACTCTTTTTATTTTTCCTGGCTAAAAGGAAAGCTGACTAGCATGTAAAAGGAAGAGCTAGAGGCAGCATTCAAACTCCTTAATAGGGGTTGTGTGAGGGGTGATGGGGCCTCCAACAGTAACGAGGACTTGTGTGTGCCTGGAAGTTGCAGTGCTGGGAGGTTTCCTTAGAGGTTTTGTTTCTATGAAAGAAACTGTCAGAAAGAAACAAGCTCAAGCTGGACTGACACGTCCTATAAGGCGTATTCTATATCTAAAATTTCTCTTTAGAGGCAGAGGATGGGCAGGGCGGAGGCTGAGAAAACATCAAAGCAGCTTGTTGATCTAAAATATTCAAAACCTATAGAAAGAAAGGAAGTTATGAGTTAATTTTCAATTGTTTACAAGAACAAACCTTTCAAAGCACAGCAAAACATATTTTACTTTCTTAGTACCTAGAGCCATTTCCTTGCCCAGCTGTTTAGAGGAGAAACTGTATTCAATATTTTGTCCTCTGTGCATCCTGCTGCTAACATTAGAAAACCAAAATCTGAAGTGAGAGTCATTTGCAATTTTTTTAATAATATCCTCCTAGAAACTGATTTCAAGCAGCTGCAAGGTCATAGGCTATCTTTTTAAAGGGGTCAGAATAAATCAGGAAAACTTACATATGCTTTCCTTAGGTAACAAGATATTCTTGTCACCTCTGGTACCTGGAGGGCAGGAGCCGTTCCTGGAAAGTTTGGTGACTGAGAGGGAGGTACCATGTTCTTTAAGTCAGCTGTGGGGAAGATGTATGTTCTGGTTTCTTACCTCTCTTCCGTATTAATTTCCATTATATTATTCTGCAATAAACATATATTAGTATGTTCTACTATTTAACCTGTCTTTAAATATATATTTGTGCCATATATACGCATAGGTATATTATATAGATTACAGTTTTTGTGAACAGCAAATCATGTAGTAACAGTCAATGAGATTCTGTTTCTTTACCTGAAAAAGTGATACAATGTTGCTGAAATTACTTCACTTTTCCATTTGGTTTAAATAAAATCTGGTTTTAAGAATCCCTTTGAAACTTAAAGGCATTTTCCCATGTTGGTATTACAGAAGAAAAAAAAATCTTTTTGTTTTTAATGCATCAGGAGCTTTCGCACCTACTTTAAACACCTAGTGTTGTATCGAGTAATTACTGAAATTGTGAAACCAAAGCAAAAGGATTCACTTGCAGGTCTTTGCCACATTTGAGCTAATTATGTCCAACTGTAGATTCAGGCCTAGAAACTACAAGACCAAAAGGATACCATGTGGTATTTTTCATTTACAAGAATTCTATGCCTTTTAAGACAAGAAGGAATATACTTCAATCTATTTCCAGCAGAAATAAAAGTGGTCTGTGTTTTGATGGTTTGCAAATTGATATTAGGATCAGTCAAAGCCATCTTTTTCTCTATTAGAACAAGCAAAATAAGCTTGGACATCACAAAAAGTGAAACAAACAGTCTTTAGAAACCAAATTAATCTCCCTTGACCTTAAAATCCATGAGAAATATTACATTTGCTATCAAACTCAATTGAAAAATTTATTTCAGCCTTTGTCGTCCTTCAGAAATTGTGGCAGGTGATGTCTGCTCTTTATTTCTGACATGCAAGTGACAGGGAGACAGATGAATGCAGCACCTATCTTTTTGTGACATAATCCATACACTATTAATTTTGGTTGTTGTTGCTCTAAAGCTGTGAAACAGATGCTATTTTGAACTAAAAATCACCATTCTGTTATGAGCAGATGCAATCCCTGAACTACCCAGTGAACTAATTAATGCAGCATAATTTAATAAAGGATGGTAATTACTCAGTTTTCCCCATCTTGTTCCCCTCCCTGCTAATGATAACATTATCAAACTTAGAGAGGGGGTTGTGAGAGTGTGTGTGTGTGGAGGGAGATAATTTACAATGGAAGAGGGTGAGTAAGCAGATGAAGCAGAAAATGTTTCAATCCAGGGACAGTCTTCTAAAATCTAATTTCCTATATTGGGGGAACTGCAAATTGGCAATGTTAAACAGAATAATAGTGACAACACAATTGATAAAAGAGGTAGAGGGAAAGCAGATTAAAAAAGGTTAATCTTCATGCATTTATTCATCAGATTTCATTTTTATTGAAATTTTGGTTAGTAGGCAAATGTATTTGTGGACAGAAATGGAAAAACCTCCACAGGCTTTTTTTCTTTCTCCCTTGTTACATCTGAATTGGCAACAATGTCCCATCATGATCAGCTGGATCAATCTGGGAAGCAGAAATAGTACCTTTAGGCATTCTTCAATAGTCCCACCATATGGTGCAAGTTTTTCCTCATTCAAAGGAAGGTGTCAAAAGGTGCTGTAAGCATCAATACACTAATCCAAACTTCTGAAATCTCATCCCTGCCACATTAATACTCTTTTGCATCTTTTAAAACATCTCAGAGGAATCCAAGCACACCCATATAGCCTCTGTCCAAATAATAAAATATTGAAGTCATTACAATCTGGTCACATTTTCAATCTTTTCATCCAACCTAAGATTAAAAAAAAGAACATATTCTCTTAAAGTACAAAGATGCTGAGCAATAGCAAGTTATATAGTAACTGCACTGCAGGAAAAATTTGATAAGAAGAAAAAAATTAAGAGGTTTTTTGAGTTTATAAGCTTCACCTGTTTAAAATCCAAATTCATTTAATTGTTTTCCTAGAACTTGGATTGAATTAGATTAGATTAGATTAGATTAGATTAGATTAGATTAGATTAGATTAGATTAGATTAGATTTGATTTGATTAGATTAGATTAGATTAGATTAGATTAGATTAGCTCTTCCTAGAATTGATGTACTATTGTTTCTAATGTCTCATGTGGAGCCTAAGTGTCTCATTGAGGGAAGGCTTTAAAATAAGAATAATTAATTAATTTCATTTATTACTAATTTGCAGAATTTTTCAAATAATACTTTCTATTGATAAACATGATAGAGTACTGTTTAAGTGGTAAATTTAAATTTAAGAAACAATGTGTAAAGCTTCATGTTTTCTTAAGGTATTCACAGATAAAAAAAATATTTTCAGACCACAAAATATACTGAAGCTGCTTTGAACTGGGAGCCTATGACCTCTTATAGACTAACCTCTCACATTCAGCCTGATTCTGAAGGCACTTAAGTGCCTACTCAAGGACACTATAAAGGATAGGTCAGTGGGCAAAGAACTGTGGGCAAACACCATATTTTTCAAGTCTTTATCTCCTGGATCTCTATTTCTCTTGAGAGGAATATTCCTCTATTCCTCTCTTCCCTTTGTGTATTAGATTATCATAAAAGAACTGTTCCAGAAACGAAAATTCTATTCTATTTTTTATTTATCTGTGTACAGCTGGCAGACTGATCTGAGGTAAAGTCTGTAAAGCCCCTTTTTTTTCTTCATCTCCCTTATTTCGGAAGACAAGCCAGTGATGGCCATGCTGCAGCAAATACAGATTAGCTGCTACATACCTGACTTAAAAGAGACAAGACACATTCCCCATTATAGGAAGGACATGGACTTGTGGGAATGAGTCCAGAGTAGAGCCGTGAAGACGATCAGAGGGCTGGAGCACTTCTTTATGAAAACAGGCTGAGAGAGTTGGGATTGTTCAACCTGGAGAATAGGAGGCTTCAGGGAGACATTACAGCACCTTCCAATACTTAAAGGGGCTGACAGGTGGTACAATTTGCCCAGAAAAGTTGTGGATGCCCCATCCCAGGAAGGGTTGAAGGCCTGGTTGAAAGGTATTTTGAGCAACCTGGACTAGTGGAAGGTGTATTTGCTCACAGAACTAGATGAGAGTCAGAGTCATTGTCTCAGTCTGTGGGAAAATGGCTGGGGACCCTGGGGACGAGTAATTGGGGATAAAATTAGAGAAGACTGAAGATCTATATTGGCATTTTAACAGGAGTTACAACAGTACAGAAATTATCAAGTAAATCATAGTTGCTACCCCCTGGGTGGAATGCTGTTGACATGACTTAAAACCTAGTTCATGATGATGCTCCAGACAGACACACCTGACAAGGGGTGGGGGGATGGAATGGAGTGGAGTGGAAGGGAGACACTGCAGCCAGGGGCTGCAGAAATCCTTGCAGGGAAGGGAACCCGGTATTTTGCAGCTGATAAAACCATATACCAGGGAATATATGTCCTTCTGCTGAGCCAGCAACTGTAGTGAAATCCCTCTTAGATGAACTTACTTCATTAAACCTAATAATAATAATAATAATAATAATAATAATAATAATAATGCATATCTCCACCCCAAAGTTACCCCCTCCAAAGTACCACCACCCCTCACTGGACATGAGCTCTACATTAATTTTGACTTTAAAAGGGAAGTGAGAGAATTTTACCCACATCAGTAACAAAGGTATGCATTACTAGAGTCACTCAAGAGCCACCTAAACACAAAGAAATAGTATAAAATAAACTGAGAATGGTGAAAAGTTGGGGAAGGCTCCATTGTAACTGCTGGGAGGAACTGCTAGTTGATGGGCTGAGCCTGTCTTCTCCCCCCTAGGGATGACTATTGCGTAACAATCATACTCTATACACTCTGAATATTTTCCTGACTATTACAGCTTGTTTGTATATTTCTTCAAGTTTATTTTTGCAGTCAGACACTACCACTGACAACCTTTGAACCTTGACCTGTCACGATTTTATATTAATGAGAGTTTTATTCCTTGACTTGTTAGTGTGAGTCCTCTGCAGGCACTGGCAGTCACTTGCAGCAGGTAACACACTCTGATATAGAGGAAGACCTGCTGAGGGGGCCTCCCTTACCCTGGGGGTGTCTTTCCCTAATCCAGTGGAACCATCCTCCTATCCAGCAGGACTGCTCAGTGAATGACCTCCCTAATAGGATGCTGACAGTCTAGTTGGGCACAAGGGTCTTGACTTTCCTGGGACACTTACAGACAAACACTAGGAGTCAAGCAAAACTCCCCACCCTAAGGGTTGAAGAAGCCGCCCCTTTCCACGTGACACAGTCATCATGGATCTGATGGTAAAACAAAGAACATTGGACTAAGCAAAGAGATATTCATGCATTTACAGATATAAACACAAGAAATAAAAATGTAAATTGCCTCACAATCCAGCAAGAACCTGTGAAGAGAGCAGGTTAAAGCTTCTGATAGCAGAATTAGGACTGTTTAATCAAAAATGCAAAATTCTTAAAAGCACTTCAGTTTCACAAGAAGGTTTAACTTTTCTTGTCACTGGGTAGTCATTGGAAACAGGACAGCAGAAATGTGCTTACAGTAGTGATGTCAAGCAAATGGAAGTCTGAAAGGAGAGATAAACTGTGACGTTTGAAACCAACCAAATAATCCTGGCTGCAGAAGATGAATAGTTCTTTAAAAATGAGTAATGCCAATTTCCAAAGACTTGGCTAATGGGAACTGAGTCTACTCACAAAGGAAAATGTGACAATTCCTTTAAATCTTAGTAGGAATTAAATTCATGAAGAGTTAAGTTGCCTCTCCTGTCAGCAAGTGGGAAAGCTGATGACTGGGCTTGAGCCATGGCTTTCTTTTCATTGCAAGGGACACTCTGGCCTGTCTAGCAGCACATATATTCTGAATTATGAACACCTGCTCAGTAACACTCAAGTATGCACAAGCAGAGACTTGCAACAGGGAAGGTTGTCTGAGATCCCTTACAAATAAAACCTAACTTAAACTACAGTAGTCCCACGTCACAATCACATCACTTTAGGAAAAAATATTTAAATTAATCTCTCTCTTTTTTTTACTGTAACCTTGTCATGACTATACTAGAACACAGCCTGATTCTATTAGCTGCAAGCAGAGCAGCTTGTCTAATATTCCATCTTGTGACAGAACCATTTTGATATATATTAACCATTATATGCATCTGTCATATAGTATATAGACAAAACCAGGAACAAAAAGTTGCATTTCAGAAAGACTTTGGGGCTGCAAGTTATTCTCATTTTGTATGAGATCTAATGGGTGGTGTCTCTGTGTCTGTGTGTGTGTGGTATGTGTAGAAAATCTAAAATATAAAAATATTTTTGTAAAAAATATTAAAAAACCTTTTGTATCCACTGAAACCATGAAACAAAGAAAGCTAAAATTTTTATGAAAATTTGAAAGTAGAAGGTTTTGAAAGTATCAGAAGTCTTCCCTTCTTGTTTTTTTTTTTTGGGAGACAATGTATCAGGGAAGTAGAAACGTTGACATCACCATTTACTATCTAGGTGTTTGACAAGATGTAATATGAAGATTTATTTGCTTTGGTTTGTCTGCCAATACCAAATGAAAAATAGAGAAATGCAACTGCAGTATTTAACTATATTAATTAACTTAGACTTCTCATCTTTAAAATCTATAGATGCCTCTCTGTGGTAGTAGGGATCTATACTTACATACAGACCCAGTGCCTTAAGCTGATTTCCTCTTTCTAAATTTCCAGCAGTGTCAATTGTGCATTTTATGGTCACAGGGTTCATTTCTCTCAGGTTTACTGACCTAAGCCTCTACTGAAAAAAAGCTATTTTTCACTGCTAACAAGTGCTAGTAATTAATGAACATTTCTTAATTTCTTCCTTAGTATTTTTTGTGCTCTCTTGCTCTCATAAGGTAAATTGGTACTTTAAAGTAATAAATGCAAATTTTAAACAAGATTAGTGTGCAAGAGCAATGCAAAATAAAGTAATACAATAGCATCAATAGCAAGAAAAAGGAGAGATAGCATTCATGCAATCGGAATATTTTAGGGTATTGAATTGTTATAATGGCTCAAAACCACTACCGGAGTTTTTTTATACCTCTAAAATAGTGTCTGTTCTATTATTAATAGAAATAAATAACTATATTGTGACCCAAAAGCTTTAAAGGCAGATGAAATGTCTGTAGATTGAAGTAGATATTTCATAAACTCTGAATTCTTGAGCCAGAAATATACTTCATTTTATTGCAGTGAATCTGGGATGCTACCTTATAAAATAGCAGACATAAAATACAATACAAGTTGTTTCATGGGTACCAATATATACCAATAATACATAGCATGTTGAGAGTTATTTGATATCTCTGAATGAGCAATAAATGTTTCAATGAAACAAAGCATCATTGTTTCATAATATGATTCTGAATAGTGAAAAGCCTCTTATTACAAGGCAAAGAACATATTAAAGTAATAAATAGAGGGTCATCTCTCAAATATCCATGAACTGAGTCCTGGGGAACTGTGCCACCACAGTTGTGAAACCACTACAGGAACTTAACTCTTTTCAGTCCACAGCAACCAATGTTCCACGGCTAAATCTTTGCATGGCTTGGAAGGTGGCATATGTTTGGCAGGAAATGTGTCACATTTGGTTTGGTGAAGTTTGTAGCTTATTTTAACAGGAAAATGTTACAGAAGGAAATAATTCACTCTAATACTAAGAGTGGCTTTGATAGCACATAACGGTTATAAATGTTACTGCTTATGGATGACACAGCAGGAAAATACATGGAATCTGGTCATAAAAGCTAGCGGAAGATGACAGACTTCCTAGTTCTGCTGTTTGGTTTGTCTCTTCATATCAATTACCATTATAGCTCTTATCCATCTATCCTCCTGTGTTCTGATTTGCACCCAATTGCTAAATATGGTCCCTACTATACTCTTGAATTGCCAGTTAGCCTTTTTTTTACACAAAACTTCTTCATATGGATATTATGGCAATGTTATAAAATGAGGGGTTGTATTAAAAATAAATAAAAACAAAAATATATTGCGCCACTGAGAGCCCAGTTGCTGAGCAGATGATATCAAAAGGTGCACTATGTATTTTTCTGCTGTGCTTTTAGAAGAATTTTACTGTGATCTTTACATTCCATACTGCTTTATTGTGCTTAATTATCTTCTATATCTTCTGGCCTTAGAGGTAGATGAGTGGCAGTTCTTCAGTTCTTGAAATGGAGGGTGACATGTGGATTTCATCTCATTTGCTCAAAGCATAGGAAGAAAAAAAGTTGCTATGGACTTCAAACACCTGCCAGAGACAAATTACTTCAGATCCCCTTTGGAGCTATTAATAACCATGGCTGCAATTTCAGCTCTTCCCAAGTGAGGGGAAGCATTTCAAATGAACTAGTGCAGTGGGTGGTGAGAAACTCCTTGACGCATCTCATGCATTTTTCATCATTATTTTACGGAATTATTTGCCAAGAAAGAGTGCAACAGCAAACACTCCCTTTCAATTCCTTCAACTCCACCTGACTACATTTTAATTGTCTAATCTGTTATTCTATGATGCATATATATATATATATATGTTACAACTTTTCTGTAGGTTTTGAGCACCTGATCTGGAGATTAAAATAGCAATAACATTCACAAAGTCACTCTGGGCTTGCTGGGGTGAGGAGGGGAAAATTTGTGTTATCCGTCCTGAAATGACTCAAAACTGTTTTCAGACAGAAGCCAAGTTTCAGACTGCTGCATGAAAATTGTTTCACAGAACTCAAGTGGTCCTAGACAATTTTCCTAACTTTATCTAGCATTTTGTTCTTTTCAAAGTTCAGTTTGCACTTGAGGCTGCAGAGAAAACTGCCAAAAAAGCCAAAGTGATTGCTGGCAAACAAAAGTGAGATTAGGACTGATTCTCTCTGCCAGTCAACAGATATTGTTTAGATGGTCTAAGCCATCTAAATGGTTTAGACCATGCTGCTACTCTGTTTATTATTAAAAATAGTAATAGTTTTTAGTCTGGTCTATACAGATTGTCAGCAGTCATTATGTACCTTACTTAAAGTAAAGAATATTGCCAGCAAGAGTCATATTAACAGGCATAACTTCTGAAAACAGAATAATCATTCTGTTGCTTAAAATCTTACCAGTTAGTTGTATGAGGCAGCTGCCATAACTGTGGTACTTCAGAGCTCTTCCTGAGGCAAAAACTGCTGCAAGTGCAATGGAAATTTTATTTAGTTATGGAAAGAATAGGAAAATGTTCAGTTGCAGCCAACAAAAATCTTAGCTAAATGCTGAGAAAGTATCAAGCTGGTTACTGGGATATTCAGAAAGACCATGGAAATTCACTTCCACAGGTGGTGGTTTTGTGAGGAGAACCAGCTCCTAGTAAAGGACGGAAGTGATTAATCCTGCGAGTTGTGCTGCATGTGAATGTTTCATTTTTATAGAATTTGTGTGTTCATTTCAGGAGCAGAATCACTGAAGCTGATACCACAATAGAAACAAGCCATCTGAAACATGGTTACACCTTGTAAAGTCTTAATGGAATATCACGTCTGTCAGTGAACATCCATGACCAAAACTATCATCCAAATCAACTGCTGTCCTTAGTGCCAGATGAGCTATATTTGCTAGGCATGAGTCAGAAGAGATTTATTATGTCATCTTATATAACTTGTGATATCCAAGATATGTGCATAAAGGAAACAGCTGTAATAAGGCTAATCCACCTTAAGACTTCTGGAACAGCAGCTGGCAGACAGCTGATGTGCTTTATGGGGGAGAAAATGTCAAGAACAACCTGTGCTAAAGTCAGAGATCCCACTCAATGTGTCTCTGTGTTTGACTGTGAAAGTTTCTTGTTCTCTGAGCAATGATTGTGTCATGTCCAGGATTTCTCAGTGCCTGGTGGCTCACTTTCTATGCTCAGTTAGAATTCAGAAGGGATTCTCCCCAAAAGCCTTATAACTGCACATTTTAACATGATCATATTGATTTTTAGTGGTCTGCAATTGAATTCACTTGTGAGTGCAAGAGATAAGTTAATTTTCTCACTTAGCCTGCAAGAACTTCGTTCCACTCTTTTTCAACTGCTAGATAAGACTGAGGAAGATAAGTCAAGCAGCAAGTTTAGCTTTACAGATCCTAGCTTAGAAAGTCTGAATCTTTCCCTTGCAACAAAGTTGAGATCACCATCAGTCAATCAGCCTCAGGTACTCACCTTCAGCTGCTAGGTGTCTATAGCCAGTATCTTTTCTGCACACTTAGAAAACCTGCTCAGTTTGATATAATTTATGTTTGTATCATTGACTTGTTCTTTAAATCGTAGCAAAGAATCTGAGCCACAGTTAAGGAACATACTCTGCTTCAAATATCTTGGTGGGGTTGCATCTTTTTAGAGGATGGAAAAGGGATGGGAACAAAAAAGACATGAAAGGGCAAATTAAAAAAAAGTCCTGGAGCTGCTCAAGGGAAACTCATAGGCTGTGTGCCTGCAGAAGAAACAACCATTTTTCTTCAGAAGTGCATGTTGGAAAGTACTAAGGGTTTGGGCTGTGGTAGATCTTAAAACTTCCTTAGACACTAACCTTCAGATTCAGTCAAAAGTTTGTCTCACAGTAACAGCACAGTTACCTAAGGTTTTTGCACTAGAAAGAAGTCTTTTGTTTACTTAATTTCCTTTCTTATTTATGTCCTCTGCCTTCTTTGCAGTTGAATGTTCTGCCACACACATTTTCGTTTTGCGTTATTATCTGAACATGAATGTTATTGAATTATGAGTGACATAGAAATTAACAAACCAGCATCAAAAATTTTTCATTTACCTTTTTGAGCATTTAATGTTACAGAGCTTAGTCAAAGGTGTTTAAGGAGTTTTGAGAGTATAAAGGGAATTTTCAGTGTTTAGTCATGAAGTAGAATCATCCATTTTCATTGCACAAGTTATTAATTTGAAACTGGAGTTCACATTTATGAATCATCAAAATAAGGCAGAAATAGCATGGCATGAGACATCTCTGTTAAATCAAGAGTTTCAGATCCAAATCACAAAAAAATAGCAGGGAACAGTGGAGGAATATTGCCTCAGAAATCTGATTGTAAGAATCAAGTCTTCCCTGAAAAATGCAAAGGTGAGAGTCAGCAGGAAGTGATGTGGAAATTTCTGTGATTCTGAAGTTACATACTAAGTTTCAAGAACAGAAATGAAAGAACCAAGAAAACTAGAAGTTGTAATAGAAGTTATATTACAATAAAAAAATCCATTGAAATACATTTAAGGAGTATACTGGTCTGCTTCATACATTGGTGAAGGTACCTTTTTTGAGTATGGTAGAATAAATCTCAGAGCTGGGAATAAAAGACAGTAGAGGAACAGAGACATTGAAGAGCAGAGATATGGTGGTATCTTTCTATCTGCTGAAGACAGAGATACTCTTCTAGAGAGTGATTCAATCCATCCATCTTAAATGCTTCTATGAAGGATTTAGCCACTGTTGCATCTGCCCATCACTGTGGACCAGAGACCCTAGATAAGGGAGTTGAAAAAATAAGCCATTTTTAGATGGCAAAATGTCAAATAGTAAAAAAACCCCAACCCCCTAAAAGGAGCCATGCACTACACCCTCTGCATATGTAGTCAGTTGCTTTTTTGAAGATGGGTAGTTGTAGTTTTTCTTTAGGATAAGATCATGCATTTCTTGGTAGGTTAAATGCAGTCAGACTCCTCAGGCATGGCTGGAGAATACCTACTAGCAGCAGGAAAGTAAGATAAAAGAACTGGGATGAAAGACTACACATAGAGAAAAAGGAAATTATTTTTTAAAATATAAATTAATTTTTAAACATTCTTGAATTACTTTTAATGCATGATATATTTTTTCCCACGAGACACCTATAACATAATACCTAGTGTTTCCTTATGCATTTATTTCCATTTATTATTTGATTGTAAAGATTCACCTGTCAGCAGGGGCTCACTTAAAAGTGCAAAGGAGTAGAATTTTGTAGTGAATGATATATTTTGCATTGAGGTACATGAAGTAGGAAAAATCTATGAAAAATAATACCAAAATCTGGTTTAGAATATAAAAAATGCTTCATCAGTTGTCTAACCTAATTTAGATTCTTTTTGGTGTCTGAATTTCCAGATGGAATGATGAATATTGAGACACAGTAATGTTGTTCCTTTCAGTAAAGTATCTGAAAGACAGAAATACATGAAAGTAACTTTTAATCATTTAACAAGAGTTCAGTGTGACAGATTTTTTTTTTTTACCATGTCTTTACTACTGAGTAATAGACATAAATCTATTTCCAAAATGCTTGCAAGAAAAAGAAAACAAAAAAATGGAGATGCTGGAAGTTCTGCAAGATTCAGCATTCTGCATGTTATGTGTGTGACCACCTCTTGTGTCTCTTGCAAACCTGAAACAATAACAAAATACACAATGTTTGTTCAAGCCATAGAACACTAAGAGGGGAAATAAGTCTTCAAAATTGGTGTTTCAATTTCACAAGGTTGTTTCAAAAAGAAAATTAATAATCAGAAGTCATAATGGGTTAGATTTGTGTCAGGTATTAGGAAAAGAATAGCCTATGCTATGACAATAATTAAAAACTGGAATGGGGTGCTCAGGGAGGAGCATAGTAAATATCCATGGGGAGCACATACCTGTGGAGAGTTTTCTCTTGTTTTTCATGAATAGGTTATGCAAGGTTCTTTCAAGAGTGGTTTGAATACAGTTGTTCCTTCTGTTGGCAAGCAGTTGGACTAGATTGACCTCTCAGGGTCTTGCTGTGAGCTCTATATTCTGCAGTTGTAAGAAATGCAGATTACTTGTTAGCACAGAACCAAAAAATGGTGTTAAACAAGGTGGCAGTTAACACACACACATAGTTATTTCCGTGTTGAGGTTGAATAGATTACATGTCATTTAATGTGAGCACAGAGATATAAATGTATGCCTGACTACAGAGAAAATAGAAACTCCTACTCTTTGTAAAGAAAATATTACAATAAATATTATTTATCAGAAAAAAATATCAAAATACTCTGTGCATTCTGATTTTAAAAGATACATTTGGTGCAGCAGACTTTTATTGCAGGCCAATAAAGCCTACAATAAAGCTCCTTTTTTCATTCCTGAATGAATATCCTCAGTTGTGCACCAGAGAAAACCAGAGAGAAATGTTGGCTAAGAAGCAAACTCAGAATTACTTAGTCATAGAGCTGACTGACACCCAGGCAAAAGGGTGCCATGTGGACCTCGAGATTGATGGAAGCCTTACTTGGCCACTGTGATGCTGCAGATTCACTTACAAACTCTGGCATTGCAGAGCCTGGACATTTAATCTATGTGTTTTCACAACAGGTGTGAAGATAAAGATAAATTAAATGTTCTTGTGTTCATGATGGCCTGGTTTCAGCTGGGGTACAGTTAATTTTCCTCCCAGCAGGTGGGTTATATGGTATGGTGCCATGTTTTGGATTTAGGGTGAGAATAATATTGATAACACTGCAATGCTTTAGTTGTCACTGAGCAGTTTTTACACTAAATCAAAGGACTTTTCAGCATCTCATGCTGCCCTGCCAGTGAGTAGACCAGGGAGCACAAGAATCTAGGAAGGGACACTGCTGGGACAGCTGACCCCAAATGACCAATGGGATATTCCAAACCCTATAGCATCATGCAAAAAAATAAAATTGGGTGGAGTTGGCTGGTGGTAGTGGAGGGGTGTGGGATGGGCATCTCACTGCTTTGTGACTGTTTAAACTCAACCTATAAGTTTTATCTTTTTACTGATCCTTTCCCCCAGCTCAATGAGTGAGCAGCTGCATGGTATTAAGCTGCATGGCGAGTGAAACTGTGGCACAAGAAGACCAAGAAAATGTTGTTTACAGGCGGATTTGCTTTCCACCTTGCCAGGATTTTACCCCATAGGTGTTCTGCTTCATCTTGAATGTTGTTTTCATCCTCTTTCATCTAGTGCATGAAATCTAACATGTAAAATTGTAGTAATTTATTTTTAATTAGAAGAGAAAAATGAGAGAAAGTGGACTTTATATGAGTTGTCTTGGAAATAATTATGAAAAACTTTTGCTTCCAAAATAGTGTGTGTAACAGAATTCATTATAATTTAATGAAAATTAAATTGTATTTATTAACATTGCTGACTTTTTTTATTATGGCAGTCTATAACAACTTTGTTTCCTTATGTCTGTCAAGAATTCCATGCAGCACTGCAAGCAAAAGCTAGTATATATGCCTTCTAATCTGAGACACATTGTGATTTATTTTACTTACTGGAGTTGTCTCTATGACTTGCCAGTGAGTCTTTATTTAACTTGCAACTTTATTAGGCTTGTTCTTCAGTAAGGCCCTGTAAGCACTCATGACATGGTTATACATGGACATCTTCTCAGGATCCAGCTTCAGTTCAGAAAGCATTAACACAGTAGTACTGTGAGTGAGAGTCCTGAAAATGTTCCTCACACCAATATAACTGGTAATTTATCACAGTCTGAGTAATTGTACTTCATCAGCTATTGCCTTGTTGCACACACCAAAATGTCAAGGCTTTCGGTTCTTTCCCTCTCACAAGAGTCAACAGCAAGTGTCAAGAAAAGAAAATTGAGTGTTAGCAAGGGGATGCTGGCCACACAAAGAGGTACTATTAGCAAATGTGCAAACATGCAGCTGTTAGAGGTGCAATGAAGCCCACAGACTGACTGGATTGCTGTGTTCTGCAGCAGGGAAGTGAAGACATGACTCATCAGGCACGAGCAGCCCTGCTCTGTAAAGAGGAGTCTTTACATTTTCAGGTAACAACTAAATTTCCTAGTTTCCTGAAAAGAGCAAGAATGTGTCACCTGGGGGAATTTTAATCTCCTTTTTCAAATCCTCATTTAGTATGCACTATAACTGGAAGGTAGACCCAGGAAGACCTTTATTCAATTATGAGTATAGACACAGAGATTCCAAGAAATTTTCTCAGATTCAGTCCATACTGGAAATCTTTTGGTGTTCTCTCCTTTCACTTTCTGATAAATAAAGATTATACCAAGTTCTTCATGAGATGGTGACCTACCATACACTTCATTAGACCATTTTGTAACCTGATGATATGGTTCAGCCACTTGAACATCTCAGAAATTTTTCAGATACCATTCTGTGTAATTGTCCCTGATTTTTAATACCTTCCAGGTTTTATTGGACTGTGAAAAAGCACAGAAATAACCACTCTTGTGTAACGTTTCTTCTTCTCATGTGCTAAAGAGACCAAGTACAGCAAACTGAAGACATTAATCATCTGGAAAGGTAAGAAACAGATCTTAGCCCAGCATTGGAAATTATGAAATCTGGGTTATATAACCCTTGACAAATTGTGTTTCTGTTGACCAAACGGAGACTTAACTGTTTTTTTCAGGGTGGTAAAACAGAAACAGGAGCAAACAGCAAATCTATCTCCTGCTTTCCCATTTTTATTTTCACAAATGATAATCAGTTTGAAAGGATTTGAGTATACTTTCTAAAACGAAAAACTTGAGGCCCTTCCCCTTAAGATAATACATAAAATATTAGGGTAATTGGTGTGGGAAATCATACTGTAAGTGAACAGAACAGGCCAGGGCAGTATTAGCAACAGGGACTCAGTTGCAATTCCAAGTACTCCATCTTCTCAGAAGTCAAAGTCTACCCGGGAATCTTGCAGAAATCCAGTCATGTCTTGACAGAATGGATGTGAGCAGGGAAGAATTGGACTGAAGCACCAGTACCAGATGTAGGGCTTGGCCATGGCACAGAGGTGTTTTCTGTGTATAAATTAAATCAAAGAAATACAATGGAGGTAGCCTGAAGGACATGCGTGTATCTCAGTGTCATTCTATGACTGGGGAATGAAACATTATGCTTTAAACCAAGCAAGTTTAGGGGTTATTTTGCTTTGTTAATTTAGTTGATTGTTTGATTTTTTTTAACTGCTCCATAGTAAGTTGTCACCAACAGTAAGTTGCAATGACAACTCAAAATTGAAAACCATCATAGAAGTCCAAATTAATAATCTGCTTATTCAAAAAATGAAAAATATTATGATGCCATATGACCTCAGCAATAGTTTAGTCTTGTTTAGAAGTACAGATTTGGGAAAAAGCACTAAATTACCAAAATAATTCCCACATCACTTTCAGAATATAAACAAAGGATGTTTCTACACTGACAATGGGGTAGGCAGAAAATCAACAGGGTTGGCACCTTTTAAATAGAATCACTAATGCTTTTTGTGCGGCAGTGATGTTGCAGCCTTATTGGAATTGCAAAGAAGATGAAGAAGGGCAGGAGAGGTGAACAAAGTGATAAAGTATTTTAAATTATCCCTTTGTGCAATATGCAAACTCCTCTTTACTTTACTGTATTCGTTAGGTCTGGCTGAATTACTTGGGTTGAATAATTTATGTCACTACTTTTGGATTTTTTTCCATCAAATGGATTATTTCAAGGTCTCTACATGAAATGGAATCATGCCTGATTAATACTTTGGTAACCTTATTTCCTATTTACAAATTATTTCAAGTAACAACAAATTATTTGCAACCATATCTTCATGTGAGTTTGACCAATCAATAGTAGAGAAAGAATGTTTTCAAAATAATAAAAACTCATAGTGTATAAATAAAAAAAATCACTTGTTAAAGCATACTTTTAGTTTTTAAAAGCACCTATAAATGAATCAGTGATAAAGTTTTTTTTAAATTGCCCTTCAGGAAGTGCAGGAGACGTGGTAAATATAATGCAGGTTTCTTCATAACTCCCTGTCTTCATAATTGATTCATGATTCAAAAATAAAACTTTCTTCTAATTGTACAGATTGCGTAGGGAAGAACATACCAGCAGAATTTAGAGCTGCATTGGAAATGGTCCACAGGACAGACAATTTCTGGGGCTTTAAAACTGGTATGATTACGGAGAAGTCATTGTCAGAGGAGCAAGGATTATTCCTCCATGGGTCATTTGGATCCAGAAGGCCAGACAGAAACAGAGCACTTGTACCCAGGTGTCCCTTATCTCCTTCCTTCAAACATGCGAGCTGCATGCATTACAGTCCTGCCACAATTGTCTTCTGCAGGAACCACACAAAATTAGTATTCTGTGTAACACCTTTTTCTCTGGGGTATCCTGAAAGAGGGGATTGGGAATCCACAAAGGTCCAAAATGTGAAGACCTTTCGACTTAACAGCCTCACTTATTTGCAGGCAAAGCTCTCCTCCCTCCACACCCCACAGCCTATACAAGCTGAAATAAAGTGTCCTAGCTATAGCTGTTCACTCTGCAACTTTGATTCTGTGAGTGCATATCAATTCATAACCCTTTATGGGGCTATGTAGATAACTAATCATCTGTATCTGCTCTTATTTTATGGAAATATCAGTGTCTTAAGAAACAATTTACTGATCACATAGGAACTGAAAAAATTTGCTCTTCAAGTCATAGTGTTGACTCTGCAAAGACATGACTTTTCTACTATCTAATCTGAACCTCCCCTGGTGCAACTCAAGGACATTTCCTCTCTTCCTTTTACTTCACACCACAGAAGAGAGTGACCCCTACCTTACTACAACCTCCTCTTTATGTCTTTCTAATACAAATAAAATTTCTTGGGGGGAGACAACAATAGGACCATGACCAGTTGTTTAAGGCCAACTACCTTGCTCCCAACTAGATATACACCAGTACAGTGTTTCTATTAGATAAATAAATCTCATTAGGTTTTCTAGCTTTTCTCTTTGGTTGCTGTTGGCTGCTCTTATGTGCTCATTGGCATCTATGTTCAAGTTTATATTGCTCTTAATTTTTTTAGATACTTCCTTGCAGTACTTTGCTCAAATGTGTGGATTTGAGGATGCGTTGGAGGCACCACCAGTTTTATCATCACAGAGATTTGTTGAGTGATTTTTAGAAAGCCTTTCTCAAGTATAAGAACAAGACTAAACTTTGTTCCTGCAATTTGGATGGACTGACAGAAATTAATGAGTTCCCCTAACTCTTATATTGTTTACTGACTTTGAATTATTACATCACATACTATGTATGTCTTTCTGACTGCAGAACGTCTTTCTCCACATTCCTCTTTCATCAGATTGCAGCTCTCACTGCTCTTGGATATCACATGAGAGCAGCTAGCAGTGGGTGCTTGGAAACAGAGCAAGAGTAGGAAAAGTGCACTTCTCCCTACACATTCAGTGATAATTTGAATATCAGGTGGTGATAAGGGCTGCAGTCATCTTCAGGAGTACTGTAAGTACTTGCAATCTAACATTTTTTATGTATTTCACTTTTAAAGAGCTTTACAATTGGGCATCACCATATCCTGTGAATTTAATAATACTGAATTTAATACTGAGAATTTAAGTTCTCAGTTCTTCCTCTCTTGGCAAGACATTAATGATCTTTTATATCTTTTTCATAACACTCCTGTTTTATCAGTTCTCCAGCCCATATGTCCAAATCTATTCAGTTATTGTACAGAGGCAGTTTCATGCCTCCAGTCATCCTTTTCTTCCTTCTTGATGTTGTTCTTGGTTTTGCTACATGTCCTTGACACAGTCGTGATCAAAATAATCCACATAGCATTCAAGAAGTGGACTTTCTCAAAACTGGATTTTAATTTTTGTCTAGTTTTCTTTATCTCTCACCACCATTTCAGCACCAGCTATGTGTTTGTGAAATCTGCTGAACAATGAGAAGATGAACAACCCACAATGATTCCAAAATCTCTTCCTTAAACAACAGGAACAAGTTTGGTATCCATCAGGGTATATGAGCTGGAAGGATGGTTTTCCAACATAAGTTTTTTGTATTTACATTTCCATCAGAGAGATTAAATGGTATGGTAGTAAGTCCTTCTGTGAATATTACATTACCTCCCACGTTTATTTCCCTTCTATGCCAGTCCAGCAGATTCACTGACTTCGGTTGCAACTCTGTCCTAAGTGTAATAAATCTACTTGTCTCATTACATTCATTCCTAAATCTACTGGGGATTTTTTGTTTGCTCCCCATCACAAACAAAGTTTAACACTCTTTTTTTTATCAGTGTATATCCCCTGCAGAACCTTTCTCCCTCTAAGCTGAACTGATTTATTGCTCGTAATTTCTGATCTTGTTTGCTGCTTTGTCAATTTGCCTGGGGCTTCTTAAACTTATTATAGCATTTTAATAAATGTCATCTGCTTTTCTGTACTATATGATGGGTCTTCCCAATGTATCTGCCATCAGTTTTGACTTTCAAAGATGATACTTTCTCTTAAGAATATAGAATTATATTTTCAATGGTATTTCTTGCAGTGACTTGAATCTAGATTTATCTCATTTAACTTCAGGGACCTACCTGAGGTGTCTGTAATAAGAACACGGCTGTCTTTTGTTCATTGTGGAATCAGTGCAGTGAAAGTATGCATAAGATGATTCACTTCATGTAAGGGTTGGCTCAGAAATCTCAGAAATACCTGTCTTTCCCGGGCTGAGACTAATATGTAGAACGTCAAAGACTTGTGCTGGTAATTTAGATACTGCAATTGCATGCTGATGTTAGATGAATTAATTCCAGGCTGTGGTATTTTAAAATGTGAATTCTTCAGAGCCACAAACTATTGAAAGTATTAGTCTTCAGTAAAAAAAATAGAACCAAAATAAAGGGTAAAAAAAGTAAAGAAAGGAAAATAAATAAAGGAGAAAAAAGGGTTATTAAACATTCTACTTCGTGAAGTCAGAAAAGGTATAAAATATTCTCAGACCTATCTTCACAAAGATCAGTCCTTGTTTTTGTGAGCAGCTTCTACAAGAGTTGTAAGTCCTGGTACTTCCAGACAAGACAAATACTATAAACACAGTTCACATGGATAAAAGAGTACAAAAAAAGCTCAAGTGCTACTTAAATGGTCTTTAAAAAGAAGAGGAATAATTATTTTGCCATGTTCTTCCCCTACTAGAAGTCACCAATCGCACCTGGCCTTGACTCTGGAAGAGAAAAATAAAGGGCAATTGGTAGGGAACAGGTATTCTATAACAGCTCCTTCAACAATCAGAAAATTAGGTATTTCTGCTGGATGGAATAATAGAGATTTTTCCATTTGAAGTGCAGATAAATGCCATGTAAGGTGCTTGTTTATGCATAACTGTGAATTTATGCATAAATTATGAAATTATTCAAAAGACTGCTATGACCTGTCACAAGGGCTCTATACACTATGATACAGATTGGACAACATTCCCAGCCACACTCTATCTAGCTCAGAAATGTCTGAGCCTGTGACAGGATAACCTTTTTAGCATAGTTGAGGAACACCCACAGGACTATAGTCCTTAAAGGGTGACTGCTGTAGTGTGGAACAAAAATGTCTGGAAATATCGTAAAAGGGACCTAATTTTCTGTATTTTTTTTTTCTCTGTTTTGAGTTCTCTGTGCAGACTTCAGATTACAGGGGATAATAAATAGGTTGCTTCTCACATTAAAGCAAAAGGGGTTTTCATTAAATAAGTGTTCCTTTCTATTATGTAAAACACCTTTGCTGACCTACTACAGGATTCAGTAATTACTGACTGAAAGGAGCCTAGCCTCTCATTACAGAAGATAACCTGATCCCTCTGCATTGGTATCATTCTCTGATGAGGACAAGGGCTGCAGAGAGCCCTGAAACCTCAATTCTGAAACTTGAGACACCTAACATAGAAGAGCAAGTCCTCTAGACCTCTTCTTCATTCCACAGTTGCTCTCTGGAGGTGCCAACCTCAGGTTAGAAACTTAAGGCACTTATACTCAGAAGGCTACTTAGATTAAGTTAATGGAGCTAAAATGCTGTTTCCTTGTGAAATGAAATATTTCTGGAAATCCTTTGCTTCTATCACGTGTGTAAGTAACCACAATGTTTGAGGTGGAGGTTATTCCCACCTCAGCCTTACCTGAGTGCACAAAGGGGCAGAAGGACAATGAAGTGTGTAAGTTTTCTGTTTGTTCTCTGTGTTGGTTAATATAACAAGGATATAAATGTGAAGACAGAAAAATGCATTGATCCACTGAAAATGTACAAGATCTTCTATTATTTTTAGATTAGAGAAACCATAAGCTGGAGAAACATACAGAAACAAAAAATAGCTGTCCACTCATCCCGGTATTAAAAGTGTGGGGGAACAGGAGCATTTCAGCAGACCTCTGAAAAGACAGAAACAAAAAAGGATGAAGAGGAGATAAAGAGCTCACTGTTGAATATAATTTAATATAATTTAATTCTGAAAAGAGCTATTCTCTTTTAAAAAATCTCTTCTGAATGTACCAAAAAATAAGCTAGCCAAATACTAGGTTCACTGTACAGTAGTCTTTTTATACTGGCAACACTAGAAATAATTGGTATCTTCATAGCATCAGGAAAATTTGCTCTATTGAATAGTCAGATACAAAAATGTGTGGGAATCTGTCATCAGGGACAATCTTCAACCATTGTGCTTTATAATAGCAAAGAACCAGATGATGCAAAATGATTCTTGCCCAGATTTGAGTGATTTGGCATGGATGAGACTAGGCAGAAGGGAAGGAGGTAAATGTCTTTCTCATTTCTCAGAGCATCTCTCAGATATTAAGGAGGGAGGCAGAATCCTTGAGCTCCAGAGACTTTATGACTGTGCTGGAGTATATTCAACAGAGGATTCAGAGGCTGTTTCAGCAATGCATGTGCACATAAACCCAAACTGTCATAAGTTGTAAGGGAACTGGACTCAGGTGAGACAATACAATTAAAAACATATGCTTGATTTTAAACACTGCAGGCACATTTTGTAGCTGGGAACAGCTGTTGTTATGACTGTTTTAAATATCTAAGCACAGAAAAGGACAAGGGTCCTCCATAATATATGTGACAAGAATAAAACTACAGCCTTAATGGAAATTTCTTAATTTTATTTTATATAATTAAGGGTGTGGGATTAAGAACCAAAGCCATTTTAACATTTATTGCCTAGAATATGTTTTATATGCTTTCTTCTGGTCATTGCTCATGAAGAAATTTTAATTTAGATGCTTAATTTTATAAAGCCTTCAATCCTAATTGTGTCAGCTGCCTGAAACATCTCACAGGACTAGTCTTATGATAGGATTTTAAAGGTGCACCCTCTCTTCTCTAGAGCTAGTTAGAGGCCTGGCAAAATACTCTTAGAAAAATTATGCTGGACAGCAGGAAACTAAACCTAGGCATTGCTTTATGGGTCCAGTGCAGGAGTCACAGGACACCTGTAGCCACATGTTGAAAATGTTTCTGTAGCCTAGGGAGAGCCATATGAAGCTTAGTCACATGATGCAGATGCCACATGTATTTAACAGGGAGATAAATCCCAGCCTCTGGGCCTGATTCAGCTGCCAATACAGACACCAAGTATGATATGAAATGTCCTGGACTCTCCTGCCTAGCATTTGCTGCTATTTTATATGGACTGGGGTCTCCTGTAGGTCCTGTGTCATACCTGTCAGCTGTATGTGAAAACATGTCTCATAGTTTGCATCTTGATGACACTAGATGCTCATATTTCAAAAACCACTGTATCTGAATCAAGCACAATTACTCTTCCCGTGATTCCAGATTGATTCAGAATTGACCAATTAATAACTAGAGGTAGAAGTGTCCACTTGCCTTGAACACAGGAGATATTTTGAGGAAAAAAAAAAGTTGCTTTGCTGTTAAGTTGCTTTTCTATGTGCTAATAAGGATTTAAGCCTTTGAAATTGTTGCTAAAAACTCAGGACACTTCTCAGTTTATCCAAAACCAAAAAATAAAGAAAGACTTATGCATTTCATAAATCACTAGCATTTAGTATTCTCAGGCAGTAATAGCAACACCAACTGATACTTTATTGATGAATTCTCAGGGGAAAGGCTCCTTTCTCATGGGAAAGGTCCCAATTGTAACAACAAGCTACGCAATGACATCCTATTGGAAATTACAGTTTCATCACACTTAGAATAACCTGTACGAATGTAATAGGATAATATTTCTCCAGGGGAAAAATACCTGATTACCTCGGTTCTCATATAGTGGTAAATGTTGTAAACATAATTTGTTATCTAGTCCTTGTTCACATTCAGGCAGTTCTGAATTTTATTTGATATTTAAATTTTTTTTCATATTATATAAATGAAATAGTATTTCATTTACATGACATTTAACATCATAAAATTGATTTTGTCCACATGCAGGGTTTTCAGAAGTCCAGGTTCATTCTTCTGGGGGACTGAGGGAAGTACTCTTTTCACCGGTAGTTACAAAAATTATGCTTTTGTGGCAACTTGTAAGGAAAAACTATCTGAAATGCTAGACTTCCCCTTTAGAATATGAGATTTGGTTGAAATGTGAAACTAAGGTCTCCAGCCAACTATATAGCCGTGAGTGCTGTGTCCTTAATACTACAGGTAATGCAATGAGCAAGAGAGGAAAACTACGTCACTGTTATGTTCTCTACTAATTGTCAGTCCCTTCATCCAGCTCTGAATCCAAACCAAATTCTCTGCCACAGTTTTGGAGAGAGAGACGGGGAATGCTGAACATGCTTGAAGCTTTGTAAAAAAAACGAACAATATATCACCATCCTCATTCACATAACTCTATTGTTCATTCTACTCATACCTTTTTATTGAAAACATATACACCAGAAGTGGATCTCATTCTTCATTTCTTTTTTTCTAAGAGTGGCATTCAGAAGTGCAGACCATTTTAATTAGCAGCTTCTAATACATCTAAGGTCTATTATGTCAGCCTTGGAAGAAATTGATCCTTTCACAGTGAGAGCGTTACAGATAATGCCAAAACCCTTTTTCAGTTCATGTGATCTGTGCCGAGATGTATTCACTGAGAAATACCTTTTATCACACCACAGGGAATTTCATGCTAGTATAGTAACATTAAGAATAAATTTTTATAATTTTTTCCACAAAGCTTTTGGTAAGAATTTATATGCACTGTCACATACTAGGATGTCTGTGTGTATGTTCCATGGTATATAGAATAATGATAGCATAAACCTGAGGTACAGCATAAATGTCAGCATACTCCCTCAGCTATCTCACAGAACCACTTCAGCTTTTTAATGTGTCAACTTAAAAGTAGCTGCCTTACATCTACTGTATTCACCTACAATAGAGAGGCATCCACCTCTGTATTGTGCCTATTTTAGAAAATAGCTTACACTGACAACAATTCTGTTTTCCTTTAGAAAATCCTTGAAACAAAATGGTCATATCTGTTTCTTTCTTGTCTAAAATAAGTATCTGTCATTTATACTACATCAGACCCTTAGAGAGTGCTTTTCAAAAGGTAATAACTATTTCTCGCAGCACTCAGTGCATTAGGATTTGCTCATTTGTCAGCTGGGTAATGTAAGGAGGATAACTGACTTAGTCAAGGCTGCACGGGAAGTCCATGACAGCAATAGGTGTAGGGTTCAAACCTTTGTCTTCACTGCTCTGTTGAATGCTTTTCCACTTTGTGAATAAAAGACCATTTTGTTCTGTTTTCCTCAGGACTGAGGAAATAATTCATCAGTGAGGACAAATAAGCTGTTTTTTTTCTTTTTTTTAATACACAGAAATTGCCTCAATTTTTTAAAATTATTTTCCAGTTGAACAGCAGTCAAAGTTGGTTTGCTATGGCTTTACAGAGGATTTTTCACCTACCAAAGATTGGGTGACAAACTCCAGTACATTGTCCAAAGAAGGAGTTCCTGAGGTTTAGGATGGGAGATCAGATTTTCCAAAGATAAAAACTGCCTGTGCCAATACACAGTAACTTGCTTCAATCAGGAAATATAATTTTATTTTTTATACAATCCATAAAATGGGATTTTACTATATTAATTTTATGCTTCCCTCTATAAAATAGAACTAAGTATTTTATTTTCAACAAAGATGCATAACTGCATGAACAGTGATTCATCTGGTCAAATGTAGTCATCTGGGTAATAGCTTACAATGCTCATACATTAGAACTGACCAGTTCAGGTGTGGCAGTCCAGACTGAGACCTCTTAAGTTTACTGAGATGAGCATTGCCAATGCTGAATTCCGTTGCATCCAGAAATTTAGGACCATTTATTCTTCTCAGCCTAGTTGAACAATACAGATAAGAAAGCACATTTTTTTCCTGTCCTTCTCATGGGTATCAAATAAAATATGTTGGATTACAGTGGCAGACAGATTATGAGGGAAAAAATGGAAAAAGGTGTACTTATCTTCAGTTCTGTGACTCTAACTGAGGCCAAAACCAGACTAAAACCAGGAGAGTGGTGATATGTCCATGAGGTGTTCTAAGGCTGATGGGCAGTAAACTCTATTGGCAGAGTTTTCTTATTTCTTCTTCTTCTTCTTCTTCTTCTTCTTATTATTATTATTATTATTATTGAGAAATTAATAATAAACTCAGAACACAGAAGTGCATATGTGATCAGATCACTTGCATTTCATTTACCTGCCCTATTAGGAGGAGAAGGTTGTAGCAGCACGAATTTCAGGTTTTTTGTATTTGTATTTTGTTATTTGTCTGTAATGGTATGTTCCTTTCAACCCCCTATTCCTACCCTTGTACTTGGTTCATCCTGATGTAACCCCACCCCTTTCCTTCCCCATTGGGTCAGTGTTTCCCCGCCCAGCCCCCAAGCTGGGAAAAAGGGACACACACACCCTCTCTCGCTCTCTCGCTCTCTCCACCTTCCCGCCATGTCGACAGGAGCTTTGGCAAAGCTCCAAGCGCATGGGCTGCACTGAATAAACATCTTCATAACCAAAAAAAGAGCACGCTTCTTTCTTCCAAGCCTAAATCCATGCCTCAGCAAGCTGCCTGGAGAACCCACAAACTACTATAAATTGGCTTAGGGAATCAGTTAGCCAAAGAAAGCATTCCCCACAAACAAACCACTTTATAGAAGGTATTATTAGAAACAGCCTTAAAAATAGCCACTGCTACATTTTCCCCAAATGCATTGACTATTGCCTGGACAAATATGAGGAAGAAAGGGTAAAACAATGCCTGTAAGCTTTGTAAAAATTAATAACACTTATTTTTTCCTGTCACTAAGCCCAATTGTACCTTGGTCTTGTTTTGTTAAATACGCCAGACTTAGCCTAAATTTCCAAATTCACCTATGATCAGTGAAGTCAGCACCAATGGTTTTGGCCCAATACGATTTATATGCTGCTTTTGTTTAGATTATTTACTTATAGCAACCTTTCTATTTGTCATTTCCATGTAATAGATATGGCAGAAAAAATTCTATACAACAGTACTGACAAAAGGTGCACTTTGTCTTTAGATTATAAGATGGCATTAATTCTGAAAGATAGCACAATTTGATGTTATCTTTCTGCCTCAAATGAAATTTCTTCTTTTCTGCCCACCTGTGTCAACATGTTCTTTGATTCTATAATTATTTTCTCATGCCATCCACATCTCTGTGAATTTACAGTTCCATAAATCAGGATGCAAATGTAGGCTGAGCAGCCCTACTGTGTATCTGTGAATAGGTCACTGTGACCATAATTAACACTACACCTGTTGATGTTGATGGTTATTTATTGTGCCATTGTTATATTGTATCAGAAGACCCCAAATATCAGTTTGTTACCTAGAATTTCTGACTAAATTTGGCAGAAACTAATGAAAAGGCCAAACTTATATGAATTTTATCTCATGCAACAGTTGCCATTTTTTTAAAGGGCAAGTTTGATGCACTGAGAAAATTCTTAAGATATACTTGGCATTTGTGTTTATTACTTAAAAGTGTTGTCTGATAGAAAAATTCATTTGCACTATTTCAACAAGTAAACATTTCCCCTGCCAAGTGCTAGTCCTCATATACAATTACATTTAGGGTTTTTTTTTTAATTGGATTTTTTACAAAACAATTCTGGTATGTGCATTTTCTAGTGAAAATTTAACTCTGGGTATTACAGGCAGTAGCCATTACAAATTACAAAAAGTGGAAAACCAAAGAGACTCTGAGAAAAATGAGTTTTTTCATTATGAAGACAAGAAGGTTTATAGAACTGAAATACTGTTTTCATCTATCTAATGCAGGGCTGTGGAGAAGGAGGAGTTAGATTCAGAGGTGCAAAGCAAATGCAAAAAAGCAGAGATGCAAGCTGCAGAAAGGGAAGTTCAAACTGGCTGTAAGGAGAAAAAGTCACAGTGATGGTGGTAAGAACAAGGAACAGGGGCCGAAAGGAGGTCCCCATCCACAGACGTATTGAAAACTTGATTGTGTAGGTTGGATTGACCTGGAAAATTTGATTGACGTGGAAGTCATATTCTCTGAGAAGAGTTCTGAGGAATGATCTCCCGCATATTATGTGCAATCTGGTTCTGATCATTTGAAGCAAACCCCAAACTGACCAGCATTGCTACAGCCTCTTGCTTTCCAAATTGCAGTGCCTTACTTGCTGCCAAAGACAACTTCATATTCTCCTGAGGTAAAACAGATGTGTATGTATGTTGCACCCTAAATTTCTGATGGAGGCTGCTATTAGAACTGATGGAGTCTCAGTGACAGATTTGCTTTACTGTGGAACTGTGAAGAAAAGGGCATGGATATTGACACAAGGGATTTCCTGTGACATGTCAAAGGCATTTTCATTTACCTGCAGAAGACAGCTAGTGGCAGTGTATGAGGATTAATACATATTTTAAGACAGTACATTTCCTCTTTCCCGTGTTTTCACCAAATGTTCCCTTTAAGCATCCTGAAATGGAATCCCTGGGGATAAAAATGTAAGAAACAAGGGATTACATAGAGGTGTTCAGAAGCCTGAATAGTGCTGCAGGTACCTGAATCTTTGTTAGTGACACTAATGTCTTTGTGTTCTCATTGTGTCTGCATATCTTATGAATTGTTACTTGCAAGAGTTCTTGGATTCAATTTTCTCTTAAGTATCTTATTCAATACTTGTATAAAATCCCTATTGCTGATCAGTGATAAGTCTCAAGAAAGTCCCAGGAGAAGCCATCTTTCATTTGGGAATAGTCTATGGTTTTTTTGTAGTTCCCAAGCCACAGGGGATGGTGGCTCATCCCCATTCTTTTCTTGGTAGACTCAGGATGCTAAGAAGACATCAATTAGTCTGATCGAGTCAGGATGCACTTTTGTTTTATGTAAAAGAGAGCCAGGAAAAATAAAAGGAAGTAAAAAGATAAACATAATGCAAAGGGAAAAAAATGGACGATGTATAGAAGGAGGTTTTCTAAAAGAGCTTTCTAGGCAATACAAAGAGTAGAAAAACAAAAAAGCTGAGAGGAAAATGAGTCAAGAAATGGTGTTCTGCACTTGGGAATCAATGTACTACTTTGCAGATTGAGAAGCCTGGAAGGAAAAGAGTCTTCTGTGCCTTACATGCTAACCTGAAGATATTTTATTCTATTCTACCATGCAATGTCAAATGTCTCTTGGAAACCTAAATAGATTATGTCTACCACATCAGCCCTATCTGCTCCCTGCATTCTCCTTTTGATAAGACAGAGATTTATATTCTTATTCTTCTCTGATAGGTACATCAATCTCTGCTGTCAGGTTGCCTGTCCAAATAACAAACCTGCATATCACAGAACAGTTTTAAATCTAATGTTGATAGATGTTGTTTGTGTGCACTTGGCATCAACTTACAGTCACTTCCCTGCAAATAGCAACTTTCTCAAAAACCTGTATTTTCTATCTTTTCAATATTCTCACCATTAAGAATTAATTATGGTCATAGAATCATTACTTGAGACATTTGTAGGAATTCTGTGCCTCCATGTCACTAGACTTATTCCCTAAGTTTCTTGCAGTACCCAATGCCAGTCTCATTCTAGCTTCATAAAGCATGGTTTGCATTTTGGGGACGGAAGAGTTGCTAATACTGAACAAAACTGAATGTTTCTAGTGAAATCTCTGATCTGATAAAGCATTGCGAAGTGTTCCATCTCAGTGACTGCTGCTGCTTGCCAGCACTCACCCACAGCCTCTGATAACCTTTCAGAGACCTTGTTCTGTCTCAGCTCGAGGTGACAGCTCCCTGCTCCTCCCTCCTGCCTACAGCACACACCTACTTCCACTTTTCATGTACTCCCAGGTAAATTATTCTTCTGCTTGTTTTTTTCCACCACAGAAGCAATAAACAACAACTAGACCTTGACCAAGTAGATGCTCTTAGCTGGTTCAGTCAATGGCAAAATCCTGAGTCCTTCCAATGTATTGGTTCAGTTCCTGCTCTCATGGTCCTACAGCAAGGAAATCACCCAGAATGACAGAAGCCAAATTATAATCTCTCCTGAGTGTTGCTGCATTGGCTTTTTATATAGGGCATATAGAAATACGCTTATAAACAGCAGAAATAAAGAAAATAGAAATAAAGTCAGAACATTTTTCTATGCAACTAATGAATTTATTTATTGGCTAACACTGCACCATTATTAAAACTCTTGGATTTTTTTTAATTTCAAAAATATTGTCCTGCATATTTTGCATTCCTAATTCACCTCCCTCATAACTCAGAGGGAAGTGATTTCACACACTGCTCAGCACACTGCATAGTAACTGTTAATTTCTTGTGTAAGGTACAGACACCTTCATCTGTTTCTCAGTTTCAGATCTCTTGAAATGCTCAGTTTGCAAAACTGGTATTTTGCTAGTAATCTGTCATTATAAAGTCACAGAAGGTCTGTTGTAATGCACTGTTTATGAGTTTGCTCTTTTCCTGCATACTGTCATGTATCCTTACAAGATCTATAGATGCGCAGTGTGTATCACATAAAACAGTATGTTCTAAATGTTATTCATGGCATTTTAAATTCCTTTTGCCTCAAGTATTTCAGAATTACGAGATTAAAGATCACAGTCCTGTGATATGTGATTTATATGTGATTACGGGTCCATATACATTTTTTAAAATGATTTGAACAGTGCTTATGAATATTATATCTTATTGACATCTACTAAATATGTAATATTTTTCCCTGCTGTTATCCCAGGAAAGTCAGTAGAAAACTTATAACAGGTCACAGTGAATCTTTAGACCACACTTAAAAAACTATGGCATCATCATTAAAATTCTTTAACTATGGCCATGACAGAATGAGGATGGCCTCAATTCTAATGTAAACAGAATCAAGCAATGGAAGTACTATGCATGTTTCTTGTAAAAAGTCTTGTTTTTTCTATCAGAAAGAAGTTAAATTTTTGCTAAAGGAATCTGATGGAACAATTCTGCCTGTTGCAGTGATACAACCATTGCAAGGATTTCTTATCAGTCTGAAAAACAAACTCACAAACATTAAAATACTGAACATGACTGGAAAAATTCCTCTTTAAAATATTAATTAATTTATTTATTCAGGACAACATGTAAGACCATCAAGAAAATTGTTTTAGATTCTAGGCAATGACATTTTACTTTTCTCAGATTTGGGTGCAAAATCAAAATGCTAAATCATTCATGTAAAATGGAATCTTGGAAAACATCCATTTTAAATTAAAACCTCTGATTTGAAACTTAATTTTTCTATTTCATTCTCTCTCATTTCCATTTCATTAATTCAAATATCAGATTAACTAACTCAAGTGTTATACACTATGAAAAAATCAAAGCTAGCCCTTTTCTGAATATAGTTTCAATTCATAATATTCTTTCCAGCTATACATTTCCAATTAAGCAATCAGATATTTTTTACTGTATACTGAATATGTCATTTTTTGAGGGCATGATGCTTACAATGAATATCTTATGTCACTTTTCCTTAGGGTTAAACAAGTCAGCAGTCCTGTTAAATTATTTTGTTTGAAGGTTAAATATGACCACATTTTTGAGAAAGAAAATCCTTAATTCCTGAAATTAAGGTTTTTTTGAAGAAGATTTTAAAACACCTAAAATATAGATGTCCAATCACAATGAATTCCAGGATACTTGACAATTTTTTTCTAAGTTAGATAAGAATTTAGCAATGTAACAGTAGTATAGTGGATAGCACAGAATTGTGTTTTGGTACTGTGTTATAGATTGTTATATTGTATTATTGTACTTCTCAAAGACTCTAGTTTCTTTACAATTCTTTGCCCAATAGTGAACATTTAGGTTTTTCTTCGTCTTCCTTGATGCATTTGTGATTACAAAATCTAGTTAGAGAGATCAAAGAGTTGATTCTAAAGGTTAAATACATTATTATTTAAACAATGACCAGAGGATCTAATAAAATAAGGAGATTGATCCTGCAAATATTTTGGCAAAGTGATAAATAACCTCAATCCATGAAAAACAAAGTAAGAAAATACCCAAAATCAATCAAGCCAACAAAGAGAAGCAGCATACAAGTCTAAATGTTACTATGAATTTAACCAGTATCTGGAAAGAATAATGTAAGGAAACAGCTATTTCATTAAAAACTTCAGTCAAATAATTCAAGAAAAATTCTTATGCCAGGTCCTCATCTAGTGGATATTATGGTTGTGTTACCTTCCTGAAAATTTGGGAATGATTGTTCATATGGGTATCACAGTAAGTTTCACTGAATGAAGATCTGTCTACTGAGTAGGGAAAATACATGTATTTTGAGAAAATTCATTGACTTGGTTGACTTGATCGACTTGATCAATCTTATTCCAGGACTTCTTGTTTTATGTCTGTTTCAGCTGTAAAGTGAGGGTTTATGCAACATGAACCACCTGTTATCAATCAAGGAGATCACATCTTCAGTGGCTGCGCTTCTTTGAAGTGCTGGGAGAAACAGAAATATTTGCCATCTTCTCAAGGTGGTTTCTGAACCTTTCAATCTTATATCTAGATTACAGCCAATACCTCTTTTGTCAGCCCTTCCATAGGTTGTGAAATCAGCAGTTTAAAAAGACATTCTCAGCACAGGAAGCATAGAGGAAGCAGGACATGTAATCAATCTTCAGACTCCCATGGAACCTGCTAACAGGTTTTTATTTCTGTAGCCTTCCAAAGGATTAGACTGCCTGGTGAAACATCCTCACTGTCTCTTTCTCAGCCTTTCATTTGGTGTGCTTTAGCCCTTTTCCTTCTCTCTGGTATATTGCCACGTTGTCTATATTTTCTTTTTAATTATTTCTGTAAAATATCCATTACTACTTTTTCATTCAGCCAAGCACATTCTGCGGTGAGATCACAGCTACTTATAATGCTTGAAAGGTACATTCAACATGGTATCTTTGGAAAAAAAAAACCCACAAAATATGTTAATGGGGTTTTTTGTTTTGTTTTGGAAATTCAGCCAGAAAGAAAACAGCAACATGGCTGTTATATCTGTCATTAAGTATATGTGAAATGCAAGGATCATGCTATCACAGAACTCAATAAGTTAATATTATCTTCTCCTGCTAGTGATATGTTGTTTTTTGGAAAGTAGAAATTGATATTTACTGTGCAGAGTTTCAATTCCACCAGCATCTTACCCACTCCTAAATGCATGATCTGATTTACAAGTATTGTTCTACTTTCTTACACTGCGCTCTCCCTTTGCTTTTTGTTGCTTTCAGCCATTTCCCTCAGCTCCTGTAATAACCTTGATCTCTTCTAGTCACTTCGTTAGGCTCCTCTGGTAGCCATCCTCACAGTGAGCTCTTGACAGCACTCATCAATTCTGGATGTTTCAATTAATTGAGCCAGCACCAATCTCCTGCCTGCCTCTCTTAACTCCTTTTTCCAATACTTCAAAACATCCAGCAAAGCAATACTGTAGGATGGCAATAGCTCAGTGACCTCAACACAGTGAAACTAGGCTGGTAGCTTAAGCAGAAATTTTAGTCAGAAATATCCTGCCATGTCCCCCTGCTCCAAATTCAATTTTCAACTCTGTTCCTAGGGATGTGTAATAACATACAAATCCCAAAATATTGGTGAATTAGTAGTTTCTTGTTGTTTTTTTTTTTCCTTATTGTTAGTAGGGGTATGATGTTTCCTGGACTGATGAGCTCATGAGGGAGTGAATTCAGAGGCCTTAAAAACAATGTACAGTCATTTCCAGTTGTCTTCTACTCATGCATTTGGTATCAACCTATGTGTGTGTGTGTGTGTGTGTGTGTGTGTTTATGTGTGTATGTGAGCATGCATGCATCTCTAGTGTGTCCTGAAACATCTAAGCACACTAAGTGAATCGTTCCACCCAATTATTTAATTGTGAATTATTATCTGTGTAAAAACCAAAAGTAATATTTGCATGTTTTTATGAAAATTCAAGTGAAATAAAAAGGAAGAAATACTCTTTGCTGTGCTGTAAGCTTCTCCACTGGAGTAGGTATTTGCTAGTAAGTGCTTTAAAATTATTACTTGTATACTTCCACATTAATTTATTATTTTTACACTTTTAACCATATCAAATAATTTGAGCTGTGGCCCAATGCAAATACAAATTAAAACACTCTTCTTCTGCAGCTGTTCAGTAAGATGTAACCAAGGTTTAATTCAAGGCAGTTATCTCTAATTAGGAAAGAATTAAACCTTAAAGTGATTGAACACTGAACTCAGTTATTGGGAGGCTAAATGGATAGTGCACAAATCTGCTTCTACAGCAGAGAAAGATATTAAGATATTGAAGTGAATATTGATAAATAGTTTTTTACAGAAAGAAAGAGCAGTCTTATCTAAGCTATGCTGTTACAGCCTTTGTGCTGTCTCAGAATTGGCTCACCTTGAATCCACACATACATTTATAGTTATATGAAGTGTCATAACCAAATGTTTCTTTCTACCTAGCTTGTAAAACTGAATTTGGTGAAGATATTTATCCCCAAATTCAAAGATCAGAGATTCTGATCTCATCTGATCTCATCTTTGTATATTGTCAAGGCATTTTTATGGATGTCATTCTCATTATATTGGGAGTCGAGTAATTTGTATGTTTGGGCTAAATCCTAGCCAATCTATCAGGGATATTTCCCTTTCAATAGAGCCAGTGGGAGCTATGTAAGTTAGCCCAAATGAAGAATTAGAGTTTTAATGAATAAACTTGATCAGAAAGGTTTTGATATATTTTATTTCTTTTTTTCTCTTTCTTCTTGCTAGCAAGCAGAACTTCTCTGTAAGGTAGTATGGTGCAATTGAGTGCATTTTGCATTTGAATAGGGAACAGCATTTTTGCTGTGTGTGATGGTTGTCTTACTGTAAAACATGCTGCTTCCCTAGGGGAATCTGGATGTCACAAACAATGGAGCTGAGGGCCTTTTTTGTAGTTTATAACTTATTGTCAGTGAAGGAATGATCCAATTATTAAGTGATTAATCACAGGTCCCTTCAGGTCTCAAACTATGTGTTGAAAGTTTATGGACTAAAAGAGTATATTATGTGCATGTCTGCACCTAACGAGGAATAACCACCTGGGAATGAGAACTAAATTTTAAAAAAATAACAACAGGGGCAGCAGCACAAAGGACTAATCACTTGACTAATTTCTGTTGTCACTGTGAATCACACCTTTGCCAGACAATCATAATTATAATGGCATTAAAATTAATTAATATTTAATCATCAACAAACAGCAAAGAAAATATTCAGAATTTCCATCCTAACCATTTTTTGGCCATTTCAGCAACATGCAAAAATAAAGTTAGCTATACAGAATTTAATTCTGAGATATGAGACATAAGAAAATGTCCATAATTTCAAAGATTTAAAATGTTAAAATGTGAATTTTTAGAGGAACCTAATTAATATGCAAAGTGAAATATTTTATTTTGTAAAAAAAAACATTGTGCCTATTAAACACAAAATGCTTTGAAGAAGATATAAAGTTTTCATTTTTTTATTTTGTAGATGTACAAATGCTTGTAGCATGTACATTTCACCATGATTTATCAAACTATTTTATATGGGCCTGTTATTATATATTTTCCAGTTTTCAATTTTTCAGTCACTAAAAGTATCTGCAATTTTTCTTGTTTCCAGGCTAAATGATCATGAAGAAGATGATGAATTATGATAGAAAAACATTGACTTTTCAGTGCTGAACCACAACCCCCAAATCTTTTCAGTTTTGTAATAAAATATGAATGAATATTCAATACAGAAGAAATGGAAGTGTGAAAATTTGCTAAATCCAAAGTTTAAAATATCAGTTTTCAGGTGAACAAGCAGAATAAATCTCCATTATCTTTAGGTGGTTAGCACCTTAAATTACTTTTGAGTACCATAGAAAGAGACTGAAAAGGAACACTTTAAGACAAGTGTGGAATCTTCATGTGTGCTTCTTAAAATCATATTTCGTATATTGTTTGTTTAAACAATGAATCCTTGATCTTGATGCATTATTTGTAGTTTAGCTGCAAGGGTGACCCAGGCACCCTGGGTTCCCTTTGTAGGCAAGAGGGCAGACTGGGATTTCATCAACGTGACTCTTTTCATCCCAAAGCAGACAGCAAAAATATGTGGACTAAAAGAATACATTTCTCATTTTCAGTATAGCATTGTAGATCCATCAGATAAATGCTTGTTCTGGCATGATCTGCCTTCAGTAAGCCAATGAAAATAAAGTATTCCTTTTTTTGGGAGTCTGTCTTTGTGGTCCCGTCTGTAATTCTCTTCCACAGGTGCTATATGGCAGAAAAGACCATGAGCTAATGAATTTGAAGATTTCTCAAAACATGTAATTACTGAAATGCTGGTAGCTCTGTCTTTATATTTCTTCTCTAGCTGATTTTCAAACAATAAAATTCACCAGAATGATTTATCTGTGTTCTGTACTCACAGTTAAACAATACAGACAGCTATTTTACAAAAAAACTCAACCACAGAGAGGCCTACTGTCCTTCATGGTACCTAACTTTTGTTGTGCTTGACCTTCAGATGGTAACTGCGCACAGATTTTTAAAAGTGTTTTTCTAAAAGAATTAGATGATGAATAAAAAGCAGCTCTGCACTTGCTTGCTGAATAACAGAAGAAATAATAGTTTTGCTGAACTTATTCAGCCAGCCTGGATAATGGTATCATAAACAGGGAAACCTCTCAGACAGAGCAAAAAAACTTGACTTTTCATCTTGATGGTATACGGACCTCTTTTCATTTTTCATTGTAGTGGTTTGAAAGCAAAATGAGTGAGAGGCTCCAAGTCAGAAATACAATTTAATAGGACGAAGAAGAAAAAAGATAAAATAAAATAAATGCAACAGTACAAAAGACCACTGACAGAGTCAGAATATAACCTGAGTGGGATGATGGAAGCAGTGATCCTGTAGAAAGGTCTGGTAGCTCTGATCCTC
>JBBMKD010000053.1:31217755-31256664 GCA_037834095.1 Argya squamiceps | reverse complement strand
TATGAGGCAGCTTAGCTATTCTAACTTAAAACAAAGGGGCTATTCTAACTTATAATAAAACCTATAAAAACCAAAGCATGCAAAAATAAATTCAGCAATCCCACAATTTCTTTCGCTTCTAGAGAATTTATCTTTCCTGCTTTAAACTATTGTTTTAGGAGCCTGTGGATATTTATTAGGAAGTTGGAATGTCAAGTGCCTCTGGTCATCTGACTTGGGGGTAGTTTTGGGCATGCCTGATTCTGATGGTGACAAACTTAAAATTGTACAGTTTCCTGTTAAATGCCAAAGGGTGTCTGTGCTCCTACAAGGAAACCATTGGAATGGACTGCCCATAGAGGTGATAGAGCCACAGTTCCTCAAGGTGTTCTAGAAACAGCTGGTTGTGACACTTAGTGCTATGATTTAATTGACAACGTGATGATTAGTCAAAGATAGAGCTTGATGACTGAAGAGGTGTTTTCCAACTTGAAGGATTCTGTGATACTGTAATTTTTCCTAAGATCTGTGACTGAAAAAAGCTGAGACTGTAATGTTTCAAGTGAAAGCCATCACACATCTTTCATCTTAAAATAAGGATAATGGAATTGAAATTAAAGTGTTTACATTTAAGTTGTAAACATGCAACCAGATTCAAATGAAATAAAATATAATATGTAGTGGGGATAATGGGATTATGTACCTAATGATCACTTAACAGTTATGCAAGCATGACTAAGTTAGTCCACACATAGCTCAATTAACACATAATAAATATCTGTGAACAACATTTGCTGTCACTTGTCTATCGCCTCCTTCTAGAGGAAATTTTATTAATGCCAACTACAGGAAAATAATGGCTCATTATTCTTCTGCAAATACTGATTCAGAGATTCCTGTGAAACAAAGGGCTCATTTGTCTGTATCTTATCCAGGTTAGAAAATTTCCTCTTAGCATACTTTTTTTTGTTTAGCCTGCCCTGATGAACTGTCCAAATGTTTTCACTTTAAGAAGTGATTGCTGTGGGTTAATTGATGAGATCTCTTGCCAAGGGGAGTTCTGCTGGAGAAGATTCTCTAGGTCAACATTTTTCCTGGAACTTGAAACTGAAAATCAAGAAAATTAATGTCAGGACAGTCATACTTACATTTTCTCTAATATTAAATACATATGGGTGCTATTCTATAATGTTATATACAAAACTTTATTTCATGAAAATTAGAAAATATGTTGTCTATGCTACTTTGAGGAGATCTATTTGGAGAAAGCAAAAATAAATCACATTGCAGCCAAGGATAAGTCTTGTTACTATAACTGGCAGCTATGTTATTCTGAAACAGTGATAGGACTCACTGATGTATGCAGTTCAGACAATAATATATATTTTTAATTAATACAATAAAACACAACTTTCTCCTCTGGTAACCATGTAAGTCTCTTAACATACTCTTACTTTTGTGATATCCAAGCAAAATAGGATCAGGGTGAAAGCTAAGATAAAAAAATCCATCTGAATTCAGTCATTTATAAATCCAGTAAGCAAGAACAGCTTTGATAAAAAGAGCCATGTTCCTACTGTCAACACTTTGTATTCTTCTACCATGAGCAAAGCTGATTCTCATGAAATCTCTCACTGTTTGTAATGCAGCCTGCATTCTCTAAGGGGTAAAAAGAAAAAAGAGTTCACAAATTATTTTGTTTGATATGTTCTTCTAAAAATACTTTTTCTGCCCCAAGATAGATTGGCAAGGGATAACACAAGACAAGGATTGTTTGTATTTCTTTCCTTTAATATTGTACTTGGTCTCCAGAAACAGCGGAGCCTGTGGATGTAGTTGAATATTTGCAGGCAGTGCAGCACCAAAGACCAACCTCCTTCCCTCTCAGTCAGCAGAGATCTTTTAATGCCACCAACAGGAAATGAATCAGATGCTATGTGCACTGCACTGAAAGACAAGTAAAAGGACCATTAAAAAACTGTTCCTTCTTAAATCTATAGTACCAGCTAGGCATGGTCTCACTTGGAGGTAATTTTTTAAAAAATAAAAATAATTTAATTTTTTTAAAAGTTAAATGCATTAATAATATTAATAACTTCTAAGTAGGCTGAGGGGAATTGCAGGGTATATTGCAGTTATACCACATGTAGATGGAAGGCTTGACGTTCTCCTGTAGATGCTGATGTGGGTTAGATAAATGACAGTGAGGAGGACTGGACAGGCCTGAGCAGCTGGTCCCAAACAGAAGTGATCAGTAACACTAAGTCCAGCTGCAGACAAGGCACTAGTGGGGTATCCTAGAGGTTGCTGTGAAGGCCAATATTATAACCTGTTCATTAACTATGTGGATGGTGGGACAGTGTGGACCCTGGGGCATTTGCAGATGGTACAAATTTGGAAAGAGAGACTGCTGCACCAGATGGGTGTGCTGTCATTCAGAGGGACCTGGACAAGTGGGAGAATTGGGTAGTCAGGAATTTTATGAACAAGAGAAACAATCAAGTCCTGAACTTGGGAGAAATAACCCCAGGCATAGTACAGGCCCAGGGACAAACAGCTGGAAAACAGCTTGGAAATGTCACTCTGGCCTTGCTCCCAACACTTGTTGTTCTGTCCTCATTTAGCCAGCTTAGACCTCTGAACAATAAGCTGATGTATTGATCCATCTGAAAGGAAAATGTATTTTTTAGATTTAATTTTCATCTAGATACAGCTCCTTCTTTAGCCAGCACAAAACCTAGTACAAGGGAAATTACACAGACAAGCAAAACGAATAAAGAGGGAACAGGTGGGATGAGAAACTTGTGTTGCATCTAAGTGACCACATAATTATAGACTGAATGTGCAGACCATCTGTCAGAGAAAAATTTTGCACATCATCTGCAAAAAAGGTATTATTCTTTTACATGAATTATAATATCATGAGATTATCTTTTCCACAGAACTCTTGACAGTGCTTCTCAGTCAGATAGTTCTTCAGTGATAAGTTTTTCACTAAAGGGTGATTTGAAATAGCTTATAGTTTCTCTAAGACAGAATGTCCTATGTCCTGGATTTATTTCAAGGCACATAAATAAAATGGGGCCATAATATTAAAATACATACATTTCAGTTTCTCTTGTTTCCAGAGTGATCAAAGTTCTAATCAGAGCTTGCAACAGTGTTGCAAGTGTTTTCACTGAAGACAAAATACTATCTGATTTTGTGCAAACAGAACACAAATAAAAGATTATCTCAAGAGATGTGAGCATTCCAGTGAGGATGAAAAAAAGATACAGTGTTCATATAGTAAGAAGAAAGAGCCTGGTGTAGATGTTCAGAAGTTAAAATGTATTATAAAAATATATTGGATCAAAGAGTGCATATATATATCCTAACTTAAGGAGACAAAATTATATATTTAAGTTTAATTTAGTCACTATGCTTTCCTGTCCCATCCCATGAAGAGAAGACTCTAGAGAGGGTAATTAATCTCAATTCATGATGTTTGCCTAAAGAATCAGACAATTTATGCTCTGGAAGTACCTATTTCAGTCCACGCCATGTAACAGTTTTTTAATGTCTCATTCTCATTCATTGATTCCAAATCTATTTTCACACGGAATAGCCAAACCAACCCTAAAATGTCTCTGCACATACAAGGGCAGCAGGAGGGAAATAGAAAACAAAAGGCAAATTTAGACAGTAGATTCTTCACCCATTGCAGCTCCTGGGATATGGAAGAGTTTTGTAGTGCAGTTTCACAGTTAATTTCAAAAGCAAAAAGAAAACCAAACCAGTGGAGTCCATTGTTACTAACAGGCAGCAGTTCTGAAGGCAATGATTACAGTTTCCACTTAAATACATTCAATAAGGTCTTCTGGTTTTTTAATGCAACTCCCATGAGGAAACCGTATCTATGCTGAAAGGTTTTTCTGAAATCTAGACAGCAATCAATGCAAGCCAGTAAAATGACACTCCATGTCATCAAACATGCAGCGAATTATTTTTACACTATTGAGTTCAGCAAGTAAATTAAGCCTTACCCAGTTCAATCCATAAAATTAATCGGGCACAACCTACCCTACACAGCTTACAACAATATTAATTGAAAAGGTTTAAAAAATAAACACTTTTGAGCTATTGAATATGTAACTATATGCTTGTATCAGTTTTATAGTTTAATTAGCATAGTTTTAAACTCTTCATACAGTTTCATCTTCTCAAACATCTAAATGAAAAAAACCTCACTGAAGATGTGAGGAAAGATGACCATCCACCATGTAAAATTCCACTTTACCTTTTACCTCTCTTTAGGTTATGTATTGAAATCAGCTTTTGAAGGGTTGCTGTCGAATAGCCCTCTGATTACTTCTGAAAATGTCTCATTATGGTTTGTCATCTCTAGAAATATTGACAAAAATCTTGATTTGAAGATCAGATTCTAAGAAAATGGAGGCAATGGGTTCAAATAGCAAAGCTGGACAATCCCATTTTCATTAGCAGGAACATTCCAAAAAGAGATGTTCCTCCTCTCCCTTACAGCTCCCAGTGGCTGCTGCAGACCAACTCCCTGCATCCAGAGGTGGCTATTATTCTGTCCCACTTTCCTAGTTTCTACATTTCCTTCCAACACTGTAATAAAAGTATGCTGGCTCCCACTGGAATTGTGACTGTCCTGTCAATGTATAAATTTCATAATAGATGAAGTTTTGAACAGCTGAATGTTCACCCATCCAGCATGGCAAATGAAAGGGTGGAGTGTAGATAGTCAGTGTAGGGGAAGGAGAAGTGCTGTGAGGGCTGAGAAAGTCAAGTATGTGTTTGTCTGTCCATCACAGTTGTTAATAACACTGGGCCACCTTGTCCCTGTGCTGCCACCTATTCATGGAAGCTAAGTATTCACTGGCTATTTGATTTCACTATCAGCTGTAAATAAGTTACACAACCAATAGACAACAGCATCATGTAATCAAGTAATGATCAGTCCCCCAGGTAAAATTATCATTGTATGAAATTATCCTGCCATTACTTTTTAATAGGCTGCCTAATTAAGGCAATATATCTTAATATATTGAATCCTTGTTGAGTCACAAAATAATTGATACATTGAATTCTTGTTGAGTCACAAAATAATATCTCTGTAAGAAAAATGTAGAGGTTGCTAAGGATTATTTTGAGGCTGGTGAAGCTGTTTCTGACAGCTCCCAAATGAGCTCTAATATATTTTATAGCCATTATTAAATTGGGATCATATGCCTTGGGATTCCTATTTGCTAATAATTTCTACATGCTTATCTTTTTACAACAGTGGCTCTTAATAGATAATGAAAGTCAGAAAGAAGTAATAGAACATATTGCAAGGCCTAGAGGAACTTAAACTTCTCTCAACAAAATCGACAGCAGTTGTGAGAGCACATAATGGAAAACAACAGGACAGGGGAATCTGACTGATAAATCACTTTCAGCAGCTAGAAAGTTTCAGATGGATATTACTTTGTCAATAAACCAAGTTTTATATAGACTTAGCTAAAAGTCAGAAGTGTTTATGACATGTTATGACAGCACTTTTATGCCAAAGACTGCCTTCTCCTAATGAAACAATTTGAAAAAAATGTATTCCAGTACAAAAAAACACCTTCAGATTGTAGTCACAGAGTTGTGTACCTTGGCTGACTGAGCATCTTCTGTGTACACTTACACATTACTTACTATTCCAGTGGTGCTTCTGAAGAAATGTCACAAATTCTATCCAATTATGAGAGGAAAACACAAAAAAGCTATATTCTCTACCAAAAAGGTAAGGAATGAGAACTATGAAATAAAATTGATCCAAATAAATGTAAGAATTGTGAAGTTAAGCTCCATTCCTTTAGCACATATGTATAATTAGGTAGGCAAAAGTCCTGTGTCATTATTGATCCATGCTCTTCTAATTTATTTCTCGTGTGTAAATTCCCTGCACTCCAGTAAGTAATATAATACAGCACCTGAAATGGGTGATGTCGCTATAGGACATGAAATGAATGACATGCATACAGTCAAGTCCTCAGGGCAAAAAGAGGGAAGTTTATTTTTCTTCTTCTGTTTATACAGATTTTGCACAATGACCATGGATTGGAGGATGAAGTTGCCACCTCTCCAACTGCACTGGTCAAACTACAAGTCCATCAATTGTCCCTCCTCCAGAGAGGAATGATAGACAAGAAGGACAGTTATAATAACATCACTTTGTTTACATGAAAATCTGTGAGAAATTCCACTACAAAAATGCAAACATCAGAAGGCTGAAAAAGATCAGAACAACAGGGTGACATTTCCCATTTCTAGACAGTAGATTTCCTGGGTGAATTAATCCTTGAAAGGAAGCTATACCAAAGCCTGCCTCAGCATTTTCTTGAGATGAGTATGTAGATGCGGCATTTAACTTTGGAGCTAACATAGCAAAGCAAACAAACAATGAAACCAACCCAAAAAAAAATAGAAAAGGAAATTTAGATTACCCTTGGGATATAGTCCAATTTAGAAAATTACTGTTCATACTCTAAATTAGGCATCATTCATATCATACCATATAATTGGTTTTCTTGGTCAGATTTTTCAGGTGACATCCCATGCTATTAACTAAAGTCCTTGCAAGTGAAATACTAAAAATTGCAACAAATAGATATCTCCTGCAGCTTTACACAATTTTCCAGTCAGTGTAGGTCTGGTCCAAGGTGAGTTCAGATGTGTTTAACCTATCATAGGGTAAATAGAAACAGCAGGAGGAGTGTAAAAAGTTGGTCCTTATATTAGATAAGCATAGCAGCAGCACAAATAGGGATCTGGATTGCAGCAACAGCCCTGTAAGAGCTATTTGAAACCTACATGGCAGCCGGGCAGTGAGATTAAAACTGTAATCAGTCACACAGGAGAGGAAAGAAAAGAGAGCAGATATTTTCCTCAGTGTATTTTTCTTTGTGATTCTTACTTGGTGATAGGATTTTAAGGCTACTCTGTGAACTTTCCTTTTCTAGTTACTGAAGCCTACCAAAAAGCAATTAAAAGAATTTTTCTCTAGGCCTAAAAATGAATTACTTATTTTTAGGGTCTCTGTTCTGAATGAAAATTGACCAGTGATCCTTTGAAGCCCATTACTTAATTCTTTTAGAGCTCTCTCACACTGAAAAAGATTTAAAGTGAAAATAATCTAATCCAGTGATTAATTGATTTAAAATGAAAAAGAACCCAAAAACCATCAAGACTATACTTACTTAAAATCATCTGTCCAAATATATAAGCTTAATAATCAATATCATCTGTTCAGGAATTCAGTTCTGACTGGGATTTCAGCACTAACACACCTGAAAAATTTTGACCTGCAAAATATAAAAAGTCATGAATGGAGTATAAAAAATATATCTATTTTACATATGGGTTTTTCATATTTGTCAATATTATTGCTATTAGATTAGTAAAAGTTTAGAGTTTTTAGGAAAGGAAAAGTAGGAGTGCAGTCTTTGAAGGAAATGTTTTTACTGCGGATCCACCAAATGGGGTGGGGAAGAGTGGAAAGGAGGAAAGAGTGGGGTGATCTGTGGCTGAAAAATATATCTTCTTCTGATGGTTATGGAAGATATTGTGTGAGCAATTCACTTAGGATAGGTAAGGATAGAGATTATAGCTATGCATTTGTTTAGAAGTATCTTGAAAAGTAACAAAATCTGTTATTTACTACACACAAGAAAAAAAATCATGTGTATTTAGGAAAGCATTGTCTACGTGCCTTATGAGGTGTCAGCACGCAGGAGGCAGAGTTTACTTAAAAGATGATCTCAGTCTGAGTGACTGTCTATTGCCTGAGAGCTGTCTCCTTATTTTCCATATTCAAGGTGTAGATAAACATCTTTACTTGCTGCTGGTGGCTGTAGGCAGCACAAGGTATATCGACATCACTGAGAGCCTTACATTATTGATTTCTGGTTTCCCATTCCCAATGTGTTCATTGTGGCTCACTTGAAGAATTGTCTCTTTTGTTCCTTAAATTTTCTAATGCTTATTATAGGGGACAAAAAGCAAAAGGATATCTACTTCTATTTCATAAAAATTTATATTTTCTTTACACAGTTTCAAGTATTCAAGAAGGTTTAGATAGACTACAGGGAATGTTGTATTTCTGCCCGTGCTGTCTTTGGTCTGTACAGCAGCAATGACATGAACACCATGAAACTCACTGAACCACTGGTCTAATGAGAATTGTGTCTTTTTTTACCATTTGTGAACTTCTTCTCTTGGGAGCTGGGACTTAAAAAATAAACCAAAAAAGATGAATAAAACAGACTGCCAGTGTTCATCTTGTGTAAACTTCTTTATTCCTATTCTCTGGGCCTGACTGTCAAAGCACAGCAGTTGTCAAAGAAAGGAACATTTTATTTTGTTAAGCTTATGTCTTGGACACTTCAAATGAAAGCTGGAACCACTGGATTGTGTGAGAAGCAGCTGAAGCCCATTCAGCTGTGGAACTGCTAGAACTGCTAGGCACGTAGAAATTTTCCAGAGAGCAACTTTGTGTCTGAAAACACTGATGGTAATTTCTGCATGTTTTACACAACAGCAGGGCCCAGGCCCACCAGCAAAGTCTGAGGCTCTTGTCTCACACATGATAGAGAACACCCAAGCTCAGAACATTACAGGTCTTAATACAGGGAAGTGCTGAAATGCAGAAGACTAGGTTTGTGTCCAGATGGAAATGCCATCATTCCTTTTCCTCTGTTAATGTAATTTCTTATTGTATTGCTATCACAGGATCAGGGACAAATCTGTTTTGGAATCTGCATAATCTGTGGAAGAAAGAAAAAATAGACACAATACAGAAATTATACTGATGTTGGATTAAGATGATATAAGTGTTAATGATAGCCAAATCAGTATGGAAAGGCAATTGACACCTTTTGAAGAATGCAACTGTTTCTGTAAAAATACTCAATAATTAATTTTTTTGGCTATTGCATAACATAGCTGTGGTAGTTTCATTACCATATTTTTAATCTGCTAGCCAAGAAACCAAGAGGTCATTTTAAATTCACTGACCCATTAATTCCATACTTTTAGTTTCTGTTTTTCCCTAGGTGCTGCTAATCATGATGTTGATGAGAGAGAGTGTACAAGAAATAAATATTTTCAATGCTTTCATTTATGTTTTTTTAAATGTTACATTTTGATATTTAAATTATTAAATCAACTCTTTAGCACCATAAAAAATGGTGCTTAAAGGTTAGTTTTCTTAAACCACTATGATTTGTTGAGCTGTAATTTAGGCCTTACTGTCAGTTCTTTGAATTTTTCACATAAAAGTAACTCAATGCCTGCTAAAGTTGATAAAGGAAAATAGACCATAATCCATCAGAAGGAAGTGGCCTCTGGGAAAATATTATTCATATTTCACCATTTGTCCTACTATTACTCATCTCATTAAAGGTGAAGAAAATGCATCTCATCTTTCCATTTTCCTATCATACTACTCAGAAATGAGGCATGCAGTATTCTATTTTGTCTCAGAAAAGTAATTTTATTTTAAAGTTGGTTTTTTTCTTCCATGTTTGAAAATATTTTTTGAGTAAGGAATTATTTCAGGTGAAAAATTAGAATAAAAATAATATTCTTTTTTTAAATCACAGAATTTTGACGAAATTCCAGCTTGCATTCTAGGTGTCAGATTCCTGAAGTATTGAGAAATTCAATTGTTTGGTTGAGGAAGCATATAAACTAAAATAAAAATTGCAGTTCATAATAGACAAATAAAATGGACTTGCAGAAGAGATACCAAAGCTCAGATGACATTATTTCAGTCTTGCTGTAGACCTAACCTATCCACTAAGGAATACAGAGAGGTTTACACCCTCATATTTGGCATGCATATGCAAGAAGCAGCCAAGATATTTTACTGTCAAGTGAATGTATTTAAGTGGAGTAGGTTTCTAGAAAAGTTTCCCTGTGTGAGAAAGAAAACTGCTCTTTTTCTACTACAGGCTAGTTCTTTAAAGACTCAGATGTCAGCAACACATCAGAGTAGCAGTGTCCCACCAGACTCAGTGACCAAGAGGCAGAGGTTCAGCTCCCAGAGGTGAGGAGGCATGTAGCTTTCTCCCCCAGCCCTCAGTGCTCCTCCAGAGACAAGCTGGATTGGCTGTTCCTCCATCTTTGCTCTTTTTATTTCCTACCTGTCTTCTGTTTATACTGCAAAGTTAACTGCTAAAACTGGAAAACAAAAATAATTTTGTGGGTAGTTTGTGATTCTGAATCAGAAAATCTCCATGTGAGAAGAAATAAAGCTGGAGTCCTTTGAGAGGCATCTATTAAATAATTGGTTTCCTTTGATATCTTTGATAATTATAGAGGATGATTTTCAGTAGGCATTCTTCTGATCACCAAAAGCACAAAATACAAACAAAATCTAGTACTATACTTAAGAAATTCAATGGAAAAAGTCTATTAAGGGGGATAAGGACTCTGAAGAAAAAATGCAAGGCTAGACATTAAGAAATGGTTTTTTAAAATTCCATTTTATGCATGCATATATATTTCTAAACCTGTAAAAGAAAAATTATATATTCTTACTGTATAATGACGGACTTTCTTAACTTTAAGTCATCATCAGGAAAAAAAGATGGTGTCTACTCTGAATGTCTCAAGTTCAGGTAACTTGTACTTGAAGCCCAAAGAGTTCTCTGAAGAAATATTTAACTCACTGGTAATTTTTAATTACTTTAAAGTACTAGGCAGTTCCAAAGATTGTAAATCCACTAAAGTTACAGCAGAGTTGATAAATGCCAATGGGGTGATTTCAGAGTTACCACAGGCTGTATCTGCTTTTTCATCAATCCACAGAGATATGATAGGAAAATAAACAGGACTTTTTATTTTATATATGACTGCTCAACAAACATTTTAATAATGCTCATAAAGAGAATTTTAAAGACCAGACATATTATCAAAGAAAATTGCTTTCATTCTTTGATGAAATACAGACTTTTTTGATAAAAATGGCTAATAAACATAGTCAAGAAGTGGCAGAAAATTTTGTATGCCACTAGTGTGACATTCTGTTTAATGGAGTACACTATACAATCACAGTAAAGCATAAATGGATGAAAAACTGTCAGAGAGAAATGGTCAGTGGTACATCAGCTTTATATGAAGGCTCCTTGTAGGTACTTCTGGGGCTGACTTTGTTCTATGGGTTGAATTCAACATCTTCTTTAATGAAATTGAGCCAAACACGAAATCACAGACAATAAAGTATACAGGTAAGAAGGAAGGCTCAGGGGATAAATGAGAAACATATTATATGATCCAGTTACTTTCTTTATGGTTGACAAATTCTTGCAAAAGGCGCTTCTAAAATATTAATACGAAGAAAGATAACATAAGCCTTCCTGGTTTCTAAACCTCTTGGAGTGAATGTCCACAAAGATGATCAGAGGATTGGAGCACCTCACCTATGAAGACAGGCTCAGAGAGTTGGGGTTGTTCAGCATGGAGAGGAGAAGGCTCCAGGGACACCTTAGAACATCTTCCAGTAGATAAAGAGAACCAACAAGACCTGGAGAGATATGGTTGCCAAGGGCATGTAGTGATAGAGGAATGGCTTTAAACTGAAAGAGAATAGATTTAGATTGGATATTAGGAAGAAAGTCTTTATGGCAAGGTTGATGAGACACTGGAGCAGGTTGCCTGGAGAAGTTGGGGATGCCCAGGAATGTTCAAGGCTAGGCTGGATGGGGTTCTGAACAACCTGCTGTAGTGAATGGCATCCCTGTCCATGGCAGGGGGGTTGGAGTTAGATGATCTTTAAGGTCCCTTTAAAATAATTGTTTAATTCTATGATTCTTTGGGCTCTAGGTTAGGATTCTCTTTTAGTCAGCAAAATGTGCAGAAATGATTCTGTAGGATATACATCTATATAGGGAAGCACAATATCTCTGCAACACAGTAGTGCTTAGACCAAAAATAAAACACTCTATGGATTCCATAATAGATATTGTATTTATATTTATTAAAGTAATATTTAGAAACACAGGCACCTATTCATATATATATATATATATAGGTTTATTAAATAAATTGCTTTTTAGCTGTCATGTATAATCAATAAATCAAAAGAAATTACATAATGCTAAAGGAATTTCTAATATGGTGGACTGATGTATAAAAACAAGTACTGTGTTGAACTTGAATCAAGACGTGTTTAAATGAGAAGCAAAGCATTCTTTCTTAATGGAGGGAAGAATTTTTCTACTGAATCAAAAGACAGGTACAATTTTTACACATCCTGATCTCACAGATCAAGACCAAATGCCCTTTGAAAAGAGTTACTTTAGTTAAGTGGTAGTTAATGGAGTTTGATACAGGCAAAATTCAAATTTCTGATACATGTGAGGTCAGACTAGATGATCTAATGCAGTAACTCAAATGGAAAAAATAAAACCCATATGACACAGAGGTGAATTTCATAAAATTCACTATATATATATGTGCGTATATATAAAATCTCAAAAACTTGCATACAGGTAACTATAACATAACTACACACTGAAAATGGAGTCAAGGTTCTCACAGACTAAACTAATAAAAAAAACAAGGCACGGCCCTAAGAAATTACATGATATATTGTTTAATTACCAGCACACCTGCTGTCACGATTTAGCTGTTCAGTATTGTTACAGCATACTTTAAACTGTGCCAGGCACAGTTCAACAGGATTTTGTGACAAGCACTGTTCCCAAAAGGGCATTATGACTGCAGCCACAGTCTTTCCATAAAAATTGTCTTGGTGGGAAGAAGCTAGCCAAGTACTGTCATTTGGCCTCTGGGCTTTTTAGTACCATAATCTAGACTTGTTTTAATTTTATCTGACACTCAGAGTTGAATGGGAGAAAGTGATTTTTCACCAATGGTCCCATTAATTGCAGGCTCCAATGCCCATGCCTGCGGTAATGTCCCTTCCAGATGATCACATTAAGCATTTTACATCCTAGGTAACCAGCAAAGTTTAGGCAAATTGGACAAATCAGAGTTGCTGCTCTCACCTTTGGATCTGCTCTCAGGAAAAGCAGTAAGTCATGAGTTCTGCTAAGGTATCCAGAGCTAATTGTATATATCAACATATCATGATTATTTCATATGTAGTCCTGAATCCTGAATGAGGGAAAACTCAGAGCACAGAAATGCCCGGCAGAATTTTGTTCTCAGTCTCTTTCACGAGGCACCCCTGGAGGTCATTTCCACAGACATGTTCTTAAGGTGTCAGGGAGGAGTTTACAGAACAAAACTGAAATTTTTCATCTCCCTCCTTACTTTTATCCAATACTCCTGAGTTTAGATTACAGACAGATTTGAAACACTTGTCTGCCTGGGTGTAACCAGCCCAAAAGACCCACTTCCTCTGACACCACAACATAACCATCAGTGGGATGAATTCTTGGTCCCATCACTTGGAGCTGCACACTTGCATGTGCACTACATATCCTGAATATTACCTTGCTCAGGAATGCACAAATCTCAGTAGTGTCTTGCAAAGGAAAGCTGGGCATGGGAAAGACTTGGCAAAAATCTTCAGGGCAATTGTTCTGGTCTCGTCCAGGACAGAGTTAATTTTCCTTTTAGTAACTGGTACTGGTCTGTGTTTTGGATTTAGTGTGAGAGTAATGTTGATAACAGATTGATGTTTTATTTGTTTCTATGTAATGCTTACCCAAGTAAGGATTTTTTTCATTTCCCATGCTTTGCCAGTGAGAAGATGCACAAGAAACCATGAGGGAGCATGAACAAGACAGAACTGGCAAAAGGGATATTCCATACCACACAGTATCAAGTTCAGAATATAAAATGAGATGAATTGGCAGGGAGGGGTGATCACTGCTCACAGGCTGGGCATGGCCAGTGGGTGGTGAGCATTTGGACTGTGCTCCATCCGTTGTTTCTTTTGTGTTTTATTCTTCTCTTCCTCCTTTTCATTGCAACTAATATTTTTATTGTTATCATTATTATTACTGTATTTTATTTTGTTTCAAATATTAAACTATTCTTAACCCACAAGATTTACTGTATTTTTCTGATTCTCCACCTCAGGGAGGGTTTGGGGAGGAGAGTGACCAAATGGTTGTGTGGTGCTTAGCTGCTGTCTGGGGTTAGGCCACAACAGCAATGTTTCCTGAGAGACCTGTGTATGACAGGTCTCTCACTCCCACCTGAGTGCTCTCGCCATTGGATAAAAAAGTGAAAATTGTTTTCTGTATTGTTTCACATTGAGTTACAGTTTTCTGGTGTCTTATAGAGCTCTTTTCAGTTTACCTGGACTAATAACAATAATTTTGCATGACAAAAGAGAACATAAAATTAATTTCTACTTTATAATGGTTAGCTGCCAATCCAGAATGATAATGAAAAAATCAAAACCATGTTACTTTGACATTTTAGTGTGAGTTTATTTTCTCTGCATCTGTGAAGTAAATTGAGTGGAGCAGATAATAATTTAAACAATCTTGAAAACCCAAATAACATTTTGGAATAGGATGAAATGTTCAAAAATGAAGTTTTATAGATGGAGCTGTGGGAGAATGTAATGCCTTATCAAGAAAATATTAAAAATAAACCACATGAATATATGCTGAAAAAATAATTCTTGGTTAAGAGCTAGTAGCAGATGGAAACATTTATTCAACTGAAGACATTACACATTCAGTCATGGAGACACAGATGCTACTCAGACTGATGGGATGTACATTAGCCCTAAATTAATAAAAATAGATTTAAACATTACTTTTTTTGCCTGTTTAAAATGTGTTGTTGATTTTAAAATCCTGACCCTAGTTGAGAGATTTGTTGAGTAAAAAATTACTAAAAAGTATTGCATCTCTCCACTATGCTTCCTTTTGGATAGCAGAGGCAAAACATGGAGGTGAGTGTTCGAACTGAGACAGAGACAGCAGAAGCTGCAGATCTGTGACCACAGATTGACAAAAAAATGGGGATTTTAACCTGTTCTTGCTGTGCAGCAAAGGGGGTGGAAGTCCGCAACTGCCCATAAGCAGTTGAGAAAATACTTAAGGGTGCCAGCTAATCACTCTTTTGCCTTATGGGGGAAGGAAAAGGAAGAAGCTTCTCTTCTTTGGCCAAGGGCCTGTGGTCCATGTCTAGGCTTACATTCAGAACACCTCAACACAAAGCAAACTACTAACTAAAAATTAATTTAGCTATGACTCAGGTTTAATATTCCCCCAATTATTTAACCTCTGAAGACATTAGTGTATCTAATAATAATTTCCAGCTTAACAATGTGCATCAATGAAAACAGTGTGTGTCTTTATGAGGATGCTTTGATTGCACCTTTGTTTTCTTTATGTGAAACAAGAGCATTGAGTATCGCTTATTCTGCTGACACAATTGCAGTTAACTGAAACCCATTATAGAATTGCAAGCCATTATGTTTAACTTCATTCTGAAAATAGATGGAGCATTTTGAATTGTATGTATAGAATAATTCTCCTCATGCATCTCAGGAATATAGGAAATCTATATAATTCATTATTTCAGACTGGTTTTTATTATATAAATCCATGTATTTTCTTGTTAAGATAAAGTTTATACTGCCTTTGGAGTATCAGATAGTGAAAAGGTAAAGAAAAACCCTTAAAGATAAATGCATCATTGAGACAAAAACAAACAGAAATCCGTTTGGTTGTAGAATGATGCCATGAGCTTGCTATGATGGTTATTTCTTGGAAAACTGCAATACCCACAAGACTGTGTATATAATATTACAGGATCTAGAGACATTTAGTAACATCTTTTTTAATCGATATGTCTAAAACAAAAAAACAAGGCAATGGGAATACTGTTTATACTGTTTTAGGTATTTATATCAAGGAGGGTTAATGTATTCACAATGCAGAAAAATGCAGTATGCTTTCACAGAATAGGAACACTTTTTCCCTGAGAGAAAAGACAAATTTAATTATCCTGTAACTGGACAGTTGCATTTTGTCTCACTTGGCTTAATAGATAAGGGCAAGGAAAGTTATGCCTTCCCAGTAGTCAAGAAATGAAAAACAATTTGAGGATACTGAAGAGGTACCCACATCTGTTCACATAAGGTAGTTCTGAAGCTTGAAGCTTCAGAAAGAAAAAATTCAGAAGAAAATTTGGTAAATAGATGTCCAAGCAAGTTTCACACAAGCTATCTTGCATCCAGAAGCAGCATAGCCATGTGCATGCGCCCTCCTGTAACTTCTGAGCAAAGCTCTCAGCTGCTCACTGCACGACACTCACATCAGTGTCATGTGCTACTGAACTCAGCCATGAGGGCCAGCAGTCATGGAGCAGTCTACTCTGTGGTGTTAGCACAAGCTTCATCTCCTGAAAGGTATCATCAAATAGAAAACCTAGCATGTTTGGAAGGCTTGACTTTTGGGGAGTGCTGATTTAAAACTATGATAGACTACTTTCTCTATGAGTAAGCAATATAATTGCCTTTACAATATAAAATCCATTCCTGGATTAAGAACAAATATACAAAATAATCAGGAGTAAAATTAGGTTTAAAATTAGGACAATATTTCTGACTTTCAGAGCAGTAGGAATCAGAAGCCATCTCTCTGCAGTGATGGGTAACAGTAATTACCAGCTTCCCTCTTCTATCTTTTATTGGACTGCACAGAAGAGGTTGTTCTGATGGAGGCCACTTCACAGAGGTTCTATCATCTGCTATTTTAAAGGCAGAATGAGAGGCAAATGGCAAAAAGCATTAATCTGATCTTTTTTTTCTTCTTTATGAAACTGGTTACAAATAGGATGCACTTATTTCTGTTATTTCTTTTCTGGGTAGGTGTAACTTTCCAATACCTGTCTGCCAGAAAAGGAGGAAAACTCCCCAGCCAGGCCATCAGACTCAGCTAGGAGTCAGTGTGGGACAGCGGGTGCAACAATAGCTGGAGAACAAACTTCTTTGTTTGAATCACAGAAGATTAACATGGATATGGCATGTAATATAGATATTGTTCCCATATAGCAGATTCACTTTGGTTCTTCTCTACACAAACTCCCCTCAAAACTTCCCAGCCATTTGTGTTTTATTCTGAGATCAGACTGCAACAAAATGTCAACAGCCTTATAGCCTTTAAAATAGAGGTGCAAAAATCCTCTGGAATCTGAAGGTGCATTGTACCTTCTGTCAGGGCCAGCATGAAATATCCAAAGCTAAAAGTATGAGAAATTTCTTGGCATAAAAAGAAATTTCTTGGCATGGAAAGAGCAATGTAATACCTTAGCTACAATATTTTCTCACTTTAGTTCTTAGTAGTATTATTTCTTAAAGTATTTAGAAAAATGCCTACACTTAGATTGAGGTGGCCATCAGAGTAGCAGGTCTGCATGAACCAAAACAGCCTTGACTGCATGAACGCAAAATATTGTTTTATTTTCACTAACTACTTCAGTCCATCGTGCTGTGAAAATAACAAATAGAATAAAATAAATTTAGGGCAAAAATGGGAAAAGCACAGAAAATCATAGGATCAAGATTTGTAATAGAAATCTATTCTACTAAATTCTGGATAGTCTATTGATATCTTAAATTGTGAGACAATATTGGCCACAAGTTACATTCTTTGAGATATATATCAAACTACTGCAAATTACTGTGCTTTAACAGCTGTTCAGTGCGAACAGAAAAGGTACACTTTAGACAGGTTTGAGAGATTATCTTCTCTGAGCTGGTTGCTCCCAAGCTTGATTTTATAAAAGCAGAAGCTATGTCATGCAGTAAAGATGAGAGTGGTTTCAGACTGTAAAATGTCTGTAGATGGAGAAGGAGAAAGAAAGAGAAGCTGTCTCAGGAACCAGCTGGGCCCGTGTGATGCAGGTGCTATGATTTCCTAGTGAGCATTCAGTCGAGTGTATTTAACACAGAAATAATAAAGGTAAGGTTTAGATTCTGCTTCAATGCATTCCTGGGTAAGGAACATTTTACTTCACACAGACTCTCTGGTACCATAGCATGAATTTTAGACTGCTGTTTCAAAAGGTTCTGTTTTTCATAAGCATGCTAGTGATTGTGTGCAGGATTGGGTTCTTCAAAGCATATATAAATATTTACAGAAAAATGTCTTTATCTCACAAAAAAATTTAGATGATTGATTTTTCATATAAATAGTCTTATTTTAATCACATCTGGATATATTGGCAAAATCAGGAATTAAAAATACATCTGCTGAGAATCACTTTCTGAATTTCTTGGCAGTCATTCACTGTTAAAATATTTTTCTTTACATATGTCAAAATGTTACTAATGTTTACTAATGTTTACTAATGTTTACTAATTTACTAATGTTACTCTTTATAGCCTACCATTTCACTGACAACTTTTTTCCAGTCAGGCTTCCTGCTAGCAGAGGAGGAGGACTAGGTAAAAGCTAACTGTGGGATATTCAATGACTTTTTATTGTGACTGTACTCAGCAACAGGCTTAATGCAGGAAATTTGAATCAACTTCATTGTAGGGAAGTTTACACAATTTAGTAAAAACAAATTATTAATAATTCAGAACATGGAGTTTTTCACACATGTCCACATTCTCATATAAAATATCACTGCCAAACTCTTTCACTTTACCTTCAATTTTATTCAGAGACAACAAAAGCAATTCCCCATTTGTTTACACTTTGTGGATTGAGAAGTGATTTTGACTGTGATATGCTATTCCACATTCAAGTCCCTTTGAGGAGACATTGATTTAATAATTAAAAATCACAATTTTTACTACATTATGATAATAATTTATCTAGGAAACCTGATTTGTAATATTTTTTGAATGGAGAAAAATGCCTTTTTCTAGATTCAGATTGAAGATTGAGATATTGCAAGTATGCATATAAACAAATAATTCTTGGAGAATAGTCTTTTCGCATTGGATATTTGAACTGTCAGATATGAAGCAGGATAGGAGGCTGCTTTCTTTAGTCTTTTTCTAAGCAGACACATTCTGAACACACATATTTACTACATACTTGCATTTCAAAACTGAGATGTTCAACCAAGTAACCTTTAAATCCTTTGATATATAAAATTGATATATAGAAATATATGAGTGCATCCAGAGGAGGCAATGAGGCTGGTGAGAGGCTTGGAACACAAGCCCTGTGAAGAACAACTGAGGGAGCTGGGGGTGTTTAGCCTGGAGAAAAGGAGACTCAGAGGTGACCTTATCACTCTCCACATCTCCCTGAAAGGTGGCTGTAGTCAGGTGGGGGTTGGTCTCTTTCTCCAGGCAGCAACTGACAGAACGAGATGACACAGTCTCAAGCTGTGCCAAGGGAAATATAGGCTGGATATTAGGAAAAAGGTTTTTACAGAAAGGGTGATAAAGTATTGGAATGGTCTGCCTGGGCAGGTGGTGGAGTCACCATCCCTGGATGTGTTTTAAAAAAGACTGGATGTGGTGCTACAGTGCCACGGTTCAGTTGAGGTGTTAGGGCTGGGTTGGACTCGATGATCTTGAAGGTCTCTTCCAACCTAGTAATTCTGTGTGATTCTGTGTATGATTTACAAATGTAGATTGTTTACATAAAAGGTCATGTTGTGAGAGTATGATCTATACCCAACTATGAGATTGTGGGTTTATCCCATGTTGTTTATACTGACACATAATTTTGCAAGTTAATGATTTCTGTAATCAATGAGAGATGACGATTCAGCTGTTTAGGTCTCTTCCTCACCATCTGGAAAACATTCTGTTTCATGGGATCATCATTGAGTATCATTACTGTTTTAAATCTTAGGATATTTTCTCTCATTCCCTTCCTATAGCAAATGGGGGATTTTGACCTGCAGTTTTGTCTTCATTTGGGGCAACCAAGAGGCTCAGGACTCTGTGCTATCCAGGGATCTGCAGAATGGATGCCTCAACAGGCTGTCTGGCCTGCTCTGACTTCAATAACCATTTTTCACATATTCTTTCTGCAGATATAGGGAGATAATGAACTCACTTTCTTAACTGAGCAACATGGATTAAAATTCTCAGTAAGGTGGAATATATTTGTGTCTAAGAACTGCTAGAATTTGGATAGCAGCTCAGCAATCACAATTACAGGTTTCAACATTGTAAATATATGCTGAAGGCATACCTAATATTAAGCAACATTCTTCATTTACACTCATTTGGTTTTGTCTGGAAGAGTTGTTGTTTCTGTCTGCTCATGCCCCAGCTCTTCATGTCTATCTCTATCTCAGCATAGACTCATTTTAAAACTGAGTGTATTGCTGCACTTCTAACTCTGTTGTACGAGCCAGCTGGAAGGATTCTATTAATATTGCCAACCAGTGTCCCACAGTCATGTGTCAGATCTTCAAATCTTTAAAACTGTGGAATTAAAACCAATAGTTTTCATTTATTTTGCTTGATTCTAGGGTCTTAGGAAGTCTCTACAATTTTTGCAGATTCTGTAAAGTCACATGACTTAAGAAGCTGGGATCTCAGGGAAACGTTCCCCAGGCTTGGATATCAGACAGAGGCAGCGACACTGCTACCTCTGCAGTTTTACTTCACCTGGTGAGAGACCAAATTAACACTTTTGAATTTAAAAGCAAGTATCAGAAATTCTGCCTGTGCACACATCAAGTCAGCTTTTGCTGGGCATAAGACAAATGCTTATGTCACATGAAACAAGTGATAATATGTCATCCTGGCTACGCAGTCTGAAGGAAGTCTTAATAAAAAGGTCAGAGTATATAAAAAGATCATAGTAATACAAATCAAAGCAGGCAAGGAAAGACCATACAAGATCTTTTTTTCAGAGAAGGCAGGGGAAAAGAGTTAAGTAAAAGCACATTGAGAAGTGCTGTATTTCAACTAAATTTTTAACTACAGGGTACTTACATTATACTTTTCAATCAAGAGCCAGAATATACGTTGATACACGTAATTAATGAAAATAATAATTATTTGGAAGTGAGGTTATTTTTGTCTACTGAAGACCTTAATATTCCTTCCACCAAAACAGCAGAATGTTACATACTATGTGAAATGCTTTGAGAATTCTGACACCTGCAAATCTGATTACAGTTTATATATAACATTATGAATTCAGACTTGCAGAACTAGCATCATACATGAAAAAGTCATAGAAGAACTGTCCTACAGATTGAAATATTGAATGGCAATGCGAACATATTGATATAATGAATTATATGAAAATCTAGAATTATAAAATCAAGACTTTTTTCACTATATATGCACAAAAATATTTTCATGGTTTAGCTTTAAAATTTTCTCACAGACCCATGTGTCCTCACTGTCAGAAAAATTGCCTTTCTTACTGAATAAATTAAAAGTGAAGTTACTAAGATTTAATTTTATATAAATGCCTATAATTGTAATAATGAAGAATTCCAACACACTTGTCTTTGTAGATGTACTTATTGATTAGCAGTAAGGCAGACTCTACAAAACTTGTGATCAGGCTATATATACAGGCAGGTTCAGACAAATTAAATCTTCTGGATGCATTTTATAACATGCACAGATGTAGGACAGTACACGATCACACTATCTAAGACAGTTAATGAACACATTTTCATAGAGAGTTTGGAAGAACTGGTTTCCTTTACTGTATGGCCCTGGAGTGGTTTCCCATAGGACCACACAAATCATGATATAGCTCATTTTCAAACAAAATTCACCCTAAAACAAGGCCCTTGCTTAGATGTCTCAAGAAATGTTTTTAGGCCTTTGGAAAAACTGTTCTTCTTATAAAATTAAGATAATTCTAGGTTTTTTGTCACATTTGATATACTGGATATATTTGTCAATCTTTCCATAAATATGAATTTTGAATTGCCAATTTTGTATAAGTGTTTCCAAAATGGTTAAAAAAAAAAGGTGCCTATTACAGACTAATCAATATTTTAGCCTATAGCTTTTTATTTTTTAATATGAGTGGTCCTGTCCTGAAAAATATCTGTGCTAATGGCATTGTGGATACCACATCATTGCCCCTCAAAAATTTCTATATCAGATATGATTAGTTTAGAAATAAAATGAGGTGCTTATGTTTGGTTTATTTGTGGCTCTGTTCTGTTTGTTTGGTTTTTTCTAACTGCTTTCCCTGGATTCCCTAGAATCCAGTAAAATTTTTTAGGGTGGTTTTGATGTCACTTATCAGTGCTCATTATCAAGTTGTGCAAAGCAAATGAGATCCTAGTGACATCTGTGCAACACTAACTTCCAAATCAAGTTGTCTGTGGATGGCACCATCAGCCTATTTCCCTCAACAGAATTGCAGAGGTGTGTGTAGATGAAAGCTTTTAAACAGGTCTGTTGATGACATAGAAGATGGAACAAAATTTGCAGCTTAGTATTTCCTAGCTGTGCTGGCTCTGCAGGAGAGAAAGCTTATTTATATTACTGGCACAGGCAACTATTAAAGAATGCATGGAGAAAGGAGATTCTCTGGATAAAACTGTGTGGTTTGGAAGGAGGAAGGGCTCAAAGCAGAGCTACACTTTCTGGTCTTTTGTACAAATATTATGTAATCACAATCGGTTTTCTTCTGACATGGTAGAAGGGGGCAGATGTCAACAAGAAAAATTGCTACAAATGAGAACTTTGCAACCTTGGAGAAGGGTAATAAAATATTATGACTTTCTCATCGGCTGCATCTACAGAAAAGAAGTATATAAGTCGGTTATAGATGACCTTGTTTGGAGTGATCCCTACAGTGATGATACTCCAATTCTTATTTCAAAAGATACTTCAAAATCTTTTTCATGAGATTCCTAAGATTTTCCTGCTGTTCTTTATTTGCTCCTTCAAATTTCTTCATTTTTGTTGTTACTTGGTATGTTCCCTTGCAGAGAGGGAGCTATTATGGTAGGTTGCAATATGCCCATGATATTTTTGCCACTTGGGAAATTCTTGAGAAAGTTTTGTACACTCAGAATAGCAAAAAAAGAACCCAAAACAAAACCAAACTCCCCACCCTCTTACTTAATTAGAAAAAGGAAAAAAAAAACCAAACCAACACAAACCACAAACAAACAAACAAAAAACCACACCCCAAAAAAATTTAAAAAAAAAAACAAACAAACCAAACCAAACCAAATCAAAACAAAAAACCAGAAAAGGTTGAAAATATTTTGCTTTAAAATTAATATGACCTTCCGAAAAAAACTTGGAGCTAGTCTTTTTATTCCTGAATCAATCTCTCCCTTTTCAGCTAAAACCTCACCCTAGACTCTTCTCCCTAAAATTTATTCAACCCTTAGGTCTATTCAACCTTCTCTGGTATATTTGGAAATGTATAGTATGAAGCTGTAACTGTGCCTAGAAAAAAAAGTCATCAAAAGAACAGAGTGATATTTGAAATACCTAGATGAAACTGGGATAAACCACTCACTCACTTCAGCATCTAACTGCATACATTCCTATAGTGCCTAGACACACTTAAATGTGTAAAAGTTAATTGAAATTCACCATTTGCACTGACATTTTCAGACTAATGAAAAGTAATTTTTAATCAAACCACTCTACTCAAAATCTGTTTCTATAAAATTTTCAAACATCCTTCTACAAAGAAAAATTATTGCTTTGAAACCCTTTCTACAGAACAAAATATCTGATATTAAGCAAGTATTTACAAAACAAAATATCCTAGACTTATCACAAAACCAATCTAAGGAATCACTGAATAATCTCTGTTGATCTCATAAAATGAAATGAGCTAACCTGGCTTTGTTTCACTCCCTGATTGCTGACTACTTGGTCTATCCCAGAAACTTGCATCTGTAGGCTGTTACTTCATTATCTTGAGACTTTCCATTACTTCACTAATTTCTGAAGGTTTTGTTTATTAATATAAAAGCAAGGAGCAGCAAACAACTGCCTGGAAAGGAGTCCCATCCCTCACTGCAGCATTCAGTAACTGCTGTTTCTCATGAGGGCAGAATATTCAAGATGTCTCCATGTGAAAATGAGCAAAAGTCAATACCCTTGGTTCCTGAAGACTTTCAGGACTAACATTGTTGTAGGATATTTTAAATTAAAACACCTTATTTGCATACTTGCTTATGATCTCTTTTATTGTCAGAAGAGCAGGGGATTTTTCTTCAGCTCACTGAGGATCACTACAAAGTAGAATTATAATCCAGTCTTATTTTTACTGTACTGACCCACATTCTAATAGTTTTCCTGTAAAGCCATCCTAGTATCACCTTTCTCCACCCCTAAAAACTTCATGTGTTCTGGAAAGACTCCACAGATAAATGCATGAGATCTGATCCTGAGGTGTGTAGATGAAACTCAGGGATCTCTCACCCAAAATGCCCCACAGCTGACCAGTCCAGACCAATGCCTATGTCAGCTAATTAATCTCCTGTGCAGTTTTAGGGCACTGTATGGCATGATGGGAGTGGAGTTTATCTGATTTATATCTATGCTGCACCTGAGACAGTATTTCAGCCTAGAAAACAAAACCCTTATTATGTCTACTACTTTAATCAAAGGCCTAATTGATCTCTCTCCTGTGCAAGCCTGATGGATCAGGTAGAGGGGTGCCTACATGTGATCTACCCAATAGCTGTTGCCATGGTCCCTGCACTTAGCACAGTATAATCACTTAGTTTTTAAGCCTTAGCCAGTGACAAGAGTAGAAACCACATGGCCTATGGCTATGCTCAAGCTGCTTTCTGGATTATATCATTACAAATGTCTGCTTAAATTAATCTTTTTTCTTCATTCTACTCTCCTCTGTTGCCTTTTCTGTTATTCACCATCCACTTACATAAACACACAGGCCGCTATTTCTGTTATGGATTTGTAAAGTACAGATTTTTATTTCAGGGGTTTCTCAACCATTATCTTGCATTTTACATGATTACATGTGAGACTAACATTGCATTTACTGCATTAAAGTTAATAATCCGTTCACCTACCAGATATGACACATCTGAAGTCAAGCTAATTCTCTGTCTCATTAAGCAGTGTAAGGAATATTATAACCATCTACACTTGTCTTTCCTTTTAAAATTATACAATTGGAAAATCCACACTTATTCAGTGAATTAATACCCTAAAAATTTATCTAGGCTCAGTTATCTTTTACAGGTGTCTGCATTAAAACCTAGAAAGTAGTTTCTCAGAGGATTATCATGTTAATGATGTTCTCTATACACCTTGCAGGTGATTTTTTTTAAATTTGTTTGAGGATTATAACTTAGAAAACATACCTTCACTCTTTCATTCCTGCTTCTTTAAATAACAAGTAAAATGAATGCTGCTGTAAAATGTCCCGCTAGGTATCCCTCCATAGTTTGTGTGTGCTTGTGTGTAAGTGTAAGGAGATAACCTGAAAGATTAAATTCCGTTAATTCATATTTATAACTATATTTTATGGCTGCTTAAGCATTTTATATTGGAAGTCTTTCAATGTAAAATTGGGCTTTTGACTAAATCAGTTTTCTTTTCTTACCAAAAACGATGTACATTCCATAGAAAACTTCTTTTGTTTTATTTCATTTTCCTTAAAGACTGGAGGCCTGAAAACCAAATATTTTGATTTGGCTGTGTTCCTGTAAAGGCACATAAAAGCCCAATTGGTGTTCTTTTTCTTCTGTGCTAGGGGCTGGACTCCCAGTCAAAACACTAGTATAGTATGTTACAGCCAAAAGTCATCAGAAAGGGAGACTCTGGTACCTCATAGAAAGATACTAAATGCAGATTTTGGTTAATGAAAGTATGTTCCTTCATTTCAGTTTTAAGTCACATGGACCATGCAGTACTTATTTTTTTAAAGCAATCACGGTTTTTTACCAAAAAGGAAATGAGGATGAGTTATTGAAAGCAAAAAGCTAAACAATTTATAAACTGTTCAGAAAAAAAAAAAGAAGTCTAGAGAACAGGCAATTAAACCTATACTTAAACCCATATGTTTGCTCTAGAAACCACAATGACCAGTAAAGTCTCAGCCATCCTGAGGCCTCCAAAGTTAAGTTCCATTGTGCAAGCAGCTCTGAGACGTGCTCATTCCATTTTGTTGATAAAATGCACCATGTGAAGAAGACTAAGAGATATAGGCAAAATACAGACAGAAGAAACATTTATTAGTTGGATTGTTCAATGTTTTGCTGATCTACCAATCAAAATGCATGTCACAGAGGACACTGCATAAGTTAGAATGAAATTGAAAATAACAGTCTGTACAATAAAGTGCATCTGCAGTGTATGAATCTTCTCTTAAAAATGGCCAATGTTTTCTGGTCCAAAGATGGACACAAAAGCAATCTGTGCAGCAGTGCAAAAGTCATTGCACTGAGCTACATTTGTTACATGAAATGTAATAAACCATTCACAAGTATGTAGCATTCTGTAGCTCCCCACAAAGAATAAGTCTCCGTGAAGTCAATATGGTTTTAACCGAGGAACTAAAGAAAAAGACCTAGCTATTAAAAGTCTTTCTTTTGGCTGGAAGTTGCATGGGTAAAGGTAATAAAATTAAAGCATTCTAAGTGTTTGTAGAAGACTCCGTTATGCTCCTGTGCTAAAATCAATACCCACATGCGCTCTCTTCTCATCTTTTCAACAGAAATGTAACCATCAACCTCTGATTGTAGCAGCTGGGACGTACAGGACTAGACTTCTGCAATGGCAGCTGGTTAAAAATTTTCTTGTAAAGTGATTTCCTTCAGCAGGAGTTGATCCATTAAATTTTTGGGGCTTTTCCCCCTAGAGCATACAAAATTCTGTGAAATGTTTATTCAAGAAATTTTGGATACAGGATAAGAAATTTCCGAGAATGACCTTGAACACTTCATAGTACAATGGCTAAAACATTTTTGTTTTATGTCAATTTTGATCAAAGTCCCTGAATTTTCCATTAGCTTATGTGACAAAACCTTCCTCCCACCCCATCCTCCCCACCGCCAAGGGAGTGCAAAGGAGCACTGCAGCTGGGGAAACCCCAATATCCCCCTGCTCTCCTGGAGCTTCACAGCTTCACCACCCTGTCAAAATCTCAACCCCACAGCCCCAAGGACACGAGGGGAGCCGAGTGTCCCAGTGAGAGACAAGAGACCCACGGCAGCCAGCCCCTCTGCCGGCGGTGCCGGTCAGTGTCGCTGCCGGCCGGACCTGCGGGCATGGCGTTACCGCAGCCGCCTTGCCCCGGCAGCTTCCCGGTATTCCTAACAATTTCTGCTTCTGTCAAGCAGCTTTATTCCAGTCAGTGTTCCGGTCACAGGGCTGTTGACTCTTGCTTGGAACAAAACCGCGTACATTTCCCACATTTGCAAGATAAAAACCTGTTTGATCTAATGACTATTTAGACCCTAAGGCTCAAACATTTACCACTTAATTGTGATGTTTTCTTTGCCTTGCTGTCTCTATATAGAGCCTATTTTTGGCACACTGCCGGTTCTTGAGACCCGGCAATTAGATTGTAATTCCTGAAATATTAGACAGCCTTGACTCATTTTAATGGCTCCTACTTTAAAACAAATACATTTATTTTAAGTAATATAAGTTATTCTTCCCTTATTCTGTGGAAGAGAACGAATTTTCATTTTACATCTTCTCCTTCAATAGAAACCTTCAATGTCTTGAAATCTACTTTCATTCAGTCAGGTATAGAAACTTATAAAACCCAAGATTTATCCCACATACAGCTAATTGGTTAAGCATTGTTGAAGCCTTGTTGCTGCGGCAACTACTGCCTATATGGAAATGATTTTCAACTTGTGATCCAAGGAACCCCTGTATTCATGGTCAGCTCTTGAAAGGTCTGGCAACAAAGAAAAATAAGTTTATTGTCTGAAGGTTTAAATAAAATGAAACTCAGTTCACATCTTTATTAGAGTAACCGTGATAATTAGTGCAAAAACTGGTGGGTGAGGAACAGGAAAAGGTTTCACAGTCAACCAGGGAGGGTAGATAAAAAAGGCAACTCAGCTCACCATCTGAATCACTGTCTGGAGGCATCTGTTATTTTACATCAATGATTAAGGGAACTTTGTGTGAGCAGGCTTCTGATGCACATCTTAACTTAGCATCTTAAGTTAGGTGGGCTGAATAATGCTCTGCACGTCCACGGGGACTTTGTGGTACTCCACAACTAACTCAGAAAAAACCTCACAGCCTCTTAAAATATTTTCCACAACTAAAAGTGGCTTTCCCTTAAACTTTTGTTATACCCTTCAAGGGTAAAGTAGAGATATGTACAATATGTCTGAAATCTCCAAGTATCTTGATTCTCCTATTTGCATTACAGTGAGGAGGGGAAAAAAAATCTCATTTCAACTTTATTTTCCAGAATCAATTTGCTTTGGGAGATACTCTCATAAGGCATTAATGTAAAGGTCTCCTTCATTCTTTCTTGCAGTGGTCAGTAGCCTGGATTGTAATGCAGCCCAAGAGTAAGGAGTGTAAGTAACACCAATATATGGCAGATGTTATTTCCAGCACTGAGAACTATTTTTATGATTTCTATCTGTCATTTTATAACATATTTACTACCCAAAAAAATTAATAACATGACTGTAATAATATTCTTTTAAAATAGTTTTCATTTCATGTAAACAATACTTTGAGGCACATTACCATGAAACAAATTAAGAACACCACACTATCTTGATGACCCTTAAAAAAAGTATGCCTGTAACAAGTTGTTTAAAACTGTCTTTCTTTAAAACAATTACACAACTTAATATACTGAGCAGTAAACAAACTCTGAAAACCCTAGCAGGAAAGCCAGAAAACAGCAAATCAAAATGAGCTTCTTGAAACCTAAGCTCTTGTTAAAGAAAATATTATTTCTATAAAGTATTATTTAAAAAGTATTATTTCCATTAACAGTTAGTCTCATAGTGATAGGTGTTTCACAAAGTAATTTTTATACAAGAGTTAGTAAAGCTGTTATGAGTTGTCTTCCATAAACGCAATCCATAGGTCAAGTGTCTCATACCTTTTGCATGCATTCATTTCCAGTGCCCCCACCTGGCAATTTTATGTGAATGAACATAAAATTCATTTGAGGTGTTTGGACTTGAGATCTCAAAATCATTGGTCCCTTTTGAAAACCTTGGCCCTGGATTTTTCATTAATGAATAAGTGTTTGTATATAAACGTATAAATACATTCCACTCCAAAAAAGAAGCCAAATTTGCATGTTACAGATGTATGACTAGTCACAGCAACAAGTCTGGAAGAAATTGCCTTCTTCATTGCAATGTGCATGACATCTGTCTCTACATTCATTTTCTTTGATGTGCTTCTTTTCACGTTCTCTGCTAAACAGAATATTTCTGTATTTTTTTTTTCTTGGAAAAGTTTACAGCCCCTTTCAATGAGACAGCTGAAGACATTTTTTTCTTTCTTGGCTGCAGCAGGAAAGATCTCATTTTCCTGTTTTATGTAGGCTGCTACCTTTGTCATAAAAAGAAAGGAGAAAGGGTAATAAAAGATTTTTGTGAAATGAAGATAGACATGTTGCTAGTCGACTCTTCTTATCCACTTTTGTAATATTTTACTTTATATCTGGTGCTACCACTTGACCTGCTAATTCTTGTATTTCTGTATATCCCCTTTAATGTGTCCAGGTGCAAAGTTTTTCCAAATAACCCTTTAATATGATGAGATGAAAAAAGAATCTTCACAGCAAGTAGATTTGTCTGGCTGATATTTTTGTTTTTCCTAGGCCTGTCGAAATCTGAATTTGTCTCTACAGCATCACATGACACAAGCCAGTAGAGATGGAGCACGAGTACGATTCAGCCCTTGTCAAGACTGCGGGTGAGCTAACACAATGTAAGCTGTACATCTGAAGAGCAGATGTGGCACTACCTAGACGCAAAAATAAAAAAGAGTTTTGTTTTTTCAGAATCCATTTTTGGAGGTGTCAAAAAGACATGAATTTCTCTATCTAAATAGCCTTTTTCAAAATATGAATAAACACAATAATTCCTTGTAGTCTTGGTTTTCAGACAGTTGACAAAGTATTTTGGAAATAAAGGACAACTGTGCATCATGTTTCAGCATAATGAAATGTACATTGCTACTCGGACGAAACTTAAAAGTGTGTAATTACAACCCTAATACATTTCTTCCCCAATTTTACTTTCTTTTCATTAGTGATAGGCTTCCTAAGAATTGTTCAAATATAGAAAATAAACCCCAAAATTTAATAGCTCTGAGTAACGATAAAACTGGAATAATCTTCACTTTTATGTCCATGTGAAGCATATCTGGCTAAACTGGATGTAAGGACTTTTTAACTTGAGACTAAAGCATCTCTGAGAATCTCAGAGCAAAATCTGAAGGAATACAAAGACCTCTCAAAATTCAGACACCAAAAGGTATGTGAATAAACAGGAGAGAATAAATATTTTATCATTTTCTCCTACTAGTTTTTGTTTGTTTGTTTGTTGTGCTTGAAAAGCAAGTGGGGCATGTAATGACTAAATTTAGCAGAGTTTTACCACGAGAGGGCAGGAATGCTCATCAAACAGGTTTGCCACTAGTTCACCACTTCTCTGCAAGAAGGGCGACCCAATGTGCTTTCTCTCTGTTGGTATTTAGTATCTAAGTGTGTACCCCAAGCACTTAACAACATGACAAAATGCTTTGACCCCACAGACTGACCTGTCATTAGCATGGCTGATTAATCCCCCTGGATGGTGGTGGGGCTCAGGCGCATGGCTGAGCTGCAGCTGTGTAAGGCTCAGAGTAAAATTAGAACTCCTCACTCGGGGCTGGCAAAGGGAAACAGCTGTACCAAGGCATCCATCAGGCTTGCCAAGGCAGGCTGGACGGTAGGCAGAGGTGAATTCTTGCCTTTCTTCCATATAGTGTGTAACAGGAGCAAAGAAGGAAGATCTTTAGAGACCCTTTTTACTATTACTGTTGTTGTTATTATTATTATTGTTATTCTATATTGGCAGCACTGGCTTATTCATGAACATTATTTAAGCTTTTCCTGTAAGGGAGACTAATTTTGATTGGATCATAACAGTAGCCAGCTCTGAACAGTAGAAGACTGTACTGGACAGGATACTGTGTAGAAAAGTTCCAGACTATTATTAAAGTGAAACAGATTTGTGTGGAAAGTCCTGGTTAACTCATAAACAATTTATAAACTGAAGCATTTAGCATAGCTTGATTAAAGGCTTAAATTCTTGTAACTGTTTGCCAACAAAATACAGTGTTTCACTGTTTCCAAAAACAGATTTTGGGAAAAAAAAGTCTGCTGTGGGGCCACTCAGAGTTGTAAGATTTTAATCAGCTAAAATTAAGCTCAGTAATTTACATGGAAATATCTTCTCTTTTCCTTATTTTGCTGTCATGTTAAGTAGTTTCCTCTTTCAAATGGCAAAATTTTTCACCGTGAAGCAAATAGTTGAGGAGTTGTGACAGTGGCTGGATAAACAATATTCCATAGGAACAAAGAGAAATAAATGAAAATGTAATCTTGCTCTAGTCATAACAATAGCCTTAATCAAATAATAAGAAGAAAGATTTATAGAAGTTATTTTCCATTACTTATGGCAATTGAATTATGCTTTCACCAAGTTACCACACCCTTCTCCAGAAAAGGAGTGCTCAACAAAATTATCAGTTGTTTAAATCTAAAGATTCTTTGTTACTTCTATCATTGGTTTAAAGAGTGTTTTCCCCAATCGTGTAGCCTTCCAATTGTGTAGCTTGGCTCTTTCCTCTAAGAAGCACTTGACTTATACTTAGAGGGTTGCATACCTGCTAGGAGGAGATCTCTATATTCTCAGTGTCATTTTATAAATCTCTGCTTCCCAGAGTTTTTCAGGAGTCATGCTGCAACAGCGTGCTACCGGGGTGAGTAGGCAGAAAAGTAGGAAACCCTAGAAGATCTTCTTATTTTATGATTTGGAATTTATTTCTTTGGGTTTTAAATAAGCCAAAATCTAACTGTGTGGCTCTTTTCAAAGCCCTGGAAACATGCAAGAGTGTTCCAGCCCAGACAGTGACAGAATGCCACCTGGATTTTTGCTGAAAAAGGAAAGGGTGTAACTGGATAGCAAGCAATAGTATGGCAATAGAAAAATGGCATAAAGCTAAAAAGCCCCAATTTTGTTCATCTTTAGGATTAACAGTCCAAGTGAGGACTACTGCAGAAGCTATGCAATCCCTGTGCAGATGGACCATCCCATAACTTTTTGTAGTCAGACTTTGAAGCTGTGAAGGATGTTCTTGAAGATGTCCAGTATTCATCTGCAGGAGAATATTACCTATGACCTTACACACAGGGTGTCTTGCCTAGTGCTTCATAAATGGGAAAGCCTGTGTCATGCTTTGATCAAAGAACAGAAGGAATTACTTTCCTTTCCTTTCTTTTGTATTTGCTGTAGCATAAGAATATAATAGGTGGAGAACCCAGGTCTGGGTGAATCTTATGGTTTTGCTCTTGCTTTAGTTCTTACTAAGGATATATAGCAAAGAAATGGCAAAAGAAGTTTAATTTAAGTTATTCTTTTCCTTCTGTGTTGTTTGTTGTTGTTGTTATTGTTGTTGTTTCCAGGGTACACCGCAAAAGGAAATGAGAATAGGATTGTATTTGTTCTGGCATTTCCTTGCCTGCTACATTTGGAACAATGACATTTTGGACAAATTTATGAGCTTGTCTTTGAACCCTTATTCACATAATGAATCTACTCACTTGTACATCCTCTCTGGATGTAGAAATCACTCTTTGATTTGTCGCTCAGTGTCTTTCCCATTAAGTGTGATTCTAGGGAGATCAAGTAGGATTTCAGTGGATGAAAACTCTCCAGCAGACAATCACCAGGCAATACCTCAGACAGGGAGCAGAGCCTACAAAACACTTTCTGGTCAGACAGGGCCACATACCATAAATGTTATTAAAATTCTCACTTGCTATTAGAGACACCAGGTGTTTTTGAGAATTTTTTGTGACAGCAGCTCCTATTCAAAATTACTGTCTACAAGAGCCGTGCCCCTACCCGTTTGCTAATCTTGTAGTGTGCAAAAACACTCTGTGAGATTAGGAAATTTAGTATTTTCTATGCATAGTCCTAGTCCTATAAGAGAAATTAGACCTCTTCCTAAAATTATAGCAATTTAACAGCAAAAATAAAGTACAGGAAATATCTAAAGAAATGTCTAATTTGACTCTTTTAGGTGCTAGAAGTAGCTTAGATGCAGTCTTTTTATCTCACTTGGAAAGGTCTGGGCTACAGCAGCTTATGGGGGTACTTGTAAAGTGGTAGCTTTGGGAGGGCCTTTAGATCCACAGGCACAGAGACTTACATTAACTGCCTTTCAGCTTCCTATCAAAGCAAAGCCTGAGCAAGCACCTGTGTTGGGAAGTTGCAACTCATGGTCATGATCAATGTAAAATAACCTGAACTGAAACAGCATTGAAGAAGATGCTGTTTAATCCTGCCCTCTGCTGCACAGGTGCTCAGGGGTGCCCAGAGCAGGGGAGGAAGTGCCTAGTCCTGAACAGCCAGCACAATGGCACTCCTCATTCAGCACTGCACCAGGCTGAGGCTCCTTTACAGCTTTTATCAACCTACAGCCTGAGAAACCTGTCAAATTGGTTTGTTTTCCTTTTGGTTTTATTTTTTACTTGAACATGTGTAACTGTAGTTTTGTTCTAAAACTTGGATTTATTGCTGAATTTATTTTTTAATAAACAAACACATTTCTAAAAATATTAGCTCCTCACATCTAATCTCAATTTGAAGCTTTCAGTTCAAAATGTTTAGCAGTACAGTAATTTCCTATATTATCTCACTATTTTTCAATAATTTGCTTGCTTTTCTGAATCAAAATTGAGCTGATGTGTTGCAGATACTCATGATCAACCATGATTTTCAGACCTTGTTCTTAAATAATTCAACTTTGTGCTTCATTATGCTAATAGGAATATTTTTTTCTTTTTGCATTATGCTGTACTTATCTACCATCCCATCAGAATTATGAGACCCTTTAATGACTTTGCTGTCATAGGTTTTAAAGAGAATATGATAATATACCTAGAAATAAGCATTTGTGAAAATACAGGTACAAGGTGCATGTTCTCTATTTATTTCCCTGGTATATTTTAAGAGAGAGATTTACAAGGTCCAGATTACTATTACAAAAATTGTGGAAATTTTCCCCTGTGATATCCCATACATTTTTCTGTCTGTAACTTATATTTATTTTTTTATTATTTTTTTAGTGGGCAGTTTGCATGGAATTTACAGTCCTTCATTGTCAATACCCCTTTTAAGAGTCCAACTTTAATCTTCTCCTTCTCTTTGGGCACTGACACCAAGGCATGCTATGTATGCAAATACTGATGGGAAAAGGAGCTGACACACGGTGGATGGTGGGGGTGCTCAGGGAAAAGTGAGGTAAAGGAGCAGAAGTGATACAAGGAGATCCTTCAGCTTTGGAAACTACCAACTGTCTAACTGGGTCATATATCTCATAAACTGTGAGACTACTTCATTTCTCTCTAGAAATCACCCCTCTGACAATGCACAGCCATGCAAATAACTCTAGATATTCTGCATTGACTTTCCTGCCTTTAATTATTTAAGGAGCTTTTGCCAGTTTTCCTCATTCTGACACATTTGAAATTGCTTTTACTTGCTTTTAATTGCTAAGGTTTTCACTTAGCTATTTGCTCCTCAGACTTTCAGTTTGGTCCTACTATGATTTTAAATTTAAGTTGCCTTAAAAGGCTATTTTTTTGATTATTATTTCTGAAAGTTTTTTCCTCGTCTGCTTGGCCATATTGGCTCTTTTTTGTGATCCTTTCAGAGGTATAAGAACTAAACAAAAATTTCTAATGTGCTGGAGATTTGAACCAATCTCCTCCTTGCTTGCACTTTAAGCAGTGGAACATTTCCATGAAAAGAAATCATCATCATCATATCACTAGGCAACAAAAACTAAATTATAAAACCAGCAGAGAATCTGATACAAAACGATGATTAAATAATTAAAGTCCACTGTTAATTTTCATTCGCTTATTTGTTTCTTCCTAGAAAGTCACAGCATTTTTAACACAGTTCTACCTACAAGACTCAATCTTTTGTCTGCTTCAGAACAAATTACAGAAAATCTGTCTAAAAGCCACAAAGTCACTTGAAGGGTTTATAAAAGTCATAAATAGCATTTTAAGAACACAAATAGTTTGGTGTAAAAAAAACCCTTTTTATTATATTTAAGAGGATGTGTGCACATCCTTCAAGAAAATTTTTAGAGAAATTCAGGAAATACTATTTTTGTATAACATATAAAAATATTTAACGAGATCTGAATACTGCCTTTTCTAGGTATCCCAGACTAGCCAGTTTCTGAGAATGGAAACTGCATCAGTTGCTCTTTCTCCCCAGCTGTTTGGTTTATTTTCTGACTGGTTTCTAGTTAGGACCACACACAGGACTGCGAAGAGGTCAGCATGGTAGAGATTATAGTGTTTCCAGGATGGAAGGGCCAGACATTTAATAAAGACATGTTAAAACAATTTGAACTCAGTTTTACAGATTAGCAATAAAAAATACCTTTTTTCATAAAAACTCAAGTTCCTCAGCGCTTTATTGGAACCCATCCTTTTGCAATAACTGAGCATTTCACAACTTTTAACATCTACCCAGTTTAAAGTCATATATTTCAGCATATGTAATGTAAAATGCATGCCAAATGTTTGCAGAATGAGTCATGGCAACATTAAAGAGACTACATCCAGAAATATGATCTTGAAACAATTCTCTTCAAATGATTTCTGTTCCTGAAAGAATACCCTCCATATACACCCTGTTTTTCCTACTGAGAACCTCACATCCACAGAGCTATGGATTCTGTAGTTTAGCCTTATTTTCTCTGCTTGTATGGTAAGTCTGCAGGTTAAGATATTTAATCAAGGAATGAAATAAAGCTAGTTATGAGTGAAGTCTGGAGCATTTTTTTCATTTGAACATGCAGTTTGGAAAAGATGAATATCCAAGGTTTTCTCAGCTTCTGTGATAATATTCAGCTTCAGACCACATGAAATATTCAAGTGCCATTATCTCACTTAACAGATACTTGGGAGTGTAGATATTTGCAAATCCCTTTCCAAACAGGCGGTCACAGAAACACAGCTATCATGAGGCCCAGGTCAAGAAAGGCGATGATATTTTTAAGTGAGACTTGGAATTTAAGAACCTAAAACTGAGTTCTCGAAAGCTCCTGCTTAATCTTTGGAGGTGCCCAGACTCTATCAGCACCTCATTTCTCATTCCTGTGTTTCCTCAGATGCCTGAATTTTAGGTCTGCAAAGCCTTAAGAGTAAATCACTGTTGACATGACTGACAACAGCTTGGCTTCTGTCTCATTTTAAGTCTCATCAACAGCAGCAAGCTTGGTTCCCCTGTTCATTTCCACTGTGTACCTCAACTTCAAAGGCATTCTCTCAGCAAACTTGCCAGCATGAAGGGGGGAATGCAGGAGAGAGGTTAGGCTTGTAGCTGAGTAGAACAAGAAGCTTTTAATGAGACCCTAAATCCTCTTTGGCTGTGGGCCTACACAGTTCACCATCAGCACTGCAGGATCTGTGATAATGCAAGAAGCTGAGTCCTATTTTCTTCCCCTTGGGCAAATTCTTTAATCACATAACTATGACTGCACTTGCCTATAGGCTTGTCTTTCTTTTGAGTGAAAGGCTGTAGGGAGCTGGGAAGAAATATTACATCCATTACTCAGTACTGAACTGGAAGAATGAATGAAAGAATCAGCAAAGAATAACAGAATTCACAGATAAAAAATACAGTAGAGAAGTTTATGTGACAAGGAAAATTCAGATCAGATATTAAGAAAAACCTCACGGTAGAAACTGTGTGGAAGAACTGAAAGAGGCTGTGGAAGTCTCTGTAAAGTATTTCGGTGTTATTGACAACGACAGGAATATTGCAGATTCTGACCTGAACACCTGAGTTTTGCTCCTGCACTCCTTTATCTCCTGAGCAGCAAAAAAAATAGCGGCTTCTTCCTGCTGTGTGTTATGTTAAACATTTTGGAAATTTATGGATAAATATGAAGCTTAGGATCTATGTATTAAATTTTTTCTTAATTTTCTCTTATAGACCTAAAATCAAAAATCAAAATAAAAATTGGGCTACAAAGGTCAGGACCAACATATTAATTAAGTTTATATATTTAATAAAATATTAATTGATTGGTTGATTGATTTCTCTGAAGGCATTTAAAAACAGACAAACAATCTAAAGTGTTTTAATGAAGCCAGAGAGAGTTTCTAGACAAATGTGGCACCACGTGGCTGTAAGAGACTGCAATACCTTAATAGATAGTTGAGCACACTCATGTTACCATACTAAACTGATTAAAAAAAAAGACTATGAAGTCCTAACTTGGGACACACTCCTGCATACACAGTCCTGTGCAGTAACAAGAGCTACTTGGAGGGGGAACCTTTTGATAATGTACCTTTGGCTGACAAGCTCTGCAAGTCTTTGGCTTGGGAAGGAGGTTTTCCTGAGTGTTTGAGGAAGACCAAAGAGGCTCAGAAGCTCAACAATGCAGTACCTATGCAGACAAAAGGCTGCCTGAGGAGACACAGCTGGAGAACCAGTAGAAACCTTAGCAGACTTCAAGGTTTTTTTAATGTCCCTCCATCATGAAACCAAAAGATGCCCTGAGGCAAACCTAGAGTGGAGATAGAAGCAAAAATGTAATTTAAAAAAATAAAAGTTTACTCCAGAGAAGCTGCATCTACTCATGCTGTGGCAGACATGCTTACCTCAGTGCCCATATTTTTTGATATACTCTGGTTTTGCTTTGCACTGGATACATCTGGAAAAGGGCAGCCTCATTTTGACTTGTCATGCATGTTGTGGCCGTGGCTCCCTGGTCACTAGCACAGTAGAAAGTCCCAGCAAAATCCCCATGGTTTCCTTTGGGCACCTACTGGAATATATCATACCTCTTCACACAGGCACACTATGTGTATAGTTTCACAGAATCATTTAGAAAAAAGAATTTAAAAGATCATAATTACCTTTAATGATCTCTTCCTGCTCATCCAGAAACTGTAGAAAAATCATGTCCTGTATACCCACACGTATAAAGCATTTAAATGGCTTAGTTTGTGTGTAAAATGTGTGCAGCTGTTGCAACACTGTTAAATTATCTGACGTTTTGTTTCCCACTGTTAGGATGCTATAATGCTGGAGCTCTTATACTGATAAAATATTCTTCATCTCTAACAGCAACTTTTCTCAAGTGCCTCTTCCATCTTCTCCCCTGGTGAAATCCAGATTTGTTCTCTCTTCAGTGAATTTACTTGAGAACAGTTAACATTTGTAAACTAATGTAATGTAAATCCCAAATAGCATCTTTTTCTCACAACCCCAAGCTAAGCACTGCCCAAAATCAGTTGGGGAAATACATTTTTAGGACATTCAGTATAAGTGAAAATCAATTACACTACAAAATAACTGTGCCAAAGCTGTGTGCTGTAGACTCCTGTTGCTTTGGCTAAGATGCAAAGCAAGCAGAGATGTGCCTGCTTCTGACCAAAAGCTTTGCTGAGAAAAGCCCCAACACAGACATCACTGCCTCAGCAAAGCTGCATTTTTACAGGGATAGCTGATTTATCGGGGGGGATGGTGTGAATTTATAAACTCAAGATTCGTCTACAGCGCTGCATATTGCATTGCATACCGAGGTGCTTTATAGTAAGCAGGAAACCCAGAAATAAGGTGAGGAGTTGGGCGAGAGCAAACATAGATCCGACCAATATGGTTAATGTTACATTCTCCAGTTTATTCAGTCTAAAATGGCTGGTTATATACACTTCTATATACTTTACATATACAGGTGACTATTCATTGGTACACAGCACAGAAAAGAATGCAAACATACATTGTTGAATAAACTCCTT
>JBBMKD010000053.1:31166588-31217655 GCA_037834095.1 Argya squamiceps | reverse complement strand
TTGCTACGCAACAGATTTGGCAGCTGAATTACTAGCTGCACCACTGAGGCCTTACAGGCCTTCATCTGAGGCCCAGTTTGGGTGATTCACTCACAGTCCAAGTATTCACTATTCTCAAAAAACTCTGCTACACTTTATCAGTAAACAGGCTATGAATACTCTCCTGAAACATTTCTAGAGGAAGCTTGTGTTAGGAGGCTTGCTGTGCTCAGTCACACTGGCCCACTTAGAGGCGTACAGCTCTGCAGCTCCTGTGTGCAGGTGCTGAAAGCTGTCACATCTATGCTAATGCACATCAAAACCACGGAAGTGTGGATCTTCCAAAACACTTCAGATCTCATCTCTTCTTTAAGTGCCTCTGTTCAAGTGATAACAATATTTTCAAGATGATCAGCCAGCTGCCAATGAAGTTGGCAGATGCCAGTGGTTGTTGGGGGTCGGTTTGTCCAGGCCCAACTAAAGTAAGGCAACACTGCTCCTTGTTGTAAGTTGCTGAGCCTGACACTGGATCTAATTTGCATTTCTCAGCAGCAGTGCAGTGTTAGCATACTCCTCCTCTCTTCTCACACTCCAGTTAGTTATTTCTGACCTTGAATTGCTCCTTAAAGTGTGCTGGCACAGCTGCGTGAATACTGAACTAAACCTGGAAACCAGGAGAGATAAAAATTAATCTTTTCAGCAATCTTCCCTTTTTCTTTCTTCCTTTCCTTTGTTTTTCTCTTGGCTTTTTCCTTTTTCTTTCTTTTTCCGACCCTACTGTCCTCCCCACTGTCTCCTTCTCTTCCTAAATTTATTTCCTTTCCTTCATTTACATCATTCTTTTCCCTTCTTTTGCCAGATCAGTTCATCAGTTTAGTTTTCTTTATAATCAAAACATTTTTAATTTGCCAAAGTGGTGTTAGGCTGTGATGAGAAAGCTTACACCAGTTTTAAAAACAGTTGGGCTGAACCATTCCAATACTCAGCAAAGTGAAACCAGCCAAATCCTGTGTATATTACAATACTCACCTCCTGTAAATTCAAACCTCAGCTCCAGATTTTAACAGCATTTATTCATTTGTCTGCAGTGACCTCTGCTGTGTTCTTGAAAGGCTGATGCTTTTAAAAGCTTCACCTTAGAATACTTTTGAAATTCCTACTCTTAAGCAGCTGTGGTGATAAAGAATAATCTAGACATGCCCACAGGGCTCCAGGCTCCACCCTCTTATGGTTACTGCAAAAAAAATAACCCTGTCCTTGGCTGAAACCAGGACAGCATTATAGGAATTACTAATTAAAATGTTCAAAAACATAGACTTAATTTTTGTTACAAAGTTTCCAAGTGGTTGCATGCTTATAATATGTCTATATAGCTGGTGACACTGTTTGTTTTTCTGTGATGTGCAGGTATAACCCATGTTTTAACACATTTTGATGTTCATTATTGAAAAAGGTATGGTAAAATCTGTCTTCCTTACATTTTATTCTACATCTCTATTGATATTTCTAGTATATATATATATATACACACACACGTATATTAGACAAAGGTAATTTGCACTTCCAAAACATTTAATTGGTATTTTTAGTCAGTCTTTATCTCACTGATGTGTACCTGAACATGTGGGCTTGTTCCTGAAATTGGAGATACTTTTTGCACTTGTCCTGTCACGTCCATCTCACTTATACAGATCCTGGAAATTCACACTTCAGAAGCTTACCAACATGCAGCTCATCTGTGATTGTACTGCTCAGAGATGCAGAGTCCTTATACATTTTGTTTATACAAGAAAATTAATCTAATATCAAGTAGAATCACTACTGTCTATTATTTTCCTTCTGAATATATATGGGATCTCAAGTGGAGACAAAGACATGTATTGACTTCTGTCTCTCCTAAGCTAATCCAAACCTTGCTAAGGTCAAGATTTTAAGCACTGATCAATGCAATAACATTCAGCATGCAGCGTGCTCTTCTTCAGCCACTAGAGTGAGTTCAGAGAATTGCTTGAAATTTGTGATATAGATGCCCTCAAAGAATTACATATTTCCAGTTTTACTCCTTTGTTTTGAGCCTCATTCCACTGGTTTACTTTAGCTGCACAAATAGCTACATTGAATATAATTTTTAATTAAATCAAGTAATTTTTAATGTTTTCCTTTCATAACAAAGGGAAATGCCACTGAATGGCTTTGTCAAGAGGAGCTGAATTGCAATATCTCGCCTTTCTGGAAGAAATGTATCCTATTTCTCTGATTTTAGGCCAGGTTGTCACAGAAATACCTTATCTCAGTTATTCTTTTCTTTTTTTGCTTTTAGCACAGATTATAGAAAAGACCTCACTGACCTGAATTTTGAGGCTTTCTACTTGATATTAAATACACTTAGATTTACACTACTGAATGAATCAGAACAAACCTCCCACATATCAGTATTTTGTTGACCTTTGAGCAACTGGTTAAGTCTCAGCTAATAACAGAGCAGAACAACTGACAGCACCTGGATATCGATTTATATAAATGACAGGTCCATGGCACAAAAATTGAGCTTTCATTTTTGGTGTATGACTACTCCTTTTCAAATGAAACAAATAACACCTGTGCTGAGTGATTCTTGTCACAGCAGAAAGCATTTTGGAGGACAAATTAAGAAAGACTTGAAGTATAATCACAACTTTTGTTATTACTGTGGTTAATGAAATTTACAGCTAGCAATTCATGCCTTGGTAGATCGCTTACTGATCCTTCTAAAGATCAAATTTACCTGAGAAATACACCATTTGTGAAATCTGCATACTGCGATTGTTTTCTGCTGCTCAGAGGACTAAGAAGTCCAGGCTGACATAGAAATGCTTCTGAGCTGGGATATGTGTGTTTTACCAGAAGAGGAAATTTCTGGTCTTACAACTGTTCTTTGCAGCTTCCTGAGACATTATTTAAAATGTGTTGCAGCTTCATCTGATTTATTTGGGCTGAAGTCCATATTAACAACTACGTTAAGTCAATACTTTTGAGAGACTTTTAACCTGGGCCTATAGGGCAAGACAAGGGATAATAACTTCCAGCTGAAAGATGGTAGGTTTATATTGGATGTAAGGAAAAAAATTTTTATGATGAAGATGATGAGGCACCAGAACAAGTTGCCCAGAGGGGCCATGGATGCTTCACCCCTTCGAATATTCAAGGCTGGATTGGATGGGATGCTGAGCAATGTGGTTTAGTGGAAGGTGTCCCTGTCCATGGCAGGTGGGTGAAACTTGATAATTTTTACAGTCCCTTCAAACCCAACCCATTCTATGATTCTACAATTCTGTTTCATGAGGTGTACTTTGAAATAGGGGAAAAAGTTTAGCACAACATCTGTAATTGCCTGGGATTCATTTTATCATTCATATCATTAACAGAGAGATGTTTTATATTAAGCAGATACCTTACAGACAGTTTTATTTGCTTAAAAAAATATGACCTTGATAGTTTTGTAAAATCCATTAATCAAACAGATTGGTTATTAGTTTGTATGCTTAACTGCACCTTTTTTCTCCTTCTCTCTTTTAGTTTGCACTGACTTCTATTTTTGTGTTTTACATTGAGTGTTAGATTTAAGCAGTAGTGAAAATTAGACAGCAGTTGTTATGTTCCCCAGGTTTCGAATTTAAATATGCTCCATGATGATTTGCGTTGATATAATTCAAAATCATCAGCCTCTTCACAAATGAATTTTGGTTCAAATTAACTCAGCAAGGGCACATAAAGCAGTTTTCCAATCTGGTTGATACTTCAGATTTCTCATGAAAAAGCCAAATAAGTTTAAAATTTTATTCAAATCTTTACTTTGCTTTATAAAAATGAATATTTTTAGTACCTATAAGCTTAGGGAAACTAAAGAAAAGACATTTCATGATCCTAGCAATAGGAAAAGAAGGCTCCAAAACATTTCTACTCAGAAGGACACTCTGAAGGCTTATATTTTATCTTTCTCTAGAAAAGAGTAAGCTAAGTTCAGTCCAGGTTAAGACATTGCTCTTGTTTGCCCAGGTGCAACCTACCTGCTGTCAAAGTTTCATAAATGAGAGCAGGTTTTGGTCAGTGCTTTGTGATATCCTTTGTCGATGGAATTTTTTTATTCAGACATGTTTACAGGGATTGGAGAACCAGAATGGAGTGCTTGACTTCAATGAAAATGTGCTGTACAAAGTCTAACTTTATTAGATCTTTATTAGATTTACCAAAGCAATAGTGTAACTCATTTTGACTTGAAAAATTGACTAGTATTAGATTCCATATTAGTACAGAGTGAAGCTCTTTTTCCAAAATTATCTATTTGTTAGGCAAAAGAAGAAAAAAGAAAGTTTCTGAGAGACTAGAAGTTATAGTGAATTGGTGGAAAATAGTGATTTTCAAAGTAACAGTTTAATTTTGAAATAATTCTTAGCACTGCAGAAATATCTTGGTTTGGGCATGATATTTATAAGAATGAAGGAAATAAATTCACAACACTGCTGCTGGTCCTATACCACAGAGTGCAGTGGTTAGAATAACCACCTAGGAGGTGGGAGATTAACACTCATATCCATCTGAAAAAGAGGTTGAATACAGAGCATGGATATAAAAGAAGGTTTGTTTTCTCCCCTGTGTGTTTTAAATAGATAGCCAATGCTGTACTTGATGCAGAGTAGGAGAGCATCAACATAAAACAAATGAGCTGAGAATACCAGCACTCTGAATACTGGTAGAGGCATTGGCTTGGGAATTTGTTTTTTAAATTTCATATTAAATGTAAAGACAGAACTCCCACATACCAGCTAAGTAAGCAAATCAGTCCTTTTATCACAAGTGCTGCCAGGGGGAAAAAAAGGCCAGGCCACCAGGGCCTGATCTTCCATCTCCACTTCACTTTCCATTTCTGCACAGCTCCAATCACACACCCCTCAGTGGTATATGGGGCCACAGCTTCTCACTTGTTCATCTACCATTGAAAAGTACCAAAACTGGAAAAGGGGACAGGAGTATGGGTATGTCAGGGTGTATCTCTGGCTCTTCTGTTATTGACATGAGCATATCTGTATCATTCATCTTGGCATAAGGATGTGGCAACAACATGTAACTCAGTGCAGAGCCACCACTCATACAGAAAGGAAGGAAAGAAGCTTCTCTTCTGCATGTCCTCATGTTTATTTTCCTAGAATCACAGAACGGTTTGGGTTAGATCTGACCTTAAAGACAGTCCCTCTTCCCCCCTACCTTCCCTTCTAAATTGCTCTGCATTGTACTTTCAACTTTAGTTCATAATTTGAGATTATAATACTGTGGACTCAAAAAGTATTGATAAGCAAAGCCTTATTCTTTACTTGATGCATTTCTAGAACAAAGGTATTTCACTTATATGCACACTCTTAAGTGCACGTTCCATAAACATGGCCCATCAGATACTGGAAAGAGGCAAGAAGAGAAGCAGGACAGGTGAAGTATTTTAGTTCTACAAAAACATTAAATAACCTCATACTTGCACTTCAATTTCATTGCTGTAGCAAGATGTAAAGGAGAGGGAATATCTACAAGGTTCCTCTTGCCTCTGCATACAGTTTGTAAATAGGTGTGCTACAGCTATACACATAAAAAAGAAAAGTTCTAATCAATTAACTCAGATATACAAGGGTAATAATGTAGTACCACAAGGATCCTATGTCTTTTCCAGAGCCATATTTGTCAGACTGATGTGTCTATTCAGTTGCACAGCACATGTGCTCACTGAGTGTCTTAGACACTAAACCTTATCACCTTGAGGATATATGTAACACTTCCTCACTATCTAAACAGAAAGAGACTTCATTTTCAGTAGAAGGAAACAGCATTCTTTCCAGACAAGTCACTGAGTGACTTCATTCATGTATCTAATTAATCTGACTCAGCCTAGACAGCTATGTCTGTGTTCATTGCTCTATTGTCTTTTACAGTCAAAGGGCGTAAATTGATACTGGCTAGCAATTAGATCAGACTTCTGGTGTAGGCTCTTCAACTCCAGATCCTTATGCAAATTTAGCTTTAAGAATTTTTAACTTTATTAAAAATACCTGTATGAACCACTCAGATCAATTTAAGATTATACCTTGAAGGCTGTTACTGTAATCATCTGATTAAAACCAAGTTCCTTGGAGCAGCATATTTGTACAATGGTAGTACATGGCCATTTAGATTGGTACGTTTTTGGTGTGTAGATTCTCCTGGAATCTCACCATCTGTTAGGTCATAAAGCCATTTGCTCTTCAAGCAAATAAGACACTTGAGAGGGTTTACACTATAAAAAGAACTACTTTTTTCCATAAAATTATGTCTTCCTAATAGTGATGAAAACCAAATAAGGGTATATTTATCACCAAGGGCTAACAGTTGGAAAAACCCCATCCTTTCTAGTAGTATGCTTTTGGTATATTCTAAATATTTTACTCTCACTCTTTATCTATAATTTCTCTCATGACAAAGCAACTGCAACATATCTGTACAGGCCTTCCTCTGCCATATATACTCACTGGATCTTTGCATTCATTTTTGCTGCTCCTCTTGTGGCTTTGTTCATATATCTGATGCTTCTTTTCCAAGTAGTTACAAACTACCAATAAAATTTTGGATTTTGGATTATGAATTATCTCACCTCTTGATAAGTATCTGTGTTTTGGGTGGAGACTGTTCTTGTTTCTGTTGCCAGATTCCATAAAGGATTGAATGTATACCTTGTGTAAACTGAGAGCTGATGGTTATGCTCAAAAATTCCAATGGATGCTCAAACCACAAAACAAATATACATGTGCCTAATAACGGGAAAACCTTTTTGGTAGGAAGAACATGAATACTCTTTCCTCTATTCTTTACCTGTTTAATATTATAGAAAATAAGGTATTTAAGTAACAGTTCCAGCAAGTCTCCTGTAAGGTTGAAGTCAACTGTAAGGTTGAATTCTGGCTACATAGAAAGTCCAGTTAAACAGAAAATTAGTCTGATCTGCTGGTGATGAAAACTTCCTGAATACTGAGCTGCATCAGCAAAATGACAGCAAGCAGACTGAGGAAAGTGATTACTTCTCTCTACTCAGCACTTATGATGCCACAACTGGAATATTGTTCCCTCTCTGTACAACAGAGAGCAAAGACCTGGAGAGAACCTATCACAGGGGCACAAAAATGATGGAAGGGGGAAATGTATGTCATGTCAGGAAAGGATGAGAATGCTGCGTTTGTTCAGCTTGGAGAAAAGGCTAATGAAGGATCCAGTTTTAGTCTTTATCTACAAAAAAGGGGCTATGGAGACAATGAAGGTGAATTTTTAGTAAAAGTATACAGTGAAAGAGGAGATACAATGGTCAGAAGTTGCAGCAAGGGAAACTAAAGCTAACTGCAAATATAGGACAGTAACTGTGAGGGTAGCCAAGCACAGGGGTGGGTGCCCATAAAAGCAGTAGAACACCCAATCTTGGAAATAACTCAGTACTTGACTAGGCACGGCCCTGAGCTATCTTACCTTACCTTGAAGTTACTCCTGCTTTGAGTAGATGTCTAAATTAGATGATCCGCTTTAGTCACTTCCAGTCTTGAACCAATGGTTCAAAATCATTGGTTTTGAACCAACGGTTCAAAGCACACCAATGCTTGTCAAAAATGAGGAAATCTATAGAGAGATAAGAAAATGTGGTTTCAGGCAGGAGGAAGCACAGTGCTAATATATGAAAATAAATAAATAAAGTTTTGCAGTTTGACAATATTCTATTTAACTTTGTTTCTGTCCTTCATTAAGCATACATCATGGTTTAAAGCCAGCTGGAAATTAAGCACCACACAGTCACTCACTCAACGCCCCTCTCTCCCCCCAACCCCCACCACAGTGGAATGGGAGGGGAATCAAAATAAAACTTGTATGCTAAGAACAGTTTATTAATTGAAAATAAAGTAAAACACAGTAATAATGGTAAAATACAATGATAATAAAAATGAAAAAACAAGTGATGCCCAATGCAACTGCTCAGTACCTACTGACCAATGCCAAAACCCTCTTTCTGAACCCACATCATGTAACTTTTCAGTTTATATTCTGGGCATGGCATTCTATGGTGTGGAATATTCCTTTGGTCAGTTCAGGTCACCTGTCCCAGCTGTGCTCTCTCCCAGTTTCCATTGTGTACCTCCTCACTGGCAGAGCATGAGACAATAAAACCTCATTGAATTAGGATAAGCATGACTCAGCAAAAAATTAAAACTACAATATGTTACCAACACCATCCTCATTCCAAATCCAAAAGCACAGCACTGTAACAGCTACGGAGGAGAAATTAAATCTATGGTAGCTGAAACCAGGACAGCGTGTCCCACAGATTGCAATCTATTTGCTTAGCCATGTTTTAACCCCTACTGACAGAAATAAAGTGTTACAGTTTTATGGCTGCATAATAAGCTTTTCACTGAAGAATAAGAACAATCCCTCTCATCAAACCAGCATGTGAATGCAACAGGCATCCTCAAAATCTGAGATCAACAGATTATGAAGATTTCCGAGGCAATTTATGCTAAAGAAGTTCCATTTTCACTTAGTGGGAGTGAGGACAGATTTTTTTCTTCTTAGTCTTCTGGCAAGAGGTTTACACTTAGTCTTTAATTGAACATTTACCTTTCTTCCTTTGATATCTGTTTTGCTTTTATTTTCCATGAAGCATGTTATCTGACTTTTAATTGATGTATCAAAAAACATGCAAGGTTAGTGACATATTCAATTACTGTGTCTGAAATTATTATTATTTAATACAATATAAAGAAGCTCATGAATCCTCTAATGCTCTCATGAATCCTCATTTCCTTTTAATTATCTCTGATCCTCCTGTTCCTTTATCAGCTTGAATCAGATTTATCAACTTCACACCAGAAATGAACAAAGTATCAGTACATCTTAGAGATTAATGTAACTAATAAAAATAAGTGATGTCAACATTTTTACCTGGTAAACCACAGTGGACTTTATTGAAGCCTTATCCTAACTAATATTTAATACAATATTTTGATAAATTTCAAAATCCCTAGATATTTAGAAGTAGTTATAGATCCAAAAAGCCTGGGATTCTGAAAATGTAATGACAGTTTTACTTCTGTAAGGGCTAAATATTTGATGTATATATTATTTTAATCATCATTTTTTGTCAATTCTTTCTTATTTAGTGTTTCCCCAGATTATGTCAGCTACACATATATTTACTGCCTTTTAGAGCATGACTTACTCTAAATCATCCTTTCTTTCTTATATATAAAATTTTCACTCTCAGAAATCCCAGAGTCGATGCTCCTAGGCAGTGATGCCTGCAGCAGACTTTCTGAGGGTAATAGGACTGTGCTGGCTGTGAACTACGCTGCAGCCAGCATCACTCAGCTGTAACAGGCTGGCACTGAGCACCTCAAGGAGCAGAGGAACCAACCCTGCAGGTTTTATCACCAAAGAACTTTGAGATAAGTGGCAAAAGTTACACATCTTTTGTAAAGTTCATGAGATTTTAAAAAAAACACTGTGAAAATGAGAGGCTTTTTAAAAGGATGGTGAAAATTCTGAAACTCAGTAAGCTGCCCGGGGTACAATGGAAATCCAACCTGAGAGAATGCTGTTTTGTGTGTGAATGTAGAGTGTTTTCTAATTGATAATTGATTGATTTAAAAATTAAATAATATACATCATAAAACTTAGTTGACTCACCTCTTTGGAGAGTTAAACTCCACATAGTTCCTCTGCTCTCTCTATGGCAGGAACAATGAAAGAAGGACTTGCTGCTTCGGTTGGAGTTACTCAGAGACAAAGATCTGAGGAAAGAAAGAAATCAAAGTTAACAGGGAGTCCTCCACAGGATTCTTCACATGTTATCCTGTCCTACCTGCAGACTGTGTATGTCAAAAAATGGATTTTGGCTGGATACTGTTTAAATACTAAAGCAGGCAGAGAGAAATATTTGGATTTCTGAAGCTACAACTTTCTCGTGCTTTGCAATTTGTAAATACCATAATTACTGCTAATTATAATTTTTTTTTTCCCGAGATCATCCACATTTCAGTATGTCTTCTACATGCTGCTTTTTGGCAACTTGGTACTTACTAAGATTACAGGGTATGAGAAAGCAGAGTTGTTTTCCTCCTGGCACTAATGAATGAACCTTTTCTAGGACACAGGTGCTTTCTTTGAAAACTTCTAAACCTTTCTCTGGGGAGACAAGATACTGCTCATGTTATGAAGCTTGGGTTTAGAAATAAATAATTGCTGAATGTGTTCTTATGAATAGGTATTTTCACTATTTTGACAGTCAAGATAACAAAGGATAAAAATTAAATAGAACAAAAGCATGGTTAAAGCACGCACCTGCATACCCAAAGGATTACAGCCTTTCCCTTTTCTTAACATAAAGAAATTATGTTAAAATACTGCTCACAGTAAATATTTGTTATAGTCTCATTGACATCACTCCTTCAGTCTGAGGTGTATTCCTCTACCTCAAAATAAGAACTATATTGTGGTTGCATCTGTCAAGATTCTGTATATCATTGCCACTGTCATTTTGCAGTGCAGTATGGAATAGGTTTGCAAATTCTCTGAGACACAAATCAGCTTTGGTTATCTTTCTGTCTTTCACATAAATTAATTAACTGTGATAATCACAGAATTTTTTTTAAACAGCTGTTTTTACACTTCTAATTGCAGAAGCAAAAGCTGAAATGTTTACCAATGCAGCCCTATAACTGGTAATTATGTAAATTTTATGGTTTTTAAATTATCATCCACCTGCAGCATGCCCAGTCACCAGTGGAAGTAGGTTGCTCTTAAACATTAAAAAAAAAATCTATATACATTATTCAAGCCAGAAGACAAATCTACAAAGCAAAAATCTGATTTTCTTATCTGTTGGGCTAATAATAGTAATAATTACGCAATATCAAACTATTCCTAAAAAGTGGTAGGAGGTGTAGGGGTCTTTTGAGCAAAAACTCATGGCAAATTGGTGGAGTTCCAGTCATCCTCTACTCTGGTTCTAATCCTGTATATCCACCTGAAAAAGTTTCAAAAACATATAATTCCTGTCCATATCTTAAATCAGAAAGTCTTTCATTTGGTCTTCGACTCATTCCTTTATTGATAATGAATCATAATTAGAAAAATTAATACCCACAGAGTAGTTATATTGAGCAGAATCTAAGCCACAGCTTTCCATTTCTCACTAGAAGAGGAAAATATTTTATCAGTCCTGACAGATTTCTTGTCTTTTAAAATTGACATAAATCAGCTCTCTGTTCCTTTAATCATTTTGTCTTCTTTCAGCGCATTGCTTCATCTTTTAATGGCAAAAATTCTTCAGTAATTTTAGTAGATATATCTACCAGTGAATCCACTTTTGGTTTCATGTAATAATTTATTCAGTTGGGGTTTTTTTGAATGCTATGTATCTTATTGGAAGCTAACTTGCAAACAGTCTGTTTAAACAATTCTCAACTCATGATTTATCAGTAATCTACTCAGAAAATTTTCAGCTGATTTTTCTGTTACTGATGTCCTATGTCATATGACATTGCTATTCAATGTTGATTTTTAAGTTGCATACAGAAAATACTTTTCTTTTTGAAAAAAGAAAAAGTAATTTAGACCAACTTCAAGTTTCATTAAATGTATTTTCCTCATTAAATGAATCTGTACTATAGACATGAAATTATTTTTTATAGACAACCTTAATATCTAATTTAGCTAAGAAAGTTACAAACAACGTGAGATCACAGTGTGATTAGGAAATTAAATTTTTTTTACTGCCATTATTTATTCACCTAAAGCTGATAGGATAGGGTTAAGATGATTTCTAAGGAGCCTAGGAATAGTAGTTAGCTTCACTGTAAGCGGGTGTGATTTCAGGCTATTGTTCTAATGCAGCCAGGTACAGCTTGCCTAGGCAAGCCATAAGGAGGGGGAAGGGAATGCATATAATGCTAAGGCTTAGGATAGAATTAAATGTTCTTTAGTAAGTTAAGGTGAACCTGTACCCATATCATAATCATTGATAAATTACCTTATGGTTAATTGTAAGCATCTGGTAACTAAATATGATTATTATCTTCAATATGAATCACGGGATCTCAAAATAGGAATCATGAAAATCTTGAACACGAATAGATTTTCAAAATTCATGCTTGAGTAGAAGCAATAGAACAATGGGAATTAATGTTTAACATGTATACTTATGTAATAAGAAAGTATAAAACTGTGTCTACTTTTGGATTTCGGGAGAATCAAGATTTGGGCCTCTAGGCCTCTGATACAAAAAGCTCTCAAGAGCTTTTCAATAAAGCACCTCATGCAATCTTCCATGATTGTGTGGTTTTTTGCCTACGCTAACAAAGTGAGTTTGTTGACAAAAGCTCCTAACAATATCCCTGCTTTGGAAATAATTAGAATTTCTCAATTATCAGAAGAAAACATAATTCATGAGATTCACACAGGCACCTCTCTTGTAAAACCATTTACAAGATTCTCATCATTGTAAAGTCAGGGCTCCTCCTTTCTCCATTTCTCCATTATCAGAGGTGAATGTTCTTGCTTGCAGTTCCTTGCAGACATATTGGCAACACCTGTTCCTACTGTTATTGTGTAGTTGCAATACTGCTGCTGCTGATCCTTACACTTCCAGCAGACAGTCAGAGAAGTGAAGCTGGGCAAATCAAAGTTTTATGAAACAATAAAGTCAGGTAGCATCAAATAAACCACCTGTTTGCACTGCAGAAGGGCAGTTTATTTTAGTGGTTTTCAGAGATGAAAGTGAGTTTTAGTGACTGACTGTACTTGTAGTACAAGGAGGTAAAGAAAAGGAACAGAAACTCAAAGGTTACCTTACTCCAAAGATGTTTCAAAAATAAAGAAAAAATAAGTGCAATATTGTTCTACTACACATAAACAGAGGGTAAGAAATTGCACAAACATAAAACAGGTGTATTTCATAGCTATTCTGTGTGTGGTGGTGTTCTTTTTCCAGCCCAATAACCAGTAAAATGTGATGGCAAAGACTCAGTGTATTTCACTTCATCTCCTTTGATAAGCCCCATTTCAGTTACAGGAAAGAACAAGTAGAAAAATTCAAACTATTATTTTTTTAACTTGGAAGTAACTAAATTAAGTAAAGTAAAAAGGTTCTAATCTAACCAAGTCTAAATCATTTTACAGCTTTTAAATTATTTTTAATGCTGTAAAACCTGTATAAACCTTCTGCATGTGTCCAGCTATCTTGCTAATTCTCAACCTCAATTACTGCATTATTGTGAAAGTACTTTAGCAGCAGGATACAGTGCTCTACACTAAATACAGGCCCTCAGCTGAGATTACACAATGTATGTAGAATATAACATGCCTATTTTGAAGGCACTAAAAAATTCCTGTGAGTTTATTCCTTGCAAGATTATTGTCTAAAAGAGAGAAAGCAATAATGATGACGGGTTATGTGCCGCTCCAGTCCTTCAAGTGCAGCTAGGACATAAAAGGGCAGGAGCAGAGTTAGCAGAAATTAGTTCATGCTATTGCAGGTTTGGATGGTTCATAGAGTTCAGCATATTGTAAATCTAGCCCAATTTCCTGTCTGTCTATTTCAAGAGTGGTCTACAAATCTCTGCTTGCTCTAAATAGCAGTGAGGCAAGCCATTTCTTAGAATATAAACAGGGAAAATATATCTAGAAAAAAAAATGCAGTAATGTCAAATACAGGCCACACATTTGAAACTATTTCTTGATCTTGAGGATCTTTTAGAATGTTTTTTCTCAGACGAAAGCAGTAGCAATTCTTGTTGTGGAACTATTAAAAAGGACAACATATGGGAAAAATGTCTGAGATTCCTCCACTGTGAAAAAGAAAAACAGATGGGTCTAAATGGGGTGGTTTTGCAACTGATATTTTTTTTTATTATTATTCTCCAGGCTCCACAATCTTTTCTAAAGAAAAGCAACACAATTTTTACCAATGAGAAAATTATAGAAGTGGAAGATACAGTGTAAAGGGTCTGTGCCAGGCATAAAGTATGATTAGTGACAGCAAGCCATTCAGCTAATCAGTAAAGGAAATCAGCATGTCCTTGTAAAAATGTGAGACTTTGAATAAATTTCAATGCAAAATGCAAATTTTGCAATTCAAACAAAATTGCAGGAGTAACAAATGATAGGTAGAAATGGTACCTAGAAATCATACTCATCACTCCCTCATTATTCTCAAACAATTTTCATTTAATCCTCTTCTTCTACCTCTGTGTGTAGTATTCTGTCAAGCAGATTAGAGTGAGACTTCTGGAATTTCAAAGGATGTTTTAAGAAGGTTCTCAAAGGTGATACAGTTGGTGTCCTCATTCCCATAATTTAAGGATGACAGATTTGGATTTCTTCCTTATGCTTGCTATACCAATAACATATAATAAACCTGGATATAAAAACAGAGACACTGATTTGTGATGTCAGAAGCTTAAGAATATAATATAGTTTATATTATTTTGCAGGAGATGTTTAAAAAGGAAAAAATATTGGCTTTTAAATTTGAAAATGCCCTTTCCCTGAAGGCAGATATTTACATATTAATGAGATTCTCTTACCCACTGCTCTGTGTTCTTGTTCAGCCTTCTCATTGGTCAGAAAAGGTCAAAAATTTGTGATCAAAAATTCAGCTACACATTGTCTACACCTGGCACTTAGAAGTTTTCAAGGTTGGATGGGCCTTTAAGCAACCTGGTCTAGTGGAAATTGTCCTTGCTCGTGGCAGGAGCATTGGAAGTAGATGATCTTAAGGGTCCTTTCTAATACATTATTCTATTATTCTAATAATTTAATATGTCTTATATGATTTACAGGTAAATTATGTACATTCATATATAATTATACAAAATATTGTATTGTATATGTATGCAATATTATTAAATATCAAATAACAAAAGTTATGTGTTCTAACTCCCTTCCTAGAGATAATACTCCAATATGGCAATTGCAAAATGTCTCACTGAGGTCCATAGATTGGATAACCTTAAGTGTCTTTGCCAACCTAAAAGATTCTATGATTCTAAGGCAAAGTAACATGATATAAACCTTTGTGTACCAGAGCTTTGGGAAAAGCAGCTCCCCTGCCCATCGACATGGCAGTGAAAGAGCTGCAATAGTAATTTGCAGGAATCTTTGGGGTACAGACATGTTATATGGCACATCCTTGCAAGCCAAGACAGCATTCTTGGCTAGTGCTGCTGCACAGGCTGGTGCTGAATTGTACTGTTTCACAACAAAATAGAGTTAGAATAAGGAGAAAAGCACTGTAAAGCACAGTGAACATTAGGGACTGGGTCTTTCCAGGAAACGAAAAACCTCAACATCATGCAGCCACATTGAAACCATTCTGAACTCAACTATCATAAAGACAAAAGTATATATTTGCTAAGATGAAATACGTTAAAGAGAAAGCAAAGCATCTAAAGAGACAGGTGTCCCAAAAGGAAACAAACAAACAAACCAGTTCCAATTAGCATTTAGATTAGGTTTCAAATGCTCTTTTGCCCTCTATAGCTCACGTCTTCAGCCTGAATGTAGCTCCTAACCAAGAATCTTGGTTGTAACAAGATCTTTACATCCTCATATAAAATGCTAGTGATTTTTTAGTTTTCTAAACCTTAGGCCTCTCTTTTGGATTTGTTCAAATTAAGGACATTTTTCCTCTTCTCCACTGAGGTGTTTCTTAGGGTATGACTTCAGGATATGCTGAATCAGAGCTAACTGGTGTTTGTGAAAAATATATGAAGCTTTCATCCTTTCTTACCTGGGGCAGTGGGATTCTGCCCCTCCCTCACATTGGACTCAGTACGTGTGCAGCCAGAAGAGGGGCTGGCTCAACTGACTGATCTCAACACATGTAACTGCACCTTTGTTCAAAAGGAGTTATGACCTTCTTGCTACACAGCCTGCAACTTGGAAAATGCCTATATAGCTGGTCATAGCCCTATTAAGACTCTAGGTATCTAAATGAATTAAAGTACATCCCTAAAAAAGGCAATATTTTTCTTTCTCTTATTCTTCAGTCATTCATCTCTCCTGTCTTCCCAGTGTTTGCTGCCAAGGCATGCCAGAGACAGTGCAATGTATTCAGCAGACCGTCCTGTAAGACAGCTGAACTGACAGGCTGGCCAAGCTTAATCTGAATTAAGCTAAAATTATTTTTCTTTTACATTACTAAGGTTATTTGCACTAGAGAAAAGTCCTAAGAATAAAGGTTCCGTTGGATTGAAGCAGAGAAAGGACTCACAGAGACAGATGCTGCTTTCATATGAAAGATGTTGGGCATTGCTTCTTAACACTAATTACTGCTTTCTGGTGTTTGAATCACAAAAAGTTCTTAAGAATGGCATAACAGAAACATTTAAAGAGAATGATTCATGGTTTTTGAAACATTTGTCATGTTGACCAAATGGTTCTAAAAATTCAACCGCAGTTCACATATAGCTTTGTCCACTCATGGAGCTCTACCATGGAGAAGAGGGGAGGAGGATTTTGTATTTAAAAAATTAAAATTCTCTTATCTTCTCCTAGAGCTCCACACCATGTGTTTTACAGAACTTGTGCAAAGAACTTCTCCCAAAGTGCATCTTCATGTCTATGTCAGGTTAAATGTAGGACTCCCAGCACTAGGGCAAACACTCTGAAAGTCTTAGTGCTTTGATAGCTCAAGAGGATAGAATTAATATTGCCCTTGACTGCAGCAATTTTATCCTAGATTATCCTGATTTTATTTTGCATATTTTGTAATGTCGGCTAGTTTAGCTTTACTGAAAAGATTCACTGCACAAATGTCAGATGAGCAAACAAAGACCGTATGAGTTCAATAGATGTCACTTGTCTAAATTCAGCAGTGGATCTGGGAATCTAGAAATTAGCTAGTGTACAGTATAAAGTACAGAGCATATGACAAAGGGATAAGCAAGTCCACTAAAGTGCGCAGAAAGTGCAAATCCACTGCTTTGGTTCTCTTTTAAAAAATTCTTTATAATTTGACTCATATAAATTGAAAATATCACTGAATATCCAACAGTATAAAGCTCTGTAAATGGCTGAAATGTTTTTGCTCACTAAAGCAAGTTTTATTCTAAATGCATAGACAAATGCCTTGCTTGGTAGAGGCTTTAACACTTTGGCAGTTCTTTAGCTTTTCAGAGTCCTGCAAAAACATTAACACAGGGATGTTGACTCCTGTGAAATAGGCAAATATTATTATCCTCCTTTTACACATAGGCAACTTGCGAGACAGAGCTGTGGCTTGCTCAGGCCCAAGACCACACAGCAAGCTGGTGGAAGCGCCAGCAGTAGGATTCAAGCATTCCTGGATCCCAGCCTAGTGCACAATCCACCAGACAGCCTGTCTGCAGCCATTTGCTGTTGCTGCATGAAACTACCCAGTTTTTGCCTTATGAATATATGACTGTGAAAAATTATGCTTTTTGCAAGTGTTTATGGGATTGCTTCAGGGCACAGTTTCCCTACTGCCGCTGGAAAATACAGATTACTTTAGCAAAAATGAGGGGGAAGGGAAGGAAACATTCTAGAACAAAATTATAAACCAATTGGTTTACAACCAGACATTAACAAATTGTATAAAAAAGTCCCAGTCAAAACTGTTGCTTAGATTTTCTGACACAAAAGAAACAGTGAGGAGGTTATTTTATTGTTGTCACCTGTAAGGACAAAATTGTCACATTTCAATACCAAATAATGAAATCACATGGACCCAACTCACACAGAAGTTCAGTTAAAGAAGCAAAGATAGCAAACAGTTGTTTAGAACTGATGAAAAGCTTTGTGGCTGCCTCTGCAAAATGCAGCTGCAGCCTGAGGAGCAGAGACAAAACAGATCTTCAAGTGGGAGGGAGCGAACTGCGCAGCTGCTTTAAATCAACACTGCCTCATGACTTGAAGTACCTATACCCATCCTGCATGTACCGCAACAAAAAACATTTGTGCCTCCTTATCCTGCATGTATAGCAACAAAAAACATTTGTGCCTCCTTATCTTACTCAGTAAGTTCATGTTCAGCAAAAATACTACATTGGCATGCAAATATTGCAGAAGGAAGAAATGCAGTGATAGGGAGTTTGGCTAATGTAATTTTTGGAAGTGGCACTTGGCTATCAGAGATTGAAGGAGCATTCAATTAAGAAGCTGCTGGAACTTCAATTATAGGAGATCATTCTTGCTATCCAGACAATTCTAACAGCTATATTTAGGGCATGATTTTTCCTGAAACTCAGGAGATAATGCTGCTTTATGAATATTTCCTAGTGATTCATTGCAACTTTTCAGTTTACAGTGCTGGTTCCCCATAATTAAGTTCTGCTTGATTCCAAGAAAATAATGAAAGGTATCATTGCAAATCCTGTACCCAATAAAAGGCCAACTTCACAGTTTTGAGAAACCTGCTTTTGAAATAAGAACCACTGCTTCCTACAGGCCTGGTCTTAGGAACTGCTGATTTCTGCAGTCCTGGTCTCACAGGCATTTACTGCTAGGGCCAGCCTTGAGAAGCAGGTGCACATGGGAAGGCTGTGTAGGCAGCGAGGAGTGAATAGAGTACCCAGGGTGGAGAAAAGTATGATTGCGCACTGCACTAGGGAGAAAAGTAGGATCCTTCATACAGCCTATAACTTTTTTTGGAGCATTTCCCTGGACAGATGTAGAGGGATAGCATTCCTTCCAGCTCTCCTTCAAAAAGGTTTAATAAACAGTGCTTCATTATGTTGGCATCCCACCTGCAGATAATGCAGATAATGCTGTTTCACCTGCAGTGTGATATTAAATGCCTAGATTTGAATTTCTGCCTCAGTAATATGCTGTAAACTCTGCTGAACTTGCTCTTTTCATCTGAGTCTGCCCTTTTTCTCTTTTCTGCTGCATCTTATTTTCTAACAGACTACATTGGCTCTTACGCGACACTACACCTACACAAGGAAATTACATAGAGGTGTGGCACTGGCCTATGACTACCCACCCTATAAGTGTTGACATGCTCCTTGCATATTCTCAACCTTTGGGCATTATCCCAGACATGGTTTGGGGGATCACACAGAACAGGATACTCTCCAAAAGTCAGTAGGAACTAAGACAGGAGAGGGGAGATGTTTAACAGTAGGCATGACAGACATGGCACTCACCATAGGGGACAGAAAACCGGCCAATCTTATTTTTTTATTAGAAGTAATTTGTGTGACTGCCATTTTTTGCCACAGTATTTGTCATCTCAGCAATCTCAAAAGAAAAGCAGACCACAGCAAAGGCTTTGTTTCAGTAGAGTTTTTATGTGTTTGTGTCTGGCATTATTGGGATTTTTATTGTTTTGTTTTAATATAAAGCATTTAGTGTTGCTGTGCTTTTATAATTTAGGGAACCCAAGGATTTTGGTTTTGCACACTAGAAGGTAATGCAGACTGTGATGATCCTAAGTCCCTGCAGTAGTTAATTTCTGAGCTTTGGGCTAATACTGGGAAAAATATTGTTCCTGCTCACTTTAGCGTTGCACTTTGGCAGACAGAACTCCTATCCTTGAGCAATGAAGACTTTATACCCTGCTCATTGCATATTCCTTATTTTACTTGAGAAATAAAGATATTGAGGGTGATATAACCTTCTCAACAGGTTAAAAAATTCTTTGAACAATTTGTGTCTCCAAGGAGATGACAACCTTGATCGGGGATGAAATGCTATACTACTGAGGAATAACTGGTCTTTTCATTTAATATCCAAAATTGTAGTTTGAGGAATATTAGTCAAATCTTGCATTAACTCTGTTGGTATTGACTCAGAGAAAGGTCAGGAAGCTTTCTAAAATAACACAAATTGATTTAAAATATCCTCCTTTAGAGGAAAGGAAAGGAAGGGTGGCTGGACCTGGAATAAGCCTGGAGGTTGACTGTAACAAGGGAGTGAGGTGCTGAGCAGCTGTGCTGTGGTCACAGAGATGTGGTGTTCTGAGAGCAGTAGCCAATATCTGCAGACTTGAATGCTGTCCAATTATGAATGCTGAGAAAAAGAAATAGATTGATAAGCATTATAGACATCAGGCTCCTCCCTTTAAGTGAAGCAAGTATTTCAGATAATTTTATAAAAATTCACAACTCTGAGCCAGCATAACCTTGTTCTCTGATGGACTGTGAATACCTGATTTTCAGGTAATTCCTATTGATATGAATAATGATGAGAGGCAAAGAAAGGAACATCAAATCAGCCATTGTTCCTTTTCCAGCATGGCCATGCTTCAAACAATTGGGAGCTCAGACTGTATTTATGAATCCTATTTGAAAACACTGCTGCAAAACGATAGATTTCACCAAAGGCCATATTCAAACAAAGGTTTTTCTGACAATTTATCTAGTAAAAGAGCAATGGCATTTGCAGGCATAAAGAACATTCAGAAGCATTTAAGAAAGTGATTTTTTTAACCCCATAGATACACTGCTGACTTTTCAGAAAGGTTAGAACACTATGACATTCAGAATCAAAAACTGATGTGACCTACATAAAAGAATCACACTGATTTCTTAATTAAACCAAGCTGTAACTGCACATTTGGTTAACAGCCACCAAAAAATTATGCAACAAATCTTATGACTGTCCTCCAAGAATGTGGAGAGGAAGGCAGTGATGAAGAGGATGGTGGTGAGAAGAACAAGATGGGAATGCTCCATGTTATTCTGCTTAACATTCCCTTGCAGAGGGTCTGAGGCTTCTAGCAGGAGCCAAACAACTGAAATGATCACATGCCTAGCACTAGGTTGAGGGAAGAAGCCCAAATATTTTAACAGCTGCTTTTTTAGGTTGGGTTTTTTAGTTGGTTGGTTTTTTGGCTTTTTTTTTTTTTTCCCTTTACCTAGTTTGCTTCAGGATCTGATTTCTTTCTGAAGGGGTGGGCTCAGTGCCTGCCAGGAGCCCAGCAGGGAATGTTTACTCTGAGACACACAGAGATGTTTCCCTTTCTTTTCAAGTGTTTTTGCTGTTTTTTTTTTTTTTAAGGAGGCAGTATGAGGAATTTTCTCAAGAAAGGTTCACTTAAAACAAACACATCTCACAAATATGTGTTAATCTGAAGGTTCTTTTTCTGTCTTATGAAAAATTTATATGAAAAATAGATCAAGAAAACAAGATCACATGTTACTGTTGTGTAACTGTCTGTCTACTGGACCAGTCTTTGCAAAATACTTGTCATTTGCAGTGTCTCAGGCAAGGACTTGAACAGCCCTGTGGATTTCCTGTGACTTCAGCCTTTGCTTGCTCTCCACTAGAGCACTTGTATCACTGCCAGCCTCTAGCTCAGTTAGACAAAGCTGCTCTGGGTTGTGATTTGCACCAGTACAGCTTATTCCAGTTCCACGAAAATTTCTAATATTAAATCCAATTTCTTCAATATTGTCCAGATGGAGCTGCACTTATGGCAAATTTACTGGATGGACAAACCCTCATAGGCCAAACACTAAAATACCAAATGTGATTTATCAGAGATAATAAGCAATGCTAAAGATCCTGACAATGTTTCTCTTTTCTTCTCATTTCATAAACAGAGCTTCCCTTCTATATTTGAGAGATTTCAAGCCAGTGGATATACACACAGCATACAGGGAGCAAATATGCTTAAGTCATTGATGATAAATGAACAGTGTGACAAGAACAATATACTTCATTCCTTCCTCCAGTCTCTACATATGCCCACTGTTCACAGTCACATGGGAGAACAAAAATACTTTTTAAAGACAAAAATAATATTGTCATCTTGATGCAGTTATCCAAGACAGCATGCTAGGAGTAAAACAAACAAAAACCAAAAGTAACCACCAACAAGGAGACCTAGCTGACAGTAAGATTTATTAGTTGGGTGATGATTCCAATGTAATTTTGTCTTGTCACTTTGAGACAGCAGAGCAACGTGTTCATGTGTGGTCCCAGCATTCAGGGTATGGTCAGATGTTGAGTTCTGGGAAGTTTTGGAACAGTCCTGCTAATTTTGTGAAGCAGTCAGTTTCATTCCACAAAGAATATTATGAACGCCTGGCATTTTACTGCTGTCAGTGTCTGCCAGTCCTCACTGCAGTCATCAGTACAGAACAATTCCGTTTGTAGTGCCCCACTTCTCAGGATTGAAGTAAGATCTTTTCCTGGTTTATTGAATGATAGGTCTCTGATGACAAGTTTTTTTCCCTGCCTGTCTCCAGTTGGGAGTATGGAGAGAAATCTCTGCTCTTTATTTCTTGGTTACACTTCAAGTCTAAATTATCTTTAGAAAATGTGTTTTGGTTTAGTCATCTGTTTACAGAGACTCATTTGCTTAACTTTACTGCATGGAATTTTAGAAATAGAAATCCAAGAGAACTCATTACTTACTTCTTGTATGTTACTACCAAAATGGCAGAGGGAACAAATGGGACACCTGCATTTGACAACTGCACCAGAATCTCGGAGGTGTTCACTCATCCCATGAATGGAGGCAGCTCAGTACAGTAGACTAATCACCTTCAGTGTTAAGACTAGCCTTAGTCTAGGTGCTCTGTAAGACCCAATTTGTTGCTTGTAGCTAAGTCAGTGTAGTCAAACTTAAATCCATGCTGCTGACATGAAGGGAAGTCTTGTCCCTGTGGTTAACGCTGCTGACCCATTCCTGTCCTCCTTCAGTGTGAATTGTGGCTGGGAAGCTGTGTGGCACTCTAATCTCAAAACTGAGCTTAACAATTTCTAGTGTTCACATAAAGGGGGAGGTGAGGCTGGTTTTTGGGTGGAACTTTTGCCCAGGTTTAGGACCATAGAATCACGTAAACTGTGAGGTTCCTAAGGAAATCCTATGGCATCAAATCAACATCTGAGCAATGTCACTTGTAACCAGTTGACACTTTGACTTTGAACTTTTAGCAGCTACATACCTTTGACACAGGTATACATGGCAATGCAAGTGAAATGGACAGTTGCTGGTCATTACATAGTTACTAATCTCATCCTTTACATACTTTAGGTAGTAACGTAGAAATTCTGTTTGTCCTATGGCAAAATTATTGTAAATTAGCAGTAAATAAGAAAAATTAAAAATTTAAAAACATTCTATGTTTTTGCCAGACAGCAGAGTCCTCAATGGGAATCATTCTCTGCTAGTCTAAGATAAACTGATTTTTGCTGATTTGTACATTCATAGAATCATAACATAGTTTGAGTTGGAAGGGACAATTTAAAGGTCATCTAGACAAAAAGCCCTGCAAAGAGCAAGGACATCTTCAGTCTGGCTTTGTTCCATGACCTTATTCTCCACAGCAATACCTCTACCTCAAATTTTGGCTCCAGAAGTAGAAGTGAAATACAGATTTAAAAAACCATAAAACCGTGGGTTTGTCTTAGCATAAATCAAGGTATCATTTCACACAGATATTATGTGTGTGACGCACAATCATCTAGACATGAGCATTCCATGTAAATAGTGGATTAACTGAAATCTCTTTCCATATAGCATGGACAAAACAGGAAGAACACAAAACAAGAAAGTAAACATCTGTACTTATTTTCCAAATGAGGGTTCCTTCAATGCACCTGAGTGAAGGTAATTATTTTTTACTTACCAGTCTGACTGGTAAGTAAATAAATGTGCCAGTGATAAAAGTGGAATTCAATCAAAGAGCAGCAAACAGGAACAGCTGATCTGACAGCCTGTGAGGCATACACCTACAAGACCCAAATGAGAGAAGCCTGTGAAGGCTTCTTAGTTCTCAGGTCCAGTCAAACACACATGGTTTATGTCAGGGGAAGACCTTTATGTGTACGGTCTTTTCCTTCTGTTTTCCAGAAAATAAAAATTAATAATGTGTGTGGGAAGAGAATCATGGCAAACTATGGCCTGAACTTAAGACTTCTTGCAAAGCGGAATCTCATATAAATTAGCATGCACATTTACTGTGGTGGTAGTGAGTGGCCAATACTTCTGCATCTATGTATGTCTTTCCTGCAAATATTCTGGAAATGTCTTTACATTTTTACTATTTAGAAAAAAAGTGGGGAACTGGCAGAAAATATAGATTTTTTTTTTTTTGCCAGGTGTATTCTAAACAAGCCTTTCCTTTTCTGTGATGCAGTGTGACTTCTTAAATTGAGAATTTAAAGTCAGTAGAGAACATCCTCTGAAATATCCAGAAACTAACTTCTATACTACATACAAGGCAAACTACTTGGCAGAGTCTCCTGCCCAAATTTTCAAGTTGAGTTTTGAGGACCTTCTCAAAGTATATTTTAAGTCTCCAAGAAAATTAGCAAACACTTTCTTCATTAAGCTGGAGTTCATTCCATTCCTGTTCAAATGGAATAAATTCCACTGGCTTGAAAGGTGCAGGACTGGTATAAACCAGAAGAGGAAAATACCATGAATCATATTTGTCAGATACAATAACAGTGTGCACTATCTTTCCCACTTAGATAAAGCAGACTCTTACAGCAAACACTTTGGAAACATTCTCAATTTCTTAATTTTATTTCATTGCTATGTCATTCTTTTGATGAACATAACCTGATGTTGCGGTGCATGGTTTAAACCTTTCAGTTACATGTATCTTGTTTTGTATGTGCCCAGCTTGCTCCTTCCCAAACCCCTCCCCTGACCCCCTTGTCAATCACCCTGCATAGGTGCTCAAACACCTGCCCCCTTTCCATTGTCCTGACGACCAACCCCTTCTAGAACACCCAGCCCCTCCCTGGTCATTGGTCAAAGTCCTCTGTGGCCTCGAGCTATGTTCTGAGGTACTTAAGAGAGAAGCATAGGCCAGTCCCCGCCCTTTTCCACATGAAGATCCAGCAATAAACATCTTTCTACCCACGGAAGGGGTCTGCTCTTCATTTCCAAAAGCTTCACCACGCTTCCAGCTAGCAGAACAGGGAGACCCACGAACTTGTGCTGTTGCCTGGGGTAAAGCAGCAGAGCCGGTAAGCTGCTCCTAGGGGAAAACCACAGCAACCTGACACTTCAGTGAAGGAACTTCAGCAATCAAAAATTATGGTTTTTAATAGCTTAATAATACTGGTTCTGAATCTACCTTTCAAAAAGATCCCTGCTTAACATACAAGGACAGAAAAGAGAAAATGCCCTTCCTTTACTCTGCTACTAAAGTGCCCTTTACATACTCCCATGGCCTAAACATAACAGCTCTCTCTGAGCACCTACCAACATTTGAAGTGGCATAACACTCACAATCTCTCATGTCCTTCTTTCCAGCCTGGAGAAGTTTAATGATCTTTTCTGTCTGGAAGATGAGTGACTAAGGATGGGTAAGTATGGACAAGGGAACCTCTCTGTGTAGTATACTGAAGAAAATGAAAACAAAAGGATCACAGGTGTCACCCCTAATTTCAAAGCCAAAATATTGGATCTTAGGTGACACACCAAGGTCACATAGAGAATATTACCTGCAGGGAAGAAAACAAAGTCTGAGTTCCTACAAATGAGTTTTGAAAATATTTATACCAGACCATGATGCCAAAGTATGAACCTGAAGTGCAACACGCAAGCCAAAGCAATCAGTACTTTGAGAAAGAAAATATATTACGCTTAGAACTTTCATTTCCATATGAGGTTTTGGGATTAAATTGAATTTTTGAAAGGTAAACAAATAAAAATAAATGGGAAAGTCTATTGCTTGGACTTGAGTGGGGGAAAAAATAGCTTTAGATTGATACCTAATCTTTCAACTTTTATTTAAAATAAGTTTCTTATTTTAATCTTAGACAAAACAAACAAAGCAAAGAAGTTCTGTCTGCACAGCTCCTGGGGAGAATCTGCTCTATGAAGGAGGGAGGAGGCAGGCGGAGCTCAGCTCTCCCTACAGACCGCCCTTCACATCAGAGTCAAGTGACAGGGGAGAGGCTGGAGGAGAGAGCAGCACCAGCAGCAGGCAGCCAGGAACGTGACAGCCAACACTGCCAAGCATTTTCACTGGAACTGGCAAGAAAATCTGTAATAGGATATAGAGGTTAATCTACTTGGAAGGAGTTTATTTGTAACACAGTCCTCCTTGTCATTATGAGAAGCTATCCTGCACTTTGATCATTCACAGGCTCTCTAAAAGTCTTCATTCATATCTTTATTATATAAACATCTAATTACCATCTAATACCATTACTTGCTCTGCTTTTGCTCCATGGAATTTAAGTTTCAATTTGAATAGACAAACTATGGAGAATCATTTAGATCAGGTTGCAATCTAAGTTATTCAGTCTTCTTTAACAGTTAGTAGAGGAATGGCCTTCTCCAGGAGCCATTTAATCCCATATTTTTTATGTTAAAATGAGAGGAGTAAAATAGCTTTGGGAGGTTCTTTTTCTCTTTCAAGTCTCTCTGCCAAGGAAAAGTTTTGGTGGTTATTCTGTGCTAAACATTTTATATCAACCTAGGTGCACATCTTGTCTCCAGAAGCAGATAGCAAAAGAGCATGGGAATCAGTACACAAAGAGGCATATTCCTCCTCTGCTTATAGTGTGGTCCCTTCCTGTCAGCATCTGGCAGTTAGTATTTAGAGACTGACTGAACTACAGGCAACATCTGGATCAAACTTCTTTGTAAGCTTGGAAACACTTCCTGAATGTTTGTCTAACTCCTCATTGAACCCATGTTCATGAGAAACCCATAAATGATAGTCTGTGACAATGAGTTCCGTCAGTCAATTGTTCCTTGTGTTCTTCAAACACAAGACAACAAGAAATGGAGCAGAACCAAGGTTTTCTTTCATATTCGCCAAAGCTGTTCCTAGATTTAAGTTTAAATAGGAATATAACTGGAATATAATATCCCTCAATTGAAGGATACTATTTAATTGTATGTGAATGTCTTTCATGATTAATATAACTCTTTGAAATTGCTAAATGGCATTCTAATTTTATACTAAAATGTTCTCATTGTGTTGTATAAATCTATCATCTTTCATATCTTTGCTATATATATATATGCGTTCTTTGGCTACTACAACTTCAGGAACTATTATGATTGTTAATCCTAAAAGTTGGACTGGCTGTAAACATTTCATTTTCATAAACAGCTCAACAATACAGAAGCCCAGGATCTACTACTATATAAAAAAAAATGCTCCTAGCCCTCATAAATGCTAGGGAAGGTGATAGCCAGCAGTTTGGCACAGCTATATTCTAGACCATGTAATGTCTTTTTCTGTGTAATTTATAACCTCTTTAAAATAATAGAATTAATTTTGGAAGAATAAAACCCAAAATATATCATTAGATGGATAAAAAAATATATGGGTAGATAACTGGTTAGGCACAATTAATATGTCTTAATGTATGGCCTTCCTAGGAAAAAACCCAACCAAATGGAAAAAGCAAAGCATGGTGTCTACAAGCCTGATCCTACTTCTGGTCTACAAACAACATTGGTTCACTTCATCCAGTTCTGTGTGTGCACAGGAACTTCATCTAACGTGTTTGTCAACTTAAAATATACTGTGTAGGTTTATTAAATCAACATGTCATCACTGTAAATTATTAAAGAACAAAACTACATATTAATTCTGGGTTTGAGACAGAACTTCACTACTATCCCGTTACCAGATACATCCTTGATTCTCCCCTGTTGATAAAGAGCATATATACTCATAAACAGCTGCCACTTCTGACTAAGCTGAAGAAATTCAACTTGTAAGAAATGTCTTTTTATATTTGGTGCATCTTTAATAAAACACTGGATATTTTTAAAATGTCACTGAGAAGCAGAAACTTATATTCTTATGTTCTCTTTGTTCAAACTAAGTGGGATCATCTATTATAGGAAGGTTTGTAACATTAAAATTTCGGCTGCATTATTTATTCTTATATACAAATGTTACTGTGAAGAAAAGCCACACTGGTAATAGAGATCTAAAAGCCTGTTTTATACCAGGGAGAATTTGGTGTTAATATTGTCTGCTCTAAGTGGGTACCCCAGGATCCCAAGTGCATGTGTGTGTATGCACAGAAAAACAGGGTGATTTCTGTTGCAGGTATCAAAGCACGCAAATAGTCATAGCTGCTGTACATAGCTGGTTAGCATGTGCTGACCCTAAGACCAACTTGCTTGAAAAAAAAAAAAATCAGACACAGACAATGAGGATTATGTTCTTTCCAAGATATGCATGGCACAATTTTGTCTCCCTGAGATACTAACTGAAGAGTTGTCTATGCAAATATGCAGATATGCTGCCAGTGATCAGCACAGAGGTTTCAGTGTTGATCTACTGGGACAAATCTGAAGTTAGTTATATGCTGATTTTATAGCTCATCATACTCAGTTTGTATTAAAAATAACAAATTTGGGCTAAAACTGAATAAAGCAAAATGAAATCACTGCACTGCTATAACCACCCTAGTCAAATCGACACAGTTCTGCAAGTCCAGTTCTGCAAAGTGAAGCTGGATTCTTCGTGTGCTTAACAGTTTGAAAACATAAAACCAGGATGTTTCATAATGCACTGATTCAATTATATTATTTAAGTGCCCATTTACAAAAACAAAAATCTCAGATACTTCATTAGAAAGCTATCAAATCTGCTTTCCTGAAAACAATACCTGTGAACAGTTTAATTAACTTGTTCTTTCCTAAATCTTCTTGCTAAGAATCTTTACTGGATTAAGTATTCAACACCAAGAGATTAAAGAAGCGTATCCCTCAAGTTCCCACTGCACATATCTCCCCATAATCACCAGGATTAGCTTTCTAAGTACATCAAAGCTTTATTTCCTTGTGGCTCTTCAATAATAAAGGCTAAGGGTAAACCAAACTCTCATCACTTTTTCACCTAGCCCTCTCCTACCAAATTGTGACTAAATAAGAATGTGAATAAAGACTGTCAATGTAGAAAGCTGCAGTACTTTACAACAGCAATAATAACAGGAACACAGCAGAGTAATAAAAAGAAGAAAGAAGGATGGTGAGTTACATAAGGTCTTTAAGGGGACATAAAGGAAGGCAATTAATGAACTGCAAAGCCTTTTGAAAGTGACTGAATAAATACTCACAAGTAAATATTACTTGTGCAACATATCTGAAGAGTATTCATTACAACATCCTGTGTTGCACATGACTGGTAATTTGAAAGAAAGAGCTCAGAGAAACTATCCATATCTGATCAAAAACAAAGTGCTCATTCTAAGAAACAGCACTGGGGAGCTCCATTGTTAAATGTACAATAACTACATAATAATTTGAGTTGACACCTTGCAAAGATCAGTGTGTAATTTATTATTTCCCTGTACTGTTCTTGACACTCATGGACAAGTGAAAAAAAAAAAACAAAAAACCTGTATTTGTATGTAAAATCATTAATTTCTTCAGGGTTATATGAAAATGGATACTTTGTCTGCAGATTGAAAACAAGGCATTCTGGGGACATATCTAAATTTTCCTATCTCTTCTGTCAGGCTTATCTGAAAACAAGCCCTCAGTGGCATTGAGTTAAGTTAGAAGGAAGATAGGACTATTACAAAAATATCCATGGTACTTTATGGTTTTTAAAAGTCTTAGCATAAATAAAGACATTGTAGTTTTCACTGCCAGATACCTAAGGAAGTTTATACATACTCTGCTTTGCCTGAGGCAAATTTTGCACTTCAAGCCTACAGGTGTTTGCTCTGCTTCTCCTGCCTGTGGTTATCCTGTGGTGAAAACATTCTTTTTTGTCAGTAAAACCACTGAAAGTCAAGGCTTCTTGTGACTTTGACAAATCACTTACTCACTCAGATCTTCACTTTACTTACAAAAAAAATTACATCAGAGTACTGTTCTGATGCCCAGTTAATGATTGCAAACCATTCTAAAGTCCCTGAAGTATGACACTGTAGAAAAATACCTTTGTATTTTCTTCTGCCCCCCCAAAAAAAATCCATTTGAAATTCAGTACTTTTTCAACTAAACTACATAAATTATAACATATTCATTTTGTGCAAATAATTATTAAAAAATTTGTAATTTACAAATTGAGTACCAGTTTTGTTATGCTATCACTAAAGTTTTTTTGTATTATTCTTTATTCTAGAAGTCTGTGAATAGTACCAAAATATATGAATCTTTTTACAGATTTTAGCATTATCAGCTTGTAACAAATACATGGATGCACATGCAAATGTACACACACACATATACACCTCCTCCTTCATGCGTTGAAAAATTCTTTCATAAGCCATCTAATAAAAATATCCAGAATGTTGATCTAATGCAGAGTAATTTCTTCTTATAAAATTTTGTAGAGACCTCCATAAAACCTGTACATATTTTAAATTGTCTTACTTTAAAGATTTTTTTATATCTTTAAGGAATTTAAAGATAAATTCCTGAATAATTTTTCCTGTATTTGCTAGCATGTTAATCTAAATTTAATTAAAAGATAGAACCAGTGAATGAGCAGAAACAACATATTTTTCCACTGGTGCTTTATTAGCACTTGTGTGTTCCATTGATAGACTGGATATAAAGATTGATATTTGTTTAATACTCTTAATCATTCAGAAAACCAAACCATTTTAATTTGTCTATGACTCTAAACTAAACCATTTTAATTTGTCTATGACTCTAGAGACAGTAATTTTTAGTATGTTTCTTATCCTCAATTCTGCCTCAGACACAGCTCATTTATTTTATAGACCTGTTCTGATAACTTTGCTAAAAGTAGGTTTTCCCTACTCTTTCCTCTGCCTCACTCCAGAAGCTGATACTATAGCCCTTGTATACAGAAATACACAGTAAATATGAACCTTCCCAATTTTCCCTTCCCAGAAGGGACAAGTTGGACATTTCTAGCACAGCCATGTAGTTTCTCTCCAGTTCTCCAGTGCCACATGTGGGGTGCAGGGGGCTTTGGGACAGTTCTGTGGGGATGCACAGTGGCCAGGGGCACCCTGGATGAATTGCTAGAATAATATAATATTGAAGAAAGCAAGGAGAAGGTGTCATGTCAGATGCTCCATCTGAACCTGAGGGATGCCCAAGCTATACATGCAACAGTCAGAAAGAGAATTCAAAGTTATAGTCAGGACTTTCCCTTAGCTGCTGTTGGATGCCTGGATGACATTTCTGAATGATCATCTCTTTACCTGCCACCTGTGATACCAAACATCTTAAGTGGATGCTACACATTAGTTTGGTGTTGAAGACAGTATGGCAAAAATCTCAGACTTCTCCAAGATGCACCTTTTCAAGGCTACAAAGCCAAGCTATACAAGAGGCCCAGTTAAAATACTTTGAACTCAATACATCCAGTACATTTAATCTATTTTTGTCCTGAAGAAAAATTGCCCTTCAGAAATATTATTATATAAGAAATGAAGTGCCTTTTGCAGTGGTTGGGTTTGGGGTTTTCTTCTCATTTTTGTGAAGGGTTAAGTCTATGTGATTGTAATTGCTTACACTAGCTTGCATAGGTAGATTCCTCTGGTAAATTAAAAGAAATTTTTTGGGGTCAAGTAAGGAATATACTGGTACTTTATGTGTTTATGTTTATAGTTGAAAGATTTCAATACTTCCAAAATTACTAGTCATACAAAAGTCAAATGTAATTTTTACTTTGTTTCAATTATAGAAGCAATACATTTATTTCATATGAACTAAAAGGTTCATTAAACACCAGATAGTGTTTGATGACAAATTGGTTTTTCATATTTGATGCGTTTTTTCAAGACATCTTTTGCTTTGGAGTTTTTGCCAACTTTAGCTTTTATTTGTTTTTACAAATAAATTCTAATATTCTAGAATTATAAATATGCCTTTCATAAATTAATAATGAAGGTAATTATCTTTATGCAGTGAAAAACACTTAACTAGAGTATTTTTTAAGTTTGTGAGATTCTTCTGAATAGCGTGAGTGAATGTAAATGAACAAGATGGAACAACAACTAACAAGTAGGCAAACAATGTACAGAAAATTACTGAGATCTGAACTGTACAGAAAAACTTCAGATCTTAAGCCCGCTGCCACTGATCGTGCCACAAATATTATCTCACAGTTACTCATGAGAAGATAACAAATTTGTAATAATTGAGTTTCTGGGAGTTAATTGTAGAAGTTTCTCAAAGTAACTATGATATGTTACTGGATATGACATGTGAGTGGATTTCTTATCTTCATGAGAGCCCAAGAATTCTTACTAAAGACCAGGCTTGACTTTTACAATCTGCTGGGACATCAGAATCTAGTGAGGGAAACACAAAGGACGAGCCACTGACATCTACATTTAGTCAAAATTGTTTCTTGCTCAATATTATTATCCAGCAATGACTCTGACACTGGCAAAATCAAAATTAAAGTGTTGCAATTTCTCATATCTAAAATCAGAAAGCATTATTACTGCAAAATCAGATGAAAATGAAGCTAATTAACAGACTTAGAGTTAAAACGCTGCAATGAGAGCCTATCATTACAGTTCTTCCTTTTCAATATTCTTCCCAGTCATTACAGACACCAGTCCAGATGAAGGTGATCACAGGTCTCATTAACTAACTCCATTGCTAAATTAATCTTCAGTTGTCATCAGGAATATAATAAACTTTGCTCATTTTATTTTTATAGCCTTGTCTATCTTGAAAAGAGGCCCTGGTGTAATCATACTTACCAACAAGACCAGTTTACATAGTGCAAATTTAATGATATAAGATTTCTTGTGATTCAAGAGAGACAGAAAACCATATGTATAAAATATCAAGGTGATTTTCATCTTTGTGGAAGAAGGAAAGCAGAAAGCACTGAAGTGACTTCACATAGCATTTGAAATAAAATTCTCATTTGAAATAAAATATGATGGGTTACATTGTTGTATTAGTTGCCCTGAGTTCTCCCCATTCACTTGCCAATTACAATCATTTGTCATTCCTATACTTTTTCATGTGTTTCCAACTGTCTTTTGATGTTAAGCAGTATATGAAAAAAGCAAGTCCTGTTAGCACCATGTGATTATCTAGGTCTTCATGGACTGTGACAAGATGCACCACATACCACCAGCAACAAGAAGTTATACTCCGAAAACAGATCTGTCTGAAATTGATATATTCTTTTATCACTAGTGCTTATTTCATGTGAGTGTACAGACAATCCATTTTTAACATGTAACACATCAGAAGTTCCTATATTGCTTTTATATTGCCTGTTCATGCCAATAAAATATCAGCTTAGGCACTTTGTCTCATCTTCAGGGACTTCTGGGTATTTGCAAACTATATTGATTCCAGCTGGAGTCCTAGGTGTTCACCGCTCTTCCTGCAGCTCCATCAGTGCTGGCAACAATGGGAGTTCTAATGTAGACAAGCTGTTTGTCTTTTTATGACCAGTGTTTACTATACAGCAGTAAATCCATATGGTGAACTAGAGCAGTTGCCAAGACTTTTTGCATGCTCAAGCTGATGTCACCAACTAGCTTGTGTTAGTTTAACAGTGGGAAATTCTGCTAAAAGGCTCGTTGTAGACATGCTTTTCAGTACTGTACCTCTGCTCAGTAGATCATTCATGAGCACCCAGCCCCCTCTCCAGAGAGCATGTTAAGTCGAGTTGTGAGCAGGAAGGGTTGAAGACAAGGCCGAGTTTCTTACTTACAGCTCAGGCTCAGAGCTGTTTTACTGTCGTCATGGCTACAGGCCCCACATGCCACCAGTCCCTGCTTTATGAAAAGAATGATGCAGTGTCTAGCCTTACAGCTGAATATATAAACCAAATTAGTCTGCCATGCCTCTACCTGTTTTGTGGCTCACAATGAAAGAAGTAATGTATCAAGCAATCAGTCTTGTAGCAGTTACATTCTGTAAACACTAAGTCATTACACCCAGACTTTTTTATTTGCTCTTTAGAGCCCCTTCTCAGTATAATAAACTGCAGATTTCAATAAGAAAACTAATTCAGAATAGTCCTCTGTGATTTCTCAGAATTTCTCTAACATACAAGTTAAAAAGTGCATTTCAAATCCCCTTTCACACTCCATTTTTGCACAATCCTGCTCACTAAACAAGAAGCGTAAAGACAATGATGAATGTTTTTTCCAAAGCTGCAGTGCCAGGATATTATTAGGATCAAACTATGCCTAATATAAGTAAAGAAGAGTTATATAGTCCTGCAGGGAACCATTAATTCCTCCTGAATAGAGTCTCATATAGTCCCGTCTCTACCTAGGAGATTAAGTAATCCCTGAATGGCATTGAGGTTGGGCAGTGAGGGAAGACATGTCGTGTGATACTGTTGTTGCCGGTGTTGTTTAGAAGAGGAGGAAGGAAGGAAAGAAAACTTTAAAAGTTTGGTCTCCATCAAAAGATAAATATATAAGAGAGGGTAAATCGCTATCAGAATAAAAATATGTAAATCTCAGCATATGATGGTATAGTCTGCATAGTAAGGATTTGGGAAAAAAAAAGTGATAAGAGGAAAAAGAACTAGCTTGAGGGGTAGGGAAGGTGCAAATTGCCTTTAATTTCCATCTCATTATACATTCTCCTTTTTTCGTAGCTTGTAAATTCCACCAGCTTTGATTCTCTGTATGTTCATTTAGACGGTACATGTCAGTAAGTGGAGAAATGTAGTCACATGGTCACCATCATTTTACATTCTATCTCTGTATTTAGCAAAGTGGGCCTTATCCTCACTTACCTCCAAAATTCCATTAAAGCATTTTGGCAGTGTGGGCTGTAAGCGACATTTATAGCCAGGGAAGTCTAAAGGGATCTCAATGCAAATAAAGAACAGAAGAAAATGTTATGTTTTTATGGATCTGAAGTATTTCTTAAAAAACAAATAAGTACAGCTTTATTATCTATCAGGGAAGGAACAATGTAACAATGCATAAAATGAATGTAGTCCACCAAATTAAATTCACCTTGGCTACAGCAAATTGAAAGTTTAGACTCATCAATATATTATCAGCATTTCATGCTACACAAAGTCTCCCATGCTGACATCTTTTATTTCTTGCTGGTGTGGAGAGAATTGAAAATACTGAAATGTGTTCAAAATAATATACCTGGGTGTTATTGAATAGTGCTATAAGTCTCATCAAGGCTGCAACATGCTCTGTAATTTCTCACATGACAGGTTTTAATGGCTTGGACATTGCAGAAAACATCAAGATTGAAAAAGCAAAACAAAACTCAAAGAATGTTTTTTCTGCAATTATGCAACTATTTCAACTTTAAAGTATTTCTTCTACCTAGCTCTAAAGTGATATGAAAGAAAAAAAGTATTTGACTTTTTTTTTTGTTTACTTTTTGATAAGTTTTGGTTACAAAAATTGTTTAAAATAAAATAATCACTCAAGGAAGCACATTTAACTAGGACCTTTTATGACCATGTGCAGTTGCAGCACATTTGCTTTTTCAAAAGTGATGCCTACAGCACTGAAAGAAGTTATACACCCAATGGGAAAATATGTTAGTGCCATGATTTATATTTATATGTGTTTTTGAAAAGATATGAATATTCTCTCTATGGAACATAGATATTAACACCTTTGCAGCAATAATATTTATTGAGTGGATAACTCCACATTTGCTTGGAGATTAACATTCAATTCATACATTTTTAACCAGTGTTTTGCGTGCCACAGAGGTGGGAACTACATAATACTTTCTGTAGGCCTGTCAAAAGACAAGAAATACCATGTATATTTTAATCAGTGCATTTTATTCTTATTATTTAAATGATATGAAACTTCACTAAGACTATTCTATTTTTCATACATTGTCCAATCTTATTTACACAAAATGTTTGGTTTTGGGGAAAATGTTCAATAAATATAAGCAAACATGGCCTAGTGCAGAAACTTCTATCTCTAAGAGGTATGAATCCTGTTCTTTTGGCTTTGGAGCAGGAAGTGCTTTAGACCCTTAAACAGGTAGTGAGCTTCCTGTTAAAGTGTCCCTTCTTTTGAATACTTTAGATTATGTGTTTAAGATGTGTTACTGTCATTTCATGCTGTAGAATAAATTATAGTAACATATTAATTATAGTAAATTGCAGTAAAACATATTTGTCATCAAAATTTAATATAAATAGGAAACTGTAAGACTAAGTAACAAATGAGACAAACATATAAATATTTTATTTTACTGTTGCATTGTACAAATATTTATATTGCGTATGTTGTATGGGGCAACATAATGTGAAAACAGGATGGCTATTAAGTTTCGGACACATTTAGTCTGTGTTCTAAAGATTAAGTTAAACAAATCCTTTGAAATTCCTTACATTGCCTGTATTTTCAGAGCTTTCGCATGCAGTGTATTATTATATTTTTCCTTTCTTTTACCAAAATTATTGAGGTATGACATAACTACAGAAAAGAGAGGACTTTGTAAGAAAAACTATACAAGGAACTTCTAATGGCTTTCCTAGTCTATAAGTTTTAAAAGTAGTTAAGACAATTAGATCACGTATTCTAACCTCCTGTATTCACATCCTCCCATTCACAACCATTTCACCCAAATAGCTTATACTAAGGCCAGCAAAATGAGTCAAACAAAAACATTTCATCTTTTGAGGGCTGAAACAACTACTTTCTCTCAGCAGTGAACAAGAAAGACCTAGGTTCCACCACAGCCTTAGGCTTCTTGAGTAGTGAGGAGCTCATTAAGTAAGAAATGTTCCAAGGATCTGAGAGACATGAATCATAATCCATGATGAGGAAAATGATAAGTAAATAAACAACCTCTTCTTCTCACTGACAAACACAAACAAATGAAAACAATAACAAAAATCGAGTCCAGTCTGATCTGCAGAAAAGGGAATGTATTCTTGGTCTGACCAGTTTGAGCTCTGGCATATGGATCAATACCAACCCTGGTCATACAATTAAGATTCTTTGTACCTTTTTTGAATCTTAACCTGAACTGTCCATTTACAGTATGAACTGTCCATTTACTGCAGCTTCAAACTAAGATCTAGCCAAACAAAGAAATTCAAAAATACATCTGTCACTTGTAAAGCTAAATTAAAAGTGATTAATTTGCTTTTGCATATAAATGCCTGAAATAATCAGGCATATTCTGTTTATTCATAGTCATTGCCATGTTTTTTCTGAGTCCAATGCAAAATGTATGATATGCAAATAGATTGTAGATTGTATTCCTAGAGGAATGGAAAGTAGAGAAGACTTCTGCAAAATGCAGAATAAAATGTCAACATCAAGAAAACAGTTGTGACCACTTGACTCATCTGCCATTTCTGATTTCTTCACTCATGGATTTTCTTCCAGGAGTTTGACTTCTTTTCCTTAAGAAAGAACTACAGTCTGGTTCCACCAATTCAAAACAATCCTGCATATGCTGCCATTTCTGCATTTAACTGCTGTTATGAAAGCACCTTCCTTTATCATTCAGTTTGCCTGATTTGAGATATATTCACTAGAATTTTTAACATTTTTCTTCTCATTCAGTATCAAAGCTTTTCTCAGTATCACCTGAACACAGGAGATGTCTTCTATGAAGAAATTCACAAAAACTGAGCTCCTTTTAACTTATATTAAAAGTTTCAGTCCTGAAGATGAACTTGAGAGTATAAAGCTTATACTGATGTATAAAGCTGTGTTCAAGTATAGATGATAGCACTGATGTGCTAATCTAATATAACAGTGCTATTTATAGAAGTAATAGTGCTTGTTTTTTTCCATCTTGTGTCTTGGCTATTTTTTAAATAACTAAGATTCACATGGATTTTTTTTGCCATAGACTTTCATTCCAAAATTACTTGTACCAAAAGATATTAATTTCTCTGAATGCTCAAATCTTATGTGGTTATGTTATGTGCTTCATTGCTTTCCAAGATAGTTTTCTGTCCTCTTACACTCACGTTTACTCTTCGTTTCCAGCTATGCTATCTTGCATTTGGATACAGAGAAAAGCTTTTGGCTGAAGGACACCCACTTAAATTATACATAATTATCTGTAATCATAACTTGATCTCCCTCCTCATTATTTCTCCTCCCACAAACCCTTTTGCACCTACAAAGCTTGACATGAAAAGTATTATCACCTTGTTGATAGCCAAAAAAATGCTGCATGGCCTTTACAGCAAAATAATTTGAATCCAAATGGAGATCACCATTCATAGGATAGGGTGATGTATAACTTCTGATTCTTGATCATATTTGTATAAATCTGGCATATCTTCAAAGATATCAGTATGAAAGTAGAATTTGCCACCACATATGTACAAGACCCTAACTGTATATAGAACCATAAAATCATAGAACCACAGAACATTAATGGGCCTTAAAGAACGTTTAGTCCATAGCAGACTATGCCCAGGGGCACCTGCACTAGACTAGATTGCTCAAGGCTGTATAAAATCTGGCCTTGGAACACTCCCAGGAATGGGGCATCTGCAACTTCTCTGGGCAGATGTTCCAGTGCCTCACCACCCTCACAGTAGAGAATTTCTTCTGTATATCTAGCCTGAATTCGCCCTGTTGCAGTTTGAACCCATTAATCCTTGTTCTATCACTGCAATTCCTGATAAGAAGTCTCTGTCTGGCCTCCATGTAGGCCCCTTCAGACACTGGAAAGTTGCTCTGAGGTCTCTTCTCCAGGCTGAACAGCCCCAATTTTCTCAGTCGGTCTTCACAGGGGAGATGTTCCAGCCCCCTTATCAACTTGATGGCCCTGCTCTGGACTCACTCCAACAGTTCCATGTTCTTATGTTGGGCACTAGAGCTGGATGCAGTACTAAGGGTGGGAGCCCAGGAGAGCATAATAGAGGGGAAGAATGACCCCCTTCAAGGAGGCAACTGCTGGCCATTGTCCTTTTGATGCAGCCAGGCTTTCTGGGCTGCTAACATACACTGCCAGCTCATGTTGAGTTTTTCATCAACCATCATTCCCAGGTCCTTCTCCACAGGGCTGCTCTCACACAGCCCTGTAGATGTGTCTGGGATTGCCACATCCCAGGTGCAGGACCTTGCACTTCTCTTTGCTGAACTTCATGCTTGACCACCCAGAAACTATATAATTAACTCTATAAACAAATATTTCAGTCTTGAGATTCAGAAATACAAAGGGAACTGCAATGAGAGAAAAGAAGGCAAAACCATGAAGGTTATTTAGGATCTCAGTGCCGCATTTTATCTGAATTTCAAAGAAAGGATTATTATCTGAAATATTCTGAATACACACTCATCTTGAAGATCCTTTCTTTCACAGGTTATTTTTCAAAAATTATTACCTGGATTTGCCATAGTAAGATCCTCTTCATGGTAGTAGAGAAAATTATGGTAAAATTGTGCTATAATATATTTCCTACAAAGCCTATGCTGTTTGGTTTTGCTTATTTTAGAAAGGTTTATGTATGCTTCATCTCTTCAAAAAGGGATTGAGAAGATTTGATGAACGTACTTTGAACCCAATGATCTCCTGGTAGAATGTAATGTTGCCTAGGTTTCCTGGGAATACACCACAGGAACAGATGAAGATAATGTGGTTGCATATTATGCAATAATGAATATTCTGACTGATGTACTCACCCCAATGTATACTGGAGCATCTGTTAGTTTATTTAGGCATGACTCATCATCCTTATTTTTAAGATATTTAAGTGGGTGAACATATTTCTCCTTAAAGACTATAAAATTGGGAAAAAATAACAAGAAGCATATGGGATTATGTACTAGTGATTATATGGAATGTGCATCCAGATGAGAGATGTATTTTAATTCTATCACTATTCATTGCCTTGGGAACTCAGGGTCTATATTTGAGGAAGATGTTAGACTGGCTTGTATTGATCACACAAGGCAATGACAACACATTAAGAGCAAGTTGTAGCTGTGAAGCCTTACTCATTACTGCACATATTTAAAAACAAGGTTGATAGATCACCAGCAAAATACAGTACAGTATGGGGTAGTATCCCTTCTTTTATATTAAGCCTTAAAATCTGGTTTCAATGATTTTCTAAAACAGTGGACTTCAAAAAAGATTATCTGCAATATGAAGTAAATTACATAGTGAAAAATTCTGTTCTGTGTTATACAGAAGCAAAAACTAAGGGACATAATGGCCCTCTTTCATCTGAAAGCACAGGATGTCTAAATCATTTAGAACTGAAAATCTACCCACTATACTATAGATAAATACAATGGTTGGTCAAAGAAGCAGTACATTGACAGTGTGAATGGTTTCCTCTCATTCTGTGAATTACTCCAAATGTAAACATTGTATGACACAAGCATCATATCATCATCTGATTCTGATTTCTGAATACTAGTGTCCTCAAAGCTTTTCACCCACGAGTGGGAAGAGATTAACTTTTCCATGTCAATCCAGCTTTATTTATGTCTGGTTTTTTTGAACTTCAGCAAAGCCCTTCAAAATCAACTTTAGGAAGATTGCAGACACACTGGCTGTGCTAATTATTTTTATTTTATTTTTCCTGCTAGTTTTGTCATTGTCAAAGGACAATTACAGACACCAAGAAAAAAGAAAAGGCTAAAATCCCTAAATAATTAACCATCATGTAATGAAGTCCCGTAGAATACTTACACATTTCACAACATTTATGTATTGATCCAATCTTTGGGATGTACTAGACAAAAAACATCCTGAGCAGGAAGTGAAAGGAAGTCTATCTTTAAAGATCTCCAGTGATTAAGATTAATTGAACAGTACTGATCCCAGTAAAGACCCCCATACAACACTGATTTTCATTCAGACATTGAGTCATGACCATTCAGCCAATTTCTTACCTGCCAAAGACTCCATCCATCAAATCCATATCTCTCCAATTTAGAGAGAATGATGATATTGTTGGATCATGTCACAGACCTTCCAGTAGCCTAGTTCTTCTCTTGCCTACTAAGGTACTCACAGTTGCTTCCAGCCTCCAGCTGACACACATTTTTGCCCAAAGACAGCAAATGGGCCTGGAATTGAGCTCCCCACACTATCTGTGCTGGGCTATAGTTATTTCCACTGCAATTCTTCAGATGTGTTAGGGCTTTAAGAGGCGATCACAGGTGAATCTACTTTCTGTGGTTTAAGGTGTTACTGTTCTTGGTTGACAGTTCCACACCTTTTCCAGCAGGAACACTGCTGTAGCATATTTGGCAGGTGAGAATATGTCTCTGTCAAGTACTCTTTGAATGTATATGCTGAACCAACATTTTGCATTTAAATGAGCAAGAGAGTGTCCATGTAAAAAAGCTCCCCATCACCACAAAAATTGTTTCGCAAAAAATTCTGTGCAAAGTTTTAGAAACAACAGCAGAATGTACATACTAATTCATACCCTAACACCATCTAACCTGCAATGTTGTATCCTAAAAGGTTCAGTTGGCTTCCCATGGTCTAATAAAAATAATCTGATTGATGTTGCTTCTCAGTGATCCTCTCTTTCATCCTATCTTTTATTTAGCTGTTATATCCATTTTCATTCTCTGTTCTATAGCCTTTACACTGATATTTGGGAAAAAATATAGTATAGTCAGATAGGTGTATTTTTTTTAATTTCCTTTTTATGATGTAAGTTTATAGGAAATGCTAACGACAGACTACAAGATAAAGGGAAACATACAGTAATTTTTATCTCAGGGACAGTAAAATTCCCTTTACAATGACAGTAGTTTACATTTAGCTTCTCTAAAACTTCATTCACACATTAGCTGTTAAAAGCTTCTTGACACTTGCTCACAAACTTCCCTCATTCCTTCCATGGTGCTCAAAGCAGCCCCAGGCATTGTCAGTTGATTGCAGACAGCTGATCTCTACAGCTGACAGAGGAAGCTGAGATGATGTTCTCAGAACCCTTACAAATAATATGTCTATGGAGAGCACGAGCAATAAACTCCAAAGAGTCCGGGGCAGTAAAGACTACTTTGGAAGCTGGAGATAATGAAGAACTGTGAGCAGGAATGCAGCTGGCTGGAAAGATTTCCTTGCATACTTAAAAGGGAAATATAAAAATTGTTTATGGCCACCCTCTGATTAAATTCTCAAAACCCAGCTATAAGATGCATGCCTAAAGCTTACGGAGACTGAACCATTCAGGGTGAAAAGACAGATACATTGGGATCACTTTGAATTACATCAGATTGAAGCTGAGAGTATATTTATTTTGTTGTTTTCACCATTGTTCTTTTTCAGCATATTTTATCACATTATGAACCATGCACAATGAAAGTGTTCATTGGTGCCTGGCAAAATCTCAAGCATCCACACACCCAGAGCACTAAACACCTGACTACTAGTATTTGCTGACACATTTGGTTTAATACCTTGGGGCATTTTGACTGTTTTTACAGATAGGTAGACAGGCCAAGCACTTAATGCAGGCTTGAATACACAGAAACAAATGTTTCTTAAACAAAGTTTTCTTTCCCTTGTCCCCATCCTCTTGCTTTTTCAGTCTCGGCTTTTCACTATGAGTTTGTTTTTTATTTTTTGGGAAAATGAAAATTGCTTAAAAGGATATGAGAAAAATTTGTGGATATCTTAATTTGGTTTATTATATTTTGAAAAATACAGAGATGTCATTTGCTCAGACTTTGCAAAAACAGCAGAACTCATTAAAAACTAGAATGGCATTTTCAGAACCATATTTTGGGACTGAATTTCTATCCTCAAATCCTTTTTAAATTATGCTTCGGAATAATACAAGGTGACTAATCTCTTACTATTTATAGCATTGAAAGTATGTAAAATAATGGTATCATGATTACCGGTTAAAACAGAACCAACTTTTCTAGAGTTCATTACCTGGATCTGTAATGTCACTGCAAGAAATCACAGTGGGTGAGTTTGGTTGGGTCTCCCTACATTCCTTTTTCATATGAAGGAAATAAGAACGTGTCTCTGCTAGCCTAGTTTAATATATCACTTGACAAAACAAACTACATGCAATATACAAGCAGGATAATATGACCTAAAGGAATACAGTAAAACCCAGTCCAGATAAATAAAACCAGAATTGCCAAGGTTTAGCATGCCTAGGCATAGAAATTATACATATATTCCTCTAGAGAATAGCTAATAAATTATTTTTAAGTTAAAACTTCAAATTCATGCCAATCCATGGAAGAAAGCCTAGTATTCAAACCCAGAACTTAATCTTAATGAAAAGGTTTCCTTATCTAGCCAGAGAAAACTTGGAGATCGACATATTTGAGAAACTTAGAGTCATATACTCTTATTTAGAAACTTAGAGGCAGATATTCATATACTTAAGAGTCTTAAATCAAGCTCAGCCTCTGCTTAGATTCAGATTAAATGACCATTATATGAATAGTTTAGATCTTGGCTGGTATCTTTGAAAGTCTGGTCAATCAGAGTCTGTTGTTTCTCATCACTGTTCCCAATCTTGTTTTTGTTAAAGTTATGCAAGAAATGAGCTCTTCTGAAGAGCTGGTCTGAAGCAACTGAGAACTACCTGTCAGCCTAAATGGTTCTGAGGATCTCAGGCACTTCCTCTTGGCAGTATTCAGAACTTTGCTGCACATCCAACATTTGATGAATTTCTACAGGACTGAGAACATGGCACTGTGCACAGCCTCATGCATGCAGCAAAGGACAGAAACTGTGGGAGACAACTGAAGTAACATACAAACCAGAAGCTGAGGATCATTTTTATCTGTTTGTCCAGGAAGGCAAAACTTGACAACATTGTACAAGGGTGGGATGTGGGGGTTCTTTTGATGGTTTGTTGCTTGGGTTTTTTGTAGGGTTTTTGTTTGTTTGTTTGTTGTTTGGGGTGTGTGTTTTTCCCCCAAAGCAGGTAATCCTTGCTTTCTAAAAGCTGAAAGCTAAAAGCTCTGATTTACATGACCCTGACATATAACTCCAGCTTCTGGCCTATGCTAAAATTACTCTAAACCCTTAATAAAGCAAAATTAGGCAGAAATCTTGTGGCATCATTAATTAATTTCATAATTTTCGAAGCAGTTTATGTTCATGAGGAAAGAGGCAGAGGAATGTAACAATTAACAGTAGTTTCTGTAGCCAAAATAAGTGAAGGTCTGCAGCCAACAGTCTGCACCACGCATTCCCAGGCATGTTGATCATACTTTCAGAGTGGAAAAACAAGGACACTGTAATCAAAGAGGAGGAAGTTAAAGAGAAGTGTTTTTCTGAGAATAAAGGAAGATGGATGACAAGGGGAAGAGAAAGGGAAAGTGAACATCCCACATATTTTGCAGCAAGGAGTTAAAAGAGAAGATTCCCCTTTTAGAACTCTCACTGTTCACTTGTCCCTCAACATCTTCACATGTATTTGTGTTGTATCAGTTGCAAGACACTTCTCCAGCTCATTTGCTCCATTATTGAGCTGTCTTGCATTTGGTCTTGATCAACCAAGCTCCCTACTCATAAACTTTCTGATTCATTCTCACACATCAGCCTAGTTTCTATGGTGTAGGAACACCAAAGAACAAAAGCCTAAGGTGATAATCCCTCCTCTTTACACTTAACTCCTCCATGAAACAAATTCCTTCAGCTCTGAACCTTCCTGTGCCTTCTGACACACACAAATGTGTATTTGAAATTATTTATATTTATATTTATATTTATATTTATATTTATTACCTTATTGAACTATGAAATCCCACCCTAATGTCAGAAACTCTGATCTCTTGCTATTTAGCACTAAGACCCTCAGAAGATTTAACATGCTGGATGTGAAAAAGCAGTAACAGAAAATGCCACTGTTGCGCTTCTATGCACTGGAGTAAAAAAAACCCTTCATAATGGTTTCTTTCTCTGATGTCTACAAATATTAAGCAGAGAAAAGTAATTTTTTATGATTTTCTAGTCTGTTTTCCTTGTGGTCCCAGCATCAGAGGATGGAAAAAGCAGAAGGGCCAGTCATCTGAAATTCATCCTCAAGGATTAAGTATGCTATAGCATCATCTGTATTCCTTTCTGAAGATATACATTTTCATGATAACTGCAAGGAATATTGATTACATTATTTGTAGCCATTGTTTGTAAGACTCATGTTTACTCTGGACTTTCTGAGTCATCAGAATAAATCGGGCAAGCCTCAGCTCTGTCCTTGTGATCAACGGACCACTTGTGTAGTTAATGGCTCGTTATTATGGAAGTAACAATCAAAACAGTTTCACATATAAAGCAATTTTGGCTTTATCTAATCTCTTTTATGTAATTATATACTTGCTTTCAACCATGGACAAATATTAATTTCCTTCCAATGATCTAAAGTAACTGGCGTAAATAAACCTAAGATCAATGAAACTTTGTGCAGTTTTATCTTCATTTTAATTTCTTTCCACATGAATAATTTAAATTATTGATTAGAAAACACTTCCACTGAATGACTTGCTAAACAAAACTTCAAAATCAGTCTGGCTTGTCCCAGCAGGAATGGTGGAAAAATGTTCACATTAAGGGTTCAGAAGCATTCGGGAGGATATGGAACACAAAGATATATGTAATAGAAAATAGGATATTTTTTTCTTACTGACAAACTCTTCAAAACTCTTTCAGGTAATCCTAGAGTTTCAGTAAGCTCTATTGATTTAAAGAATGATTCACAGTTGGACTGGAAATGAAGAAGCTTTTAAAGTGCAATCACCAAACCCATACAGTTTATTTCACATCTTACTGCTCAACTTTAGAACGAATTTAATTCAAATCACAATACAATGATGATTGATGTTTTTCATCAACACCCAATTATCATTCCATCACAGCACAAGACTTTAAAGAGAGTTGTTTGAGCCAAGTAAAGCACAAAGTGAGCATCTGAAAATCCAGATCTGTGCTCTTGCAAAATTACTTACCAAACCACATTAATTATTTTCTAACGTGTTAGGTCATGTTAGTTGTGTATGGGTATACAAGATGAGGCATTAATTTTAATCTTATGTTTAGATACCTCATTTCACTCTACTCTGATTAAGAATCATGTCTTCAAAGACATTTTTGTTTTATTTTAAAGCGGGCTAGAACTGGAACACTTAGCTTTGGTGGGATCATTTTGAAGATTTTTGAATTTCACTGGACTTCTCTAATTATTTGAATTCATTTATATTTACATGCATTCATATATTTATATGCTTTCATGGGCTCTCCACACATGTTCCTGGACACTTCAAGATGATTACACATCCACTATACTGTGGAGAATATAGGTACATGCTTTACATATATAGAGAGATATACATGTGTGTGTGTGTGTGTGTATGTATATATAGCCTAACACCCAACATGAAACAGAAAAAGAGTTATCTCTACACCATCTGACATGACTTGACATGATTTTACTTGAAAATTAATTTCCATAATATTCAGAAGTCGGTTGTTTGGGGCTGGTTTTTTTCCAGCATTGCACAGTAACAGCAACAAAATGATGGGAGGTTATGGGAACAGGAGGAAGTGTTTTAAACATGCAAATACTTCAAAAATGTGGGTGCTAGAAGACTTACTAGTAATCTATGTGAATTGTTACAGTATCCTAGGTTTTACATTTATTTTAACAATGATAAGTATTATCTTATTTTCATACTATAGCTTATGTGTAAGGTGGACTGGGATCACAGTACAAATTTTGTCCTCAAGGACTGTAAAATAACAAATTCACAGCTTACATAATAAACACTTCATATTTTGATAAAATGCTGTCACCACAAGGTGACAATATGGGCATAAAAACCTATAAAAATTATTAAATATTTTTCTAAAATAACACATACCAAGAAGAAAGAGATAGATAATTCATTTAAAAACCCTCTAGTGTCTGTTAGCTAAGTGCAACATAGTAAACAAAACTGGAATTTATCTTTTGCCTGACTGATACCTCAAAAAATATAAGCATTTTTAAAATTTTCATCTGTGGAAAGGATCTTGGTTTTATCTTGCAGCTCAAAGTATGTTATCTTCCATGCTGTACTTCCTAATTCTGAATTTGTGGTATTGTGCTATAAGCATTTGATGGTTTACAGATTTTTGAGGGGAGAAATAACAGGCACATTCTAATAGCTAGTGGGAGATGTAATTTTAATGCACTTGAACTTTGCAGCAATGACATCTGAGATAAAATAAAATGGTTGCTTTTTAAAGATGTCTTTCAATTTTCTTTTTAAAAATCCAACAAGTTTGAAAAAGCATTCAATTTTTTTTGTTTAGTTTACCATATGAACCATATTTGACTGATTCAATAGTTATATTGGTTTTTCAGAAGGTAAACTTATTTTATTCTCATTTTCATTGGAGGAGAAAGGAGAAATGTGTTTTAACACATTTTCGTTTTCTAGTGAAACCCTTCTAAAAGAAATTATATGCCTCAGTCCAGTAGAAATAGAAGAAAGAAATCATACACTAAGATGAAATGCCTTCAGGTACATGCCCTGTGATCATTAGAACATGTTATTACCACATCACCCCAGACATATGACACATACCCTTGATATTTAGTTACCTGTTCTTTTCAGAGGACCATTAAAAAAAACCAACAAACAAACAACAACAACAAAAAACAATCACCCTTTCACACAGAGGTTTACAACAACTTTTTTGACTAACTGCTTGGGTGACATTTTGATTCCAAATCTATTTTGATTTGATATTTGTTTCTGTTGTACTTCCTATATTTTACCTCGAGGAAGAAATTATTAAAAATAATATCTGTTAAGTCTGGCTTCCTATCTTATGAAAACCAATGTTTTCCCTTAAGATCTTTGGAAATTTCTTCAAGGATTTCCAAAGGCCAGACTTTATACCAGTCTTCCAGTATAAAGCTGACGTAAAGTGGATGCAAATAGAATATTCATTCCCTTTAAAGACAATTTGCATTGCTTACCCATAGTGTAAACAAGAGCCATGAGCCAAAATGCTTGTTTCCAATGTCTTGATTTTTGTTGTTTGTTCAAAGTTTAATTCAAACACAACTATCTCTAGGAAGGGGAATCTGTTTACCTCAAAGAGTCCTATCACCTAACACTCTAATTTTTATGACTCTCTTTCACTTATGCACATTACCAGATGTGCACTGGTATCACTGGTATCACACTATAACCTTGTGGAAAATAACTTCATTACGTGCAGGCAAGAATCCATCATTAGTTACCAATCAGAAATTCATGAGAGACTGTGGAAACACTCAACATTCAGTCTGGTTGCTTACAGTGTTTGGGGCCTATCTTAAAAAGAGCAGTTCAATGTCAGACAGAGTTCTGTGCTGTGCTGCCATCCTGAATGACAACTCTTCTGTTGCAAATGCTCATTCTCCTTTTTTGACATATATGCTAAAGTATTTCATTTGGGATCCCCAAACTGAAGGTTGTGGCACTCAAAAGAGGAGCTTACTACACGAACAGGAATTACTTTTTTTTCTGCTCTTACGAGCGTAGCAAATGACGTTGGCTTATCTGTCCATGCCTGGTTTGAGATCAACATGGGAAATCACACCCCCTGGGTGAAGTTCATAACTGTAACTGGAAGTGATATGATATCTTTTAAAAAATGTGATCTTCTAATTAACAGCAAAACACATAAAGAGTGAGCAGTGAGTAGGAACAATTGCAGGGTATTAAATTACTTTCAGGAAAATTACTTTTCCTGTAATCAAGAAAAAATGCAATATAGCCTCATGAGAGAGAAGTATAGTTCTTCTCAATCTTTGGTCAATGAACCACAGGTGCTGATACCACTTCCTTCCTTGGACAAAAGTTAAGTGGTGCGTTAACTAAATATGCTGATAATTGTTTAGACTAATGCCTTATGCATATATCAAGAAACCTCTTCTTTCATGCTGAACAGTAATGGGCACCAAATGTTGCAGAAGAAAGCAGACAGCACTTATGAGCCCTGTGTATTCAGGTGGGACACAGTTCTTTCAGAGCCCAGCTCACTCCAAGGCAACGGTCGTCCATGTGCACAGATGCCTCCTGGTGCCACAACCACAGCCTTGATCTGCTCTTCTGAAGTTACTGCACTGTCTAAACCTGGTGCTTCAGCCAGTGTTGGACAGATACCAGCCTGCTCTAATTTTATGTGAACTAGTTGAGCAGAACAGTATCTTGGTTCTCAGATAGGTCTAAAGATATCGTCACCTATTATATTTTCAGAGCCAGTGTGGGTGCTAATTTTTCAGCAAATGCTGATAAATGCCTTGATATTTATATTGCCACTGATTGAACCTTTTTTTTTAAGATGGACTTACATGCAAAGCTGAAGACAGGTAACATGAATGATAATAAGATTACTGTATAGAAATGCATATGATAACTTAAGTGTTGTCTGGATATGCTCAGGACAAGACAAGTAATCCTAAACAATGCAAGTTTAAACACTGGATTGTGAATAGTTGTTATATTATATGAGAAGAAACCACAGTGTGTCCCCAAGCTGCCCACTGCACACCACTGTTTGCACAGTGCCTGAGCTGGGGTGAGACATTAGCACATTACCACACTTTCTGTTCTAGGGCACATTTACAAAGAAACACAATGGATGATGGAGAACTTTCAAACTGCTCAGGTGTCAATCCTGGCCACAATTTCCTAAGACTATTCAGCTCATAATCGCACATAAATATACAAAAATAAATATCCATATTACCTAACTACATGTTTATACTCTAATGGCATAGTTAAGACACCCAACTTTAATATTAATGTGGCATTACTCAGTAAACAGCTCTTCAAAGCTTTATTTTACTCATTTTAAATTACTACTAGAAAACACAAATTTGTGTGCATGGTACTGTACACTGTAAGAACATTTGAAACTATTTAATAACGCATATTCACAGGGGGCCAAAATTAATAGACATACTTGACTATCTGTATCTTGATTTTTGAAACCTTAAAGTATGACTTTAATGTTCTGTTATTATGGTTTGTGTCTGACTGTTTGAAATAGTTTCTGGGTTTGAATTTTCTAAAGAAAAAAAAATCCTGCTTTCGAATTGTGTAATCCATCAGTAAAAGTTTGCACATTTCATAAATGAAGATAATGTTACTTTTCTATATTATTATATTAAAAATGTTTTTGCAAGAAATCAATGGACCTACCTGAGGACTGTAACTTTCATTTCTAAGCAGGCATGAATTCAATCTGAATGCAAACATCTACTCATATATTTTTCATTATTGTCTTCAGTGGTTCAGTGGATATTTTCAAAGATAAATGGTTTTGTGGCAGCCTTTGTTCTGTGTCTCCTTTGGTCTTGGAAATCTTGCCATTGATTTTAGCAATATTTGCTTTTTAAAGCAAGTATCCATAGCCATTGTCTACTATAAAAAGCAGCAAAGTGCAACAATATTTCTTTTGCTTCCAGGTGCCAACAAGGGGTAAAAAGCTGCCTTACAAAGTAATATTTGCAACACTCAGTACATAGCAAAATTGAACCCAATGCTCAGTCTTTGTCATCAATGTACTCATTGTACAAAATGTACATTTTCTGTACTCATTTTTTTCAGTATTTATAATAACTAATAATTCCAGAAACATTTATACTGCAGAAAATATTACTTTTCCAATGCTTTCTCTTGGAAGTGGCTAAATGTTTCAAAATTAAAGAAAATAAGGAATATTTTAGGGAAAATAAAAAGATACAGAAAGTGTTATTTAAAAATAGCAGATGTTTCAAGCAAACTGGGAAACTAACACAAGCACAGAATCCAATCTAATATCACTGGTGGATAAACTGTGACCAGAAGATTAATAGGATGTGTCCTTGTTTCTCATCTTTGGACTTTGGACTAATGATTCCAATTACAAGATTTAGCTGAACTACTACACTTATTTTAGAAATAAAGGAAGTGTTGATTTTAAAACACTGGTTGAGGAGATATCCACAGAGCACTTAGGGAACTGGTTCCAGTGACTAATTTTCCTTATTCCTAACTATTGTGTCTATTGATTTTTCTTGGCTTTAGCTTGCATCCACTGGATTGTACCATAATATTTTGCCTGAGCTCACTGTGCACAGGTGAATACAGACCCAGGTAAGCACACAGTAAGAAATTACTCATCTAAGACCAAGTTGTGACTCCTGAGGTGCGGCAGCGGCTCACCGAGTGAGGACAGGGTGAGCTCACGTCTCAAGGCACCGGCTCGCAAGAGACGTGCCCGCTA
>JBBMKD010000053.1:31135341-31166488 GCA_037834095.1 Argya squamiceps | reverse complement strand
CAAAATGGATTCCGTTGGGAGCCATCTTAAAATGAGGCCTAGTTAGCCAAACAGAAAGCAAGTCCATCGCCCCAACACTGAGGGATCTTGCCTCAGGAGTGACTGACAAACAACACCTTCATATTGCACATGTTTTCATCCATCCGTTATACCTTTTATTTATCTTTTGTCATTTAAGTTTTTGACTGAAACACAAAACTATGTGATATCAAGCAATGTATTACAGAAGCCAGTATAGTGTAACACTGATTTTGACCAAACTTACAATCTCAATAAAAAAGTCGTTATTTTTAAAAGATCATATTAAATGATCTTCTAAACATTCTTTTGATTGCTTATTGAGAATTATCCAGAATTGAGTGTATTATTTACCATGTCAGATGTCTATACTGCTTTTTTCAGAATCAAGAAAACATACCTAGAATAAGATGGCTCTTCACTCTCTTTTTTTCAAAACTATCATTACAAACAGTAACTTTTTTGCAATTTCTGAAAATGCTCATGGTTTCTCCAAATTATTAGAAAGCAGCACAAGCAGATTGTAAGTATGACTTTAAATGATCTAAAAGATCCATATTATCTGAAAGATTCTTTGTCTACAGACAAAGGGCTATAATAGAACCTATTTAATAATGTACCTAGACACAGCTGGAAATTAAAAAAAAAAATAGTAATAATCATTTGGAAAACACATATAGCCTATTGTTTTCTCCAAATGCAGAAATGGAGTATTTGTCAAACCAATCCCTGATTTTCACCCCACTCCAGTCAGAAAGAGCCAGGTTCGTTTCAGCAGGTTATAAAGGGACTTTTAGACAACATGGATGATTTTGATAGAGGATGTGGTGAGCATTGGGAACAGTAAACTGTGGAAAAGCACATGTGGTCCAGCCATAACCAGTGTTATCCCTGTGAGGTGCTGCTGGCCTAGAGCTTCAAAAGCTGAATTTAGCCCATGACTTTTACAAGCAAGGACAGGCTTTTCAATGAGCTCCTAATTATAAACACACAGAGAAGGCAAAGAAGGGAAAAAAGATATAAGCGTAGTCAGACAAATTCTAGTTACAGTAAGGAAACTAATATCTCAAAAAAACTCAGGGTGAGTGTGTTAGAAAAAAAAGAAAATAAGAACAGAGATTAAAGTAGGTAACTAAGAAATATAAGTCATACTCATAACTACAAGATGTCACATTCTGCTTTTGAAATACTGCCCCACCACTGGATTTACCTCAGTACATCACACAGGCCTTGTGAGCCATCTGAAACCTGGAATCAAACTAGTAAGAATAGTAAATTCTCTTATTTTTTTATCCCCTTAACTCATACATATTTACTTACGATTTGTGGTTTGTTTTTTTTTCCCAAAGCAATCCATTTTGTAGGTGGAACAGTCCACATTTTTTTTTTCCAAGGAGAATTAGTCTTTCTGAAGTGATCCAAGTGAAAGGATCTCAAGTCAGGCCCACAGATAGTGAAAGTGATGGTTTTAGGTTCAAATGAAATAAATAACTTCATAGCTGGTATTGGAGTTTCTTGGATTTGGGTTTCTTGTTTTTTGTATTTTGGTTTTGGGGGGTTTTTTTGGCATGGGCCAGATAATTCTACAGAAAACAAAACAAGAAATTCTGCTTTTGCTAAAATGATTAGGCAAAATTTAAAGCTTCTTGCAGAAAAAAAAATCTACCAACAGTTACACACATTCACATTCATCCAAGGGCAGAACATATCCTTTGGGAGGCCATATATTTTCAGTAACTCTAATTCTTTCTGAAAAGATAAAAAACAATAAAAGCAGCCAAATTCCTAAGTGACAACTTACTAGTGGGGAAAACCTGATTGGAGAACAATTGCAATTCACCATCCTTGGCCTGGCCACTGCTGTTGGCATGACCTGAAAAGGAATGATGAAACCCATCTCAAGTGTTCCTTATGTTCTTTAACACAGAGGAAAAGAAAAAGCACATTAAAGAAATCATGACATGCAGTAAACTAGACATGCAATTACATCAAGAAAGGCATTGCTAATGTGGCAATATGCTAAAAAAGGACATATTCCCTGTCTTACCTAGTGGTCTACATTTACATTTTTAAGAAATCAAACTGTTATCACAGTAATAGAAGATTATCAAAAACCACAAAAGAAAGAACTGAAAAGTAGAAAGTGATCTCAAGCCTAAATTTCACCAATGTTCTCACTGATCTGTTCAAACTTTTGCCTTATCTGATAATGAGGAATACTGACAACTTTAGGCTTTGGGGTTTTTTCATGTTTAAGGATATAAAATGGCTAATCCATAAAATATAGTCTACAAATTAGATTAGGGGTTGGATTTTATGCTTCTGTGAAGTGACTTGGCTACTGGCTAGTCCAGTGCACTAGCAAGGCAGATTATTAATAATCAGGATCAAAATACCATGTCAGGTATTCATCCTTTTATCTCAAGCATCAACAAAATATTATTGCTTCATTTCAGGATTGTTTCATCTGATTGCCAGTTATGTAAACTAAGGTAAACTGTGGTTGTTTTCTTGTGCACAGAAGCTTTTGAAATAATTCTAACTTCATTATCATTCTTGGTGGTCTTATTAGAAGAATAGCATCTTTAGTCACAAACTTTTCAGTTATAAAACTGGCAGCACTTACTTAGAGGTGGACATACATTTTGGATTTAATAATTGAAAAGTATGGGGTGAGCATATATAACAGGATTTTCAGTGCTAAACCCTTTTCCCATCAGTTTGCTCCAGTAAGTGGATACTAAAAATGCATCTGGGGCATTTCCCCAATGTAAAGAGAGATTTCTGTGGTCTAGCTAATACTCTCAATTGACCATATCATGAGCTTGGACACCTCACACAATCTTGATAGGCTCCTACTTTTAAAAAGGGCCTGAACTAATTACAAGACCATCACCTGATGTAAAAATGCTGGGAAGTCTGGGCCTAAGTTAGTTCTGTGAGTCTCTCCCAGTAATTGTCTGCATATTTAGATGGTGGAATACTTCTTGGTCTCTGCATGCTGGTTTGAAAATCTGTAAATGTATTTAGAAATGTATTACATAAAAATTAATTTGGAAACCATTTATTATTGATTAACTGGTCTTTTTTTTCTTTTCTTATTCCTCAGATCTTTGCCGGCAGGCCGTTTATTACTGAAACATATAATAAGGTGAGAGTTTGGGCTCACAGGAAGTACATGCACCCTTATACACACTGACATTCCCAGTGTTACTTATACTGGCATGTCCATCAAATCAACTTATGACTTTTGTGTGTTCCAAACATTTTTAGGTGTGAGACGCTCAGTGAGTTACTGACCTGGATGTTTTATCTTTCTATTCCAGACTTTGTTGTTCTCTTGATGAATTGCTCACTTAATGTCTAGAAAAAATAAAGCCATCAATACCAATAATAGTGCCAATGAACTGTGACAAACTAAGGGATACAGCAGATTAGCAATATTGCATGTCAGAGCCTTGTGATATAATGATGATGATGATTATTGGAATACAAATTTGCCATTCCAAAAGAATATTGAAAACAATTAAAATAAAAAATAACTTTAAGTTATATATAGCCTGCTTTATCCTTAGTGGAGTATTAACTATAAAGTTATAGATTAAAATACAAGATATTTCAATTTTTTCTTACACATATGCAATTCGAAACCCAAATTAAACCTCGCTGCGATATTCATACATAATATATATTTTAAGCTACAATATATTTGACGTATAATACTATAAAATTTGCACTCAATTTAAACAAACTTTATCCAACTAATGTTTAAAAAATATCAAGTTAAAGAAAATGTCATGGGTTTACCAGTAATATTATTTCTTTAATTTGGGAATTAATGCTATCTGCACCCTACCAGAACTGTCTTGTTTAAATCTCTTAAGAAATTAACCCCATTGATGTGATAAATACATTTTCATTTCTCCTGCTGATATGAAGAGGAACATTGTCTTTTTGCCAACTTCTGCTTATTCAGTATACAAAAGACATTAAATGACTTAAAACTTTGCTGACATCATTGTGCAGTCACTTTCCAGTCAAATGAAACCAAAGTCTAAAGCATGTTTAGCACTCTCTTCCACCACACAGTAATTGGTCTAACCTCTAAATGAAATTAAATTTACCTTTCTTTTGATGACTCTTTTGAAAGGAAATAAGCATACCCATATTTAAAGCTCCTATTTACCTTTCCCTTTGTCTTCTTAACAGAGATAATCCGGAGCTTTGTCCTAGCAATATAGATGCTAATTTTACTATCTGGGAAAATCACAACTTGTGACTCTATAAGACCACATAAAAAGCTTCACTTCTACTTTCCTATTGTTGCCATCCATAATAAATTTTTGTGAATAATTTTCTTTTTTCTCTCTCCCTCTGACTTTTATACAATTCATATTAATAAAATTTTTCCATCTCAGCACACAGTAGAGAAAAATATATGAAAGCTGAAATTACTAGGAATCTGGAAAAGTTCCTTTATCTCTAAAAAAGATGTATATATCAGGTGACCCCATGGTAAACATACTAAAAGTCTTTTATCAAGACGTCTGTAACCTGGAAATTACAAACACAAAAATACACCCTTAGAATTTACTCCAGGCTGATGCCTTCTACAGCAATTGCTAAGTACTAGAAATTCGGTCTCGTCTCAGCAATGACCTTGCTAGCACACAGAACTGACATTGCATTTTCCCTTCTAGGCAAAGTCAAGACTGGGCATAATTTTATAGACACCTATTGCTCATTTTACCCCAAGCTGCATCTTCTTCTTCCATTAGACCCATCAGATCCACCAAGATAAAGTATTAATGTACTTCATTTCTAATCTGTTTTGTCAAAAAGATCCAAGTTTTTTGACAGTTAATCTGCTGAAACTGATGTCTGTGTGGCTGAACTGGTTCAGGAGCAATTACACAAGCAATTGTGACAATGGATCAAGGCTGGCTGATGCACACCTGATAACACACCAACCCATCCCAATTTCCCTTCCCCAGGCTCTGAAGCTTCTAAATCTGCAGATATAAGCTCCATGCAGGATCAGCCAAAGTTCAGACCTGGTAAAAAGGAGGTGACAAGAAAAAGTACTCAAGAAGAAACAGGAAGGAGAGGAGAGTTTAAGGAGGAAGCCAGAATCTGGGAATAGCAGATGTTGCTGGGGACAGGGAGCTTCTCAACCTGCCTGGAGGCATTCAGGATAGCAGAGGTGACAGACTTGTCCCTGCATTCCCTAAGCTTTCTCCTGCCACACTGAGGGGCATTTTGGCAATAGTTCCAAGGAGACCAGAACTGGACTCCAAGTGACAGAGAAATAGAGCTTACTTGAAGAAGGACATATTTAGGTAGTGGACTGTTCCAAAGGGAGATGTAAGTGCATCCAGAGCCTTTCAACTCATTTTGCCACGGATTTCAGCATGGAGTTCTGAAATAAATGGAAGAATTTCCCACTTGTCCTGGGTTGTAGTATAAGATATGCACAAAGTATTCTATCACCATCTTCATCAAATGTTGAAACCAATTGCTGAAGCAGTGTTCTTCCAGGTTCCCCCTCCCTCTTCTGTTAAGGTGTCTTCTGTTAATGGGTCTTCTGTCAATGGGTCTTCTGTTAATAGCTTGCTGCATGACTCATAGATATCATAGTTATCTCTCCTTAATGGGCCATCAAGGACCCCCTGTATGACTCATTATCCCATTGTGAGATGCTCTGCCCAGGGGGAGGGGCCAAGCATTCTCACCTGGATATAATCTGAGATTTAAGACAATACAAAAGTCCTTACCCACTGGATTCCCAGAGGATCAAAGCTACCAAACCTTTCTGCAGGATCACCACTTCCATCATCCCACTCAGGTTGTATTCTGATGCTGTCAGTAGTCTTTTGTATTGTTGCATTTATTTTATTTTTTTTCTTCTTCTTAAATTGTATTTCTGACTTGGAGCCTCTCACTCGTTTTGCTTTCAAACCACTATACCACTTTAGGTATTTCTAGCTTTGAACTCCCTCCTAAATTTAGGGCAGAAACAGATGTTCTCTTTTCCCCACCTGGAGATTCCTGCCCCAGGCCACCTGTGACTGATTCAGTCTGTGGGGGCAACTCCCTACCTCACCCCAAGGAAATTCAACCAAATGGATGCCAACAATCTGCACTGTTAGAGCTGTTCTCTTTTGTTGTGCCTGAAGCAAATTAGTGTGTTTGTACTGACAGCCCAAAGAAGGTAGGGATGAGCAGCTGCTGTGAGCCAGATCTGGCACCCCTGGACCCAGCAGAAAGCATCTGTCCTTGATTGCAGGTCTCTAAACAACCCTCACAAAACACAGGAGGAGGAATGTAATTACCCCTACAATGTAATGATTAAATCTCTCACTTCAGTCTGGGAGACAGAGTTTGAATACTTTTCTTGAACAGGGTAATGTGTATGTGCATGTTTTGGATGTCCTGTTTTCGGATTACTGAGCATTTAATGAACTTCCCTCTACAGTGAAATCTAAAGCAGGATATAAAAGCCCTTACCATCATCTAATCAAAGTCTTGTCATCTAGAGCTTGTTCACCCAGGATAGGAAAGATGAACAGTCCAGGCTCTCACCAGCTCCTCCCCAATGAACATTCCCTATTTAATTTGAACACAAGCCTCTTCCTGCTGTCTCAAAATACACCCCAAACAGCAGCAGTTTGACACAGAATGAGCACCTCATCATCCACTTGCTGAGATAAGCACTCAAGCAGAGAAGGAAATTAGCCACAGGATAATGCTGTAATGCTGTAACCACAAAAGTAAAAGGGGTATTATATCATCTGGTCTCACTTTAAATGAAGAGCAGAAATTATGATTTGATCTGAGTCTGCTGGCTGGTTTAGGCCCAGCCAGCCAGCCAGCCAGGCAGAACGATGTCTGATTTATATACCTCAAATATGTTTGAAACATAAACTAAAGGCAGTCACATGATGATGTTTTGGCAACTCCAATGTATAAGCAGTTGAAAACTTAGACATGGAAGAAATTCCACTGATAAAAACTTCAGTTCTTATAATAATCAACCTCTGCAGAGTTAAGTGACAGCCAAGAAGGTGCTTTGAGGCTATGTATTTTAGACTTTGCAAACACAACAGCCACTCAGATACCTGAAGATCTTTTGTACCTCAATAATAAAATAGCCTAAAGCACAGTCTCACCACCTTAGAGAACAGTGCTTGTATGACAGCTATCCTCTGGCACATGGTTTCAGAGCGGGTGGGAGTAAGGAGCAATCTGGGAGATCTTGCTCGCGCAGCTCCTCTCTCCCTTAGTCCTTTGCTCCTTAACAGCCAGCACTTGCAGTGACCAACAGTAGTCCCACCCTTTGAAGGTTGTGCATGAGTAGCTTGTTTACTAAACCTCCAGTCCTGGCTTACTTTCTGCTGACAGGAGTTTTAGGGTCTGTTTTCCACCAGCATTCATTAAGTTATCATACAGTGTGCCAAGTTTCCATCAGCCCAGCAAAAACTTTTTCAGTTCCAAACCCTGTTTTCCTGATGGCAGTGCTCTACACTGTTAGACTTTCAGAGCTGTCTTAGCCAGAGAAATCTACTTCTGAAGTTAAATTTTCCTAAGAAGCTGATGGCAACATACACCTTTCAATAAGGCAGAAGATTACTGGCCACAGGGACTAGTACTTTCTAAAATCAAAACAATGTGGAGGGGGAGCAGTCAAACATAAAAACATAGACAGAAAAAAAAAAACCCAAGCTGTAGACATACATAGAATTTTGGACAGAGATGCTCAAGACTTCAGGTCCCATAAATCCAACGACTAATCCTAAAACTGTGATCCTGAAATTGGTTTGCTTTTCTGGAGAATAAGTGAACCAAACCTCTCCAGGTCTTACTTGGAGATGAAACAGAAGTCAGTGGCAATAAATGTAGCAAATAAAAATCTTTCCTGGCTGAAGGAACTTCAATCCTACTCAGCACATTCTGTGAGTATGCAGGTATCGAACTCCCAGTACAATTAAGTAAGTCCTTAATTCCACTGAAGTAAACAGAGGTGAAGTCATTGATTCAGCTGGGTTCTCAGCTTGCCTTGGTCTGCAGATTGCAAGGATGTGACTGTAATGACTAACTGCATTACTAATACCTGCCTGTTTCTGCTGTGAAGGAAAAGCTGGTCACAGGCTCTTCAGTGGGACAAAGGAACTGTTTTAGGCAAAGCAGAATTTCCCCATTGTTTTTACTACACAGAGGAGATGTGGAAATCTGCATCTTTTTAACTACACAGCACAGTTAATGATAGGTCAGTGTTTTCAGAAAGGGAGCTGGAATGTCTTTATCAAATGGGAAGAGATAACATTCGAAATTATCTCAACAACAGACTAATGAGAAGTAGTCATTGTGACAAGGATTTTTAAAAACCTTCCAAAAAGGATTAAGGAACTAGAGACTATGAAATCATACATTCCTATTAAGAAAACTAGTAGAAGCCTTCATAAAATATCCAGTCATCAATCAAAAAGTGATAAATATTTTACAGTAAGGAAAAATGGACAGTACTATTGCAGAAGAAAGTTATACCTCACAAATTTACCGCAGTTTTGAAAGGTTCTCAAGAGCAGGCAGATGTGGGAAATAAGGCTTATGTAGTGAGTGTAGATTTTAAAACCATTTTACAGCAGTCATTTCCAAAAAAAAAAAGCTGGAATCATAGCATGAAAGATCTCATCAAAAATTCAGATCTGATCCAAGTATACAAAAGAGTAGAAAAAACCAGCTGATTTTACAAGAAAAGGAAATGCCCAAGATCTGTGCTGAGGCTTGCATTGTTCAGTATAATAATAAAAGATTTAGAAAAGGAAGATCATTTTACAGTTCCTGTCAATTCAAGGTTTTAAAAATGAATATTCATAATATTTGCTGGCTGGGTAATGAACTGTCAGGGGAAATGTAATGCTTATAAATGCAGGATCATAAATAAAACCAGTTTTAATGAGATCTATATACTGGTGGGCTGAAAACTAATATTACTACTATAGAAAGTGATCTTGGAGGTGGTAAATAAGTTTGTAAAAATCTATTCAATGCTCAGTACTGGTTAAAAAAGTAAATAGTAAAAATCTTAGAATAAAGTAAAAAAGCAAAATTATTATTATGGGATTATTATAAATCTGTCAGGTTGCCTTTTAATTAGTATTTCCTGATTCATGTCAAAAAAATATAGTGGCATAAGAACAGGTACAAAGCCAACATTTATAATCAAAAGTACTGATTTACTTCCATATCAGCACAGGTTAAGTTGAATTTGGAAGAGAGAAGACTCAATGGATTATGCTAGAAGTCACTGGTGAAAATCATAAGTCAGTGAAGACTTATATATATAATATATATAACAAGGTAGTTATTCATACATTTATAGACAAAACTAAGGGGCAACAAATGAAGTTATCAAGCACTAGTGTGCAAGGAAAAAGAAAGATGTGCATGCACTGGGTGTAAATATTTAAGTCATAGAATTCACTGTAAAGAACAGTAGAGAAGCCAAAATATGAATTGGTTAAAAAGTAATATTAAAAGTATATACTGAAATAATGCATCCATGGCCGTAAATTAAAAAGATACAGCTGTGATTTCAGGAAATCTATGAACTGCAGAAGGCTGGAGAAAACAGGCAGGTGAAATATCATGCACAATGCCTTTTCCCAAGGCATGAACTGTTTTTCCCAGGGAGAGACAAGGTGCTTCACTCTGATCCACTATTGGTTGTTCTATAATATTATGTGCCTAATTATATCAAGCCAAATATCTGAGCTTCTGTGGGAATCACAAAAAAAAATATTTCCTTCTAACAATAAAACAAAACTTTGAAATCACAAGAAGTACGTCAAGTTTGAACATTTTTCTTGAACTTCTTTTCCAGCCCACATTCTGATAAATTTTTGCCACTGAAGGCAGCTGGAATACTCCTAGTGATTCCAATGCCCAATTCTCCCTTTTATCATTTTTATTGCACATATGTTCACAGTATTTTAAATAATACTGAATAGAGAAGGCTCTCCCTTGAGCCTTTTACAATTCAGAGACAAAATTCTCTTTGATTGCTGTGGATTCAAACACTGTTAACTCATTAGGAAGAGATTGGCTTTTTTGACGATTTAAAGGCAAGGAACTGGAATATGCAGGTGTTTATACTTCCTTACTAGTTCTGGGAACCTATTATCAAAATATTTTACTACATTGCTTTCTTATTACTAAGTGTGGGCAGAACTACAGCGTGTCTCAAGCAGCATGACACTTTCCCACAAAAAATTAGCATCACTCTTTTTCTTATCTGGGAGCTTTGCCACTGGTTACTGAGCTGATTACTCCACCGAGCACTTGAGCACACTCTGTACACTGCTCTTATTAAACAAATAGTAATGTTTAAATAGGAAGTTTACCAGTTTACTGGTTTTGCTTCAGTTCTGCTAACAAACTTACCAGATCTGTGAAGAGGCCACCCCATGTGGACAGGGATTCTCATGAAGTCTGCATAGGTGAGGAGACCACAGAATTTCAATGTTAGCTTTATGCTACAGGAATCAGACTTGAACAGCTTATATTAAATAACCTCTGTTCTACTACCTAAGTAGCCAAGACTGAATAACAAAGAGAAATCTTGCTACATGAAACTTCCTTTGGTATCATTTGAGTGATAGCTTCTTACTCCTTGGGACAGGCTACTACCTTTCATGTTGACAGTTCTGGAGAAAAATATCAACACAAGCTCTTTGAGTATCCACATCAGACTGCACTTTTCCTAGCACTGCATGAGACCACTGCTGCTATGCAAAGCTTATTTTGGAACTCTGGAATCTCATGTCCCAACCAGTAAAGCCCTGCATGCAGCAACGTCTGAATCAGCTGAAACCAGTAAGGTTAATTGGTGTCTCTTAGCCAAGGTCTTGCTGTAAGGACTTCATGAGTGATGTTGAAGGAGCTGATCCTTTGAGATCACAGAAGAAACTCTGTAAGGATTTTGGAAAATATTGTAAAGTCATTCATGTCCTATAAAAAAAAACCAAAAACAAAACCAAAAGAAAATAAGATAAAGAGGACGGGCTGAACACAATAGTCCCTGTAACTTAATTTATATTATCGTGATAAAGATTTAATAACACTATACTATACTGATCCGTGGTTATAAATTCAAGGGACTTTACTTAAGCTTTTCACATAAGAGAGATAATTAGATGAAGTTGTAAAGGCCAGGTGAATTGGATGGCAGCAGCTTATATTACTGTAGAATGAATGCAGCCACTACCTTATAACTTCGCCATACTTCTCTACAGAGATATCATTGCTTCAACTGAATGCATCATAGGAAACAAAATGTATTCCAAACTAGGTAGGAGAATACTTTAGGGTCCTAGAAAAGAAGCCTAATCCATCAAAAGTCCTTCTCTGTAGCATTTTATTAAACATAAAGCTGTTTACAAAGTACTTAATCATACATATTATACAAAGGCATGGTGATTTAGATGACACAAAGGAATGCTCAGCTAAGACAGTAACTCTCATTTGGCAAAAGTGATGAGGAATTCAAAACAGAATTTTTCAAATATTATTCCTTCAGAGAGGCCACACTGTAAATTCTATGTATTACATAAGCTAGCAGGTATTCAAAAGCTGTATGAATTACAAAAGGGCAAACAGAAAGAGTGGACTTGTATCAGAGGGCAGATCAACAGCTTCTACCAGTTCTTACTGCAGCTGGTTAAATTGTGGCTCCTGCCAGTCCTCTCCACTCTTCTGCTGTGTGATAAAATGGCTGTTTCTGTTCAGACCAGATTTTCACTGATTGTGTTCATCATCTAGTATTTCTGACCAAGTTCAGTAGAATTACTCGTGCTCTCTCCCAGAGACCTTTACATAGTAGATTGGCCACCACACAGCTTTCATTCTGGAGGGTATCTCTAATTTTAGGACGAAGAGGCACAGGAAAACAAACCATGAGAGAGCCAGTTTACTGTGTATCAGTAGCTGTAAACACAAATTAATTAAACTGCTCTACTCTCTTTCCCTGTCCTCTCCATTCCGCTTTGGGCTGGGGTCCTATCTCCTACCCATCTCATTAAAAAAAATTCTGTGTTTATCTGGCTTCATGAATCAGGGCACCTCTCCCAGAGGGTGGTGTTTTCTCAGGTTTGTTTACCTGTCTGAGAAATTTGCATTAAACTCTCACTCCAGTGATCTGGGAATATTAGACATAGAAACATAGAACAGTGTTGATAAGGGAACTTTTTTGGGGAGGGAGGAGGGGGACGGGTGGGAGTGCTGAGTTTTGTGAGGGTTTTGTTTGTTTGGGGTTTTTTTTGGTTTGTTTGGCTGGTTTTTTTTGCATTTGCATTTGCTGATATTCTAGCATACATCTCAGTATAATAGTTTTTGAAGTTTCCAGGTTTCCAAGATCTCAATCTCTAATTAATATAGATAGTATAGAATCACTTAAAGGCTGAGGAGAATTAGATGAGAGTTCCTGTATCACTACCTATTACTATCTGCTCTTTTGTGAGGAAGCAAGTGATGCAGCCAGTGAATTAAAACCAGAGATGTACAAAGATGTAAAGCCTAGCAGAAATCCGAAGTAAGAATATTAAGATATCATAATATCACAGGTAACATACATACATTTGTAAATCTTGGAGGAAAAATATAATATTGTTAATTTTTTCCACCGATTCTCTTAGATATATTTACTCAGCTCCATCTAAAATGTGAAATGGATGTCCAAATCTTACCACAGTCTCAGAGAAAAGTACAGTCTGTCCTAATTTTCAGGGTTGTCCCACGTAAACTACAGAAATTTATTGGGTGACTCTCTTTTAGCTCAAAAACTTCTGAGGTACTTACCTATAGTCTCCCACATATACTCAGAAGTGGAAAATGGATGCTTATCTCTCCCCCAGTTCCTCTCATTTAATGGGTGAATTGGATTGATACTTGAACTCAGTTAAAAGTCCCCAGACAAGGCCCAAATGTTAACTGTGGCCCGGACTACTATTAACCCCCTCTGATCCTATGGTAGCATAGGGTGCATAGTTGCTTAGTTGCTAGAATACCCACCAGAAAGTTCTCTCAGGAAGTGAGAGAACTGAAATTTATTTCTGGGTTATCCCAAGGGAGTAAATGCACATCTCCAGCACACCAATGGCAAGGTACCAAGCAACAGGGTGACTTAGAGATCACATCCCCTGGGATGTGCAAGCAGGAGTGACAAGGCTAGAAGGAGAGCAGATTGGAGATGTCCCTGCTGCAGCCCATGTTTGAAGCTGGACCCTTGGTTTGGAGGGTCTGGGCTTCTATCCCCCGACTCCCAGTGCCACCTGTGCTCATCAGACAATGACAGTTTAATATTAAACGCCTGCGCATTTCAAGATTCAGCTGCATAGTAGCTGCTCTGACCTAACCCCTCTTTCAGTATCCAGCACAATATTTTTTCATCTCCTCTTGGTAATATAGAAATAGGAGATGAAATGGATAAAGGCCTAAATTATCTCCATTGAATTTAGTGGCAGAGGTCCAACTTAAGTGAGATCAGTTATCAGACTTAAATTATGAATGCAGATCCACAACATAAGTTAATGGCAAAAGTGAGATTAAAATAGATAAACTGTTGGCAGGATTTACACATAGACAAACCACTCATAGTTCTGAGTCAGAACTCTGCTTATGTAAAACTGATCAATAAAAGTGTCATGGAACAACTGGGACTATTACAGTAATATTTACAAAATGTAAAAAAAAATTCTGAATTTGGTAGACACCACATACTTGAAATACGGGCAGAATGCTTTGCAAAGTGACAAAGGTTTGATTAATCCTGAAACACCAATGTCACCAGAATTCCATTTATTTTGTTTTACCTATCATGTCTGACTTGCAACCATGCTGTCCCACTAATGCAAGGTCTGTATGATATTTGTCCACCTTAGACTTCTTACAGAGGGAGCAGTGTAACTCTGATTTTTTATACTGTGTCACAGGTATATTCTATGCCATGTAAATGGCAAAAGAAAATAGACAGAGTCCTCTTACCTGCTTTTATATTTTCTATTTAATATAAATGTGAACATTCCTACACTCAGCACTGAATTTCATAGAGACTGTTTTTCAGATCTGGATTCAAGCATATAAAATATTTGGTGACAGCATGTAAATCCAAGGTTCTGTATCCCAGAACCTGCTGCAGAAGTATCCTTTGTAGAAGTCAGGTGACTGAGCTACTTGAGGGAGGACAGTCACAAGACGAGCATCCTTGATCACAGGACAGAGAAAAAGTGATACTCCAGATTAAACTCTTTTGCAGGTAGGTCCTTGAACGTCCAGGGAGGCATAAGTTTAGCTGCAGTCCAGGGAGGCATAAGTTTAGGTCCTCTGTTGAGGCAGGACTCTGTGCAGCAAGCATATACCTGCAGTTGAAATGAAGCTGCAGCATTCATGCTGGAACTAAGCTGTGAACACTGCAGGTGTCAGCACTGTGGCTGGAAAGTGGGGAGAGAGAGGTGGATGCACAAATCCTCATACACAGAGTCTAAATCTTGTTATTTAGTATAAAATAGATGAGTCAAAACCCAGGATACCTCTTTCCATATGACTGACTAACCACCAGACTCTAAAGCCAGGTTTGTATGGCTCACTGACTTGTGAAATTGCATGCTCCAGCTCCACAAGAAGGGTCTGTGAGCCCTTTGTGTGTTTTCTTGCTGCTCTGCCCTTCATCCTCTGTCAGTGTGTGGCTTGGGGGTTCACATTTCCCTGGGAGGGAGGTGGCAGATATGCATATGAATTCTTTCAGGGTGAGAAGCAAAATTAATTAAGTGCTTCCTTTGCAACAGCTATAATCCCCAAGCTTTTATGTAAAAAGGTCCTGGTCCAGTCAATAACTTTCAGAAGAAAAGCTGAATCGTGCTCAATTACTTAAGGGAATGGTTTCAAATTTCCACTGCAGGGGGAAGGGGAGCAAGTGGCAGATCTCAAATAGACAGAAGCACTTTTTAGCAGACTTTCATTGAGCACCTCAGTGTATGTCAGCTTAATATATATGGCTGACATCTTTAGTGACCCTGAGCAGGTTTCTGCACAGTATAAGGATCTGGGGTTCCATGTGAAGTATCTGTTTCCCCAGGCACATCAGGGGAAATTAACTGAAACTTTTGGATTTCATTCTACACTTTGGATGCAAAACAGTTAAGAGCTTTGGTGCCTCATTTATAAATACCTGCCGACTTTCTCCAACAGAGATACCCTTTTAGAGTATATCAAGCACAGCGATATTTGAAAATATCAAACACTGATATTTTAGAGAATTAAAATAGAGCTCAGATTATATATTTTATATATATTACATTTATGTTACGTTACATTACGTTAGGTTATGTTATGTTGTTATGTTATTCATGGAAATTAACATGAAGTAGTTTGCCAAATTTTCATTTTGTGAGAGGGAGGGAGAAGATTAAGCCAGATGACATGAACTGTCAGTGCCATTTTCCATGTAACGCCCACCAATACAGAGGTTAATTCAACAAAGCAGTATATGCCACAGACTCTGATTTATAGGTATAAAGACATAGTTGGGATATGTTTTTGAACAGCTTATATTAAAAGCAGATAGCTTTAAATAATGCTGAATACGTAGTAATCTGCTTTTTGAATTAGAAAGCCAGAATCAACAATTTTCTCCTCTTTCAGCTGACTCTTAAGAGTCATTTATCAAACCAGACAAACCAATAAGAGAATAATGTTTTCCAAGTGACTTTGCTCTATTGACTTGGAATACATTTTCCCAACAACCCTTCTTCCCATTAAAATCAAGTCATTGTTTGATGATACAGTAAATCCAGATCAAGGATTTTAGCACCACATTCTAAAAATATCTTGGCTACAGAATAAAAAAAAAAAGCCCTCTAACATGGCCTGAACTCAATTTACCGCAAATTTGTTATAACCAAGCCAAAGCTGGGGTTCTTGTTATGCTGTCAGGCTCTATGCAGAATCAGGCACTGCTTGTCACTCCACTCCAACTTTGTGCCAGATCAGGCAGCATTTTGCAGCACCTGCAACTGCCAGAAAGCCCAGATAGAAGCATAATGTCAACATACTGTGTTTGTTGTGTGCTCTGGGTAACTCAGCATAGCTGTGATTGTTTGCATATAACTAATGCATATCCTATTTGTACTGCTGAGTCACCTGGTAAAACAGAAGCTCCGTAAGAGTTATCATGGAAGCACAATTTTATTTATCCACTAAGGGATTGGAAAGGAATTACAACAGAGTGTAAGCAAAACAGACATTAATTATAAAGCCTACAAGAGCTTAAGGATGCCAGAAACATCTTTTATGAATATGTGCACTCAGTGAGATTGCACTTAACATACACCTGGTGCACACACTCATAGCCACTGCCCATGGCCAGAGAAGGTCCAAGGAATTGGTCTTGCCACGTGAGGATATCATGACTGCCTGATGTCTGCTACTGGACAAACCACATGCTAACACTGTGGATCTTCTCAGAACAGCAGCCCAGGTGCTCGCCCACAGGAGCTACATTTGGAGGGCCTCCTGTGAAATACCTGCATGATTTGCCCTTCTTGTCTGTGTATACGTGTAGTGAAAAGTCCTATTTCACTAAATCTAAATTGGAAGAACAGTACTCTCCTCCTCTTTTTAAAAAAGGGAGTTGGATAGAAAAAATAATAAAAAATACCCACAACCACTTTTTCAGAATTATAAACCTTTAAATATTGACTGTGCACAGGTAGAAAGAATTAATGTGTTTTTTCCTTATTCTTTGAAGCTGTCTTTTTTTTAAATGCTTTGGAGTCTTGGTCTTTTTATTAAGAACATCCCCTTATTTTCTCATAAGGCTTCCCACTGTTGTAGGAGAATGTCTCATTTCCCTCATCTTTTTCGTCCTCTCTCTCTCCCAAATACATCCTAGAATGTTTCTTCTTATTAGAGAGGTCAGTGCATTACTCCAGTACTGGTTTTTAATGTGCACAACTTGGAAAGTGCCTTAGACTGGCACACTAATGGATCTGTTCCCTTCTAGATGAAGCAAATCAAAGTGAGACAAACTTCAATATTCTGCTGCTTTGGCTTCTGATCACTCTTGTATTCACAGAAAAAAAGAAAAAAAAAACCAACAAACCAAAACTTCTACTGAAAGTTTCTTCTTGATAAACTGAGCAGAGAATATGTATTGAAGGCATGACTGAAGCCAGTTGAAGTAACCCACTCAAAGAAAATAAATTTTTTTCCAGTGTGCTGTATTCATTTGAGGTTAGTGGTTAAATACAGAAGATTTATACCAGAGTTTCCACTTAATGAAAGTATTTGTGTGAATAATCTCATTTTAGTTGCTGTTAGTAGGGATTTTGCAAGATATAATTTTCAACAAAGCAGTAGACTGTTGTATTGAAGCAATTATCAAAAGTTCATTAAATTACGGGTGTTGATTGTAATATAACATAACTGTCATTCCTGATTTCTTATGTTTTTTCTATGCTAGAAGAGGAATGTCTTACTGGAGAAGCTAATACATCTGCTGTTCCAAGAGCACAAACTGAGTCTATTACTGGAATATCCTGTACACGCAGAAAATAACTATATAATCCCACCTCATGGTACATGTGATAATGTACAGGAAATAAGAAAAGGGAGAAATATTATGGTTCTCCTGTAATACATTTATTGTGGTGTCATCAGAGGAGGCCAGACTGAACACAGGAGAGAAAGATGAGGAATCACGCAGACATCTCTTTGATGTTCACAGGAATTACTCACATATACCAACCAGTGTCTGAGGTGTTCAACGTTGACTGTCAGGTGGAGTTGCTGCCTCCACACTCCTGTAAGGACCACAGTGCTTCCTCTTTTGGGCTTCCCAGGGAGTCACACTGTTAACTTGGGGTTCTGCTTAAGCTGGTCCCGTTTAAGCCATTCATTGCCCATACTGCCCTCAGTCAGATCCTTTTCTTTGTATCCTTCCCAGGTTCTTGCCTTTTCACAGCTCCAGCCTGTTACGTCTGCTTTCCCTTCTCTCTAAAGAAAAAAAATTCCAAGAGACAATTTGTCTACAACAGCAATGAAGTATTTAATAGCAAGTGAAATTACAGATTTGATAAAGGTAACAATGTAAATAAATCAAATATTATTTGACAGGACACCACACAAGGTTATGAACAGTAAACTAGAATGCTGTAAAATCAGCAGAGCACACAGCACAGATTAGAAACCAGCAGCTCTTGAAATGCAACTATAAATATGAAGTAATTTTTGAGTAAAATCCAACAGGGACAATCTTGCATATATATTTCAATTAACTAATAAAATGAGAAAAGAAAAGCAACTCAGATATCACTACACTTTGCTTTTGGCACTTTTGTGAGAGGAATGGTGGAAAAATCCAAAAACACTGCCTTGATGGCATTGCTTCATGTCATTTGCTCAGGTATTGATATGACTTCTGTCATGATCAAAAGTTAAATCATGTACTTAATCAGGAAGACTAACATGCTGCTCTCCCAGGACTGAAGGAGGGGAACCAAGAGGAGGAAACTTCGACTGGACCTGGCAAATCAGACTTCTCGAAGTGATGGTTGCAAAAAAAGGACAATAGAGCTCATTGACATATAAACAGGAGGATAATGGTTTGAAGTGGGAAGATTTCTCTGTGATATGCTGCAGTTGAATCAGACTTGAAGCAGTAATTAATATACAGCAAACGAGATGCCTTTGTTATGTATGAGGTCAAATGAACAGTCCCTTCTGGTCTTTAAAACACATTAATTTATGTATAGAGGAAAAAAAATACCGTCACAAAGCTTTATCCAACCTGAAAGAATGAGTGGAGTGCACAAGGAATAGTAATTAATTTTCTACTTATTATTATAACAAGAAAATTGCAAAGCAAATCTCAACAATTTTTTAGATAATTCAAGGTTTTTCAAACTGGAAATACCAACATTTCAACTGTTTAAAGCTTTGCATTCCTGTCTTTTCCCTTTCCCCCTCCCTTTCACCAGTGAATGAATGATGCTTAGGGATTTCACTCCACTTCTAGTTCTCCTTCTCCCACCCCCTTCACTCTCTATTATTCTCAGGAATTCCTCATTTTTGAAAAGGTTACAGGGCAGTTCCAGGAAAACTGAAGGTCTCTAGTCTCCAGTCACTGGCTGTTTCCCCCTAGCTCGCTCTAAACAGCCCTGCCTCTCACCAGCTGCCAAAACCACACAGGTCAGCAGCCAGACACCCACAGCCCCACCAACACCTTAGCCCTCCCCCCTCCACCCTCTCTGCTGGTGGCTGGCAAGAGCTCAGCTTAGGAGCGACTCCTGCAGCCCACCACCACCTGCACTTTTCTCCAAGGAAAGGGATCTGGAAGTTTTATGGGGTGATTCAAAGTGGCTACAGCATTAAGGAAAATCTGGGCGTCTGCATTTCTCTCCTTTTTCCTGTCTTCAGTGAGGCGTTACATGGCAAATGCAAATGGTCTTGAAGAGAAAAAACAAATGAGGAGCCTTGCCCATGTCCATAGAGTGAAATCCAGACTGCCTGACAAAAGGACCAACAAAAGTTAATGATTGCCACAAACCAGGACCTAATCATGTACTCAACAGGTTATTTAAAAAAAAAAAAATCACAGTGTTGTCTTCTCAGTATGTAAAGTTTTCTTTAGAGTTGTCTGGCAAGAGAGTGGGGGAAATGCAGACTCTACAATTAGAGACATTTAGGAGTAGGTTTATCAACAGTTGGATTATGAATGTGCGAAAATATAGCTCCAATCCTTTCAGATTGCTATTTAATTGGTATTTAATAAAAAATCAAACATTTAAAAGAAGAAAAGGTATCACAGAAAGACTTTTCTTAAAGTAGAACAATCTGGTATTGAGGAATTTGGAAGGTGTTTTATATGGATTTTTGTGGGTTTTAGCTGGGTGGCTAAAGTATACTATATTAATTTTAAGTCTGCACTGAGAAACTGCAGCAGAGTGAAGAGTAAACAATTAGGTTTGTTTGCTCTCTGAATTGAGATTCTCTTGGTCTTTCATTGATTTAAATGTATGTTGATCATATTTTATGCTTTGACAGCACCTGCTAATCCAAGATCCCAAATGCTTTATGTAGTTAATTAGCAAAACCTATAGAATATTTCTCCCACTTTAAGCCAGATACTATAATGCTGAAAATGCAAATACTTTATATGCACTAACGAAAAAAAATTCAAGATATCAAAAAAAACCCCTTTTGTTGTCACAGGTGTTAGGAATCCTATTTTGTATACAGTGGGGAAAAAAAATGCCAGTAGAAAAGTTGGTAGTCAAGTCAGAAGGAATGCAAACATGTGCAAATTAAAACCACTCTAGCAGTAACTACGATTGGAATATGGATTTTGAGAAGTGCTCAGTACCCAGTAATTCCTGTGCTTCTTCAAGTAAATGCCCAAATAAAAACAACCAGAGCTGTAGTTCATACAAATAGCCATCTGACAGTTCCCTTCTTTACCTTCTAAACAAGTTTCCTACTGGTCAGAGATTACAGGATGTGAAAGGCTTGTTTCTGCTGTGATGGTAATGGGAAAATGTGGTAAGGACAGGCCGAAAGAGAGCATGTGCTGCTCCAGGCAATGCTAATGTGAGGGCCTTTCATTAGCAGTAGTCTTCCCCAACATAAATCTACCCTGATCTGTTAACATTTGCTAATATGTAGTTTACTGTAATAAACTAGAATCAATTGTACCACCTAAATCGCCTGTGAAGTTGCAGTTTCTCTTTGCAAGACTTGAGGTGCATATTTGGTTCATTGGCTTGTTCATTGCTCTGCTCTGTGTGGCTCCCTGAATCACCAGCCCCAGCTTTCCCCGGCAGATCCACATGCACTCAGGAGGTTAAGCAAAACAAAACCACAACCATCGAGTTTCACTTGGTTTCATTCTGAAATCATGCAAAACCAAACACCTTATTTTTAGAGAAGGTAGTGAATGAAGTTTGCAAATGAGTTTTCTACAAAGATTCCAAACAACCTGGGCTGAGATTTGGAGTAGGTAGGTCCAGACTGAGGTGTTAAGCCAAGATAGTACTGCTCAGAAGATCAAGCTCTTTTGCAAGTGGGTACAGTAAATTGTTGATGCATATGCTTCCATCAGCACTGTTGACCACAGAATCTAGTTGAATAAGTAGAAAAATTAAACAGTTGCTCCTTAACTTGTTCCTTTTCTTAGAATGAAGTCTGACATGGCAGACAACAAAAGGAAGGGGAAACTACTTTTTGCCATTGGCTGTGAATTCCCTTATACTACTGATGCATGTGATGCATGTGAGCAGATTTAAGAAGCTTAACAAGAAGAAAAATTTATTTTTTCCCTCCATGGGTTTAGCATGCTGATGATCCAGAAAGCTGCCAGTTCATTCAAGAGTCAGACAATTCACTCAAGTGAACCAAAGCATCAATGATTATGAAAGATATGAAGTGTGCTGCTCCCCTTTCACAAGAACAGAAGGAACATAAATTAGAGATCTTTCTGTAAAGCAAAATTCCACCCTCAAAGATCCTACATATTATTTAAATACTCTGCAATCAGTAACATTCTTATGTCAATATAATTAATAGAATCAAGATGTAATATCACAAAACGGAAGTGACCTATGAAGGTCACTTGGTCCAAGCCTTCTGCTCAAGCACAGCTGCCTAGAGCTGGTTGTTCACTATTTCCCTGGGCAACTTCTGCCCTCACAGTAGAAAGTGCTGAAGTTCAGAGGGGTTCTTCTGAGTTTCAGTTTGTGCCTGCTGCCTCTGGTCCTGTCATTCATCACTACTGAAAAGAGACAGACTCCTTCTTTGTACCTTTCTTTCAGATATTTGTACACATTAATGAGACACCCCCCTCCAGGCTGAACAGTCCCAGCTGTCTTGGCCTTTATCCGTATAAGAGACTGCTTATCAAATTCTTTGAGGAAAACTCTATATATTCCTTCTCTTGTGAGATCTGGTGATAGAAGACAGGATGCCATGTGCATTAGAAACTATTATTTGATGATATTGAACTGTCTCTATATTAATTTGAAATCTTGTGTATATGATCAATAGAATCTAAAGAGTGATTCATCCCATCTTAAAGTAATGCCCTATAATTCTCTACTTCAGTAAAAAAGGCATAGTGCAATTATTCACACTGAAAGAGAATAAACTTGGACAAAATTGTCTCTTGTAAGTTACAGAGACCTCTAAAAAGAATTTGCTACAACATAAACTAAAAATACAACTAATGTTTACTCTGCACAGAAGATATGCAGGGGTTATTCTAATGTGCTAAATTAATACCATGGTGCCTAAAAATAACAGTTTTTAAAAAACATATTTTTAAAAAATCTATTCTCAACAGCAGAAATCTTCCGCCTGGAAGTTTCGATCTTTAAAAACAGTCTGTGGCAAGCAAAATTACTACAAATATGCTATTATTTGGTTCATGGGGAAATATTATACAAGTTGGCCTAGACCACAAAGGTTTTATATCGAGTGCTGTTTCTGGAGTAATTTATAAAGCAGGATAGGACATAGGCAATTGTCATTGCAAGGAAGATATTTAATGTATTGGATATTGATCACGTAGCAATTTACTGTAGAAATTCACTTTTGGTACACTACTGTATTCTTTTGTTTAATCTAGCCTGTGGTTTATTTGAAGTTTTTTGCATATGAAAGTATCGACAGTGGGAGAAAGGAGAAATTATGGATGAGCTTCAGAGGAGCTTTGACAGGATACATATTCAGCTTCCTTTTAATCATCTGGATATCATCTGGTCAATCATCTGCTTCTTCACAAAAGAAAACAAACACCAGACATTTTTGGCATGAGATTTAAGTTGGCTGGTATTAAACAGCAGCTGTAGATCAAGTCCCTTCATAGTAAACCCTCTGCCCCTCCCTCAATAGTGATACTAATTTTAAATATTTAGGTTTCCATGTAGATGAGATTGTGTACTTCTGGAGACACGCTCATTCTTTTGCTTACAGAAAAGAGATTGAGATGAAATTAGGTGTGTTTTATTATTTGAAGACTTGTTATACTGTGCCTGTCAGGAGAGGTTTAGCACTGTAATTAATGTTTCCATGAATTAAACACAGAAGTCTAGTACATAGTCTAGTACCGAGACAGTATTTAAGTAAAATACATGGTTGCACTATCATCTGTTTAACAGATTTTGTCAGTTCATATTTCATGTTTATTTTGAATATCAGTGAATCTCTGATTGTTCTTTCTCTAAAATACCATTGTTGCATTACATGGGAAGAAATGTAAATCTATAGTACTACAAAGAACAAGAGAGTCTTTTCAATACTCTCCAGGTATTCAGAATATTTGACATGGAGTTTAGGTGCAGATATATACTTGGGGTAGCACCTCTACATATGCCTTATTGGTCCTGAAAATAATTCCAAATGCTGAAAACACTGGAAGTTGAAACAGTGCTTTATACATTCTATTACACTTTCAAATGCTGCAAATAATATTTAAAATATTTTTGCCAGTTTACAAGAACATAAGCTAATAAGCAAGTAGATAAACATGCTTTACTGGAATATCTGAATTCAGATTTTCAAAATCTTAAGGGTCTGAAAGGAAAAGAAAAAGTTAGTCAAGATAGGTCAGACACCACTTTCATAATTGTCAGTAAGGTCTTTGATGGGTGGGAAAAATTCAAAAGTCCAGGTAGTTCTGTACCTATTATAATGAGAACTGCTAGATGTTGTGAAAATCCATTTGACAAAGTGAATGATCTTTCAGTCCAGTTGACAGTCAGTGCACACTAATCAGAAAGATAAATCCAGTTTGGTTTACTCTCACTTCTTAGTCCATTATCTGTTGGCAAATTGGGTCTTGAAGAATTTGTGACTTCAGTGTTTCTCTGACATTGGATTTGGAGTAACTAGAAAACTCCATGAACTACAATCTTTCACTCAAGTGAAGACGGCTGCAATCAGACATGATCTTTCAATATTCTGAAAGAAAATAGTACAGCAGCTGAAACCAAAAGGAATGCAGGGGAGCCCACCAGCATCATCCAGAATGAAATGCATACACAGGATGTCCTAAGAGGTTCTACCATTCAGAAGTTAACCACAGTGTTACTTTCTTGATAGCAGATAAGTAAAGCAGCATAGTAATGATATGCAGGAAGATAGGGTCATGCTGACACTGGGAGATGGATTTTGGGAAAGACAAGTGCATAAGAAATATGGTAGATTACAAACTAGAAATTAAGATAGAAAACCACTACAGAATAAAAGGAGAGGTTTCTTTATTTTACCATTTCAATTTTTTTTTCAATGGCTCAAGTCCTTTCTTCTAGTTCACAATGTAGGGTCCAGATAGTTTCAGTGACAGAGCTGACTGTACCTCATCACAACTGTACTGGTCCTGAGATGAAGAATACAGGACTAGCTCCAGAGACCATTCCTTAGGGTTATATCAAATAAAGGATGTTCAGAGATAAAGAATAAGCCTATTTTATTCAGGGGGATGGAACTACTATGCTTTGGAATTTTTTAAGTTTTTCATTTTCAGAGAAAATTACGTGACATGATACACTTCATACTTCCAAAGCTGCTTTCCAAAAGTATGCATGAATTCACACTAACCAGTTTTGCTACATATATTTAGCTCTTTTTTTACTATTGAAGCTATTAACTAACTAAACTCGCATTAAATTAAGAAGCTATAAAAAGATTTATACATCATTTATTTTGAAACACAAACTTAATTGAACATATGTTTTTACCTAGAGAGGAGCCTGTTTGTTTATCTGTAACCACACAATGTGGTGAGATTGCCACATAAATGGACCGGGCAAGTGAGTGATAAATTTGGTCTCCAATATTTCTGACCTCTCATTATATTAGTAAGGAAAAATTACACTCAAGAGTTACATAGTCAAATGAACTTATTCCAGACAAAAGCAAGTAATGAAAACTGGAATATAACAGAGAAATAGATGAAGATTTAAGAAGAGAGAATAAAAGTAATTTCTTCCCATCATTTTTCCCTTACATTCTTTATGATTCTGAATTTTAATTACTTTTCAAGGTTGATGGTTAACTCTCCCCATTTTAATCAGGAGAAATGTAAAAAAATTATGATTAAGTAAATCAGTTGGGTACCTATTTACCTCTTTTTCAACCAGTTCTACCACTGAACCCTCTACATCAAAATAATGTGTTCCTTGAATTGCTGACCAGTTTTCCTTAACTGGCCCATGGGGTGGTTTAGTATGTGCAGAACATTATTCACATTATATGTGACTTAATCTTTATAGCAACAGATTTTTCTGAGCAATAGTTTTATAAACACAAGCCATTCGGTTATTACTCCAAAGGCGAAGAACCAAATTTTGCCCTAGAGTGTATGGGCAACTCTTTTCCTCTTTTGAAACGTGCAGAATCAACACAAACTTGCACCCAAAAACCTGCAAGTAGGGTTTTTCCCACTGTACAGTGCTATTGTATGGATATGATCACACATGCTGAGGTTAGGACACTGTTACATCACATTCTGCTCAATGACTTTGGGGCAGGATTGTTTGGTTCACTCTGGGTGGTGCACAGGAGAAACAAAATTCTTAGGAGGTTCAATAACAAACTTTTACTTGCAAACTTTAGAACATTAAGATAGAATAAGGTACTAGACAAACTTTAAAATGCAGCCATTTTGGTTAGAACTTAAAAAATATAAACGCATAAAAATAGTATTTCAGAAAATGTTTAAGGGAAAAGAAGGAAAGAGAAAAAAAGGACAAGAGTAGAAAGGTCCATAATCACCACCCTTGGTTCCAGCAGCAAGAGCTAGTGGTTGCAATTCCAATGTCTGCTGGCCAAAGCGATGGTCACAGTCTTGGTCCATTGGGGGTGGGGGAAGTCCATGAAACACAAAGTCCAGTGGGTTAATATATGTTCAGGTATAGGTGTGAACACCCAGGTACCTCCCCTGGGGTGGGGAATTTTACACTGCATGGGTATGTTCCTTGTATGAGAATGGAGGAGTGATTGAAAAGGGGAAAATAGCCAAATATTGAGAGTTTAACTACAACTGGTTTGTCAGATGCTAAGTAGAATGAACACAGCAGAACCCTATTAAAAATTGCTCATAAATTGGCTTGATTTGGCCACAAAGCGGGATTCAAAAGGATATTTTGACAGCCCTTTATTAAAGAAAAACCATGGTTGCATTCACACTACATGAATAATTGCTGTGGAAACGTAGAAGAAAACTGATGCTGTGCATACTTCAGAGATTCATTTTGGACTACCTCTGCTCTGATTCTATGGACTGAATACCCATGTCTTGATTAAAACTGATGGTAGGTTCAAAATGATAGGAGATGATCATAGAGTATCTGACTTGGAAGTGACCCACAAAGATCATTGAGTCTAACTCCTAGAGCTGCACAGGACAACCCTAAATCCTTGATGACCCAACAGATAAAAATATGGAATAACTGCTCCATCCTCTGAACTTCATTTTCTTAGAAAAATGTAGAATAAAGCACCCAAAACATTACCAAAATCACCACAGAAGTCTCAAAAAAGTGTCCATTTAAAGTAAGAAATACACAGTTCTTTATAAGGTTTGCAATCAAACCTCAGGCTGCCTGACTCAGTGTGTGAGAGCAATGGGACCCTGCAGATTTTTTAGCTGGAGCCACTAGCTGTTAAGCAAATATCTTTCTTTCAAACTATTCACTTCCCTTTTGATTTTAAGTTACAAGGGCAAACAGAGCTAAAAGAACAAGCTGAAGAAAAGGGGCACTGAAATTCTGCAAAGAAACCAACCAGAAAAAGGCATTCCTTCATTTTCTTACATTCCCACAAATGGAAATCTGAAAAGTGAAATGCTAATGGTACTTTCAAAGTGTTGAGTATCTTGGGCAATTTAAATCCTTACTGCAGAGAGAAAGACATTACCACAGAGTTATTATCTGCCAATATCAGAAATTCCCCTTTATTAAACAAGTTCAAGTAACAGCTCAGTGTTTCCAAACTTAAAGAAAATGTGAACTGTTATGTTTTCCACTGAGCAAAAGAGACATATTTTCTTCTCTGGAATACAACACAACCAGAAGGAGAAGGAGAAGGAGGAAGAAGACGCAGAAGCAGAAGAAGCAGAAGCAGAAGAAGAAGAAGCAGAAGAAGAAGAAGCAGAAGAAGAAGCAGAAGAGGAAGAAGAAGAAGCAGAAACAGCAGAAGCAGCAGAAGCAGCAGAGGAAGTAGAGGAAGCAGAGGAAGAGGAAGAGGAGGAAGAGGAAGAAGAAGCAGAAGAAGAAGGGGAAGAAGAAGAAGCAGAAGAAGAAGCAGAAGCAGAAGCGGAAGAGGAAGAAGAAGCAGAAGAAGAAGGAGCAGAAGAAGAAGCAGAAGAAGAAGGAGCAGAAGAAGAAGCAGAAGAAGCAGAAGAAGAAGCAGAAGCAAAACCAGCAGAAGCAGAAGCAGAAGCAGAAGAAGAAGAAGAAGAAGAAGAAGAAGAAGAAGAAACAGCAGAAGAAGCAGAAGCAGAAGCAGAAGCAGAAGAAGCAGAAGAAGCAGAAGCAGAAGCAGAAGAAGAAGAAGAAGAAGAAACCACAGGTAACACCAGAGAGAGCAAAATCCTGGAAGCATAACCCACATGGAAAATGGAATTGTTACTGCTGTATGTGACAGTTTCATATACCTCTGTAATGGCACTTCTGTTGCTTTCTTCTGGAACTAAAAAAAATTTACTCCATAATTCAAAAGTTTCACTGTATTTGATATCCCTGACTTTCTGTCAGAAACAGTTCATATTCTAGAAGATTATAAAATATTTGCTATAAATTCCTCATTTATGTAAGAATAAAGTAGTATGGACCCATCTGGAAGTGATGACATTAACAAATATGACTGGTTTGAAATGAGATAATTTCTTAGTCTATCTAAGAAAATAATGATTTTTTTCAATCAAGGACCCAACTTTCCTTTTTCAAATTCCAATTTGAAGTTATTCCTACAAGCAAGGATAAAGAAATTCAAGACAGAGACTGACTGCAAATGTCTTGGCTGGGATGGCATGATTCCATACTGTGAAATGCAAAACAAAGACAGGAAAAAATTACATATATTAAAAGTAAGAAAACCGGAACTCCATCATATCTTAATATCATATTAAGAACTTAGAAAGCAGCAATGCATCCAGTGATGAGGTCACTGATAGACTTTATCCAGGATTTTTGTATCTTTAGGACTTTTAGATGACTTTCAGAAAATATCATATAATTTCAGATCTTTGATGACAGAGAAAATGTTCCCAATGTACAGGGCAGATAGAATTGCACTTTTTGGAGCAGTAGTAGCACTGCATGAAATCCCAAGTTCATGTTCTCTGGAAAGGGATGAGTTACTGGGTGCATGTTCTCATCATCATTAACCATCACAAAGAAACCACCACAGGCTGCAATTCACCTTACTGAGATGCTACTGCAAGGATAAAGAACAACTCACCAACAGCATTACTAATGACAGAGATACACATCAAAGCATGCCTTCTGGAGACAGGCATCCTTACAGCTCTATAAAGCAGAAAATATCTGCAAAACAAAATACTTTGTTTGTCTGTTGAAAGTGCTGAGAATGGCAGAGTGCTCATACTCCAGAGGTAGCCATATCTCAGGAGAAAACAACTCAAGAAGTTAGTCCTTATTATGGATAAAGCAATAAAATGGAGTGTTGTTTCAAAAGGCAGGATAAAGCAGTAGCTCCAGATGATTTGGAAGCTGGCACAAAAGCCTGTATCACATGTTTGAAATAAGCTGAGGCCCATCACAAGCAGAAATGCTAAATCAGTAGCATACACAGATTTATGAAAAAATATTCCTAGCAAGCAATCAACAGAACTAGGACATCTGTAATATATATTTTAGTTATTAAAAGTTACAGGAATGACAAGATAGTAGCAGATTAATACTCCATTTTCTATGAAGTGCACTGAATGGAGGGCAAAACTAAGGTCATAGACAAAGAAGCCTGTATTGCTTATAAAGCCTATCAACTGGTTGCTCTGGATGTGTTGTGACCTAACAGCACTCTTACCAAGAGTTTCTTATTTCTTCTTTGCACCTCCCTATCCTCATTTCTGCTTGGGTGCACTGATTCTCACTTACAAATTCAGGCAGAGACTCTTTTGATCTTTGAAAAAGATGTGTAACAAACCTGACTTGCTGAGACAGCAGGCCTCCATGCCCCACGGTAGAACACTAATCAGTCAGTGTCAATAGGGAACTTAAGCACAAATTATCATCTAATAGATGCTTTGTAAGCAAATGAAGACCGAGTTGCAAGACATCCTACAGTGTCACAGCAGTTACCAAGCATACAATGAAAGACCTCAGGAAAGAATGCATCAAAGAACAATGTTTTTATTTCACACTACCAGGAGAATGAATGACAGAACAGAAAAAGCAATAAAATATAGGGGATGATAACGATCCAATGCCCATGTACTCAGGTCAGCAGATCTGAGTACAGCCCTCAAGAAGTACCTTTAAGCACTTTTGATTAAGAATGCAAACCCTAAACTGCATTGGAACAAAGTGCATGGGTGACACATGGCAGACTGCCCTGCAGTAGGCAAGGCAAGCAATGAAGTTATCATGACCTGGTCATATGCAGTTATGTCATGTATATGCCAGGATCTGAACTTAACAAGAATTGGTCACTGACACTCAGTGCTTCTGATTTTTCTGCGAGATTTGCAAATATCACATAATAGCAAACAACATCAACAGGAACCAGAAATTACATTAAATAGAACTTAAACAATCACATAGAGAAGACTAGTACAACTATGATGATGTGAAGGGAGAGGATGGATTCCTGGAACATCTGTGCACAGTTAAAGTCTGGCTCCAGCAGGTCAAGAAGGCTTTCACAGAGAACACAAAATAGTTACTAAAGAAACCTGTGTATACAACTCAAATCAAGGGATATGGTCTGGAAGTGTTCATCAGTTGCTTCCTAAGGTGTGAACAGACCTTCCTTTACAACAAAGCTATTCATGAACTACATGCTGAGCTCATACTATCTCAGTGGAGAGAAGTTATAAACAATATGCAATGAAGACTTTATATTTTCTGAAAAAAGTATTAGGTCGTGCATTTTCCAAAACCATCATCTTGGAAACAGCTCCAATCCAGACATCATACTCTCCATTAGTGCCAAGAGAGGATTTTCCCTGGGTCTGTCAATAATCCACAAGACTTCTCTGAGAGTCATATTGGAGGCAGCTAGTACTCTTCCTTCTTCATCCAGAGGTGCATGAAAGCATCCCTTATTAAGACAGAGTAAGTTATTATATGTGTATGAGAGTTTATGTTACATTGAAGGAGATTTACAGTAACCAAATAACAAAATCAGTGGAGTACTGACAGATACAGAGAGATGGCTAAGAAAGTCACTACAAGTCTCTCAAATTTTGGCTGCAGATGTTTGTCTACAAGTAACTAGTCTTCAAAAATCTCTGAATCCTTATTTGGTGAATTAACTGCTTGCAAAATAAGGAGCTACTCTTGGCATGTTGCTCCAGGCAGTGTGAAATGTGCACCAGGGGTCTTCTGCAACTAAAACCCAGGCAGGACTTTGAAAACAGTACTCTTGGGATTAGGAACAATTTAAGGTACCTGACACTGCCGCTATGGACCTAAGTGACTTACTCAACAGTATTTGAAGACAGTGGAAACTGAGTTTTCACTTATGTAATAGATATGATGGATAAATTCGTGCATTAAAATGTAAGCAATGTAATAGATGTAGTAAATAAAACAATGTATTAGAAATGTTATACTTTGTAACTCTAAAACTGCAAAGTAAGTCCAGATTCCCGGAATGAGAAAGGCATTCCCACATACCAAGACTCACTTTGCAACCGTGAAGTAGCAAATTTAAACTAAGATTTGCAAGAGGAAAGAGTTGGCTCGCCAAGATGTTGCTCCTTGATTGCATCAAACCCTGTGCACCTGGACCATCAAGAGAGCGATGGTAATCTCAAGGGTGGACCCCAAGTTTTGAGAAATCAATATCACAAAAGAAGGTTCCAGGAAAATCCTTTAAGACATACCCCAGTGCC
>JBBMKD010000053.1:31119324-31135241 GCA_037834095.1 Argya squamiceps | reverse complement strand
CAACATTCGAATGTTGTTCCGTGGCTGTCCCAGATAGATTTTTGAAAATGGAAAAATAAAATTTATTCTTTTTATCCAATTGGCTAATATTCATTTATAACAACTTATATGCTAGAATTCTGTGCTCAGGCTATCTTTCTGTGACTGAATGAAAGCTGAATTTACCAGGTTAATTATCTAGAAAATACATGTGGAACACTGTCCTTGACTATCTTGAAGCAGAAATAAACTTAGTCTTTTTTCTGAGTGACTTCATTCTATACATCACCTTTAAACATTTTTCTATTTATCTTTTTTTTTCTTTATCTTTCTCTTTGTATTTTGGGAGAGAGAGAGAGGGAGGGAGGGAAGGAACAGGAGGACATCAGTAGTTTCCTTTCCAAGTTGTTTTCAAATACAGATTTTATTTTTCTGTACATAAAATTATGATCAACTTGTAACATCCATTTTACATGATGGTGACAGTCCTTTCTGCTTATATAAGGGAGAAAATTGAGAATTATTGGATTTGTCTACAGACATCTAGAGTCCTTCCATAACCTTATGTCTCTTCACTCTGCAGAAACTTCTGCCTTTGGATAACACAAAGTTTTGGAGAAGGAAAGAATAAGGTGAGAGAGTCCATCTGCTAGTAACAAGAGCTTCCCTTGATGAGCCCTAATATTTGCAATTGGAAATCCAAGGAAAAGTTAATGCCTGCTTCAAAGCCTGAGGCACAGATAACTTCACTTTCACTCTGCTTGGCCACAAACCAGAGCTGCTGGCCTTCTTATTATATGGCAGCCAGTAAGAATTAGGTCTAAATTGGACCCTAGCTTTTGTCACTCCTGTGAATCAAAGAATCACAAAATACTCACCTATGTCTAGACACAAACAAAACTTCTACTCTTACTGACATTTGACAACATTATTCCAAAAAAGAGCTCACACCTCCAACAGATAATGTAATTCCCAGAGAGCTCCATGTCACTGCACTGAGAGGTCTGATTTACTATACACAGTTATGGGGTAATTAATACGTATTTATTGCTTATTATTTCATTACATGTTTATTTTGGAGATGCAGTAGATTATCTGGAAAGCTCTTTTTAAAGCTGTTTTATATCTTTGACTTGTCTTGGTTTGAAAATTACCACATTTATTTTGCAGGCAATGGGAATGGGTCGTTTGGTTTGAAAACAAATGTCCTATTGTCTCAGGTACCAAATTCCAACTCAGAAACAGCAAAGGAAGTTACTCTTCTCACTTATTTCATTAAGAAAGCAAAATACATGTTTTGTCCAGCTTTGACAAGTTTCTAAAAAATCAGACTATAAAGCCATAGTCCTTCCATGAATTCCATCCTTTCAGAAGTCTGTGCAGTCACAAAACCTGCATGAAGTAAATAGGCATCTGCCTATTCACAGTTCATGGTCCAAGTGCAGGGGTTGGTTTATGATCTGTTTTCCATTTATTTCACAGGTATTGTCCACTGTCTAAATGGATAGGATATTTGGTCATAAACCAAGGAAATAAACTAGCTAGAACTGAAGCACTGCAAGTTCCTGACTGGTACTCATTCATTTTGCATTGTGGGTTTTGGGTTTTGGTTGGTTGGTTGGTTGGGATTTTTTGCTTTGCTTTGCTTTATTTTTGGGGTGGGCAATTGTGGGTTTGTTGGTGGTTTTTTGGTATAAGCAATTCTCAAACAAAAGTTTGAGTGGTCTTTTTCCCCATTACTTAAACGCAAAACCTTGTTCCCCTAAATAAAGTCCTTTCTGTTCAGAGGTAGAGTGGTAGAAAGTGAGACACTTGATTAATATATTCCTTGGCAATTTCCCACCAGCACAACCAGACATACAATTGCTTTTCGTAATAATCTTCTTCCTCAATAACTCTTAGCAGAGGTTTTCTTTAAACCTACCATGGCTGAGCCCTGGCAGTCATCAAGTGCAGTTGGTTTTACCACGCTTCTTTAGGTATGTAAACGAAGTTGTTTTAACTATATTTTGCTATATTCTTTAAGGAGAAAAATTAGAAGTTGACTGCTTTTAAAAATCCGAACAGTGGCAATCATCCCATTGACTTCAAAATTTTTATGGTTCCAATTTTCTCATTCTATTTCCTTTCATATTTTGTTGTCATACTAAATTAATTTTAAAATGAAACATCTAAAAATTGTTAAAAGGGCTTTCTTCCCCCCCCCACCCCCCCCTTCTTAGGCAATAAACATCTTGATACTTCACAACAGATCTCTCATCTGTTTTGTTAAAACACATCTTTCAGGTGCGTTAACACACCTCTTTCGGTTAACATGAAAAGGTGAAAGCATTTTGCTATACTAAAAGCTTTTTGCTGTGCTGAGCTTAGAGGAATAAATAGACTTGAATCTACCAGTGATGCTCTTAAGAAGTAATTACCAAGGAAGGAATCCTTCCTTTCTGGAAGGATTAGTGTGAAAAAATGCACCCCCACAGATTAGTGCGATTTAATACACTGATTAATTAGCTTCTAAATACTGTATTTAGTATTATATTTAATATTTTATATTTATATATATATTATAATTTATTTTATATTTATAATATATTTTATATTTATATATAATATTTTATATTAACATTTTACTGAATTTGTAAAATTAAAAGTAGTTAATATCCGAAGTGTGTTTAATTGCACAAACAGACTTCTTGCCAGAAAGGAAAAAGTGCTCGGTAACACCTTTATTGACCACCTATTCTGTCTGGCCGAACTTTTCATTTAAGGGTTTTCTTACTCTGTCAGTAACAGGCAACAAACACGCCGTGGACTTTCAGTGGGAGCGCTGCCGGACTCCTCTGTCCCGGAGGACACCGCAGGGATCGCGACAGCCGCGGGGTGAATGGCTGGCACGGCGCAATCCCGCTCGCCCCCAGTGCCCCGGGCACCTCCGTGGCCCCCACCCCGGGGGAGTAAGGGATAATCGGGCGGTGCCTGCGGCTCTAATTACTGCTATGCATTGGAAAAGGTTCCTGAAAGCTTCTTATGACCTCTCAGTCGAAGGCAACCTCAAAAAGCAAATGAATAGCAGATAAATACCTTATAAAAGCCCAGTTAGACTTATTATTCACTGCAACATAGGAGTGCTCTGCCTCTTTCTTAAAAGCAAACGTAATTTGCAAAGGCTTCTTAAACTGCATGTCACACCCACGTCTTCACATGAATTTAATGAAAGTGTCAAATGTCCCGTTGCGTGAAACAGATGCCAATCTTTCCCCTGTGCTGTGTGGTCAGCTAAAGCAGGGCACTTCCTGGTCCGTCACTTGAACACCTACCTTTGTCTGCATTTTTCTTGCATTCTAAGTAGTCTCCTTTACTGCAATCTGATTTTCAAAGTACACTTCACTACTTATATGGATTTAACGTGTTGTACAAATAATCTCCAGAAAACACTGTGCTCATGTCTTTTGTGACTTTAGATACAGCAGTAAACTGCTGGAATTAAAACACCCTCACACTCTTAAAACTAAACAGCTCTATAATTGTTTGCAGAAGGGAGGTCTACGTTACTTCTTGTCTCTATTTCTAGTATCTACAAGTTGGATTTATTATTTGCTGTCCTTTGTTGTGTTTACAGTCTTTACTAATAATAAATATATAAAACCCCACTTTTTTACCCATTCTTTAAAGCCACAAATTAAAACAAGGAAGACAAGTCTTGGCATCAGGAGCTGGATTTTGATGGTCCTTGTGAGTCCTTTCCAGCTCAGGATATTCTAATTCTGTGATCCTACAGGACATTTTTTCACCACTGTCTTTCCAGACCCTTTGTCTTTACTGAAGTTTTCAGCTGAAAATCTGATCTGTGACAGATCAGTTAGGAAAAAACACCAAACCAATCAACCAACCAACCAACCAACTAACCAACCAACCAACCAACCAACCAAAACCCCTAACAACAATAACAACACAAACCTACCACATAAGATTTAGCGATACTGTTTCTTGAGCACTCAATTTACCAGAATAGACCAAATTTGTTCCCAAAATAGTTCACCAAATCCAGAGCAGCTGTAGGACTGTGTTAAGGTCACTGGTAGGCAATATGAGATAACACTATTAACTGTAGGACAGAACAGCATCTTTCTGATGATGAGAAATGCCTAGCCTTTTCTTTCATGTGGAGAAATACAAGCCTTTTTTAAACCATGCAATAAAACACCTATTAGTGCAGTGTTATCCTTTTTACTTGACGATTTGGTTTTGATTTTTGTTTTTTTTTTCCTGTGTGTGTGGCAATAACACATATTCCAAGTTTAGCATCCAAGAGACTCAAAGTTGCAGTTGTATAACAATTTGGTGGGTTTGGAAGAGTGAAGCAAAGGTTTCTCATCTGGGAACTTCTAACGCCTCAGCAAGGAGGATGTTTCCATCAACACTGCAAATCACAGAAATCCGTGGGGTGCAGCAGGATTTGCAGGTTTTCCTGCCAGGATGTTGAGCCTGAGGCTGACAAGAGAGAGTCTCAGTTGAAAGCTGCACTAGCTGTGCTTGGAACCTACTGTACTTGTGACAAAAACACATGCAGTACGTGAAGTAAAATATGTGCACAGAAAGTTAAAGTACATATTAAATATATTTATGTGTCTATATGAATTTACAGTGCAACATACAAATGGGTGTCTGAGCATTCAAATCAAGAAACCAGACAAAATCATGCATTTAAGAACTGTAAGCATGCATGCCAACTCTGTGGCTTTAGACAAGTTTTAGACAGCACTAGGAATGGAAGAACTTAAAGTACAAGTCCTGATGCTGTCAGGTTTGTTTTCAACTATTTTTCAAATTTTGAGCCCCTACACATTACTTACTGGCATTATGAATGTCTGGTAGGCTTATGAAAATGAGGTTGTTTTTCTTGTACTGCAAGTTCCATGATCATTAATACCACACCTGTGCATCACTGAAGTAAATGGAAGTGCACATTGGAGACAGATCAGGTTTGAATACACAGCTGCATTCTGCCAAACTAGACAGTAGGATTTTTAATGCTGTCTTTAGAATCTTATACTAGCTTTTTTTTAACTACTAATCGATCCATTCTGATCTTGTACAAAGCAAAACCCAGGGAGACAATATTTGAGACAGCAAAGCTTCAAGATCAAAGATGTCTATGGAAAAAATATTTAATTCATTTGAAGAAGCAAAGTAAGGTTTTTTAAGTTCAAGGGACTGTTATGTTTCTAGACTCAGACTTGGTGCACAAAGACTGGACTTACCACCACATTAAATGGTACTCTTTAGGGCACAATGTATTTAACATGCTCTTTTCAGTGGTAACAACCATTTAAGGTGCACCTAGGACCCCTAATGCCTTGCCACTGGTTCATATTATGGCAGCTGGCATAATTTGTGGGGCCAAATGATAAACCAATGAACAGAGACAGGTTAAAAATAACAAAAAACTCATAATCTGGCTTCATCTAAGGCACCACAAGCAGCTGTGCTCACACGGTGGAAAGGGTGGTTAGGGCAGGTCTGAGCAGGCAGTGTGCCAGATGGGAAAATCTGAAGCCACTGGTTGCTTGACAAAATGGTCTGGGGAGCCATTCACAGGGATACTTATGCTGTTTGCTCTCCACTACCTCACCTTGTCAATTTGAAAAGTTGTCTATAGATATGGAAAGGTCCTCAGGCCACAGGCAAAAGGCTATTCAGGCACACCTGCTCTGCTGAGGGAGAAGTGCTAGAGACAGCCTAGGGACATGCTCAGAATGCTTGCAGCTATAATGATTTTCCCCATCCAATGTATTCAGGCCTGCTTTGTTACAACTCTAACACTCAAGCCTAGTTCACGAAGGTGAACTGGTCAGAAAGGGTTCTCGCCGTCCATCTGACTGGGCTTACAGTTCTGTGTCCAAACTTCCTTCTTAAATACATGCTTGAGTGCTCTTTGAATAAACGACATTTTTCAAAAGTCCATTTCAGCTCTGGAGATCAGTGTATGCTCCTAAATAAAGACAACAACAAAGGATTGTTTGCATGTGCAAAGCAGCTTCTCTGGTAGAATTATTCATTTGTGTGAACTGCTTTTACATATTTTATAATTAATTACACACTTAATTTTATCTGTTTAAGAAAATTAGAAAATAACGTATTTGGAAAGCAGTAGAATAAGTTCAAGAGAATTAAAATGCAAGAGAAGTCAGGCAGCTCTACCTAAAAAATTTTAACAAAATTCTACCCTTTTATATTTAGCTGTTGACATTTTTTTAGACAATAATATTTAGTTTTAACTTTGAATGCTCTCTTCTTGTTGATTTTATTTTAACATACTTTATGGTTTATTTTTTATGACATGCATTCATATATATGTGTAAAAAGAACATTTATTTATAATTTATGATATTAATTTATATACTGAAATATACACAAGGCTAAATTTCTTGGCTAGATCTCTTTTGATCCTATTTTTAAATAGTATTATTTTACAAATAAGATGCAAGTCCAAGGGTTTAACATTGCTCCAAGAGAATTAGTCTCTGAGGAACACATTGCTCACAGCTGCAGTGAAATATCCATCACTGAAAATTTCAGCACTTTTAATTCCTTCTCAGTGACATCAGTGGAATAACTGAAATATTACTCACATGTGGTACTCAGTAAGGGCATGTATGATTTTATCAAAATTCTAGAAAAGTAATTTTGTGTTTATCATTAGCAGTTTTTTCTAACAGAAAATCAGAGCAAAATATATTAATGTGGTAACATGGTGTATTTGTGGTGGATTTTTTTTTTCATTATGATTAAAATAAGATCTAATTTTCCCAAAGTTTAAAATTATCAGCAAACCTCTTCCTGTTTACTTTAGTTTATAGCTTCTTCCTTTTAATGCCCCCACAAAATTGGGACATTCATACTGTAACAGTAGCTAAGCCAACCTTTTGGAGACTTTGCTGACTATAAGTCACTCAAAGGATAACCCAATTACTGAGTGTCTGCAAAAACTCATTGAAAAAAACGGTTTCTTAATCACCACTGCCAGACTTGTGCCCAGCCTGATCACGTGTGTGATTGTTCTGCTTTGATTTTGACACTGCACATGTACACCAAGGTACATAATATCCCACACTGTGGCACCATGCCTTCTCATCCTCAGAGCCACATACCTCAGATGTGGTAGGAAGCTGACAGTGTTGTTGGGATCTTTCTAGAAGATTGCTTTTTCTAATGCTGATGTCAGTACTGTCCAAGGAGAACTGTACACTAAACTATTTGTCTTGCGGCAGCACCAAAGCATTGCACCCTTATATCCTATTTATTTCCTCTCCACAAGCTGAACAGCAATAGAGAACACAACTGCAAGGAGAGTCCCTGAACCACAAGTTCCTTCTTTGGAGATTACAGCACACTACCAGGAAAGTATTTGAAGAATTGACATATGCAACTCTCTGCCCTGCTAAATATTTTTTTTGATAGATTGAAGAGTGTAGAGAGGTTAGTGAAAGGGAGAAATTGCTGAGAGGAGATGGCTTCAAACCTCTGAGGGAAAACAACAAAGGAAAAACTTCACAACTGACAATATTATGGAAATGTATGCTGAGGGTTATTTTAGCTTACCCTAGCAGAAAACCCACTTGATAAAGTTGCTTAGGGTCAAAAGAAGGGCCATGACCATTAGGAAATTGACAAACCTCAGTTTCCCAGTGTTCACTGGCAGCTAACGGGGTATTTGGAAGGTGATATCTCCATTTCAGAGACTTCCCAGACTGGGTTGCCTGAATGTCAGATGTACTAGAGGCCACAGGAACTTTTGGTAAAAAGTTCCCTGAAAGGATTCATACCAGGATCTCTTGCAGTTTCTCCTGATTCCTTATTAACAGGATCAAAGCAAAGAGTGTGTTGCAGACCACTGGTTCACCAATCTGGCCAGCTGGTGCACAGGACTGGTGTTGGTTGCAACTCCTGCTGGGATGTAGCTGGCCCCCAGCCCATTCAGATCTGCAGGCTGTGTGCTGCTGTCAGATCCAGCCTACTCTTTAATGCTCCAGCTGAGAAAGTCAGACTTTATTGGCAAACATAGCTATTGCAAGTAACCACTTGAAAGCTGTGGAAGTGGTGCAATGTGTGTTTGACCGACTTCTTACCGGGATAGCACTCACTTATTTTGTTGCATATAACAACTGTTTTGTTGCATATATAAGAGGCAGCAGACAGGAGTGGGGTGGGGAGCAAATCCAGATGACACTACAGTGTGCTAGGACTCACTGGTTTCCTAACAATGGCAATGGGATGGCTTTGTGCAAAATTTCAAGCACCACTTGCTGCACTGCGACACTGGGTATTCATTTCGTGAGAGCTGAAAACTGTCCTCCTGACCTTGCTACCAGCTTTTTGTAGCCTACTCCATTCCACTCCTTTAATACGTGACTTCCAAATGGGATATATTACTTCATCTCAGTCCTCACCAGAACATTATTTCTTTCTCTCACATAGAAAACTGCAAGTGATATACCCCAAAATGCTTCCTATATTGTTACTGCTGACACATAGTTACTTTGTGATGCACTATTAAATCTTTCTTCCATGTGGTCCTCATTTTGTATTTGTGCATGATACTTCATTTATGCATAGTACTTCCCCTTTGGTTTACTAGATCTTGTAAGATTTAACCTGTTAACCTACGAATCCTTAGTAGAACTTGTTCCATCAGCAGGAAACAAAGTAAACTGTTGCAGGGTATAATAAAATTTAAAACTACATTTCATATTTGCAATAAATTTGCTTACTATTGTTACAATGATATTTAAGGTACTGTCACATTGATGCTGGCCAGATGCCAGGCACCCACCAAAGCCACTCACTCACTCCCCTCTGTAGCTGAACAGAGGAGAAAAAATATAACGACGGGTTCATGGGTTGAGATAAGGACTGGGAAAGATCACCCATCAAATACCATTATGGGCAAAAGAGGCTCAACTAAGAGATATGAAGTGAATTTATTACTAACAAAATCAGAGCAGGATAATGAGAAGTAAAATAAACCCTGAAAAATGCCTTCCCCCCACCCCTCTCTCCTTGGAGCTCTACCTCCTTGGCTCTACTCCACTGGCTCAAGAGGCAGGGAATGGGGGTTATGGTCAGTTCACTACCTGAGACTTCTCCCACTGCTCAGGGAGAGGAGTCATTCCCTGGCTGCACCATGGGGTCCCTCCCACGGGAGACAGCTCTCCATGAACTTTTCCAGTGTGAGTCCAACCCACAAGCAACAGCTCCCTGCGAATTGCAGCAATGTGGGTCCATCCTACAGCCAACAGTCCTCCCAAATCTGCTGCAGCATGGCTCACCCTTCCATGGGGTGCTGTCCCTCAAGGACAGGCTATTCCAGCATGGGAGCAGGGCTCCTTCATCCATGGGCCTCCCAGAGGATCAGAGCCTTCTCTCGGGCATCCACCTGCTCTGGCGTGGGGCTCCTACACAGGCTGCAGGTGGATCTCTGCACCTCCATGGTCCTCCACGGGCTGCAGGGGCACAGCTGCTTCACCATGATCTGTACCATGGGATGCAGGGGAATCTCAGCTCCAGCATCTGAACCACCTCCTGCCCCTCCTTCTCCACTGACCTTGGGACTGCAGAGCTGTTCTTCTCACATATTATCACTCCATTCTTCTCTGGCCAAAATAAAAAATACGTCACAACTTTTTTTTTGTCTTTCTTCTTAAATAGCACAAAGGCATTATCAGAATTTCTGATTGACCCAGCCTTGGCCAGTGGCATGTCCATTTTTTGAGCCACCAGGGACTGGTTCTGCTGGACATGGAAGAAGCTTCTAGAAGCTTCTCACAGAAGCCACCAGAAGCTTCTCACAGAAGCCACCCCTGTAGTTTCCCCACTACCAAAACCAGGCCATGCGAAACCAATACAGGTCCCCATTATAGAAAGAAATTTGAGAAATATGCTCCCAAATTATTCTATTTAGCTTAATGTGTATGTTTGAAGGCAGACACTGAGAATCATCTGAAAAAACAAGGTCTAGACTAAATTAGTCATAAGGCTCTTTTTAGGCAGAAGGAGAAAAGCTCCAGAGATTGATTCACTCTGAATTCCTTGATTGTCTATTTTAGAAAGGTAGTAAGCACTTCCTGGATTTGTCTTCTTCCACTGACTACAGAAGAAGCCAATACAAATGCTTTAGAAGAGATACCAAACTTCTAAATTGCTAAAATTACACAAGATGAGTCCCAGCTGCAGCTCATTCTCCCCCTAGAACAGACAATCAGACAAATAAATTTTTCAAAGATTTAGGGCCTAACTCCCATTGATTTCTCACTGTGAGATTCTTTAAGCAGTTGATTTCAAGGAGTTACACACCTAAAAGTAGTGAATACTTACCATCAGGGCTGCAAAACACTGATAAAAATCTTAATAAAATTGTCCTGTGACTCTTGAAGCAGATACAGCCTTCAAGCCTTTTTCCTGTGGCAAAAATTTCCATCCCCACTGCAGAAAGGAACTTATGTTTGAGCTTCAGGTACCATAATATCCCACCCCAAGGAAGGGGAGCAGGGAAGAGCCAAAGACATTACTGTCTGCAAGAGCCACTGCCAGGTTCAACAGAGCACTCTTTCAGAATCCCTTTTGCACCACTTCTTGATCTTTCTTTTACCACAAAATGTTTACCTATTTTAAAAGATTATTTTAAAACTCTCAACAAACTAAAACAACAGGTAGAACAGACCTGGCAGGTATTTTATTACAGTAGCACCATCCTGAAATTACATCTACTTATTTTTATTCAAATTGACAACATTTCAACTTGAAAGTTCCTTAATGATATAAAACTAAGTCTTGTTTTTTCCTCTTTGAAGATACATCATTATAGCTGTTGATTGTTTAATTGTCCTTCCAATCAAGCACTTAAGTTCCTACTTAGCCCCACACAGGACATGACTTGAAGACATTAACAATCATCACTAATGTGGATTGCCTTAGGATGTTTAAAGTTTATTTATAATGGAGGCAAACACTCACTGTTTGGATGAATTCTATAAAAGCTGAACATTTTCTGCCCTAGGCAAAGTTTTCAGAAAGAGTTCATATGGTTTTTCTGGTTGTAATCAGTGCATTCAAATTATGCATAATTTGGTTTTCATGGTTTCACTGTTGGATCACATAAAAGTCAATTAGAATTACTACCAAAAATAAATTTCTGTATTCACTTTGGAATATTCACTGTGGAGTTATGACACACTAGAAGGAGATTCACAATTACTAGGAAATTATTTAAGAATATTTTATTATTTTCCTGAAATGCAAATGAAATTGCAATGGTTAATCACAGGGTTTGAAATAAATGGTCATGAAGTCTTAGTGCTACTATAATCTAAAAGTAATATCAATTGCTATACCAAATGTGCAGAAGCAAAGGAAAGTGGAAAAGCTCCTCATTTAGAGTAATTTCCATGAAGAATATTCCATGATATTGCATGTGATTATTGTTAACACAAAAAGAAGTGAAAAGGCTCTTCTGCATACAATACAGAGGTTTTGTGGGACTCTTCAGCAACTTCCAGACAGGTACCTGAGGCAAAACTTTCTCTTGCCTATTTCAAAGTATTTCATGCAGGTAAGCAGCCTCCGCAAAAAGCACGTTCTGCTCCACTTTTGTTTTATAAGCAGGATGGGTCTCACAGGTTCATCTCTCCCTCCAGCTGTGGTTTTAGAAAAAAAGTTTTGTTAGTCTTAAGATTATTCTTTTTAATGGACTACATTGGTGAATCTCCAACAGACAGTAATGATCTTGAGAGCATGAACTCTTCATTTCCTTCTCTCAGATAGCCCTAAACATGTTCTTTGACAATAAATAAAACTGAACTGTGAAAGTTTAGGAATAAATAGACAGGACATTGACATTCTGCCAATGCTACTACAGTGTTATTTACTGACAGAAAAATAACTAGATGGGCCATTGGTTTCTATCTCACTCTGTCAGAAGTGAGATGAGTCAGAGTGTAAGCAATGTTGTTCTGCTTTGCTTCTGCTTTTTGCTGCTGAACCCTACCCAAATCACTTCATTTACTCATGAAAAGTAGAAAATCTGAAATGAATACCCGACACAGATTTGGATTATCAGGTGATCCAGGGCAGACTTTTAATTCCTGAGGTGGCCTTAACGGACAAAATCATTTACTATTTAGTAGGTGTAACTGTTCAGTCCTTTCGACCTTCTGATATTAATCGTGCAGATCTAACTACACGTAACTATATACAGCTATATGTAATTGTCTGACGTAATGACTTGAGATTCCTTTGCAAAATGACTAAAAAACCTGTAATTAGATTAACTGAACTCTTACTAATGTTATAAAAGATGTTCTGATTTGAATTCAGAACAGAAAATCTATAGTACCTTAATTTAGTTTTGCTTAATTTAGCAAGAAGTAAATTATTTTAACAATCTGCTAAACCCAGTCTGATTTAGGGTTTGACCTCTTCTGGAAGTAGATTATTTCAAAGCAGTGCCTGATTTCAGTGCATTAGTGATATGCAAAAAAAATCATACTTAGACAGCTTCTGGGTGTGTCTTTTGCCTGAAGTGAATACCTATTTTAAACAACATATGTTTGGACTTGAATCTGTAAACCTGTGTTTATCTGATTTAAAATAATCAGAGACTGAACATGATACTATTAGAATCAAGCCATAATATTCAAACCAGTGGGCTGTATCTCACTGCACAATCCCCTGTCCTCCACTCCCAACTCATCCACAGGATTATGCTTGGTAGTGTTGTGGAGGAAACTAATCTCATTAGCCAAAGAGAGAGCTTGAGGGTCTAGTTTTACAAGAATTTTTCTCTGCAGCCATGCTTCCCCCTCCTCAACATCATTCCCTCAGGCTGACCTGTATTCAGGCTGCCATGGAAAGGACCTGCCTTTGCATAACCATGAGTAAAGTCTCTTCCTTGTGGAGCTACGTGGAAAACTGGATAAGGAAATTATTCTAACTTAGAATTAGTGTGTCTCTGTGTGTGTGTGTGTGTGTGGTGTTATTATTTTTGAGGGGTTTTAATCAGTCAAATCAGTACCCTAATTTTGGTAAAGCTGCAGTTACGCTAATGTAGTGACATGACTGCCTAAGAATGGTCACCAGAAGTTCCTTGGTACATGGGGAGATAACAGGGTACATAAATGGGAGACCTCTTATTTTGGTATAAGCTTACTTTTAAGCCTATAAGAAATAGTCCAGCCAAACTTGTGAAGGAGGGATTTATATTTGTTTATGTACAGTCACAGTGCACACTCAATATGAAACCAATGATGAGGAGACTCCTGGAACTGAGGGCTGCCAGAGCTTGCAGTGCTCATATGAGGTGCAGAATCAGTCCCTGAGACTTCTGAAGACAGCAAATCTCCCTGTGGGAAGGAAGACTTTCTGTCAGGGGACTCTGAAGTACACATACATATAAGTATATATAAGCATTGTAGGATTCATAATATTGATTATTTTGAGAAAAGAAGCTGCAAAGACAAATGAACTAATTTTCTGAATGGATTTACCTTGCTTAACTTAAAACAGCTTCATATATTACTAGCACTAAATATGCATTAGGTTTTTCTAAGGACACAGTATTCCCTGACTGCATGAGGGGTTTTCAGAATTACAAAACCAGAAGTTCCTGCCCTTTTCATCTCTTTTTTTCACTACTTTTGTTTCTCAGATTCTCTCTTGTTCCGTAGTTCACATATGCACCGTTTATATTATTGACTGCTATGATAAATTAAGTTCAAAATACTTGGTTTCTAAATTTTCTTTTCCCTGGATGTTAAAACTGACAGCTTAATGACTCTCTTGCCACCTACTAGTGAATCACCACCCTTACCAACACTCAAGATAAGAGAAGCTCACTTTTCCCAGAAAAGTGAGGCCGTTTGCTATGCAGTCTGGGAAGTATAACACAAAGCTTAATTACTTTAAATCTATTTTAATTTTTGTAGATAATAATTACCTGGAGCAACATAAAGATCCTTCTCTTAAATTTTTGATTACTCTGCAAAATTAGCAAGTAAAGCATATCTTACCTATATATAAACACAACACGTTCAAGTGTCTCTGTATCTTAATGTTACAGTGTGAAACAATTGGACAGCTAGAACAAATGCTAGAACTTGAGAAACTTTCCCACTGACTTCCATGGAAACAAATACAGACTAATGATGGATAGCTTCAAAAATCCAAATTTGGCACTGTCCTGCTGTCTGTTTAGAACAGCTCTGTTTCACAGGCTTTGTTGATATAGTATCACCCTAATGTTTTCCAAAGGAAGACTGGAAAAGAAACTGCAATACTGACATGCCAATGGTACCATGATAGTTTTCCTTCACTTTAAATAAAAAATAATAACTTGTAAAGACATACTAAGTAATTTCTGGCCTATAATTTGTTCCTTTGCTTGTTTGCTTGCTTTTATATGTAGAAAAAAGTGTGTTCCTGCAGCATGTGTTTGTTTTCCCGCGGTAAGTTCCTTAAGGAACATCACTGGTCAGCGGAGCACAAGCTGACAAAACATTGCACATCTCTGCACACTCTATGCATCTGAAATAGTCATGTTGTCAGTGGCACATGAATGTTTGTAGTTACTTAGAACTTGTCAGTCTGGCCAGCAAACTCATGACTCCTGGCTAAAATGTAGTTTTGTTTAACAAAAATCCCTGTATCATGAGATACACATGGAAACAATAAAAACCGGGCCAAAGTTTGAGCCTTATGAATCTTGATACTGGAACTGACAAAATTCTTGAGGCTCCAGGTTCGCAGTGTCTAAGATGTCCACCATCTTCCAGGTGTACATATAAAGGTGGGAAGGAAAGCAGTGTTCCTCTGAGCGATTTGATGGCTGCTGCTGCTGCAGAGTAGGGGGAGGTGAAGCCTTTAGTGATTGAATCCATTGCAGAGTTCGGGCTTACATATGGAACTCGAACAATAGGTATTTACTTAAATTACATAGATTACCTCAGAGATGTGGAATCTGTACGTCCTGCCCACTTCCCTGAACCTTTGGAGCCGGGATCCTGTGGGGAACATAATGGGCTTAATTACGCTGTCTGGACTAGCCATGTAGGACCTGGAAGGCAGGAGTTAACCTCACCTCACCTTTTACATGCCAGTGACCCCAGGCCTGGCTGGGAAGCAGTTTACGCCTCTGGAGCAGCTTCTGGATTTCCAGGACACACGCTACCTGGTGGGATGGCAAAGGGAAACCCCGCACGAGCACGGCCGTGCTGCCCGTGCCTTCTCACCTCGGCCCGGGCGCGGTGGGTGACGCTCAGGGCGCACAGGGCCCGCTGCCCGCTCCCGCCCGCCTATGGAGAGGCCGAGGACGGATGCAAAATCCCACAGCAGCGGACGCCGTGCTGCGAGGCCGGCCATGTGCTGCGGCCCGGGGGTATACGGGGGTCCGGGGTGCCACCGCCAAGGCATGGCAGCAGTGGGGCACGAAGCCAGCCTATCCACGCCCCGTCCCGCCATCCCGCACGCCAGCCCCGCGGGTCCCGGCCGCGGCTGTCACATGGCACGGGGAGGGGGCTGCGGCGGGGCGGGCCGTGCTCGGGGCTCCCCCGGGCCGCGCGGAGGCGGGCTGAGGTGGCGGAAAGTTTGCGGAGTGGCTGGCGGCGCTGGCGGCGCTGCGGTCCCCTCCCGCTTTCTTGTCTTTACTTTTTTCTACGCCCCCGTCTCCCATCGCCTTCCCCCTCAGCGGCCGCTCCGGGGCATGAGCGGCAGCCGCCACCCGCGCTGAGAAGCAGGAGGTCGTGCCGCGCTCGGCTCTGTCAGTGGGGGGATCGCCAGGGACAGGAGGGCGGGCAGCGGCTCTGAGCCCGCCATGCTCCGCCGGCTCCGCAAGGCGCCCGCCTTCCTCCCGGCGCTGCTCCTGCTGCTGCTGCCGCTGCTGCTGGGCGGCC
>JBBMKD010000053.1:31069712-31119050 GCA_037834095.1 Argya squamiceps | reverse complement strand
GGCCGCGGCTGAACTGTCAGCGGGCGCGGCGAGGGCGCCGGCGGCCGCAGCGGGATAGCGTCCTTTGGGGCGGGCTGCGGCCCCGAACGGTGGTGGCGATAAGCACCCGGCTGAAATGGGCCCGGCAGTGCTGCTCAGTGTCGGAGAGGGCGAGAAAAAAGTTCTGTTGACTTTCTTGGACAGCGTGCAGTAGTCATCCCGTTAACGCTGATCGGTGTGTCGGGAAAGGTCCCATTGGTTTTCTTCGCGCAGGTCTTCGTTCCTGGGTACTTTTGGCGCTGGCAATGGTGCGGGCCCGCTCGGCCGCACAGTGGCCGAACCCAGGGCAGCGCGAACTAAGTGCCAGCTGAGGAAAAGTTACTTTCAGCGACAAACTTTTATAGAAAAAGCACAAATTAGGTCAGCTTTCTAAAAGTTTGAAAATGGCCGAGGGACTACTCACATTTGTTTTTAATCGCTTGTCACTGAAAGATCTTCTATATTAGTCTCGTATTAATTTTCTATTACATTTTCAAAGCAGATCGAGATAAGGGCTTTAAAGTAAACAGGAAGACTTTCAATTAGTTGTGGCTAATTCTGTTCAATTGCCTCGTCTGGAGGTCATGCTGCTTTACTCATGAAATGTGGATGGCTGTATTGACACCATATGGAACTGAACACAGGCATGGCTCTAGGAGTTGAATATTTTCAGGACTGGTATAGGAAAGTGTGAGGAGAAAGAAACTTTGTTTTCTTTTTTTTTTTTTTTCTCTTTTTTTTTTTGGGCTTATGTGATTGAAACATACGGATCTGCTACTAGGTCTGCTTTACATTCAACAACTGGCTTTGCTTTCTATTACATTTCATCCCTCTTATTCTTTTAAACTGTTTCAGTATGCACACTTAAGTTTTCTGACAAAACCTAAGGATTTTATTTTGATCTAAGGTAACCTTTATAGTTCAGTTTCTTAGCTGAGCATACATCAGTGCTGTTAAAATTCAGAGGTGGTAAATAAAAACACAAGGAGAAAATCACAGAACTCTTCATTTTTTGAGTTGCTTTAAAAAGCATTTTTTGTTAGCAGTAATCCAGATTTGTCTTTTCCACTTATGTTCCCGAGAGACAATAAAACACATTGCAGGGCTTTTTTTGTTAGCACAAGGGACGTTTTTCTAATTAGAATTCCTTTGGTAGTGTAAATTGCCCTTATGTAAGTTCACATTCCTTTAAAAGTGTGAGAAAATAAGTTCCGCTTGTATAAATAAGCTTTGGTCTGTTGTAAGAAACCCTGCTGTGATTACTCATTGGACAGCTGTGTCACTTGCTTTTAAACTCACAGAAGTACATCTTTGTAGGTGTCACCAAACCATGTGGTCTGGCTGCTTTTGTGTAAATATTTCTTTTGTTTGTGACAAATGCCTTAGAAGTACCCAGCTCTTTCTTCCTTCCCCTCTTAGTAAGTACAAGGAAGAGTGTGGCCTTGTCTGTTACCTCTAGCTACTCCGGTACTTGGACCCGGGATTGTGCAATCTGATAATTAACGCGTTCAGTTTTACGTATGCAAAAAAGATATGACTAGTCTGGATTATTGTTGCAACAAACTGCACGTTACAAATTGTAAAAGACTGGTTATGAATTTTATTGCTATGTGTCTACTGTGTTTTCCATGAAACTCTATGGTGGGTATAACCAAAGGCTAGTAGTTTAATTGCAGGCTTTCCAGTTCTCTTGGGAAAACAACAGCTTTTTTTACCACGTTTTCAACATACGCAGGCGAGACCCCCAAGCAGGAGAGTGAAAGCTCTTCTGCCTGGGAAGGTCTAGGCCCATGTTAGGCTTTACACCTTCCTTTGCCCATCTGTACTTGCCCATATGGAGAGCAGGTTTTTGAAACTCTTGCTGCATTCTTTCATCTCTTTTTTTGTTCAAATTCCCCGCTGAAATAAAATTCTGAGAGTGACCTCAGAATGGACAGAGTGGGGGGAAAAAATGAACCTGAGTTATGTCATGGTGGCAGGTGTGAATCTGCTGCTTTGTATGGAAGTGGCTTCACAAAGTGGAGTGTAAACAGGCTGTAATTGCCAACTTCACAGTGATTTTAGCCAAAAATACCTTCTTCTATTACCTTACCTTCAAGAGAGGTAACAGCCTGCTGAAAACAGATAAACATTTATAATGGCTTTGTGTACAGGTAGTTTTGAAGTTGGATTTTCATTTAATTTCAGGATGTGTATCCTGATATAGCAAGAATGTGGTGTTACTAGAGCTGGAGGAGGAGGAGGAAGAGTGTTGAGCATTGGCCAGCATCCTCCATGTGTGCAAACTCCCACTGGCACTGCAGCTGCAGTTCCCTTCGCCAGGTTCACTCAGGAATGCTAGAACTGTTGGTGGGGCAGGAGGGAAAGTCTGAAAAATGATTTTCACTTGTGTTTGTATTACATCTTTAGTATTTACATTTTATAAATCCTCTAGTTCTCTACCAGAATTGCCATTAAAAAAAGCTGTATGGTTTTCACAGCTGTTTTTCAATATTTTCCAGACTAAAGCTTGAACATAGCAAGTTGATTTATGAGTCACTTTGGATCAGTGTCTTAAAACAGCTACAGCCTGGCTTTTTGTTTTTCAGCTCTGCTGATTTCTGCTGAATTAGCAGCTCTATAGGCCCCAGTGGGACTGATTAAGGAACTGTTGCTGGATTTGCATTTTAAAATTTGACTTGGGGCTCAGGTTTCTGAGTTCTCTAAGGAAGAAAATGATAATTGTGACTAAGTGTTGTAAATTAAGTTAGAGTCTAAAATTAGATCTATAAAATGTGTGAAGAAGCACTTGCCTTCTCCCTTTATGCAGTAGGCTTCCTTTCAGTTTTTTAACCACACAAACATTGATGTTCAGATTTATGTTTCAGCTAATGCTGAGACTTGTGAGTTACAGAAGATAGTCATACAAACATAATGGAACATAGAAATTTGTTTCATAGAACAGGTTCTTAGAGGGTAAAAACTATGGCATGCTTTCTCACTCAAGTGGAGGCAATTCTACTTAAATGTCCAGTCACTTCTACTAGAAATTTGGGGTGAAGAACAGGTATATATGCTTACTATTACTGTAAAGAATTTCTTAATATGTATCTGGTTTCTGACTTTTCAGAGTGTGTTGTGTTCAATCTTCTATGACTTCTGAAATTTTAGTAGCAAAAGTAATCACAGAGGGAATTTTCTCCCCCCTTGTAATTTGGTTTTAACATACAAGGAAAATTCAGAAATGGAAAACACATAGTAATAATGTTTGAACAATGTCAGTTCCATTTCTCTGAAGGAAAAATGGAATTTAGTTTTTTTTTTCTTTGTACTTGTTTTAGGTATGTTGAGAAACATACCTTATATGCACTGGACTAAAATCAACTTGTAGCTTTGCAGCTGGGATGATAGATATTTATGTTTTTGAAAATGGTGCCAGTCCAGTGCTTATAAGTTTGAGAAACTTCTACAGGGTTAAGCTTCACTTAGATTTTTAGTAAAAGGCAAGTATTCTAACTCTTGGTTCATTTGCAGCTACTCTGATTGAACTTAAAGTGCAACTTGCAAGACTTTTTTCCTGAATTGTCATGAAGTTTCCTATGCCAGTAGTACTGAAGTAATGTTTAATAAAATATTTATAGCACGAATTTTGTACAACTACTGGTAGACAAGCATATAGACTGTATGAAACAGGCAATTCAGTATTGTCTGGGTTGGGTATTTTTTGTTGGTTTTTTGCTTTGGGATTTTTTTTTCCATCTTGTATTCGACAACCTGCTGTAAGTAAACCAGGCATAAGAAATTTTTATGTATGTATTTTTTAAAGTAGGTGCGACTTGGAAAATGTGAATGTATCTTTAGTGTTAAAAAACAAACACAAAAAAAGTAGTTTGAAACCTAGTGTTAGTTACACTCAGGGTTGCTTTGATAGACTCCAGATGGATGTGAGCTTGAGCTATGAGTGAAAGTGTCTGGCTCCAGTGTGGTGATCATGCACAGCAGTGGTTGTAATTGCAGGATTTTTATAGTTTAAGGACTCTGCCAGATTTTTTTTTTTTTTTTAACATGTTATAACTCCAGCAGAACAAATCTACTCACGTCTGTTACTGTCTGGTAGGTCCTTTAGGCAAACATGCCTTAAATAAACCTTTTGCAGAGTTTTTAGGTGAAATGAAGAAATGCAGGTTTTTAGCACTAATGTTGAAAGCTCTTTGTTGAAATAATTACTGATTCCCAAGTCCTGTCTGAAGCATGAACAACAGTAACATGTTAGGCACAGCCATAACTTAACTGAATTTTGGCTGTTTGTTTGCATAGTTCTTATAATCCCTACAGACTAAAGCCAAATACTGAAGTAAGCTTAAGGGCAAAAACTGTCTCTACTCTGCCTTTAAGGACCAAGTTAGATTGCTGTCTAGATTTTTGTAGCAACATACTTTCTCAGTATTTACACTTAAGAAGGCAGTGTGAGAATTTCAAATCTGTGCAGCTAATGTCTTCAGATGTTAAACAAAGGGATTTTTCTCCAGTCTATGGCCAGGAGAATGTTTGCACTAGTTTTTTAAGCAGTGAAAGATGCAGTCCTCTAACTTCAGTGTGGTTAACCTAATATACAGGAGAACTCAAAATCATAATGGTGAAACGAAAATTAGTGGGCTTTTGAAAACATTGACACTATATTGGTTTTCCATCATTAAGAGGAAAATCTGTAGGGGTTTAGACACCTGAAAGAAGGCACAGATATATATTAGGTGCTTGAGTCCAGAGCTGAGTCTCTGAAAACATTCCTTCTGTGGCCACCTGAAGGTGGTGGAGTGTGTTCCCCTTCTGTAGGTGGCTCTCCCCCAGCACTCAGCCCTCTTTTGTTCTGGAAAATGCCATTCATACGTGCAGCTGTGCCCTGTGCAGGCTCCTGTGCAGCCCTGGCTTGGGAAAGGGCGCACATCTCTTTTCCCTGCCTGTGGCCCTCAGCCAGGCTCTGGTGCCACAGCTCAGCAGCCCACTGGGCCTGGTCCAGTTAGCTGGCTCAGAGCACACCTTACAGTTGAGTACTGGTGGTACCCTTCATTATACCCATATGTGCCTGGGATTATTTTTATAATTAATTTTTATTATTAATAGGTTTTTTTAACTGCCAACTGCAGGAGAGGACAGAAGTGACAATGAAATTGTTCTGGCAACATTGAACGAGTCAGTTGGGAGAATCTAAACCAGAGTTTTACTATCCACATGTTCTGCTAAGGAAACCTAGGTACCTGGCTGGGTTGCAACATTACACCTGTGTCTGTGGATGTGGAGTTATGGGGTGCAGGGAAACTGGAGCTCTCTGGATCTTTGGGTTTTCAGGGCTTAGTCACAGAGCAGAATGCCTAGCACAGACCCTGAACTTGGCTTCATTTAAGCCAGTTCTGGTCTGTGTGCAGCAGGGATATGCTGTTCATCAGCTTTCTTCACTTCTGGAGCTGTGGATGGAGAGTAGACGCGCCCATGGCAGTCAGGCCTGTGTTTGGTGTGCTCAGCAGAGATGACTGTACTGAGTCATCTTACCCAGAAAAAGTGAGGAATCGTGGTTTCCTCATAGAGTCAACTTGAAATAACACTTCATGCCTGTGTGGCTTGATGAGGGTCCCAGGTATGGTGGATGACTCTTTAGTGCTTAATTAGCATGGAGAAAAGTACTGTGAAGTGTGAGCAGTTTTTTTTTCAAAAAAGTGCTTTTTAAAGCACTCTTCACCTAATGCTACAGCTGCTCATTGCTGAGGTGTGCTGCTTTATTTCTTTATATGTCTGCATTTCAAACACTCACTGAAGTGAATTTAAGAACTCATTAAAAATAATACTGTTTTTGTTAGCTGGCTTGGATAGATGTAGTGTTTTAACTTGGAACAAATGCTTGCAGATGGCTGAATTGATGCTGGTGAGGTAGTGATAATCTATAGTGAGGGAACAGAAAAGTGCGTGTTTTGGTGGATAAGTGGCTGGGAAGGGGGAGGCCTTCAACAGGGCTAGTCATGGTTACAAGATGAGTTGTGAGTCTGTACTACTTGTGCAGAGGTTCAGAGACGTGCAGGTTTGAATTCCTGCAATTAGTTTTTCTGTCTTTTACTTCATAGTCACTCTTATTTCTGTTATGCTTCCAGTACTTATGAGGCCACCGCAAAAATTTCTTAGGACTTTTGTATGGTGTCAAGTGTTTGAGAGGGTAAAGATGCATGGCACTGTGAGGAAAAGTATTTCTTGTGGTCAACAAGAAGTGTTGCATTTTTAGTACCTGGCTTGTTTAGTAGCAAATGCTACAAAGATGTAAGGATTGCTTATAAACTGCATCAGTATGTACTGGGGATCTTCAACATGGCACAAGCTAAGAGTTCGAGCTACTTCTTCACATGTGATTAAGTGTGGTATTAATATCACTAGTAACAGACATCTTCAAACTCAGAATTAGCCCTTGCTGTGTCTGTTTTCTTCTGCTGTTTCTTAAGATCTCCATTAAATTTGGTTATGTGGGGATGGTATCCTGAATTCTGTGGAAGCATGAAGATACAATAATGATTTATGCACAGTCCTCATTGTGTATTTGCGAGCTATGGATTACTTTTGAGACGTGGGTGAAAAGAGTGAAATATGATTAACCCAAGGAATGAGACTGCAATGACTATTGTTTTTTGAATTTTCCTTGTTAAAGTAACTGAGAGGTTGTTGTATCTTCTGTTGTGAGGGGATGTAGGAGAGGGGTCGTTGGTGTATCTGAGTCAAAATCTTAAGATGTTTTCCATGGATCCTATGCATTCCAATAAACATTCCAATAAACAGTTCTATATTGTTCAGAGATACTAGGAATTTCTTTGACATTGCTAGCAATGATCAAGGTATTTGCATTTGTATTTGTCTGTTTATACCTTGTATAGGCAAATGAGTTTCTGTTCTAATTTTACTAACATAAAAAAATCTTTTTATGTACTTGGAGACAAGTGAGAACATAATTTGGATTGAAATTGTACTGCTTTACCTGATATTGTATGGCAAAACTGACAGGGTGTTTATTTTTGTAACCTCATAGGGACTTAAGTTACAACAAATTATCTTCAATCAAGACCAGTATCTTGGATCACCTTCATAGTCTTCAGGAAGTGTAAGTTAATTTGTCTTAATTAAAAACCATACCAAAACATAAACCCCAACCAAAAATACCCAACCTGTGTTTGTGTATGCTAATCGTATAGTTACGTCTCTAGGGATGGTTTTTTGAACAACAAAGACACTTGCTGTTCTGATATTTTACTTTAAGTGAAATTGGAATTATTTTTTAATTTTGAGGTGACACAGTTCAGCAGTTTAGCAAGTACAATGTACATACTTCTGATTAACATCAAAGCTAACTCTCCCTTTTGTAATATTAATAGGAAGTTAAACAACAATGAACTGGAGATCATTCCGGATCTGGGACCAGTCTCGGCAAATATAACTCTTCTGTCTCTGTAAGTAGATCTTATTCTTGTCCCTGGTTAGTGGAACTAACTCTACAGGGTTCATGGAAATGTGTGCATTAATGAGATTAAAGTAAAATAATTGGAAATAGAGCAGCTTGTGGTTAGGAAGTTGATTATGTCATATTATTTAGTAGTTCTTTAAAATGTGTATAATTGAACTTAATCCTTGTAGTTTTTGTGCTTCCCAGATACAAAGACTGCATTAGAATTAATTTATGTTGTGGTGGTGCCCAGAAGCCTCAGTCCTGTTGTGCTAGGCAATGTACAAGCATCCGTAAATGTTACAGAAACTTGTACAGTGCTGTCTTTAAAACAAGACTCATACTCTGTCGTTATGCATCTTGGCTGAGATCCTGATGTGTTAAATCATGACAGAATTCCATTAATTTCACTGGGCAATACAGGGAAATCCCCTTGAGATGCAGCTTCAGAGCAAGTATTTAGGTTAGAGGATGTTTTGCCAATGTCTTGAAAAAAATTTTTGAGCCCATTTTAATATGTGGCACTATTTTTTATGACTGCAGTTTTTACATAAAATGGTGACACATGATTGTGTCCATGTTCATTGCTTTTCATGAAAGAAATGAGTAGGTTACTTGGTGTTTATTTGTAATGTGAGTATAAAGACATATTGAGCCCACAACCAAAAATACTGATTTTAAAGGAAATTTTGCTCCTGATATTTTAACAATAAATTAGTTGGATTTTTTGTCTGTGATTTAGTTTTAATAAACTGTTGAAGGAAGGTGTGGAAAAGTAGATAGTGTTAGTTAGCAAAAAAGAAAAGACCTGGTTTTCATGTGTGGGGTTTGCATTTTATCAATGGGAATCTAAAGTGTCTAAAGCTATTAATATGCAGCCCTCTGGCCAAATCCTGTCCTGTCCTTGAATACAAATTACAAGTAACCTTTCTTGAAGAATCCTGAAGAGTTAAAACAATTCAATAAACTTTGGAAAGCTGTTCAGTTAATTAAATTGATCACTATTCAGTTGCTTACATCTGGTGATTTATAGGCGTTTGTTGTTACTCTAGGCCTAGGTCAGCCAAGTCAGCTGGTGCAGCCGCTGTGTCTGGGCTGCTCTGTTTGAATAAGAACTAAGTGACATTTGATACTGATGTGGTTTCTTGCAGATCAAAATCAGGAAAGAATGAAAGAAAAAGCAGATGGTGTCTGACAAATAATTGTTGAATTTAAGCACATCTTTTATTTTGCAGTAGCATTGGCATTACTTTTACACTGGCATAGCATTCTGTAGTTTATGCATCTAATTGAACTAAAGATTATATTTCTTATATATATATATATATTACCACCATGCTAAGGTCCTTTTTACCATAAAGCTAGAAATACCAGCATAATAAAGTGGTTTGTATCGTCTTGCTTTACTTCTGAATTCTTAGCATTTCTCCTTCTCACAGAAACTCAACAAGTTTAGAGGAACCTAAAATCATTCTTTTGCAACTGTGCAAAAATTTTGGTATTCCTTTGAGAGAATAAATGATTATCAGTTACTGTTGAACTGTTTGTTTCATAGCCTTAGGTCCCTGTCTTGGGGCATTTACTCAGGTGTGGTCAAACATGGAAAAGTCTGTGTTAGATCTGTGCTATGCACTGTATATGCTAACACTTGAAAGAAAAAAAAAAATTTCCAGAAGTTTTGTAAGAGCTTTTATCACACTACGAATGCAGTTAAAGTGGCTCTGGTTGGGTGTTAGCTTGTTTTTGTTCTAATTCTGTGTGTGGATTATTGAATGTAACTCTGCTGCAACTGAAATTTAATACCTATTCTGCAACTACAGCAGAGATGCCTGGAGTTTAATATGGCAGAAATAATTATTTTAATGTTTTGTGTTAACTGCGAGTTCCAGTTTACAGTAGTTAAGATAATTGTTCTGTATCAAAACAGATGAACATAGAACGTAAAATTAAGAGTGGTATTGTATTGTCCAAAAGTCAAACATCTTGTTTCTTTCACCCAGCTTTTCTTTAAAACATAGAGTAGAATGACAGAATCGTTTAAGTTGAAAAGGACCTTTAAGATCATCAGGTCCAACCATTAACTCAGCACTGTCAAGGCCACCACTAAAACATGTCCATAAAAGCCACATATGCACATCTTGTGAATACCTCCAGAGAGGCTTAATCCCTTCCCTGCAGCTTGTTACAATGCCTCGTAGCCTTTACCATGATGAAATTTTTCCTGATATCAGACTAAACTTTCCATGGCACAACTTGAGGCCATTTTCTTTTGTCCCATTGCTTGTTACTTCAGAGAAGAGAATGACCCCCACCTCCTTTTAGGTAGTTTTGACAGTGATAAGGTCTCCCCTGAGCCTCCTGTTCTTACTGGTTGGATGTTATTTCTGTAAAGATATTAAATTTAATTTTATAGAAAATAGTATAAATAAAGAGACATAAACATAGAGCTGTTTGACAAAAAAATTTACATAGTGTTGTGGTAGCAGAAATGGACAAATACTCAGTCTAATGATACTTTTTTTTTAGAAGTGAAAAAATGCTTGCATTTTGTTTTTCTGTGGTGGATGTTATTTGGAGGGATTGAATCGAACTGAGTTAATACATCTTAAGTCATGCGAAAAGAGCACATATGGAACAATTAGAACATAAGTTTTAGAACTACTCTTCAGAGAAACATCTGATGACTTTCTCCAGGATTTTAATCATCTATAAGAAAGGAGGTTGTGAAGCCTTTCCAAAGCAAACCACTCTTTCAATGCTGAGTCTTTGTTCTGGCTTTCAAATAGCAGAAAAGAGGGTGATAGTGTTCTGAAACTTGATTTGATTACCCTTCTTACGAGATTCATATATGTTGATTCATTACTATCAGTTGAAAAGCCAGCTGTTTTTTTTCCAAGGAATCTTCAAGGAATGCTATAGAAGTGATAACATCTTTTCTTGCCAATATCTTCTTTGTTGAAGAAGCTCTATTACAAGATTTTTTTCCTTTCACTTGTTAAGAACTCTCACAGAGCTGGGGAACGTTAGAATTTTACCTGTTCTGCAAGAATTTTCTTGCCCTGCAGAGGAAGTTACACTGCTGGTATGTCTCCATAGTAGTGCAGGTATCCCCACACAGCCATGTATGTCTGAATTCTTTGAAGAATATAAACAAGCATTGGTGGATTATCATGTTAGTCCAGTTTCCATTTCTGGAGCTACCTCATTTCTAGCTATCTAGTTGATATTTTATCTAAATGAGATATTTACATACTAATGAATTATTCAGAATAAACATACCCAGAGCAGGAGATGTTCCCAGTCTCATGGTCCCAGCCTGTCTGTAACATGAAACAACAATGCTAACGTTTTGTTTTTACCAGTGCCAGTTGAGGGTTGAACATCTTGGTAATGAAAAGTATCAGGCAGGCACACCCCCTCACCACCACCCTGGGAGATGTGTCAGTGTGAAGGAGTGAGTATACATGGATATTCAGGCACACTATTATTACATGGCTGGAGATGTATCTATGATTTTATTCATGTGATGGGTATGTATCTTGTTACATGTAGTAGAAGAGCTTGTGAGCCTCCTGGGAATCTGGATATTTTGAGTTGAGCTTCATGGGTGGTAGTTTGGGCTATATCTGGTCAGGAGCCTTAGATCAAGTCTCTGAAAATTAAATTGCAGGGTGTTAATTTTGCACAGCCACTGAGTCCTTTTATATACCTTCTGTGCGAGAAGGCATGAAGAGACCAGTATATATTATAGCAGGAAGAGGGAGAGTCAGGTATTTGTCAGAGATAGTCAGAACAATAGCTGTAGCCAGGAGGTTGGGTCCCCCATGTGCTGGCAACATAAGCTTTTGAGGAAAGTATTGTATTTAACAACTGCTTACCACAGGTATATAATGTGCAAACACCACACATGGTAATGTAGGTGTATTTATCTATTCCCTAAAAGTAAAATATGTTAGAAGTTCTCTAGTCTGCATTCCTGAAGTAAATGTAAAAACAGTTAAATTAATGGGGAATTGCTTTAAATGGTTGTAGTGGAAAATTATTAATTTCTTGGAGAAAAAACAGTACTTTTTTACTCCAAGATGGGTGGATTGCTTTTGTGTCAGGTACAAAATTGGGCACTAATGCCCTCATTCCAGAACACCTGTAAGTCCTGAATATTGTTTCCATTCTAATGGAATTTTTTTATCCAAGATGTACCAGTTCTGTCCTCTTTATCCTAAAAATCTGCCTGAACCAGTGATCTTGACACATGAGAAGAAAACCAGTATTGCCTTTTAGGTATGTTTTGCACCTAGGGTAAAAATCCAGAAGTATATTGAAATCAAGTAGTGTAAGTACAAATAACCTCCTCTAGAAGTTCTGCTTGGTGTTTAACTACCAACTACTATTTGCATAAGGGTTTTACTTTAAAACTCTTTGGAAAATGTTAACTACTTTTAATGTTACTAGAATTTTGTAAGGAAGAGACACTGATTTGCAAATTCAGCAATGTTATTTAAGATTTTGTTTAAGGATATAGAGTTTAAGGAAGAAACCCATGCTGCTTTTACTTGCAGAATTTAAAAAAATGTGTAGTTGTAGACACTATCCAACATCATCAGTACTCTGTATTCTTGAGTACGGTGAAAAATGGAAGGTAGCTTTGAGTATTAAAGTATCGTGTCTCGCCAAGTAGAATTTATTGTTCTTATCAAAACATATGTGTAGAACTAATATTAAAACCCCCACGTTTCTCATTACCCACGTCCAGGATATGTTCCCTGGTAATCCGCTTGCAGTCAGCAGGGACTAGAAAGCTGTACATGCCCAAGTCTTTAGTGCATACAGTGAAATTCTAACATTAGACTAGTTTTCAAGAAAGGAATGTTTTAAATAAATTTGTAATTGTGTGTTTTATTGAACAGGAGATATTTTATTTAAAGGCACTAGAGCATGTGGTGCAGGTGATTCAAATTGTTATGTTGTAAAGAGTGATCATGTTCGTCTAGAATGCAAACAAATACTTGGTTTTAGTAAAGCCAGAGAGGAAAATGCAAAAGTCGTGATGTGGAAGCTAAAGGGTGCACGAATGATTCACAGTTCAGGAATGTTTTTCAAGTCTTATATTAATGTGTGTTTTATATTAGGCTCCCACTTCACTTTTTTTTTAGAATGTGAAATCTTCTGTTTATAGGAGACATAATGAAAATGTGACATGGTAGAGGGTTTGCTCTGCTCTGCTGGGGAAGTCCTCCATCTCTATCTGTACAGGAGGCCTTTAAGGCAGGGACCACCCCGTTCACTTTTGAGTTCTGAGATAGTTAAAAGTGCTGCCAAAATTGAGGCAGTTTTCTGAAATGTGACCATGTGTTTGTTAGATGATGAACAGAATCCACGAGCCACTTCTCTGAAGGTTTTCTACAGCCTTTGGTTTGTAATGTCTTTCTGTCAATATGTGCTGAATTTAAATTCACTGACTTTGAAGATGTGTCTTATATCCTGGATGTTTAAAGTGGTAAATGAACAAAAAGCACTAACAGAAAAGGTCAGGAGATAAAAATAGGACAAAAAAACTATAAAGCAGCCAGTCCTAGGTGACTGTACAGGTCACAAGTTTTTGTAGTAAGAAAAACTATTTCAACTTTAAATTTAGCTTTCTGATCAGCCACTACAAAATTAGCCTGATTACTTAGCTTACTTTATGCACAAACATAGTTACTGAAGAAAAGTGGGAATTAATCCCTTCTGCTAGTGAGAAAGAATTTTTTTTTGAGTATTGTGTGTCTCTTTCTGTTTAAAAACTAGAAAAATGTATTTGTGTGTGTTGTGTGATAATGGGCATCCTGGATCAGGCTTCAGATAGTCATATTGAAAAATAAAATTCAACAAATTGAAGCAAACACTCAGAATAATTCCTGGATTTGCCCCAGCTGACAGTTTGGAAATAAGAATGATAGTTTGCACTTTGTGTCAGTAACTTAAACCCCTGTGAAGGGCCTTCAGTAAAGACAGAAGGGAGAGTATAAGAAGTGTGCCTCTTTGTCATGTCACAGTGGTCTCGGAGTGAAAGCTGTGTGTAAAATCCAGGAGAACACTGTCTCGGTATGTAGGTAGAAAGCTGCAGTCATAAGAAAGATGTTTAGATGAAAATTCTGAAAATGAAAGCTTACATTCAGTAGGAGTGGATTCCTTTCCCTTCTGTGCTTGCCAGAGAAAGTGGTATTGTTTGTTTATAAAGCTAGCATACTAAACTGAAGTCTGGATCCCAGTATGAAGAAAACGTTGGTCAAATATTTTACATCCTTGTCATCTCTTCAGCTACCACTTTATTATGGGAAGGATTAAGGTTTGGATGCTGCCTGGAAGAGTTTGTTTTGAAGAAGGATTGAAAGAAAGGATAGAGGAATGCCAGACTGGGCTTTAGGCACAAGGCTACTTGGAGAATGTCCCAAAACTGAGACTGGTGGCAAACCATGTGTGACTTGGTCCAAAGTTGTAGAGTGAGGAACTTACTGGAATTAGTTCTTGCAGTCTTTAACATTTGGTGTGGAGACTTAAGAGGAAGTAAATGAATGAATTTTTAAAGGAACCTGACTTAGTCAGATTTACAGATGTGGAAACTCAATTTTTATGGCAGCAAGTTAGGCTGAATTATGGGAAAGAGAAGAAGTACATAGAAACCCAGAGTTTGTTGTAGCAAAAATATAAGGAGAGCCTAGATTAATGCTTTTGCAATGAGAATGGAAAAGAATGCAAATTTTATGAGCTATTTGCAGCGGATAAATCTGTCATGATTTTCTGATCATAGTGGTAAAGGAAAAGGTGAATTAAAAAGAGTAGTAATTGACTACAAAAATAGAGAACACTGTTCTGATATTGACAGAATGGAAGAGTGGTAGGAATTTTACAGAGGAGTGGGGCATTTGATATGGAAAACGAGAGAAGTGAGAATGAAATTGAGAGGTCAGGCATAAGTGTTTGAATTATGTTTTAGAGAATTGGTGGTGCTGATTGCAATAGAGCAGTGAAATCACTTGTGCCTTGAGTGAAAGAGAAGTGGGTGGGAGAACATTCCTTACTTCATATCAATGATTGAAGTTAGGGGTACATCTAGAAGGGCGTGCAGTCTAAACTGCCTAGACTTTGGTCTGCACCCTCTAAAAGGGAGGGTTGCCCTGTAACAATAAAGAATAGGCGTTCTTACTTAGGAACTCTATATATTAGATTAGAAAGATGATTTATAATACTGGAGGGCACTATGCTAGGTTTATCTTGGTCATATTTAAAATTTTCCAAGATTTTTTTAGGATTAACTAACTGTCACACAGCTCATCAGGTCTGCAATGGGCTATTCCTGTTGTCAGCTCTTGCCAAAATAGTTATGCTTGCATTGCTTTTGTTTATAGTTGTTAAAATAAAGGGATGAACTTACACATTCACTTGCCTATCACATGCTAAGTAACTTGTGATTATTTTGGAAAAGCCAGAAAACTGGATTGGAAACAGACATCAGGGTATTAAGAGGACAGTTTGGAAGGAAAGCTTAATTAGTTGCATATTCGAGCTGTGCTGGAATCAGAAGAGAATTGTTGTGGAAGTATCATGTGTTTATAAGTTTGAATTTGTCTCCTTCTTCTTTTTGATGATGAAAACATATCTGATCACAGAGTTGTTTCAGTCTACATCTTTCTCTTTCCCCTTTCCTAGTTTATGTTTGATTTGGAAATCAATAAACCTTTGGTTTCAAGCTTTGGACAGGGTATCAGTAGCCTACAGAGTTCTGAGTTTTCATTTTCTGTTTTATGCCTGTGTAGCATAAAAATCACAAAATATAGAAACAGAGTCTTTCTGACATCTGGCTTGAAAGAGGAATGAGAGGCACGGATCGTGGAATGAAGGAGACCTTCAAAAGAAAGAACAACTGCTTGCCGCAAGGAAGGCAAGAAGCTCGTGTGTGAAAGGGAGGCATCAGATTTGTAAACCTACCAGTAGAACTGGAAGTGAGCCAGAATCTGGGGTTTATTTCTGCTGGCTTTGTCTTGGAGAAAAACAGTTTCATTTGTAATATTCTATGGCTTGCAAATACTAAAAAAAATAAAAAACCCAGACTTTATTATTTCAGTCCAGTTGTGTGTCTTAATGGTGAGAAGAGCATTTAGTCCCAGTCATATCAGAGACTGGGTTTTTTGTAAGGGTAGTGTTCAGCTTAAAACTGCAATTTCAGTATTTTAAATGATGTAATTGTTCGTTACAATATGGCTCAGTATTCAAATGAGTAGAAATTGGAGAAAAAAATACTATTTTTGCTCTTCTTGAAGTAGTAGTTACTGAGGCTCTTCTGATAAGGGCTCCTTAAAGTTGTCCAGTCTTATCCTAAAAGCCACAAAGTATGTATCTTCCAGCACTTCGAATTACAGTCTTGATCCTTTGTATTTAATAAAATTGTGTTTTGCTTCAGTTTTCTTCCAATAAACAGTATGTTTACATCATTGCTCCCAAAGGAGTTTGGGAGGGGAGGAGGGGGAATGCAAGAAGGAATATGCCAGCTGTATAAATATAAAGTCAGCTGGTGAGAGATGGAAAAAACAGGTGAAAAACCCAGAAAAATTTAAAAGGAGGCTGTGAGTTGTAGTGGCACACAATGGAGACCACTCAGAACATGCTCAGATGTGGATAGTCATGTTGGTTTCGCAAGGGCTCTGATATGGCTGCCTCTAGAAGAGCTCTAATGTGGTCAGACTAGGCATCCATTAATCTGTGTCTTGGCCTCAGTACTGGTCAGAAAGATTCGTCTAGTCCTAGCAGAAGGCTTTTTTTTTTTCCTTCTTTATGTATCCTCTTGTTTTCCAGCAGGAGATTCCACTATGATTTAATTTGACTGTTTGTGATTCAGATTATTCTGCCTCTCAGGGTTTAGTCGAGGGACAGGAGGTGCTGTGTTAGTCCAGATACACACATATGTTAAGATAGTTACTTTACATCAAACAGTTATGCAGAACAGGCTTCATGGACTCTCCTCCAAAGTTGTCTTTCTAGACAACTTGTTTTTTTGCCAGGTTGCTCTACCTCCAGGCTCCTTCACGTATTCCATGTCACGATAATAGGGTGATCCAACTAAGAAGTTTTCAAAACACTGAGGATCAGGATATAGCTGGAAGAAAAAGTTAATGCTGGAAGTGCAGGAGTGGTTTTTTGTCCTGAGATTTCAAAGAAACAAAAGATAGGACGTCAGGTCCTAATCTGTTCCTGCCTTGGATTTTCCATGGTACAGTGTGCATGATGAGTTACAACTCATGAAGCTTACATGGATATTTTTCTTAGGTAGGAAACATTTCATACTGACAATCTTTTTATAAAGAGACACTATGACTGTCTCAGATCTTTAAAAACTGAGGGGAGGAGGGGAATGTTTCAGCACTTAAAAGCTTTTCTATCTGAAAGGTGTTAACTAGATGCTCAACAAAATGGATACGGAAGTTTTTGTCTTTCCCCACAGAAAGTACAAGTCATTAGGTCAGATACATGGTAGCTGGTTATATATAATGAGTCTTAAGATCAGGATTGAGAGGGCTGTTACAGGATTTCTGGCCTACTGGTGTGTTTAAAGTCATGGATATTGAGAAGGAAAACTAAGGTTTCTCACACCCATAATGAAAAACTGGCATTCTCTCTTAAGCTCGTATTCACACAGGCTTATGTAAAAGTTGTTAAGTCAGTCTGTATGCACTCATGGTCATTGGTTTGTGGGTTTTTTTCCTGAAAGTCAAGGTGTAGGCACTAAATTGCAAAACGCACGTTCAAATTCATGTAGGTATTTTTTGGTGGGTTTATCTGCATTCCTTGGTGCTCCTGCTGCTTTAGCTGTAACAGGAGAAGTTGTAAGGAGGCTGTAGCATGTTGTTGTTCCTTCCACATGAAGAAATTGTTACCAAATTGCTGCAGGTTCATTTCTGGGAGAATTTGATGTGGTAGTTTTCTTGTTGCAGGAGATCTCTGTTTCTCTCATCTCCCTCAAAGGTCTGTGAAATTAAACCAATGGGGTGTATGCAGCTCCTTTTGTCTGAACACAGCAGTAGGAGCATCTCACAGGAAAGATTTTCTGAGTTTTCTTACCCCCACCCTCCTCTCAGTGAAAAAACTTTTGTCATTGTGCCCACATGTGTACTTGTTGGTTCTGTCTTGACAGTTAGATAGGCTTGTGTTTTCAGTGTGTCCTTCTTGACTAATTTTGATGGTGATTTGATAGTTATGAGGAAGATGATGTATTGGTTTTTTCAATTTGTGTAAGCAATGATTATGAAGAACAATCGAATTAGAGTTTTATTTCCTCATTCTAAATAAAGTTGGGTCTTTAGGTAGAACTATTTGGATATCTTTATTGTTAAATAGTCTTCCAGGTGTGAATTATTATACTTACATTCTTTTGAAGAGAAACTAGTCTAGAGTCTGGAGCAATAGGGAGTGAACCATTCAGCTGTTTTGTAGCTGAGTAATTTCTACAAATATGATTAAGCAGGAAGGTGCAATGAAGGTTGTTTGATTTTGATTGTGAGTTGGACTGGGACTACGATGTGTAGTGCAATTTCAGTGGGCAAAATGAGTTGCTTGTCGCTCTTCAATATGGCCTTATTATCTCCAAAAAAGAAAAATGTTCCTGAAACAAACAAGCTGAGGGTTTTTGTTTGGTTGTTTTTGTTGTAACCTAGTCTGTGTCAGGTAATTTGCCAGTCGGTTAAAGTGCTACTCTGAAGATGGTGGAAGAGTTTTATTCAGTTCCATTAGATTCAACTGAAGTTTGTAATACAGGGGCTATTACCCTGCCAGTTGTGAGGAATTTCTGTTTTATGGAGCAATGGTGACACAAAGACAGCACTGTGCAAGCCGTCTTATAACTGAACACTTTCACACTGCAATTTAGGAGGCATGCAGTTCAGGAAATTGCTGGCTTCTGCTGGAGCACACTTTTACTGCAAGGAAAATTTTATTCGTTACTCAAGTAATTGGCAGTTTTAATACCTTGTTAGTAATTACCTTGTAAACAAACTAATGCATAAAGGCAAGGCTCTATGACCTGTTATCTAACTCACATTCTTATTTGCCCCATGGAACTGACACACGGTGGTGGTGTTTGTTGTTTTTTTTTATTAAAGTAATTTGTTTCCATTTATTATAAATACTTTCAGATAAGAGTTAAAAAATGCAGGGTGCCTCTACCAGACAGCCTAAGGAATGAAACATGATACAAGTTCAGCATTTGAGGGGCTGCAGGATCACTTACCCGTTCCCATATGTGGTCAGAAAGCCCATTAATCTCACTTCTGGTTCAGTTTGTGAGTTAGGACTTTTTTGTCTTGAACGGTAATTCCCCCATACCCCGTGAATACATGAGAGTTGTCCACGCTACCCTAATGTGTGACTTACTGTTTGATCCAGAGCATTGTTTTGCAAAATTTCCAATAAAGGTAAACACCTTCCCGAATTAATATTCTTGTTGATAATTTTACTAAAATTGCATTTAGCTACCATCTCTAGGATCTGGGGAAAGCTCCTAAATTTTGGTATTTATCAAACAAGGTATAGAACGTACCAGAGCTAGAACTGATTTGAACTTACAAGGTAACAAGAATCATTTCAGGTTGCATTTGTTTAATTGGTCACAATCTGCTTTCACCTATGTACTGGTAGCCCTGAAAGATAATGTTGCTGATGTGTGTGTATGATTCTGTACATTATACAGCCAAGATGGAAAAATTGGTAGGTTGCCAGGTATGAGCATGGAAGAGGGTCATTGGAAAAAGTTCATGTGTGAAAGTGAAAGAAGGGGTGTTCCTTAGAGCAGACTACAACATCCACCTCTTCAGATTGTTGCATACTTTTTGTTGTGGAATTAATTGGGTGTGATGCTGAGCTAAAGTTTGACCAGACATGAAGTTCAAAACTTCTGTAATGACCTGTGATGTGCAGAATTTTTATTCTTTGCCATCTCATTAGAAAAATTGGTAGGTTGAAATATTAGGTCTAATTCCACAATTATAGAATGTTTTTCAGGGGCCTGCAGTGTCATCCATCTTTTATAATCTAGCTCTTTGTTTTTTTCTGGAAACTCGGTTGGACTTCCATGCCGAGGGAGTTTTCAAAAAACCCCAAACACTTGTGTTTAGCTACCATATAAAATAGAAAACAGCTCTAACCTTATTTCATTACGTATCAATACTGTGACATACTGTTCCATGCAAGTACCAGATATTTCTACTGTTCAGAAGTAGGTGATTATAGAGTTCTACATCTCTTTTTAAAAGCCATGAATTGCCGTAATTTGATTATATTGCATTTTTTTCATAGTTTACTGGAATTCTATTTTAAGAAATAATAATGAAAATTTATTTAGACGATTCCAATTTGTGATTTCCAATTAATGTTATGCATAGAGAACATACTTTATTGCTTTTCTGTAACTCAAAATTATTTTCAAGTAGGGGAATTAAGAACTAACATTTGCCAGAGTTATGTAGTTAACCTGTGTTTACTTTGGAAATGACAGTCTTTTGCCTACTGCCCTTAAATTTCAGGACCGGTAACAAGATTGCCAACATTTTGTCTGAACATCTGAAGCCATTTCAGAGTCTAGAAACTTTGGACTTGAGCAACAACAACATATCGGAGCTAAAAATTTCGTCATTTCCAGCATTACAACTCAAGTATCTGTAAGTAAAAATTACTTTTTGTTTGTTTGTTTTGGTTTTGGTTTTGTTGGTTTTTTTTTTTCTTTCAGGTAACTTTCAAAAATCTTGTTGGATAATTTAGATTGGCAGCTGTTAATTAAGGTACTAAATCTTTTTTTAATTGGAATGACATTGAATGTTCTACTTTCACCTGTCTAGTTTAACATAAGCTGCTAACTTGAATGTATGAGTTGTTACAATGAGATGTTTTAATTCATTAAAAAAAGCTAAGGCCATTATCTTGAGATGAAATAAATAGATGTGTCTCTTGAGAGAAATAATTACGTGATAAAATGAATTTAAGTCCCCATGGATAGACTGGTTTGTATTTATATGGAGTTTGATAGACTTCTTGTGAATACACTTAATTCATATTCAGGAATATTGCAATGCCATATACACTGACTGGTAAAAAAATAACAGGATTGCCATATATTATCCTCTTCCATTATCACACTCTGGCAGAGTAGAGTAAAATGGTGATGGTGAAATGCTATTTGACTACAGAATAAGCTCTAATTAATATGAAAAATTCCATTTTTAGATGACTAAGCACCACAAGAGCTTTGTGTTTGACTACTTGGTGTTAAGATTCTATTAAATAACTGTAGATTTAACCTTCTAGACATTGTTTCAACAGGTATATTAACAGTAACCGAATAACCTCTATGGAGCCTGGTACCTTTGACAATTTGTCTACCACACTTCAAGTATTGAAACTGAACAGGAACAAAATTTCAGCAATTCCTCAAAAGATGTTTAAACTGTCCCATCTGCAGCACCTGTAAGTGTAACCTACAATCGACTAATTGTTTTCAGGTTTTCCAAAGCACTGGCAGTGCTTGAACTTTAGCCTTTAATTTAACCAGAGGTGGAGTGAGACAGACAGAGAAAACATATTACTACAACCCTTGCTAACTGCAGTGTTGTACTGAACAAAACTAGTCTTATATGTTGGTGAGATGTGAACAGTCTTTGTGTTTAAAATTGTGTTTGCCTATTAAAAGTAAAAAAAAAAAAAAAAGGCTGGAAAAAGGGTAGTAGCAATATTTCTGTAACAAAGTGTCAGGAAAATAGTAAGTAAAGTAAACTTATATAGTTCACTGCAGCAGTCATTTACTTTGTGTTTTCACAATGAAATGAAGGAAATTTGCTTTCAGATGGTGTGACAATAAGCAATATGCTTGAATAAATAGACTTTCAGCTTTACTGATACTATGGTGTCCATAAATGATTTACTGAATAAATAATAAAGTTAAATGATTTTTTTTTTTTTTAAATTGGAAAACTTAGAAAGTGCAGAAAATGGACAGGAGAATGGGTTTCACTTTGTCAAATCCTGGATAATTATTTTCCATATCAGATGTCAGGAGTTAAAAAGCTCTTAGGTTAGCCTTGAAAGTGATAGTTTATAAGAACACTGAAATATTAGGGTGCTTGACACTTCTGGAAAAAAGTGACTGTGTTTCTTCTGTATACAAGTGCTGGAATGATTTTACTCAGGTCTCAGTAGAAGGGTATGAGAACAGTCCTGCAAAGCTCAAGATTTGTTAATGATCTTGGTAGATGTTCCCATCTTCAGAGTCACCTTAAATTTTGGATGTTGGTTATATTCTTACCTAAAAATGTTCCCTTTACTCATAGTTGGTATGCTGACTAAGTTATGTTAGATAGCTTATCTGCAAGGAAGGCCAAAAATTCGTGGTGTCACCTGAAAGTATTCAGAGAGGAATGGGGAAGGACTAAAGTCTGTTCTATCTGAATGTTCTTCACGTTTTATTCATATTTAAACACAGGATGAGAAGTAGGGTTCTCCCTCAGGTTTGTTATCAGTTAGATTTTTGTGTCAGACTGCCATAGAGGAAATATGAATTCTTACAGGGCCGTGACTCTGAAAAATAATGATGTTATAACTGTGGGGAGATGATTATTTAGACCTTCACTTTGCATGAGGAAATAAGTTTTGGAAGGAGAGATTCCTCCTAGTTTGGTAGACCTAAGAGTCCTTGAAGGGGCAAGTGATCACTCCTTCTACTGCCTTTTTGGTAGTATTGTCTAATCTTGTCACTGCATCTTGCCCTCCAGCTAGTTATGCCCTACATCTCCCTCACAGGAGCTCCCAGTTTCTGACCTGCACAGAGAGTGTAGTGGCAGAAGGGTGAGTGCCAAGACCACTTGAGAAAGAGGAAAGGCACTCTGTGTAACTGGTTGTGGAGGAGGGAGAGATGTAATGAGTGCTTGGCTGCGGATACAGAAAGGGATCACCCAGGATATTCAATTTTGTCTAGTTATCGCAACTAAAATTTTAACTTTTTCTTGACTGTTGCAATTGATTGCAATTACAAACCAGTCTTAACAGCTCTACTGCTGGATAAACACTGCTTTCAGTTTTGAATTTGGGAACAGGCTTAACTATGATATTCTATATCTGTAGGGATTCTTTAAGTCTGAAAATCAAGGAGACTACCAAGTACTTGTCCTCAGTATCAGAAAGGCAGAACAGTATTAACATGGTTGAACAATAAAATGTTTGACATTTTCTTGTCTTTGTTTCATGTGCAGGAAAAGTGTTTATTTAAAGGTGGTTCTTTCAGAGAGGGAAGAAAGGTTGTTGGCATGTAGGTAAAATTTCTGTGCTGTAACTGTAAATTCTATTGATGCAGGGAGCTGAATCGCAACAAAATCAGAAAAATAGATGGGCTCACTTTCCAAGGACTTCCTGCTTTGAAATCATTAAAACTGCAGAGAAATGGGGTTACAAGGCTCATGGATGGTGCTTTCTGGGGTTTGACCAACATGGAAATCTTGTAAGTATCAAACTTCTGCTAGGTAGGTTCTGCTGATAACATAATAAGTAGATTTGCACAAAATTAATAGAATTGCATGTTAAAATGTAAGGGTGTTTTTGAATTAAATTGTCTAGTTGTGGTCTGAAAAGCAGCAAGCAGTGAGTAGTGAATATGTAGAGTAGCACATTTTAAATGCATGCATACAGTTCAAGATTTATATAGAGGCTCCAGCTATCTAGCCAGTGTGGTGAGGTCAGATGTGGACCTGTGGCATAGCATGCATGCTGCTGAGCTACTCAACCTTACGTCTTTTTCTGCTTGTGGGTGTTTATAGGCAGCTGGACTATAACAACTTAACAGAGGTAACCAAAGGCTGGCTTTATGGGTTACTGATGCTGCAGCAACTCCATCTCAGCCAAAATGCCATCAGCAGGATCAGTCCTGATGCCTGGGAATTTTGCCAAAAACTCAGTGAGCTGTGAGTACCTTTATTCTCTTCCAGTTTCAAAAGCTGGAAACTCATGCCAAAACATGAGCTTCTTAGCACTGACCTATGAATTTTTCATAGCAAAGTTTCCAAGGTGACAACAACTTCGCTGTATACAGTTATATGTCTTGTTGAAAGAAGTTGAAGTTAGCTGTGATTGCTCCATTTCACTGTAGCAGTTAAATGAAGCTGTAACACAGTCATTTTCAAATGACAGAAATCAATTCTGCAGTAATTTGTGAATTGTTTGAAACAAAGCGAAATGCCGTGTGGTCAGAAGTGGTGTAGGGGGTTCTGTGAGAATCATAAGGGGCAAAATTGTGCTTCCTCCCTGAAAGTTCATGTGCATTGAACTAAGTTAAAGAAGCACTGCAGCACGAATATTAAAATGTTCTTTTTTTCCCCTTAAATTTGCAGAGATTTGACATTCAATCAATTAGCAAGGTTAGATGATTCAAGCTTCATTGGTTTAAGCATGCTGGTGGGTCTGTACATTGGAAACAACAAAGTAAATTACATTGCTGATTGTGCCTTCAAGGGACTTTCCAGTCTACAGATTTTGTAAGTTGACAAACTCAATTTGTAAAGTCAAAAATCTTAAGAAAAATCTTGTGTTTATAGGTTATTTCTTTTCTTTATGAAATAGACAAGAACATTTTGTTAACTTCCCCTGATCAGTGTATGATTTTCTTACAGTAAGATTTCTTTCCAGAACGGTTGAGAAAGGGAGGAGTTCCTCTTTTGTTAAGGCTGTGCACAGTGGATGGTGGTAACTGTGATACAAACTTTCAGTAGCATTATTGTGGGAGCTGCATATCTCTGCTTGGAGGCAGCAAGCGGTGCGCTACCCACAGTTCTAGGGATCTGAATCGTAGTTGTGTCTTAACTGAATCATTTTCCTTCATAGCAGAAATAAGAAGACAAAACTCATTGTCATGACTGGAAATTGCTCTAAGTAATAGAGCATGTTTGGGAATAGCATTTCTTAAAGGAAGGGAACAAACAAAGTGAACTAATCTAAATACATTCCTCTTCATTTAAACCTTCCCATTTCATACCACTGATACATCTGTCAGCCAGATGAGCAGAACGATTGCCTTTCCCTCTAGGCTTTATTTTCAGGGGTTTGCTTACGTGCTCACATTTAGGGCATCTAGGAAAGATGCAAATTAGAAGAGTGTACACTATGTTTATTAAGAATGTAGAGAGTTGGAGATGATAAAGAGAGGAAATTAGAGAATTGCAAGGTGTTTAGGTATTTAGTAGTAGGGTTTTTCTCATAGATTTTTCTTTCTCCTCCAGCCCTGGCCTGTAGATTGTTTGCTGACACACCATTCTGTACACAAATCTCCAATCTCTTTGTATTTGATAGGTAATTAAGTAAGTGTTTTGGGATGTTAAAATGATTCTCTGGGTGTCAATATTGTGGACTTAAAAAGACATGAAGGTGTTAATTTCAAAGGGATGACAGTTGATCCTTTCCCTTCCCGCCATGCATGTTCTCTTAAGATAGTCCTGTATCTGAATACCTTTAGAGGGGTGTGTGAGTTGGTTTGCTTACAGTTCTAGAAAATGTTGAGTTTGTGGTCTTCTTAATTATCAGTGGGAAAAATACTAATAGTCTTCAAAGTCTCTCAGTAAAAATTGAAATGATAAAGTTAATCAGGAAAAGCTTCTCTTAAAAAACCCACAAAAACCAACTGAACAAAAATCCAACCTAACAGAAAGCTAATTTTTTTTTTTAAGTAGTACATGCTGTTGAAGAAGTATGTGCCTTGCTCTTTTTAATATCTTTTGTGGTTTGATTTCCCCTTCCCTCTTAAACAGGGATCTGAAAAACAATGAAATATCATGGACTATTGAAGATATGAATGGTGCTTTCTCTGGCCTAGATAAACTTAGGAAGCTGTAAGTATTGCTTCAATATTTGTATCTCATCATGCCTTAAAAAAATCAGCTTATTATGTGTCTTATAAGGATCAAGCCCAACACTTAAGGATATTAAATTTTCCATAGCAGAGATGATTTTTTTCTCCCTTACCACTTTGTTCTCTATGTCCTTTTCAATAAAAGAAATTCAAGATTTTCTAAGTCAAACTAATCTGAAATACTTTAAGTATATTAATATTTATGGACATATTTATCAAACAATAAGGTTTTCCCATACCAAGAAATAAGAAGTGTATCATATGACAAAGGCATAGTGGCAGACTTAGTCTTCATTCAATAAGGTAAAGCAGCGTCCAGTGGAAGTGGCTCCATTGCATTGAAATTTTCAAAAGCAGATTTATGAAATAAAAAACCTTTTATAGTTATACATTTAGGATAATCCATGTCACTTAACTGTACACCTTAAATGTCTTCTAAAATCATTGTAAAATCTAGATATTTATTCAAGGGGAACAAATTAGTATCTTGTAGATGTGATACATTTTGATGCATTGGAGATGGGTGAGTGGTGAATAGTAGTCACAGTTTAAAAATAAATGCCAAAAATGCAATTATTCAGCTCAAAAATACGTCCATTTAATTGCATTTCCTTTGCATCATGTGCTTAAATTTTTCAGGATACTTCAGGGAAACAGGATTAGATCCATTACAAAGAAAGCATTTTCTGGTTTGGATGCACTTGAACACCTGTAAGTAGTAGAAATTCACATTTTACCCAAAATAGGAAAAAAATAAATTTTGATACTAACTGAATTTGAAGTAGGACTAAGAAGCTTTACTTATGACTTGGGATGAAATGCGCTTACCATGTTTGCTACTGTGGTCTTCAGAAGATTTTTCAGTTTTGGAGTTAGGCTGAGTGTGAATTTTGGAATTAATGCAGAAATTCTTACCTATTAAGCATGCTATGAAACTCCTTATTTGCGTCTCTGTCGCTTTTGAGCTTGAGCGTCCTTTGTATATCACTAAAATAGCAGACTACTGCTTGAGTCTTAAATCCATTCAGTTTAATAAATTACTGTTTTCTTCTAATCCTGTTTTCCTTTTTTCTTCCTAGAGATCTAAGTAACAATGCAATTATGTCAGTTCAAGGAAATGCATTTTCACAAATGAAGAAACTCAAAGAGTTGTAAGTTTCTATCAAAAGACATCATCTCTATTAAGTATATATATCCTGAAAATGTATAAATACAAGCCTTGTAAGATGTTGCCTGATGCAGTGATAAACCCCTGCTGTAATATCTCTGAAGTAACATAAAAAGCTTATGTCAGTGTTTGGGGTTTTTTTACTTTTTATATGATGGGTGTATTTAAGTGAGAGCGTAGGATAGGAGGCATTTATTTTCTGCTGTTTGTTGTCTGCAAAGTCCTTATTTTAAATTGGGTGATCTCTAACAGGTTTTAGATAAGGGAGACTTTGATGTAATGTGCTCTAAGATCAGCAGTGCTATCACTGAGCTAAAGCTTGCTGGACCAGTGAAATGCAGTGCTGTAATTCTTTTATAAAGACCTGGTTGTCAGTGCTTGTAATTGGGTCCTTCTCTCCTGTAGTAGCAGAGAGACAGATCTTCAGAGAAGTCGTGAAGCGGTCACTGCGAAAAATGTATTTAGTGAGGGTGGGGTTTTGTCCTGTCACCCTTTTTTTCTGTAGATCAATGCAGAACAATGCTGGCTCATGGGTTGGGTGCAGAGGTTATACCGAAAGGGGTGACATCACCCCTTTGGCAGCATGTCACTAGTGGGGTTCAGCAGGGCTCCATCCTCAGCCCTGTGCTCTTCATAAATGACTTGGACACAGGACTGGAAGGGACACTGAGCAAGTTCACAGATGGTGCAAAACTGGGAGGAGCTGTTGGCTCCCTCAAGAGGGGGAGCCCTGTGGAGAGACCTCAACAAATGAGAGGGCTGGGCAATCAGCAACTGTATATAGTTCAACAACAGAAAGTGCTGGATTCTGCACCCTGGGGCAGGGCAGCCCAGGGCGTATGGACAGACTGGGGAATGAGATGATGGGAAGCAGAGCTGTGGAAAGGGACCTGGTGTTCTGGTCAATGGCAAAGTTGAATTTCAGTCCCTGCCGGTGCTCTGGCAGCTAAGAGGGCCACCCATGTCCTGGAGCTCGTCAGGCGCAGCATTGCCAGCTGGGCAAGGGAGGGGATTTGAGCTGAACAATATTGCTATCTTCCTCTTGCAATATGTGTGTTTGAGCTAAAACCTTAGTTTTGTTACAAAACTCGTACAGATCTGTATTACAAACAGAAAAAAACAAACAGGCTTTGATTTTAATTGATTTTTCTTAGGCACTTCAACACATCAAGTCTCTTGTGTGACTGCCAGTTAAAATGGCTACCACAGTGGATGTCAGATAACAACTTCCAGAGCTTTGTAAATGCCAGTTGTGCCCATCCTCAGCTGCTAAAAGGGAGAAGTATTTTTGCTGTCAGCCTGGATGGGTTTGTGTGTGGTGAGTGTAGCCTCTATTTCTTATTCCATAAAACAAATTTTGCTGTGTGCTTGGGATTTTTTTGTTGTTCCTTGATATGTTGTAATTTCTGTAATAAAATGAGAGGATGTGATACTTACTAACATTTTCTTCTGTTCCAAATTGCGATGTAGATGCTCAAAGCCTGTGGCTTTGAACAAGACAGGGAGTGATGGTATTCTTTCATTTCAAGTACAGCTTGCTTACATAGAACATACCATAATGTGCAAATGAAAGCTCAGTAGTTTGTGAGGGTAAATGGATGTGCCTCTAGATTTAAAAGATATTGTTTAGATAACTATAGTTTTTAAATGAGACATAATTTTGGCAAAATTAAGATGTAGTTTTTGGGTTTGTTTATTTGTAATTTTTTTTCATAATCCATTAGTCTTGAGGTTATTCCAGGGCTGATAAAATTTGAAGGTAAAAAAGCCATACTGGCCTCAGCTCTGATGTTTTTTATGTGTGCTAGTTGTCTGCTTTGAAAATTATTTGGAGTATGTAAATTATTGCCTTTATATAAATTGTGTTTAAAAAACCACCTGATTACCGCAGTTACAGTACTGGTATTTTTTATTTCAGTTTGCCAGATAGTAGATGCTAGTAAAATAATTCTACTTTAGGACCTGAGAATTGGAGGTGATAGCATCTGCATTAAAAATTAAATTTTTATGTGTGTTTAGTAGCATTCATGAACACCTATGTTCTCTATCCGAAGCAAAATGAAGCTAAGCATTCAGACTAAGGACGTGTGTTTGATTACTCTAATATGTAAAGTGGGAACTTGGAAAATATCAGGAAATTTAAAAGCTAACTGCATTTCATGGGGGCTTTTTTTGAATACATTTTGTTTTTCTTACTAAAGAAAATTCTAACTTTATATTCTTTGAAGACAAAAAGGTAAGTGTCTTCTCAATAACTTCCTCCCATAGCAAACATAACTGGTTAATTTTTAGTGTTTCAACTCATACCCTTTTTCAGTGGGAAAGCAAGTCCAGAATATAAAATAGTTTACCAAAATGTTGTTTTTTCCCTTCCTGTTAGCAGTCAAATATTTAATAAATTAAATAATGAACAGGTTCTAACTACTGATGAGAAGAGGTTGACATAATGCAGGGAATTACAGATTGCTCAGTGGGTAGAGGAGAACACATGCGGTAGACATCCTAATTTATACAAAATGCATCCTGTCAAAAAATTAAACTAGGGATTTAAATATATATCTTCTATTTGTTAAATCGGGGAATTGTGTTCGATCTTTTGGCTGCTGAATGCTATTTTTAGGTAATTAATTTTAAACCGTTTAAGATGTATTAGCGAAAAGAATTGTACTGAGTTAATTGTTGTGCTTCTTGCTTAATGCAATTGCCATGCAGAAACAACTAAAGTCTCCTAATATAATCATTGAGTGTTTCAGTTATAACTTTAAAGTGTGTTATCACTAGACCTTCAGGTGTATGCACCTTGCCTTACAAGTTTACAATGGCTGCTCTTGCTTTTACAAAATTTCTAAGTGGAGTGTGTTGACTCCTGTCAGAAATTAAAAAGTGTGTATATATGTGGATATCTTTGTGATACATTCATTCAAATGTGCTCCCTTCTTATTCTGTTCTGACCAAACATAATGCTAGTCTTACCCTAGTGTGTTCTGTATTCTGTACTGTATGCTTGTTTGAGTGACCTTTTCATCACCGCTTCCTGTCAGATAATTAAGATTGAAGTATGTTCTCCCATTCTTTCACAAAGCTAATTTAAGTACTTAGAGTGTTTTACTTAGTTATTGCTGTGCAAAGTCAGTGAATGTATTAACTCAATTTGCAAATAGTAAGACATAGGTATGAGGCATGAAAAGCAAATGGCCTGGAAGGTTCTTAAAGCCCATACTTGGAGCCCCAGATCCATGTTGCCCTGTCACTGGAGCACAGCTTCATACCTGCAGGAATTTTGCAGAGAGTTCAAGGATAGGCTGTCTGCACATCTCATTTTCTTTTGTAACAGAGTGGAGGTTCTTCAGGGAAATAACACTTTGACCCCATAGCTGTTCCCAGTCGTTTGAGATGTAATAAGACAAAGGGGCTAGGAAAAACAGCAGGGTCCACAGGGAGGAATTTTTGGGGCACAGGGCTTTCCCTGCAGTTCCTGTGAAGTTTGTCCAGAGGTTGTACACATCTTGAAAGCTGGGAATATACTAAGGCTTTTGCTTTGGGAGGACCAGGCATTTACTTGCCCATTCCTTTTGCTCGTGCAGTGTACACAAAATCAAATAAATAATTCAGAAGGCAGATAATTCTGTAAACTCAAAACATGCCACTTTGAAGGTAACTTTCCTATAGTTAAGGGACCTCCAGGAATTCTTGAAATTCTTGTGTTCTGTCCTGCTTAAGGGACCTTCCATCCCCTTTGGCCCAAACAAACGCAGATCACTGGAGCACTGACTTTTGTACATGATTTTTTTTTGTGGGTTTGGGTAAAACCCTCAACTGTAACCTGCAGTTCCTGATAGTTGAAGAGCTATGCTTTCAATAAAGAAAAACTCACAGCAGCCTGAGGTGTTGTAAAGATGAGAGGTAGGCTTCATGATTGATGTTCAGAATAGTTCTTAGGGATGTCAGGGGGTTGTTCTTCCATCTTTAGTGCTGCTGTTGAAGAAACTGTGCACACAGTCTGCTTTTAGATGTGCTTTCTCTTCAATAAGAGATGGCTTGGCACAATAAACTCATAAATATGGCATCTTTAAATGCCCTAAGGCTAACAAAATTTGAAACAAAAGCATTGTGGATCCATTTAATAAATACTTACCTGACTCTTCTCTCAAACCTATAAAACATGGCTTACTAACTCTCTAGAAAGAGTCCTCAGGCATCACATTTTTATTTTCTTTTCTTCTGTGCAGATGATTTTCCTAAACCACAGATCACTGTCCAGCCAGAAACCCAGTCAGCAATTAAAGGCTCCAATTTGAGTTTTGTGTGTTCAGCAGCCAGCAGCAGTGATTCCCCAATGACTTTTGCATGGAAGAAAGACAACGAATTACTGCAAGATGCTGAAATGGAGAATTACGCACACCTCCGGGCCCAGGGCGGTGAAGTGATGGAGTACACCACCATCCTTCGACTGCGCAATGTTGAATTCAGTAATGAAGGGAAATACCAGTGTGTTATTTCAAATCATTTTGGTTCATCCTACTCTGTCAAAGCCAAACTTACAGTAAACAGTAAGTATATTATGTTTTGCCTGTGGACTTAGAATGATTTTAATCAAGAGAGGTAATCATAGATTTTCTGTTCTCGTCATCTGCATCTGTTAGATGATCCATAATATGAGATTATTTCTTAAAAATTTATCCATTTGCAAGGTCATCATTCAGTTTTATCTCTGGTGCCAATGTACTGAAGCATAGTATAGGAAAAAACAAGTAACAGACCCAATTCATAGTAAATCTGGGAAAGTCAATGATACCACATGGAAAAATGTTAACTTTTTCTCACAGGAGGTAAGTGTATACTCTGTTCCAGATGCTATGGAAAGGTTATCTAGGAGGCTGTTAGCAAAAATGAGATTTTGATCTAGGTAGTCTCACATACCTCACAGTTCCCTCCCTTTCTGCTGGTTACTGATCCATTTAGGTTATATGTTTCTATAGTGATTTTAGGCCCGTGAAGGGTGTTCAAGAAAATGCTGTACAAAAAAGGAAAAGTATGTTCCATGTATTGATTTTGGTATCACCAACTTTTCTTTAGTGCTGCCTTCATTTACGAAAATCCCCATGGACTTAACCATTCGAGCTGGGGCAATGGCACGTTTGGAATGTGCTGCAGTTGGGCATCCTATCCCACAGATTGCTTGGCAGAAAGATGGTGGAACAGATTTTCCTGCAGCGCGCAAGAGGCGCATGCATGTCATGCCTGAAGATGATGTATTCTTTATTGTCGATGTAAAGATCGAGGACACAGGTGTTTACAGCTGTACTGCACAAAACACTGCTGGAAGCATTTCAGCTAATGCAACGTTAACGGTGCTTGGTAAGATACTGGCAAACCTTAACAGCACAATCAATGTTATGATTCAAAATAATAAAAGTTAGTTACGTTTCTCATCTAGTATTCCTGGGATGGAGGGGAAGAATGGGCTTTTGTTTTAATTTAGAGACAGTAGATTTGTTTAACTTTTGATTTCTTGACATTTGATTAACCGTTTTTATTGTAGTTCTCTGCAATCTTAAGCATGGATGATTCGGTATTTTTACCTTGTAAGGTAATGAAGCATGTAAATCAGATGAATTGACAAGTAAATGGTAGGCTTTAAGTACAAATTCTTGAGTTTCTTCTTAGGATGAGAGTAAGCTTTATTAGGCCTTACTGATGCATTTAATTTAGCTTTTCCTCTTGAGCTGTGAAGGAAAGGGACACTTCTTACTCTTTTGCAAGATCATTTAGAATATAAGACTTACGCTTTTTTTTCAGAAACACCATCATTTTTGCGGCCGTTGCTGGATCGGACCGTAACCAAAGGTGAAACTGCAGTCTTGCAGTGCATTGCTGGTGGTAGCCCTCCACCCCGACTGAACTGGACTAAGGATGACAGCCCTCTCGTGGTAACAGAAAGACATTTCTTTGCTGCAGGCAATCAGTTACTAATTATTGTGGATACAGATGTAGAAGATGCTGGGAAATACACATGTGAAATGTCTAATACACTTGGAACGGAACGAGGCAACATCCGTCTTAACGTAATTCCTACTCCCACCTGTGACTCTCCTCAAAACATTGCCCCATCACTTGATGATGATGGATGGGCCACAGTTGGCATTGTGATCATAGCTGTGGTTTGCTGTGTGGTGGGCACTTCCTTGGTGTGGGTGGTCATCATCTACCACACCAGAAGGAGAAATGAAGATTGCAGCATCACAAATACAGGTGGGTAAACTGAACGTTTACTTTGGAAAGGACAAAAAACATTTGTGGTTGCTTTGCAGTGACTTTATTGTAGGAACATTTGTGTGCTTTGACTCAGAGGCAGAAAGGTGAATTATTTGTTACTTTCAGTGTTTTGCTGACAAGTTTAAAAATGTTTCTACAAACTGAAGTATGCTGATGGCTTTTGTATGTGTTTCACTTCCCCACAGATGAAACAAATTTGCCTGCTGATATTCCAAGTTACCTGTCATCCCAGGGGACACTGGCTGAAAGGCAGGATGGATATGGCTCCTCTGAAAATGGCAGTCACCATCAGTTCCTCTCGTCTTCTGTAGGAGGGTGTTTCCTGCAGCACAGAGACAGTAATGGTAACATGCTAAGCAGGTTTTTCATGTGGCTTGAGGAGCTGCAGTTTGGCTATTATCTTTCTAACTAATTGAAATAGCACCGAAGAAGCATGTTTACTGAAATTTAATAGAGGATGTGAAATTTATTGCTTGGAATTTTTTCAACACAATAATAACTGGAACTTAGTTCTGTTCATCCAAATGATGTTAAATCAGGAAGTTTTTCTCTAGTCTTGGGTAAATTGAAACTGATGAGGACATGCTCAAAACAAGAGTGTCCAAAAGAAATTACCACAGCATGCCTTCCTCTCTTACAGCTTGAAAAGGGCGCTTTTAGTGGAATGTAGGCATGTGTGGTAATACCAGTGGAACTTTAGTATAACTGTTTAAGCTTGCCAGTTAAAAGAATCACTACAGTCAGAGTCAGTAAAGAATTTAAGGTGACCACAAGTTAAAAGCTGTAGTACTTGACATTTATACATGTGGTCCCTAAGAATCCTGTACAAACCTGCACTAGGGAGGAAAAGGCACCTTCCTGGGGAAGGACTTGGGGTTGAGATACCATCAGGTGCTAGGACAGGTGGGATTGGAGTGATGGTGAGATAGTTTTGCAGTTGTAGAGTAGTGAGAGGAACAGCCTCTTTGTGGATCAAGAGCCAGAGACTGTGTCCAAAGCTTTCAGGAACCATTGAACTGAAAATCTTTATAGCTGTTCAGGCAGTCAGTGACTCCCTCAGATTCTTCCAACCAGGACTTTGACATTGACAATCTGCTTTGAAAGGTGGCTATCAGACAGATCATGAATTTGTCTTCTGTGCTTTGGAAGTGGCAAATCCCTGGTTCTGATCCTTGTGATTGGTTTGGGTTTTTTTTGTTTTGTTACTCTGGGATTGTACAGTGAAGTAACACATTCTCTGTCAAGCTAATTAATTGAACAGTTGCTGGAATTAGAATTCTCATCTAAAGGTTAGGAAAAACCTAAGCAAACTCTAAACTACACTAGGAAATGTGGTTGAACATGTGGGGGTTCTTAAAACTTACCAGAGAAAAACTCTAAGCTGAAGATTCAGAAAAGACCGTGTGCTGATGCATCAATTTTATTTTTAAGGCATTTGCCATCTAGATAACAGCAGTGAAACAGACTTGGAGGGTGTTGCTGATCCATTCCTATGCCACTATCTGGGGACTTCGGGGACTTTGTATTTAAAAGGCAGTGCTTACAGTTCTGATGCATTTGAAGCGTACAGTACAAGTAAGTTGGTGGGGGAAAGTTTTAGTCCTAACTCAATCTTTGTTATGATGAATCTATATGAAATGAATCTTTCATTTCTTTTAGGTTGTAGCCCTGACCAGAGAACAGCAGGCTTGGGCCCCTATGAGTCTGGATATTTAAAGAAAAAGGAATGCCATCAATACTCACCTCCACAGGAAGATCCCTTTGACCAGTGTGTTGGCAATTTTGGGACACAGGCTACAAGTAGCAGATTGATGAACTCTATTTATACTCAAAATGAAGGAACTGGACTGAAAAGCAAAAGTCCCAACTTAGACACATTTGATTTCAACAGAAGTTTGGAACCCTCATCTATTACAAGTAACAGCACTTTCATGGGTATGTTCCAGCTATTGTTTTTTATTCAAGCTGCCATTGTCTTTGCTGTCTTGTTTCCTACCTCCAACACTAAGCAACTGATTCCTCAGATTTTTATTTCCCAAATGTTTGAAGCTGAGGAACAGAAAAGTGACTATAGTACTAAACTGTGTAATGAGGATATTTAGATTACCAGATCTTAATAACTCACACTTATGTAAAAATCTCATCAGTGATGCGATTCTTATCTTCTGTTTTAATATTGCTGCCAGTTTTCTGTAAATGTTAACATACGCAACTTAAATATACCTTAACAATCTTCAGGCATACCAGAAGCAAACAGGCAAAAGGTATGTAAGGAGGGCTCTCAGGGCAGGTGGGGAGACCTGAACTTGTATGCATGTGTATTGTATAACACAGTCAGCCAGAACTATTTGCCCTTCAAAATAAGGCACTATGTGAAAATGCCCTCTCTGTCCCTCCTTTGTCATTTTCTCATGGTGTGCATGACAAAAGGATTCCCTAAATTTAGTTTAGGGTTTGCATTTTAATCCAGATTGCAGGGAGGGGTGGGGGAAGGAGAAAAGCGTTGCTTTATCCTTGAAGCTCGTTAAATTTTGGCTGTCGGTTTGGTTGCTTGGTTTAAAATGCGCATAACACCACATACTGCTTTCATCCTTGTGATATCTTAGCGCCAAGCACAGCCCTGGTACTATGGATTGTCTCCCAGCTGGTGTGTCAGCACTGGCTGATCCAGATCTGGGTCTACTGGCTCTGAAGGGGACCTGGGGGAATGTGCATCACTGGGCTCTTTGTTCTCAGGGGGTGGGGAGGGAGGCACAAGCTCTGAAGTTTTCCCCCTTCAAAAGCCAGATGTTTGAACTATAAAATGTTGCAGATGCCAGTACATCTGGCAGAGACCCTGGGACTGCGCACGGCCGGCCTCCTGGCTGCCTGCCGCTGTTACTGTGGTGGGACTGTGCAGATAGGGCTTTAACATGTCTCCTGCAGAAAGCAGTCCAACTGTATGTTTGTATATCCAGGAGTTAATATCACCTCAAGGGCACATAGCCCTCCTTCTGCCCTAAAAATGTATGCAGTTACTTCTTTCATCAGTTTTCTGAGTGTACTACCCCACTTACATTGCATTGTCATTTCCTTGGATGCTTCATAATCATTAACACTCTTCTCTCAAAGAGCCTATGGCCAGATCTTGGAGGTGGTGGCTGTGGAACAAGTTGTGATAGTTTTCTTGTCATTAGTTGTGAATTCACTTCTTCAACACAGTCGTCAAATTCAAGCCCCTTTTTGCCTGTATAATCACAGTGAAGAAGACGACTGGCATCAGCATGGTTTATTAGCACGGTTGATGCACAAGCCAGGAAGATCATAGCTTGGATTTTTGTTTTTAAGACAGTTTTAAGCTTTGGTGCTGTGAGGAACATCCTTTCATATTGCATTAGGTCAAAACTGTTCTGCATATCATTGATGGAAATAGGGATTTTGTCCAATTGCTTTTTTAGTAACTTCTCAGATCGCAGTTCTACTTGAAACCCTTGCTTCTAACAACTGAACAAAAGCAGAAGCGTTGCATTTTGGGTTCAAAATTTATTAAAAATGTAGTGTTAAATTATTAATAAAAACCTGCGTTCTTCAAAGTCAGCCTGTGGCACATTGTCCTCTGAAAACAAGTCCTAATAGACAGTATGACTTATGATGGCTGTATCGTTGTTCAGTGAAAAAAGAAGGCCCTTCTCGTAGAGGTGTTGATGCTGCCAGCTTCTCATTGGTGAAGAGTTCTCTCTGATTGTTTCCTGACTAGTAAATCCAGATAATTATTAATAACAATTTAACTGAAATGTGTAAATCTCTTTGGGTTGCTACTGTTCTCTGCCCACAGCTAGCTGGATGATCAGTGGTGAATGGAACATGTGGCTATCTGCATCTTTATTATTAATGGGAGATGCTAGCCAGAAAAAGATTGCATTAGCATTCACATTGCACTGTGGGACAATGTTGAATAACCTGACAGAGGTTGTGGGCTACACTTCTTTTAAAATCCTGTTTTATTTTTTCTGAACTGCATGGCAAATTGCACATGTCATTCATTTATTGAAGAACAAAACCGAGTGACTTTTGCACTAGAAATTGTCTTGTGATGTGTTTGCAGTTTGGTCTGTGTTCCCACCTACCCCCTCACCACCCTCCCCTATGAAAAATGGGTATGGAAATAGTCATGAAAACAAAAGAAATGAAGTTGTGGGTGGCTATACAACTACTTGGAAATGTTTTTAATGTCTCTAGTGGCAGAGTCTTGCCTTATGATTGTGATCACATGGATGTTTTCTTTTAAATGGTAAAACAAACATTTAAGTAAAATCTCACTTTGGTGAACGTTTTATTTTGTCAATCCTTGGCTTGCATTTCAATGTCACTTACACTAGGGTGATACACAAAGCTTTTAGTATCAGTATTTCTGTGCTCACTCTTTTACTGTCTTGCAGGAACATTTGGAAAGCCTTTATGGAGGCCTCAGCTGGACTCTCTCTCAAGCTGTAGACAGCCAGCAAATTGCCAACCAAAAAACTCCCATAATAATTGTCATGTCTCACTGGACTTTGATGCAGAGGCAGATGAAGAGGGAAATGAAAGGACAGTTTCTAGAGGAGAAAATAGCTTTTATACTTGCAAACAGTCCTTTGAAAACTTTAGGACTTCTACTTTCCAGTCCTGTGATTTGGATACGTAGCTCCTTTTGGACTTGCTGATTTCTGGAACCAAAGAAATAATTTGACATACTACTACCTCAGTATGGAACTTTATTTAAAAAGGGAATAAGGAGAAGAAGGGAAGAAAGAAACCACATGATGCTCTGAAATCAGAAGAAAAGAAAAATTTTTTTTCAAATAAAGCATAATTTCCACAATGCTCTTCATTTGTTTTACAGGGAAAATAATCTGTATAAAAATACTATATTTGTAATTATTTTATAGCCTTTTTTAATGCAAAGAGTATGTTTTGTAAATTAATGGTGTAAATAATACAGCATATGTATTTCTATGTCAGACTTCATTTTCTTGAAATGAGTAGTAAGCATTCTAATTTTGTACTGCTACTTGTACCTTTTTACAAGTGGAAACTCCATGCTGTTTGCAGGTATCATGCATCTTATTTGCACATTTCTTTAATAAAATATGCTGCCATGTGGTCTTTTACCCACATTAGTGTATGAAGAATGAAAAGTGTGAATTACGTTTGTAGACAGTGTTGCAAATGTAGGTGCTTTCTGATGCATGTTTGCAACTCTGTTTGACTTAAACTTGTACCTTTAGATTTACTGTGTAAAATAAGTTCGTCTTCAAAGAGTGGGTGTGGTCCTGCTGTGGCTACTGCTAAGGTGGTTTGCAGCTGTTTGAACCAAAGCAAGGCTGTAAATCCTCCAGTTTGTGCATTCAGATGTGCACCCACATGCTCTCAGTTTTCATGTCCATGAGGCTTTTGTACCAGCAGTTTGCCTGTGCCTTTGTTAGTATGCCTGCATCTGGTGGAGGGATATACACAGCAGATGCACAAATTCATATCAAACCATTTAGTAAAAGAAGAAAAAAGGCATTGGATATCTGCCTAGTAACCTAGCTCTTCTCTGAGTGGCTTAGTGTCAAGTATTTGCCAAATATGCAGTGCGTGCCTGAGTCGTTGCTTTCCCACACCCTTTCTCCCTCACTTTTGCTTCTGCAACCACTCCCTGCTCAACATGAGGAGGTAATCCAAGAACAAAATAATGTTTTCTTTGGTTTAATTCGTGTTTCTGTTCCTTACTTGGCTGCCCTTCTCTGGTTATAGATGAGATCTGTGCTTTATTTAATTGTTCAGTCAAGTTGAGCAATTGTAGACTCTTGCTGGATTATATTTGGAGTAATGGACCCAGTGTCTTTAACTATACAAAGTCAGAGAAAAGAGGATTGCTTACTATAAAACAGTTAAAACTGAGTGAAAACAGTCTTTGTGTTTCCATGTACAGATGCCTGTTGTTTTAAAAAGCTGTGAATCCTGTTGTCATCACTGCACTAAAACAGCAAGGCTTCAAAATGGTTAATTCTACAGAACATTGGCTTTTTAAATCTGCCTGCTTTGAAGGTGCAAACTTACATGGTTGCCAAATAGCTTCTTTTAAACTAAATTAAAAGCAGCTGTTAGAATAGGCCATCACAGGCATCAGGGCTAAAGCGAGAGCAAAGATTTTGCCTGGTGTAGCTGAACTAAGGGCTTTTAGTTGTCTGCAGCCAGAAACCTGGTACCCAGATTGCAATGCAATTTTCCTTTAATTTAGGCACCAGTATTAGAGACAGGAAGTTAATCCCTCCTTAGTCACTGGTGGTCTAAGCATACAGAATGAGTTTTGCGTGCTTTAGTTGATCATATTGCCAGATTTTTTGACTTATTGTTAATTTGTCTTCATTGCTGCCAGATGTGCTGATGTGGTGACAGACATTGGTATGAGTATTTGATTATAATTAAGTGCATTTGAAAGAGATTAATTTTTCCTCAGTTAAGCACAAACCTGTAGGTCAATAAGGCAAGAAATCTAAAATTTGATTCACTCAGTATCTCTCCTTTTTCTCCCCCAGGCCTCCCTCCCCATTGACCCTGTTTTTAGGGAGAAGAGAGCTGGGGCCTGTGATAGCTCCTGTTTATAACCAGACATTGCTTTTTTGACATATTAAAAAATACTGAAGTTAAAAACAGCTACTCCAGATTTAGTGTTTATCCATAAGGACTCCATGTTAAAGGTCCATCATGAAAAACAAGCTTTAAATTCTGTAGTGGGTGAAGGTTGAGAATAGTGGCAGTGTCATTCCTTTTTCATCTCCCTTGCAAAGATACTAATATTCCAAAGGCTTGGATGTCTGCACCTAAATAAATGTTCAGGGTCAATGGCTGAATCTTAAATGCTTTTCATCAAGTTGCATTTATTAATCTAGACACAGGAATGACAAAATTTTATTCGATGCCTTAAATGCCCAGAAATGGAAATGAAACCTCCCAAGTCCTCTTCTCTGCTATTTTGAGGTTTTGTGTTTTATGAGTGGATTGTGCTTTAGTACAGTGGCAATCTAAAAGCGCAAGACAGTTTCAGTATCTGAGTAGTTCTTTTTGAACCAATGATGTAACCGAACACCTGTTTTAAAGGCTTAAAGGCTTGGAAGTTTGCTTGCCTTTTGTGTTTTTTTTTTCCCTCCTCTCTAAGATGCAGATATTAGTGAGCTGGTAGTTGGATGTTTACCCAGCTGAAAACTAAATTTATGTTATGGGGACATAAATTGCAGCCAACCCTGAGTAAACCTTTCACTGCATCTTAAGAGTTAGGATGAGAAACAAATGTTGTATTGCTGAATGACAAAACAGACATTTTGTAGTTTTATGACCAGCAGCAGCTGGAATCTTGCCATGGGCTCACTTTAAACTTGTAGAATGTTCTTTAAGGGTAGTATCCAGTTAATGCTTTTCACAACAAAATGTTTTGCCTGTTGAACTACGCATGCAGTTTCTGAGGTATAGTTTCTGCAAGCCCTAAAGAGTTTAGATAAATGGAGTTACTCATTTACCACAGTCTCTCTGGGGCAAGCATTTCCTAAATGAGTAACCTAAATGGTATGTATGAGATGACACTGAGGGATACCTGCATCCTGAAGGGTGTTACAATTTCAAACACAACCTTACGGAGTATTACTGTATTTCAGCAACAAATGCTTTAATTTGGAATTCTTAACTGTAAGGGGATCTTGAAAAATGGCAAAGAGTTAGGTGCAAAGTTGTCTCCAACCAAGGGCTCATTAGTGTCAGCAAACATTTCTTATTTCAGTCTTGGGGATCCCTTGAACACTTAAGCCTTATTCCTTGAGCCGCTTCAAAGAAGCTTAAAACTAAGACTTGGCTTTGCACTGCAAACATTTGTGTTCTGCCAACCTTACAGACCAGGACTATAATTGGGGATTGTGTTCCTTCTTGAATATAAACATAAGCAGAAATTCTGTTAGCTACTTCCAGGTTTTCTCGTGGATATGACACATCTCAGAGAGTTATACTTTCTCAGTGAAGTTGTCTTTTTTGCTCACTTTGTGTATTGCTTTGTGATAGAGAATGTGTCTTGACTATTTGGATGTTAGTTTACAACTCTTGTGAAATTACTTCATTAAAATAAGGAGAGAGGGGGAACCTCAGCCTGTTTAGTGAAGGGAAATAAAGCATATAACGATGCAATTTGTGTTCATATCATTTTATTCCAATTAAGAACTTTCCAGATGCCTTCCTTTTTCATATTTTAAGGAAGTGTTACAGGAGAGAATAAAAGCAACAATATCTTGGCTCACTAATGTGTGACAAAAGGTGCTCCTCCTGGTTGTTGTGCTTAAGTATTAAGGGGTCAGTTGTTTCCCTGAAATAAGTATGTGCACACCCAACCTCTTACCAAAAGGCGCAGGGGGCCTCTCCTCTTCCCCATGCTAGTCTTTTTCTCATAGCTCGGTACTGCTCCCACGTCCTCAGGGGACCCTCTCTGGTAACCTAAGCTCCTCAGTTTCCAGTTTCTCTGCTTGCCCTGTCACTGGTGACAGGCTGGGACAAATGGTCTCAGTTCAGAGAGCACAGTGCAATTGCAGGCAGTAAGTCAGCAGTGGTTGTGTGCTCGAAGAGAAGAGGGGAAGTGTTGGAGAGTGACAGGCTAGCCACAGCTTTAGGAAGAATTTGGTTATGAGTGCGCAGAAAATGCATAATTCAGGACACGGATAAAATATTTATAGCACAATGTTACAAGCATAATAAAGAGCCTTTTTTTTGTACTTTACAATCTTTACAATGCTTTTTGTACATTTAATTCCACTCACCCTCTATGCCTTCAAGTGCCAAAAGCAGCAATGCACCAAAGAGCACATCATCTGGAGAGTTACCTCTTACTGCATCTAAAATCTCCTTTTCTGGTAGATGAGAAAGAAGATCTGTTTGTTTTTCTGTGTTTGGGTTCAAGACTGAATATTGCTGGTGCAGTGCATAGTTTCCCAGAGTCATGTGGTCAATGGGTCCACTGTGTCAGAATGTGTGGGATCAATGTGACTCAAGAATGCCGTGGGACAGCTGGACCTGAGGGTGAAGTTGGTAACAATTTTAAATTCACTGCTTGTAAAGCAAATTCAGGCTTTGTGACTTATGAATTTTTTTTCCCACACAACAGAGAAGAGGACCGTAAATTACTTAGATTAGGGACTAGTGAATAGCACTTCTGCATGATCCCTGGACCTCAGCCATTAACAAGTGCATTGGTGTTATTCCTGTTGCATTTGGCTGTTAACTGTGGGCTGTTGACCAGCAATTCCAGTGCAGGAGTTTGCAGTCTGAGTATCTGTGTGATGTACTCTGCTCTGAATGGTGGCCAGTTTTAAGGCACGTGAATTTCAAATATGGCATTAGAAATGAAGATCTAATTTACTTGGGATCCAGATGCCCTGGATATAGATCAGGCTTTGGGATTTTGTAGGTGTCTACTTTGAAAGGCTGGTATGCAACGTTGTCCAGAGACACTCATTTGCCATAGCAATATGCGACCTACTTATTTCCCACACTTCCTTTGTAGATGTGTGTGGAGAAACTATGATTTAAGATTCAGGTCTGCTGCTGGATTATCAAAATTCAGGTATTGATTATAGAGACGCATGAAATAACACCTTTTTGGACAACGAGGCTTCAGACTTTTTTATGGCAAGATGATACAAAGCCACATCAGGTTTTATCCAGTTAAAGAAGCAATCTTTGGTACTATTCCTGGTGTTCAGCCTACTTATTTTAGAAATCACTGAAAAAATACTTTCATGGAAGGATACACATTGATGTCCTCGAGTTGCTTGAAAAATGTTTGCAAAATACTTGCATTTTGTTTTGCTGTGACATGGAGAACTCAGGGCTCCATTCAGCCTCTGTTTATCTACAAATGGTGGACTACTTTCATCCTGATTTTCACAGATGTGCCAGCACTTGACAGACATATCTAGTTCTGTCCTGTGCTGGCATGCTACATGTTAGGGGAATAGTCAGAGCTAGTGTAAGGCAGAGCTACAGAGATACCATAAAGGGAATTCAGTGGAGGAGGGCCGTAGTTCTCCTCCATGGAGGGGTTTTGAATAGTTCCCTTGTACCAAGGGAATAATTTGTGCAGGCTTTAACATTTGCTCCTCATAATTGTATAAGCTTATCAAGGAGTTAAAACTGCCACATTATTAGCCCTTGAATGGGGAAGTGTGCATTTTCTGCAGGACAAAGTATGTTGGAGTTTTTGGAGCTGTTTTTCAATCTCATTGTGATTCTAGACTCTTAGAAGTAAGCAGAAAGACTTGGTCCTTCATTTGGCATATGGAGGTCCTTCAAGATGTGCCTTAGTGCATGCAGGACAATTTTGCAGTCTATGACTAACCAGAGAGCTCACACACACAAAAAAAATTGATTCACTGGTACCACACAGTAATTTTTAACGCATGTCCAAATGAGTCTTTTGTTCTATGTTTTTTAATAGCTGCAGCTGATTAGTACAGCAGTGAAGAAGCTGCTCTTTGAGTAAGTGGTAGAAGACATATATAATTAAGCCAACTCATAAGTGAAACTAGCTAGTCTTCTGGCTTAAAATAAACTGTATTTGTACTGCTACCTGCTGTGGGTCTGCACACCAGCAGCATTAAGAAAGCATCAGTGCTACAGCAGCCAGCTGCCCATAGCCTGGCCTCTGCCACAGAGTGATCAGATTCTTTATTAGTGTAAAGTTCTTTCTCTATTAACCTTCCCTCAGGAAAGGGGAAACACGGCCTCCATTGTAATTAGCTTACACAGCCTTCCATGTAAGCTAAAGAATGGAAAGCGTCAGGGGTGCTTGCAGCAGCCTCCTGGGTATTTGCAGTTAGCAGGGAAAAGTTAATCTGCTCTCAGACTTTGGCAAGGGCACAAAAATCCACGTGTAAAAATGTTCTTAGAAAGAATTAAATTTCACATAAATGTGACCACACAGCAGGTAAAGTAGTAAAATGGTGGTGATGATGGAAAGTATGACTAATGAGAAAGCTGCATTAACTTAATGAATAAAATTATCCTTTAACATAAATTGAGGTTCTAAACTGAGTGCCTTATTTTAAAAATGTGTTTGTTTATTGTTCTGTAGCTTATAACAACTGTGTTATTTCACCTACCAGCACACTCTAGCAGTTTTGTCTGAAACAGCATTTGCATTCAAAATATGGGGTTTTTTGGAAAGAAAAAAAAAAGCGAAGATGAAATCAAAAAGCAACTCTGTGACACTGAGTTACTAAACTTGTTTTACTAAGTGGCTTAAATCAGAACATGAAAACAGTGTGAAAAAAATAGAAATGTTTTGATTTTTCACTTTGAAATTACTTGTCTCAAAATTATTTTAATTTTTGTTTTTGAATTCTCCCTTTTCCATTCAGAACTGGAATATGAAGTGCAGAGCCTCTTGAGTTATCAGGGCAACACAGACCAGGCACACAGCTGGAGTGTGCAGAGCTGTTGCTTGTTCTTTCCCTGCTGCACATCCCTCTTCCCAAATCCATTTGATCTGAGTTTGGCAGGTCCTTGTGGATTGATTCTCCTTCCTACCAGAGCATGTTTCTCTCCTTGATTTCTTCTTGAAAGTACTGACTCAACAAGTTTCTATAACCATAAAGAGTCAGGGTTGATATTTTTCTGTGTGATTAGAAGTGTTCTGCTCCCTGTGTGCTTTGAGAGCTGTAGGACGCTGGTCCCAAGGTGGATTCTGAGCAAGCCCCGAGTGACCTCTAAGCATTGCTCTGTGTGCTGTTGGCAGGGGAGACACAGGGACAGCTTTGCTCCATGGCTCCTACCCGGGGATGCCTTGATCCAGCAGATCTCAAACAGCACCTCAGATTCAGGGGTTGTGCGAGCAATGCCCGAATCATCTCTTCTGTTAAACTGCAGTGCAAATAAAAGGCTGCATCAGATAGTTATCTCTCAGACAAGGCAGCTGAGGAAACATTTTTGAGTCTGTAATGTCTGGTTATTGATCAGGTGCAGAGCCTGAGGAGAGGGATCTGGGAAAGGCATTCCTACCTCTTTCCTCCACCCAAAGCTTTCCAGTGTTCAGTAGCGTTGGACCTTTTTTCTCCTCACAAAACATTCTTAAATGGAAAAGTAAGAATTTTCTCTTATAGTTCATAGCACTTACAAAGTAACTATTTTATAAGTTTGGTGGGATTTTTCTTTTTTTTTTTTTAATAAGGTCTTTCACAAAGGAGTTTTATGCATATGTGGGCTTCCTGCTCAAGCTTCATATATTTGTCAGGAAAGGAAGAAAAAAAGGTCTGCTGTTTTTAGGGCCAGGTGTTTTATATGGCTAAGTTAAGACATGCCTGAAAAGGTTGTGGTTATTTTCCTGTCTGAAAAGTAGTGCATTTATTTGTTATTTTTTCCCTGGCTTTTTTGTAACATTGAGCACATAACCTTTCACACGTGCTATTTATTTCTGTGTTTTTTGTTTGTGGATCCCCTGCAACCATTAGTTTGTTTGGAACACTGGCATTGAAAGTGGACATTAGTCCCGTCCTCTCCTCAAATATTCTTACAGATGTTGCTGTAAATCAATTGCAGGGCTGACATAGCATTTGGCTGCCTGACAAATGTGCTATAATAACACAGCTCAGTAAAACGTGGAATTTCTGAGGTACTGCTTGTAGCTTTTTTGAAGCAGTTGTAAATTCTCATCCATGTCAGCACAGGTGGAAAGACAGTCACAAATAATGTATACACGTGTGTGTGCGACTGAGTGTGTGTGCACGCCTGTGTGCATGTGTGTTTGTAGAGTGTGGGGTGTAGAAGTTGCTGTACTATTCTTTCTAGAGAGTCCTCTAGGTGATTCCCCACTTCTGTTATTTAATTCAGCTATTTGAAGCAAATTAGAAAAATAAATACTCTCGTTAAAATGAACTTGCTTACAAAGTTTTGGAGAGAGAATGTGTGCATGGATATTGAACCAAGGAGGCTGTGGCAGCTGAAAGTAGGAGCTGGGCCGGTAAACCATGACAAGCTTCACAGCAGCCCCTCAGGGAATGATAAAAGAGCCATTTCAGGTACCCACCATGAGTTTTTGCTGCTGAGAGGGCTGAGCCAAGCTGCTCTTCATCTCCATGAGAATTCAGCTGGAACACTGTGCTGGTAGTTCACAGCAATGGGCAAGGAGGGGAATGCGTTGTCCCAAGACCTGTTGTTTTCCTGTTTCCTTGTGTGATCAGTTCCTTGTGTGATCAATTGAGAGGAGCGATGTTTGGATATGTTTAGGAATACAGCTAATCCTACTGAATGGTCCATGCTGAGACGGCAGCCCCCATTCAGCCTTCCTGGCTGTGCCAATCATTCTGCCTCCTTCGTGAGAACTTGTTTTTATCTGAACATGTGCTGAGCCTGGCAAGGAGCCAGACAATCCTTTCCTCAAAAATAAAAATTTTCTGTCTGTTTCCTTTGAATACATGGGTATAAGACTACTCAGCAGTTGTTACACAATAGCTAAGGGCAAAACATTTGGAGGAATCTTAGAATTTGATGAGCTGCTTCTGCTGAACTACCTGGAGGAAAGCCAGGCAGAAATTCTGGGAACACTGATTTTTGAAATATTACCTCTCCTTACAGTGAATGGCAAGAAGTATATTTGCTTAAAAACTAAATAATAAGTTCACTCTAGAAACTTCTTTCTCTAGCTATTTTTCAATCATCACTACAGAAACATGATTTAGAACAGAATTCCAACTTACACTACATAATATTTGTAGAGCATGGATACAGTGACAAACATCAAGCTACATACAAAACTACTGTTAAAAGAATATGTTTTTTTATAGTTAGAGACTTTTAAATCATGTATTTTTAAAGGTAAATATTGGCCTTGTCAAAGTCTTCATGAACTGTCTGTCTTTAGCTTCTTGGAAACAAGCAATTTTCTAAACCTAGTAATGTAGTAGGTATAAGGTGTTCTCACTTCTTATATTTTAAATACCATCCACCACTAAATGCAACACAATTTTCAACAGAAAAGGATTATTAGAATTTAATATTTGTGGAATAAATCAGATAGCTTACTTAGAAGACTAATTAGTGAGTATTCTATTTTTTTTTCTGGTTTATGGTTATTAGGGTTTATGACAGGATTTCCCAAAAAAGAGCATGTTTAAACCCAGGCACTCTCATTCATCAAAGTATTTGATTTTATAGAAAATTCATAATTCTATTCTCAATAGACTTCAAAATTAGTCTACTTTTGAAAATTATTATTACCCTGCATGTTGCAAATAAGCATACTTCTAGATCCCGTATAATTTAAAACCAGTTGATCCAAAAGACGACCCAAAATAATGTAATTTCCCTTAAGTGGTTAAATGGTGGCTCCTTTTTACTGCTTCCTGGTCCTACTTTTATGTCAGTGATGAGAAGCCATACAAGACTGGCTCCCACTTGGTGGCACTTGCCTTGGACCTCAAGCTTTCAAGAGAAGGCAAGGGCTAAAATAAGGATGTGATGTTGAGAGGTAGCTTGTATGGTTTTATCAGGAGCTTAGGGTGGAAAGACTCAATAGATGTGGAGGGGAGCAAATGCAGGAAAAGAGAGTGACTAGGGAGATGTGTGGGGTGGAGGGATATAAGGAGTGAACCATACAGATGTGCGTGGAGTGGGAGGAACGGGGATGATCAACTACCTAAAATTCTGAGAAAGTCCAAAAAAATCAGCAGAAGAGGTCTGACTGGCTCATCCCTGCAGCCATGCCTGTAGGCTGGTGGTTGGTCTAGGGGGAAGGAGAAGACAAAATTGAACATTTGCCACTAAGAGGATCTGCTCTTCAGAGTATGAGCTATTCTGAACAAATTTAAATGTCTGTTCTGCCAGAGATCATGGCAAAAATACTTTCACTGTCTCGTATTAGCACCACTCAAACCACACACCTGAAAGATAATTCACATCTTCAGACGCACCATGAAAAGGCCTTTCTGTACAGTCTTCAAAGGAAGTTTTATCTCATACAGGCAGATTCAGATGGCAGTAAGGGCTTGGATTGCTCCTGATTCCTTTTAACTGACGGAAGGCTGGTCCTGTAGCCTCTGGTAACTGTCTTGGTTTCCTCTAGGCTCAGGGGATATGGGATAAGCATCTCAGGAGACACTTCTCCTCATGTCTTGGAAACCCATCTGAGAAGGAGCTGCACTGCTGTTCAAGGCTGCCCACAATTCTGCTGGCAACCTCAGAAAACAGATCAAAGTAAAAGCTTAACTTCTGGTCAGATAGGGATTGATCAGTAAATCTTGTGCTAGAACCATCTTTGTTACTCACTAGAAATGAGAAAAAAGAAAACAGTTCAGCTGACTTCAGAAAGGCCCAAACAAGTTTATAGAAGCTGCAAACAAAAAACCACCAGATATTTAATTGTAATTTGTTTTATCAATAATGAAACTGAGATCATTAACATGATACACTTTTCTGCTGACTTTAAATGCTTATAATAGGAATGGAGTTGGATCTATTTTGACAATACTATGACAAGCAAATTATTGCAGAAAATGTTCCTTTGTAAAAGCCATCTGTGTTTCCTCCAATCCACTTAGTAAGGTCTGCTAAAACCTGTTTTCTCACGAATGTAGGAATCTCTCTCTGAATTTCAGCCCAAATTTACCCAGGACAGATATTTGCTCTTTGGAATAACAGCTTTCTGTTGCTGAAAGTGGATGGAACAGTATCCAATATGTAGATTCCAATGTTTGCATAAAGACCAAGCATATTCCTTCTCTGCCTTCCTGGTCTAGAGAAGCCAAATTTCTGTACTTTCCTTTGAATATCACAGGTCTTTTCCTTAACATTTTGGGCATCTCTTTCCTCTAAATTTATAAATCAGATAAAGAATCACTGTAAATCAACAATGGCAATCATCTGAAAAATTAGCTTTATTCAAAACTTTGAGTTAAATGTTTACTAATGTAGCTCTAGGAAGGAAGACAATTTCTGTTGAGCAGAATCACAAGAAGGTTCTGTCTTGTTCTAAAATAGGATGAGTAACACTGGGTGCAAGTTGGCCTTGTTTGAAGTCAATGGTAGTATTACCATTTAAATTAGGATTTTATTAGTGTTCTAGCAGTAAAGAATAGGATGACTGAAGGGGCTGGTTACAGTGAAAGGGAACACTGGGTTTGGATCTTTCTATTAAAATGATCTAATCTCTCATTAATGCAGCAAGCAATTAATTGGCACTTAAAACTAATGGAAATAAATCAATTTGATCAAAATTCAAAATGTGTCACTCCTCAGAAACTTGAATTTTAATGAAAAGCAAGAACATATTCTGGCACTTTAGCTTGTCTCATCTCCATTCTAATCACACCGAATGTTAGTTGTTTAAAGCACTTGAACAATTTTAACTACACTGAACCAATTTATCTTTCTAAGTTTAAACCTGAAATTAAATATACAGAAGGCAGTTGTTGTGGTTTCACGTTTGCCAAATTCTGGTTTACTCTCTTTTCCCTCTGGGAGATAGGATTTTTGGGAGAAAAAGGCACA
>JBBMKD010000053.1:31058882-31069612 GCA_037834095.1 Argya squamiceps | reverse complement strand
CCTTGCCGGCCGGAAAAGGAAAAGGGCCGAGTCACCTGGGACCTTGATTTTTAAGGCTGTGTCTCCAGAGGTGTGACCAACTCTTCAGTTGGTCAGTATCTGTCAACACCTATTACAACTTCCCCAGGAAAAAAACTAGATGTGTGCTAAACCATCACACAGTGAAAGAAAAAAAGGAAAGCCTCAGCTTTCCTGAGCAAGTAACTAACTAAGCAAATGAAGTCATATTCACACTGCTTACACGTTCAGCATCAACTCCCTTCAAAACTTAGTGGTCTTGGTTTTTTTGCTTATCTCAATCTTGCTTTCAACTGAGATGCAACGTGAAGGAAATATGAATATATCATGAAAGAAATATGGCCTTTCTTCTGAGTTTGTAATTGCTTGAATTATAAGCTTCCTGTGGGAATGGCTACTATGCTGCTACGCTTAGACATTTATGAAATGTCTCTGTTTCTGTCTGTGTCCTGACATGGGGAAAAGGCCAAGGAGGAAAAGCAGGTTGTTCTTTAAAAGGGTCATTCCTTTGGGAAGCAGAGAGAGCCTCACAACTGCCTGGAGAGCGTTCTCCACTTGCAACTTATTTCATGCCTCAAGACCAGCTTTGGGCACCAAATGCTTCTTTTTTTTTCTGTGGTTCTTCATGCTCCTCATGATTTCACAAATGAGGCAGGTGACTTTGCTCTGCAGCTGCAGGATGAAGCTGCATTAGCTCAAAATGTGCTTACTTCTAACTTTGGCTTTGGTTTGACTTTTCCTTTTGTGTATTTGCTAAAGGGTTTTGCCCTTTTGTGCAGCCAACATTATCCAAAGGGAATTAGTTGTCTCACAACAGATTGCTTAGTCCCCCATTAATACTTCCTTAATGGAAAAAGTTGTTCAAACCTCTCACCAGCTGAGGGTAAAACCACCTAAAATATAAGAAAAGTATACAGATTGAAAGACAAAATGTGAATATTTTATTTTTTTAATGCATCCTATCATTCCTGAAACACTTTTCAAGTTTTTGGCAAGTGTGCTTTAAGCGTACCATGCTCATCCATGCCTTGCAGAGACCGGCTAGACAGCCCTTTGGAAGTACCTGTGTTTCTGTGACAGGAAAATGCACTTCCCTAGGCAGAGACCTAGGGAAATGTCTTGGTGAGCAAGGATCACTCCTGGGCTTTTGCTTTGTATTGCTCTTCTCACACTTGATGGAGAGATTACTTCATCAGTAACATCCATTCAGAAATGCATTCGTGTATGAGGTTCTAACAGCTAGTATTTCATTATTAAGCTGGGTGGAACTGTAAAGTCTTTGTTTAAGCACACAAATGTGAAAACAGGCACAATTTTTATCACACACTCCCCAAAGACCTAATATATTCAGTCTTATTCTGAATCCTGAGAGGTGAGGCCATAGAACATGAAGCAGTATTGTATTTGATTAATTGTTTTATTATAAAATTATCTGCCAGGTAGATAATTAGTTTGAATAGGAAAATTATATTTTGGTGCTGTAAAGCTCTTTAACTTTATACTACCAGCAAGATAAATAAGTAAAAGATATTTTGTTTCTTAAGATAGACAATAGAAAAAGAGATTAACAAATTTTTTCCAACAAAAATATTGTTCCACATTGATAAAATCCTGGAAAAAAAATGTTGACATCTGAAATAGCTGTAGATGGAAAAAAAAGGTTGTTTTCTTTTCTTTTTTCTAAGTTTGAATATTTCAATTTTAGTTTCCTCTAGTGAAATTTCAAGGGACTTCCAAAGCAGTATCCTCAAGTTTTCAGAAATGTCCAGATGTCTTTATCAGTTTCCCTGATGAACCAGAAATATCTGATATGATGATACATCAAAGGCCTGTCTTTCTTATATCAGAAAAAATCACTCTGTGAGTGAAAAAAACTTGCACAGCAAATGAGATTTCCTGATTGGGACCCTACAGAAAGATGGGAATATCTTTATTGTCTCATCTTTTTTTGGAGTGAATCATACTGATGTGCTTCTGGGGACAGCTGTGTTTGAGTCTTCCCAATGGTCAGCTGGGGAAGGAGTAGCAGTGGTCCCCTGCAGAGCCAACTCCCATGCCTTCAAAACAGGGCTTCCAAAGCATTTTATAGGCTGTAACACAGTCCTTACATCATTTCAGGGCATTTCATGTTGGAAAAAAGTGGGGAGGGAGGGAGGGAGGGAGGGAAGGAAGGAAGGAAGGAAGGAAGGAAGGAAGGAAGGAAGGAAGGAAGGAAGGAAGGAAGGAAGGAATATGTTATCAACACTGTTCCAGTCACAAATCCAAAACATATTGCTCCATTCAAATTACTATAAAGAAAGTTAGTTGTGTCCCAGTGCAAACCAGTACAGGAGAAAAAGGCACAGATCAAAATTAGGGAATATTTTTAATATTTACCTGATAGCATTCATTTTCACTTATTTTAAAATGTCTTTTCTATTTTACTCCATTGCATTTTTAGTTACTTCCAAGACATGCAATATGGCTTCTTACCCTTGCTAAAATCAACTAGCTTTAGACAGCTCAGCATTTTACCTAGGAACTTCTAGGGGAAAAAAAACCCAACAAACTTTTATTAAAGTATAAAAAAGATTTTTGCACGTAAACCATATTTGGTGACTTTACATAACGAGTAGAATATAAATTGGGAAAGCAAACTCTTTTAAAAATTAGTAAGAACTTTTCAGAAAAAGAAATTTGCAGAAAAGGTCATCGTTTGGAAAATAATTGGAAAAAAGCCATAAAATAATCTAATCAGCATTCCTTGGGGAACATTTATTCAGGGCAAAATAAATCAGATTAACTGAAATAATTGCCTTCCAGAAATAATTTGATCAGCTCTCCATTTAACTTGACATTAATTTGACCAAAAAGAGGGAAACAAAGTAATGTTTGGGCTGGAATCTTCTGTTTATTGTTCCTTCTTTGTTAAAAAGCTCACAGATAATTTTTATTGGTAGCAATTTGGTGTTAGTAGATAACCAACAATTTATTACTAGATTCATGCCATATTGCTTCTTCAACTTGCAAAAACCCATTTCTTTCATCAATAAAACACTTTTTAATTTATCACCTCTTGAGAACACTTAAGCAACTGTGATTCAATTAAACCAGTGTTCAATGTCTATGCCTGTGTTTCACACTTGGCTGATAAAAGAAAAAGATGGGGCACATTATACCTATTGATGGACTATAGCTTATTTATGGTTTTAACCTATAAGTCACCTGAATTTTGTGCATGTGTGTGTGGAGAGTGCTGAGCTGATAAACGAAATCTACAAGTGCAACCCACACAGAGAAAGGAGAAACATGTTTTAACATTTTACCTGTTTATGTAGGGTATCTATAGCTTTTGGTTTTGTCAGTTCCAGAGAGCAATTTTCCCTCCTTACATGCACAACAGGGATGCCACAAGCACTAGCAGTGCAACCTTTCCTAGGCTGGAAGAGCCACAAATGCTATTTTAAGGGATTTTCAGAGGGATTCAGTCTCTCATCCATTCTGTCTGCTTCCTGAACTCCTGTGATCGGCTTTCTGGCAATGATGTGATATCAGCTTGTAATGTCAACGCATCAGAGAAAGGAAAATCGTCTTTGAAAATATGCAGGTGAGGAAACTGAATCAGACAACTGTAAACTGGTTTGTCCAAGGTCATGTAGAAAGAGCCAATGAACCTGTTTTATATACAAACATATACACACACATATATAGAGAGAGATAGATAGATGATAGATAGATAGATAGATAGATAGATAGATAGATAGATAGATAGATAGATAGATAGATAGATTGATACATAGATACATAGATACATATGGATACAGGTCCAGGCTGGGTTTGAATCCAGAGCGGAATGCAAAACTTCAGAGGCACCTGCTTCAGCTGAGGGAATGAAGAACACAAAAAATGCATAAACCTCAATCTTTTAAAATGTAAAAGGAATTTTAAAATAGCATGATTGCACTGTTTTCAGTCTATTTAATCTGCCATACTGCTCTGACAGGGAAGTTTTGAAATAAAGTGAGAATCTCAGAACACAAAATTGAAGGATAGATAGTGAAAGGTAGTTGAAGTTCTCACCCTGATGTCTATTCCACAGGCTCACCTGAATAATGCCCTTTGAAGCTGTTATATTGCAGGGGTTCAGAAGAGCAAGGCAAAATGCTGTTTGTGTTTTTATTAATTCACTTGTGCAAAATGCAGTTTTCGGGGATGTTGTTGCAGTTGCCAAGATATTGCCTCAGACTGGAAACACAAAATCTTACTGGCATGAACAAATTTGCGTGAGACTTCTCTTGGGTTTTTGGTTTTCTTTCTGACCCAAGATTCAGGCTGGTGGTTTGTCTGGTGGGCTCGAGTGGTTCGAGTGAGTCCTTTTTTGCCCTCTGCCCTCTGAAGGCTTTGATCTTGACGTGAGAATGAAGCGGACTTACAAGGCCTTGTTGTTCAAGGTTTCTTGCATGTTTATTAATTCTTATCTTACAATTCTCTCTGTGCCCGGCCGAGATGTTCACAGCAGCTCAGACACAGGCGACTCCCCCCGTGATGGGAGGTCGCTACCTCTTATACAGATAATTACGTACTTATTATTTACAATTTCGTGCCAATACCTATCACCTATACTAAAAGAGTCATCTCTACTTTGGCCCAATCTCCTTAACCTACTTTGTGCCCATGTCACATCAGAAGATGGAGGGCAAGGGAGAACAAGAAGAACCCAGGGCACCGCCCTAAAATCTCCATCTTGTCCCCCAGCCAGCTTCATTCTAAGAATCCCAAAACTACAAAATTTTCCACCCAGTGATTAACTACTGTCTGTCTATTAAACCTTTGTGACTTGTAATTCTTCTCGCAATGTTAGAAGCTTTTTCCACGGACTAAAGTCAAAGACTGTCTTCCTGGGCTATGTGCCAGGCAACCCCACTGGACAGACCCCCCTGTCCAGGATTCAAACCCTCCTTCCCGGGTCCCAGGCCTCTCTGCCGAGGTCTGTGACCATCCAGGGCAACCAAAGGAATGCCCTGGACTCTGACAACTTCTGTACTTAATAACTCCTTTACAGCCCACAGAAAAGACTGGGTGAATTTAAAGAGCACAAAACATTCTTGTAAAGATAAGTTTAAATGAACGTGAAAATAGTAAGTTGGAATTGGTAGAATATTTTTGTTTTAATTTTTCTTTGGCATAGAATGTCTTTTAACAAATTTTTTTTTTGTCAGGAGCTCTGATATTTTATATATTTTCCACTTTTATAAATAGTTTTTCTGTAAACATAGAAAGGAATTTTGTAGGATTCATATCAGGTTTGTTGTTAAGGAAAAAATTTCCTTTTTCTCAACAACTTCATTGTGTCCAGCAGGTAGTGATGATGATGATGACACAGCAAGGGTGTCTGAGCTGTCAAGTGAAGGTGTGAACCAGCAGATCCCCAGGGAAGGTGCAGTACTCCCCAAGAGATTTCTGACGGGAGCTTTTCTTGAAGCAAATGTGAGAATTAAAGATTAATAATGATTTAATTTTTGTTTTAATATGATTTTCGCAAATTTTCATCACTGAAAAAGTATAAAGATGAGGGTTTTCTTTATTTTGTTTTGTTGTTTGTTTGTTGGGTCTGGGTTTTTTTCTCTCTTGACTCCAACTCTCTTCTATGTTGCTGCTGCTTCTGGTGTTCCCAGTTTATTTAATCCAGCTGTTTGGATAGGGGTTCTGGTTTACCTTGTGCTGAGCTGCTGATTTCTGGCTGTGGCTTCTCCCTCTAATTTTGTACATAATGAACAAAATATAAGAGAAACAAACAATAGCAAAATATGCCATGATCCTTTGTATCTTTTCCAGGCTTTTTGTTGATAATATGCAAATAATTTGTCATGCTGCCAAGAGCATCTGAGCTTCAGTCTTTGGGACTGTAACTCCTTTATTATCTATTCTCCTATTTATTTGCTTCTGAATGGTTAAGCAATGCAGTTTGGAGAAGATACAGGCAAAGGTATTTGGACTAAGTTTCTGTTGAATTAACATACCATTAGCTACAGGCATAATGCATTTTGGGCTGGCAATTGGCCTTGAGAATACAAATCAAATGAATTTATTTTCTTTTGCAACTCCTATCTACTTGAAGCAGCAGACATTCTTATCACAAGTTAATGCTATATCAGCAACATATTACAACCAGAGAAGGGTAATGGATACAAGAAGTTTACTCATCAGTGTATCTTGGTATTTATCCTACATGTTAATAGAACATGTCTGCTGCACAGAATTCATTATATTTAGTTTATTCTGCTTAGTTCTTGCATATGGAAATATAACTGCATTGAGTTTGTTCGGTTTTGTTTTGTTTTGTTTTGTTTTGTTTTGTTTTGTCTTGTTTTGTTTTGTTTTTAATGAGGTGAGAAAAGAGGAATATGATTTGCATTATTGGGTGAATTGAAGTAAATCACAGGGTAAATAGATTATAATTATTATTATTATTATTATTATTATTTCAAAATGTCTCTAGTATAGGTGTCTGTGTTGTAGAAATCTATATCTAATGGTATTTTAGTCTCCTTTTCCAGACTGCTATGAGAAATAACCATTCCTAGGAAGCACCTCATCTCACCCTGATTAATAGACTTAAAATAACATAATAAATGTAAGATTTAGTAATCCATTGGCTCTCCAATAAAAAGAATCTAGCTACTAGAATCTAGTAACCCAGATGTACCTGCCTTCTGCATCAGTTGGCCGAGATGAATGCCATTTACAATTTTATTGAATTTACAGTGTTTTTTTATGAAATCTTGCACTGTTTTTTGAATTATGTTGCAAAGCATGGCATGCCTCATGATAGTGGATAGCATCCTTTCATGATGAAAATGGTAAGGATCCTTAATTCTGCAGAGAATGAGAATCAAATATTGATCAGTATGCTTCAATACAGATATGAGATTTAATCATATGTTTGAGTATGATCATCAAATATTTATGCATGTGTATTGATAAAGATTAAGAATAAAGCTAGCATGATACTTTACTTAAAAGAAAAAAAAACTTTTTTATTTCTTATTATATTTTTATTTTACTTCCTATGAAGTAAAAATTAATAGTTAATGTACCTGTGTACCCCTGTGGATAGATCTTAGATAGAGACTTGCACTGTGATCCAGCAGGTGGTGAGAACATTGCAACTGCTCAAAAATATCAAGGGATTGGCTACATTGCTCCTAACCAAGTAAGTAGCTGAATTTAAATTCACTTACTTTAAATAATGATATAAAAAATCTTGAACTGAAAATCCCTGTGTCTGTCTAGCTGCAGAATCCTAGTTAAAGGTAGCAGTTGAAGTAGGGAAGTCATAAAACTGTATAATATGAACCCATGACTCCTGGAGACTGAGATTAGAACAGAGAGTCACCACAGCCAATCTCTTTGCCATCTGCTCCTGCAGTTTCTTGACCAGGTTGCAGGGCAGGCAGTATCCTCCCTTTGGTGCTATTAAAAGTGCCATGAGCTGTCTTCTGCATCAAAGTATTTGACACAGTCCAAATTTCACACATTCTGAATCAAAATTCATCACAGCAGACTTGGACTGTAGGATGTTATCCTACAGGAGTTGTCCATGGAAGCATTAAATTCACTAAATGTAAACTCAGAGTAGGCAGTGTACAACTAAGTTATAAGAACCAGTCCAAAATGAGCTAAAATGTGTACTGGAAGAGAGGAATGTGTGTTTTTTCCCATAGTGTTTGATCCCACTAAAGAAACTCTTCTGAACTAAGTCTCTAGGGTAGCTCATTTAAAGTTAACATGGATGTTTCTAAAACGATTTGCTCTCCTGACACGTAGCCACACCTTCAGTAGACTTGTCCAAACTACAGCAGAGAGTGGAGTGTTTTTCTACATGTGAAATTACTGTATCAGAAATAAGTGTATTTCCATGGGGAAAAGACAGGCAAAAACACAAGAAAAAGAATTTAAGTATAAATATTTGGATTTTGCTCTTTTTACCCTGACTTCTTCTACCAAAATTTAAAAGTTGATGATTTTATTTTTAAAATTAATTTTCTCAGTAATTCTATGTACATTCAGTATATCTGTATATATTATTTCAAAATGTAATTTCCTTTAAAGAAAGCCATCATTTAAATATTTATAAATGTTTTGCTAAAATATGAGAAACTAATTTTTTTTTCAGACCTATATCAGGGACCAAACATTATTTAATTATCAGGTTTTTAATACTAAAGATTACAGTCTTAGAACAAAGGTTCCCATATCATGGAAAATATAATTTTAAGGAATATGTACTTAGTGAATCTGTGCTGTGATATACACAAGAAATGCATCTTTAAAAGTAATATTATTTAAGCAAATCTGTATTATATTTATAATTATATATGGGCATATATTAAAAATTTATATATTATATTTATAATATATTTAATCATCAAAAGGATGGTGATTTAGGAAATCTATTTGGTCAGCAGATACTGTTCCTTTTTTTCTTTTTTTCTTTTAATAGTCTTTTCAAATCAACAAGTACCAATACCTTTGTAAAGAACAGTGGAGGAGCTGTGAAGAGATGAAGAATCTAGGTGTTCTCATCACTGGCTGAATGTTATTTTAAGAGAGCAAAAGAAAATAGAGAACCTTGGTTACACAAAGACGGGTTCAAGGGATGACAATTCCATTAAGGGTGTAGAGAACAGAAGTGAATAAATGAATCACACTCATAAAGGATCAGAGACTGAGGGCTCAGCCAGCATCTGGAATGAGAGGTCTACATCAAGCAAATGGAAATACTTCAGCTGCAAGTAGTTTATAGCCATCCTCCATTCTTTTATTATTTTCTTTGTTACTTTAATTGCACTGGGAATTGTTCCTTGCTGTGAAAACCACAGCGTCTTTCCTTAAAGAAATACAACTGGTTTTGTGATGTGGGGTTTTTTAATTTCATAGCACATTATAAGACTATAATTTATTTTTTTTATTTACAAAATAGAGCAAGATTTTCAACCTGGGGACACAGAATCTCATGCAGTGGAATCTGGGTATTTCTTGGAGTCAATAAATCAAAAACGTTTCAAATCTTTGATGCACATGGAAAAAACATTTTAATTCTAAATGTGTGTGAAATAGTTTCAGGGGCAAAAAGAAATCAAAATCAAGTAGTACACAATTGAATTAACTACACCCCAAAACTATTATTAGCTGCTGATATCCCTTGATGTATGAAATACGCTTTTGTGATGGCAGTACTTTCCCGTGTTGAACCATTCCTCTTGATGCTAATAGCCTTCTGATTTTGTAGGGTAGGATTTCCAGTTGGTAAAATGTAATCAGCCTTTTTGACTTTGAATTGTCTCTTTAAAAAAAGATGAGCCAAGCTAATTATTTATATTCTGAAAGCCCTTTCACCTTGTGCTCCACTTTTCAAAGGTGTAGTTAACATTGGTCAAACAAAGCAAAATTGATGATACACTGTTAGAAAGTAACTCTTCCAATGCTGTGCAGTGGTACAAGTTCCTGGGGAAGAATAATTTTAATTTTCTCTATTTTTAAGTGGTGGACATCCTCAAAAATGAATATTTTTGTTGTTGTGCATTAAAACAAAGGAAGAGGTAAATAAGCAGTTAATGAATCACAACGAACAAAACCTAGCCTGCTGTAATTCCACCAGACTTTCAGGCCAACATGCACATTTTTTGTCAAAGACACCAAAGGTGAGGCTAGAATCCAGTTTATAACGTCAGATTCTCTTTTATGTAAATAAAGCATATTATGTTTTTTCAGGTTAGCAATTCTTAAGGCCTCATACACCACCCAGAAGTGTAGAACACTTCCTCTGTATTCATTTTATGTCTCACATTTTATGTTACATCCTTTTTGCCCAATATTTATCAATATCACTTATTTTTTATCAGGTTAAGGGTTTTTTTATTATCACGAGTTTGAAATTTATTTTCAGTTTCTCGACTGTCAACAGCAGACCACTTTCAACTCAGTAAGTGCAGCTAATTGTGTGTGTATACACACAGTGGAACAAAGTTGAACCAGTCTATATACACTCCCTTCACTTGGGCCTTTGAACTGAGCCAGTGAAAGAAGGCAGCTGGGAAGGCCTGGTGGCAGCCAAATCTTGAAATGTTAACAGAAGCAGCTAAAGAAACTCTTGCCAAGTCAGCAACACCACTATTCCAATTGCATCCATCCATAACCCTGAGTTCTGCCAGCAAAGGAGATTACAGGGTTTGGTTTATGAGTTCTTTGTCTGCCAGGCAGGCTTTGTGTGTGGCCATGTCCTTAGTCCTTGGTGGCGTAAGGATGGGTACCAATGCTAGTGTGCAAGGAGAGGATGGACAGGTGTTCAAAACTGTGTCTCTCTCCCCTCAGACATCACTGTCTGCCATCCATGAGCCACAACTGACATTACAAGGCTGATGTGCTCAGTGTGGTCAGGGAGTCAGTTGTATGCAGTGGTCATTGAGCTCTGTAATTAATGTGGCTAAACTAAAACGTCCAGCTGTTGGGTCCCCATTTTGCCCTCAGCTGCATGTGTGTGGCTTCCATGCTTCAATGGGAACAGTGTGTGCATAGCTGCGGATGGGATCTGGCTCTGTGTGCATGCATTTGAGCTTCTGTATATACAATGGTTTTAAAGAGAAAGAGAAATATATTTTCCTGAATTATAGTGTTCACTACCTTCCCATTTTCTTTCTGTACCAAATGTTACTATTTGCTTTTAGGGTTGT
>JBBMKD010000053.1:31009741-31058765 GCA_037834095.1 Argya squamiceps | reverse complement strand
AGGAGAGGAGCGGAGAGGAGAGGAGAGGAGAGGAGAGGAGAGGAGTAAACCCCCAAATGTTCTGTTTGTCTCTGAAATGTGAAACAGCAATGCCAAAATATCCCAGGAAGTCTATTCTTGCTGTACTACTGACCCAGCCAAAACCAACTGCTTCTGGAAATCCTTCAAGAAATCCTATTTGAGTTATTTCCAGTCTTGCTTCCAGACCAGAGAGGCTTGGATAAGACATTCAAAAGTTAGAATGTTTATCAACTACTTTTTCCTTTTGCCTCTCTCTATCTAAACAAGAGCCCAGATTCATCATCAGCTCTTCATGGATATGTCACTTCCTTCTGCAGACATTTCTGACTGGTTCTTTACCCATACAGGTCAGAAAGTTGAAACAAATTGAATTTAGCTTTTCTAATCATAAAGCAAAGACCCTAAGACAGGCAAGTTATTATCAACATCTTATAACTGAGCAAGAGTTGATGGTGATAGTGTCCTTCCTCCTGTGTTCCCATTTGTGCACTGAAATATTTTGGACATCAATAGGTATCTTCTTTGGCTCAATAATTTCAGTTTATTCAGTAACATGACTAACCATTTGCCTCTTGTTGCAAATGTGGTGTTACATTTCTCTCTGAAGTTGCCTCTGTGTGTCCATATGAAGCTGAGCTTGTAGTTCAGGCAGCAGCTGTGACTGTTATTTTTAGTCCATTTTTTCAGAGCAGAGCTAAGAATATGAACTACTTGTTCTCTTTAAACTTAGTGATCATCTGCCCTGATTTTATTTTTCACAGTCATCCACATTAGTTTGGAATCTGGGACAGAGGTGGTTTATTTCACATTCTAACTGAACTGTTTTTCTCATTTCTCATTATCCCAAATAATTAAGTGTTGGAAATAACTGGGAAAAAAGGTCAGTTTGACTAAGAATCAGAAAAGAACACTATCTTTTTCACACCTATTCTGCTTCCTAAAAAAATTAGTCCTTTGCTATAAAAAAAAGAATATATGTATGCATGTACATATACATACACACTTGTTTGGTTGTTTTTTTTTTTTAAGTATGCCATCCATAACTAAGCCTCCTTATTCTTATAGTCTAACAAATCTCTCAGTTTTCATTCCTGCTTGGTAGGTCCTCTCCAGTCAAGACAAACCTTTTAAAATAGGTCTCTTACAAAAGCCTCAAAAGTCTAGCAAGCTATTACCTTACTTGGAATTATTCAAATTCAATTTGTAATTCTGTTTGGTTTGAAATAAGTAGTATTGCATGACTCATAGGTTACATGTTCAAAAATGGACCAGTGTAGTTGCCTACCTTGACCTGCAACACAGGACATCCGGCTAGCCTGACTTAGATATTACTGGAGCTAAATCATGACCTTTGGAACAACATTTTATCATTTTTTTTCCTCACATAGGTCTAAGCAGGCCAAGATCACTTTATAACTTCAAAAGATAAAGTGCCTGGATTTTTTTGGTATGAGTCATGTTTTCTTTTAATCTAATTATTCACACAAATCTTCTCTGAACTCTTTCCAAACATCAATCCTTCTTGTACTGCAGGCAAAGGAATTTACTTGAGTATTCTAGTAAAGTTTACTTTGGGAGAAATACATAAATGTTATTTACTTTTTACACTTGCTCAGTAAACACTTTTTGCTAAATTCAAGGGTCTTGTTAGCCTTTCAAAACACAGACTTTCATGTGAAGCTCTGATCAATTTAGAGTAGGACCATCCCAATGGTTCTTCCCAGAATTACTCTTTCATGTGTTAGCATCTCCTCTTCCGTTGGTACCATTTATGCCCTTTCTTCCTTAGTCTCCCTCTCCCACTCTCTCTCTCTCTCTCTCTCTTTCTCTCTCTGCTTGTTCAAATCAAAACACATACCGTTTGCAAGTTTATGGCTTATCAGGCAATCAAGACTGCCCTTTATCAATAACATTTCTTCTTTATTATTTGCCAGACTCTAGTTCTTCCTGGTAAGTGCAAACTTTGTTAATGATATTCTTTCATTATCTTTCAGGTTGTTGATAAAAACTCATTAAAAAATATTATGAAAGTATTGCCAAAGGGACCATAATAAAAGCACACCTGCTTATGATAACTTCTCTGACGTCTGTCATTTAGTTAATGGATAATACACATAGTGTTCATTGTGTTAAATTTGTAGCATTTTAGACTTTTAATCAAATTGTCCTTGATACACAGTCAACGTTTTGACTGAGCTTTGGTTACATACACTGATATTACTTCCTTTTTCAACTCAACTGTTATTCTCATTAAAAAAAAAAAATCATGTTTCCTTGAGAGAATCTGTTTAGCAAAAAACTAGTTTGAATGGCGTTCATAATATTTTATTATTTACTGGTGTAATGTATCTGTTCTACTATATGTTTAGGGTGAATGTCACACTGATAGAATATCTTCAGGCAGTTCATCTTGTTTATCACATTTACATACTGGCGCAGCATTAAATTGCTTCCAGTTTCTGAAATTATTCCAATATTTCTAGAGTTGTTGAAAACAGCAATAATAGCTTAAAGACCCTTTCAGTCACCTCTAAGGATTCATAATTTTGTAGTGCTTAAGTTATAGTTCATGAATATATGAATGCTCTTGAAAACCCTGCCCAAAGACCTGGTCTGCTGAGGCACAAACTATGAGTAGTGTAAGAGGAGACAGAAGTAAGTCTGCTAAGGTACTGGTTATAGAGCTATTCATAATCTCAGCTAGTGAGCTCTCAGTGTATGCTTGTCTAAATAATTTTGAATGCATTAGGTAACATTGACTGAAACCAGACATGCTTTACCAGATCTCCCCTGACAAAATGATGCCTTGCCCATATAGATCCCAGTTTTAAAAATATTTTATTATTGGGAAAGAAGGTCTTGAGGAATATTCACTATGAAACCAGGAAGAAGATAGTGGGGGCAGTCTGGCCATGCTTTCACACTGCAGCTGGAGCAAAACTTGTCAAACCTTGGCTAAATGGTTGCTATCACTTACTCTTGTTCTCTCTTGTTGAATTTCATCTGTTGGTTCCGTGAGCTATTTCTGCTTCTCTCCTGGCTTCTGCGGGGGTCAATTCAGCAGAAGAAGGCAGGAGAAAAGTTGAAGATATGGAAAATCAGAACAATGAGAACTATTCTACTTGGAAATAAGCTGTTATATGTGGTTTAGATGCTAAAATAAAAAAAATTATAACTGACAAAATAAGATCACATTAGCAGGTTTTGAATACATACTTCACATTTCTAGTTGAATCTGAATCATCATTTATTAACTACAGATTAGACTTAGATTAAAGATGAACTTCAGGTTGTGACATATTTAACTTTCTTTTTTTTTTGGTCATTGGCTGTAGCTAATGTAGCTAGATGACCAATGCTTTATTGCCAGTTACAATGAAACAACAAGAAATATAATTTAATATAGTAAGAATTCTAAACTGCAAACATTTTACCATCTGAGAACATCAATATGAAATGCAGGAGCTATGAAAATATTAATATATCTAGTATCTCAAGATGAGAATTTCTTTGTCTTTTACAACTCATTAGTACAATTAAAGCATGGATAAATTACAGTGCAAAATATACTTCTAATAAAGAAATGTGCAGTTTAACAAAGAATTGAACTCAACTAGAATAATATTTCAGAAAACCACAAACAATGTATTTGTTAAAAAGATTTAAAGGAAGCAATAAACAGTACACTGTTTGCATATTGCCATGCCAAAACAAACATGACCACATAAATGCAAGACTAATTTGGAGAAGCAGTTTCTAGACTGTAATTCTGATGGTGAAACCCATGATTATGGCAGCAATCCTGCAATCCCCAGCAGTTGTACTAGGTTTACTCAAGCCAGTAATTGAGTTGGGCATTCCCACATTCTGACTCTTGCTAAATTCTTCTGATTCACCACACATAAAGTGCCTAAGCTCAGTGTTTTCTACTTTCTTCACAAGTCCATTGCTCCACTTGTTTAGTTCTGGACTTGAAAACAGCCACCAACTAATTTCTAAAGACTGTGCATACAGTTTTATATTGTTTGTCATAGTTTTGTCATCTGTAGATGCTTATTTTCTACTTTGATTTTTTTCTAAAAGTTTTCTCTCACTGTAGGCAACCTCTAATGCCCTTTACAATCCCACTTTTCTGGTTTCTATAAGTTATGATTCTGGTCTCTATTCCTTCACCATGATCACTTACAGTGACCATACTACTACTAATAATAATGTTAGCTTTATCTTCCTTGCTTTGTTTTTTCTCTCCTTTCTTTCTTCCCCAGTAGAAAAAAAATCTATGAAAACTAACTTTTGGCAAGATAATGCTATCAAACCCTGTCTTAATTTGTATTTTCTTAAATACTTCTCTAATTTCTTTATATTTGTATATAACATGGTTTGGTTGACTGCTTATTTGGCCCCTAAAGAATGATCTGTAACATTTTCCATTTTATAATACCCAATAACCTCTAAAATTGCATAAATTAAAATTTTAGACTTTAAATGCAAGCTTATGCCATCAGAGCGTTGCATTTGTAGACATTTAGAAACAATGCCATAACAAAATTTTCAAATACAAGTCATAAAGAGGGGACTGATGATGTAAACTCTGTACTAGGTCACTGCTGTGAGAGAAAACTACACAGGTGAAAATAGTTGAAGATATTACTGGCTACAGAGAAAGAAAAGACCAACCTGTCCACCTGTCTCTACAAATAATGATTTGCCCTGTAGTGATTCTGAATGCAAATGGAAAACATTGATGAGTTGCTCAGATCAACCAGGTAGAGTCCATGTCACCTATACTGAACCCTCTGAATACAACATGCTTGTGTGGGTCTGCCTTTCTCTCTTATAAACCCCTCTAAAGCATGAGTAATCAAATCATAATAAATACATTGGAAACCAATTAAATCAATTAAATTCTGTGGGTACCTGATTTTCCCCATTAACTAGGGGTTTTTTTATTATTTTTCTAGATGACTATTTTTAAGATGATAACTAAATATTAAAATAATATTTGAGAGTAGTACTGTTCCTTTTTCTGCTCATGTCTTTCCATTTATTGAGCAAGATTCAGGCACTTTTGGTCGTAAAAACCTGTTTCACAAGTTCTTGTCATGCCACTCATTCCATATTCTCAAAATAATCTTACTGATGATACAAATATAAAGACATTTTTCTAGAGCTTAAGAAGCAATCAAATAATCATCTCTAGGAGTTCTCTACCCAACTATTAAACATTTGTTCAACACAGACTAAGAAAGAAATAGAAAGAAAAAATTATCTTTGTATGAAAAGTAAAAAAATAATTGTTTGCCAAGTCTGCTTTTCTGACAGGAGTTGCAAAGCTGTCAGTGACAAGTGAGGATTTTTTAGAATGATTGAAAGAGATATCAAAAAGTTATTAACTATTTGGGTCTTGCTGATTCAATTTCTTGAGAGCTTGAGGGAAAAGAAAAAGGTATACTATTTTTCTAATATTTGTGAAGCAAATTCCCAAGAGATGGAATTTCCATCAGAATATCAAGAAAGTGGGAAAAAAAAAAAGAGTACACAAATCCACCCATTTCTTTTCTTTCATTGACTCCACAGTTTTACGTTTAGGAAGGATTCAATTCAAGTAAGTTGGAAAGCTAGGAATGAACTTGATGAGGTTTAAAATTAAGACAATATGGCAAAAAAACCAGTGGCCAATGGCCAGCTTACAGATGTTATGGAAATTACACATACCTCCCACCATAACAGGGTTCTAAGTTCCTGTTAAATTAATAAGCCAAAAAGAGATTCTTCTATAAAATCCTTTTTATTAATAACACTATAGCTTTGAACAAAGAAAGCTGTGGGCAATTCTACCATTATAACCTGAATTCCCTACCTGTCATCCGACACTTCAGACCAGCTGTAATATTGTGGTTTGGGATCTTCCCATCACTGTGTCCTCCCATTTTCTCTAGATGAGCCGTTTCCTCTGTACTTTCAAAGGCTGAGCTTCTGTTAATGAATGTATCTTTCTTATTTTCTGGCTTTAGCTGCCTCTGGGTGCTACTTTTTCTTGACTAGGTGAAGGGAAGTCCAAAGTTTCACCAAATTTATCTACTGCTGCTAACGAAATTGTGCTAAACCAGTTCGACGGGAGTAGTATACCAAATCACACAACACAGAAGATGAGTGGGAAAATTTAAAATGTCCCCAAACAGAAATAATATTTATTTAAATATTAATAAATAATATAATTTATTGTGGGAAATAGTCTTGTGCTACAAAATTCAAATCCATGTTTGCAGCCCAAATTTTGGCAGTCATTTTTTGGGCATAATTTTTACTGTGGGCTTTATTTTCATGTGTACTTTTTTCATTAAGGCTCATAAAAAAAGCATAGAGTACATTTCTTGAGAAAGTTGTGATTTTTGTGACAAACTAACATGCTTTTCTTTGTATCAATAGTACTTGAGCCAGCATGTAGCTTAAAACATTGCCTGAACATTTTTTTCTCTCTGTGTCTTTATATCTTTTTAACAGGTGGGTTGTTACAACTACAACATCAGGTACATATGATGGATTTTATTAAAAAAGAAAAACCAATACACAAGCATATACCAAAGAAAAAGCCTGGGTGCATGTGATGTAAGGTAATTTATCTGTGTAATGTAATTTCCAAGTGAGGACTTACAGTCAGTTTGTTCAAGGACAGGTAAATTACTTTAAGAAGTTGAAGTCTCTAGAAGACTTTTCCTCACATTTTTCATTCCCTGCTGAATAAATTTTTAAGTCCACTTCCTCATCTTGATGTTAAGTGCAAAGTAAAGTGTGTGGCACCAAAAATAACCATCCAGAAAGAAGTTTTAAAATATGAACAATTAGTTTTTCAAATAGCATATCAAACAGGGGGTGGGTGGGAGACAGAGTATGGATTTAGCTTAACAAAGTCCCATGACTTTGCTTCAGAGGGTTAGAGAAAAAACTATCTAGGTATTTTTATGACTGATAGTCTAAGTTTTACTAGGTTTTTCTTATGGTAGACTTAGAATTCAATCTATTTTCACACCTTCAGGTAAACAAGGATATAGTAGATCCATGCTGTATTCAGGCAACAAGAATGTGTTTCAAATAAGGAATGATTTTGCATCACTAAATTTCAAGTAACCAAGATTCAACTGCATTTTATAAGTTCACAGTAAACCAAAAAGGGACATCCAGCCCACTCCTAAATGTGTGGTAAAGGTGGGTGTGCTGTTATATGTGTCTCTAAAACCCCTCTACTAATGCAAACGTAATGCATTAATAATATGTGCAAATCCTTTTTTGATTTTCACATGAATATTTGCAGCTTGAAATAAGTCTGAAAAAATAATTCTAATATAGAAAAAAGAGTTCAACAAATACTAGTGGAAGAAATATGGATACAAAGTAAAATTTTCTTTACAGTACAACATAGCACAGTGCTATACATACCTCATGCATGTTATACATGAATTTTAATTTAGAGAGACTTTCATAAGAAGAAGGAATAAGACCAAGAGACAACAAATGCTTTCTTTCCCTTTAGCTCTTAAACATGACTTAGTTCAAAATATCTATCACTGTACAGAATGACACAGGAACCAGCTCCTTGGCTCTTTTTACTCTACTATAACTCATCTTTGTCAGGAATTGTCACCCCGTAACAACTTAGAGTTTTCCCTTGGCTTCATTCTCACAAACAGTAGCTGGGGAAAATGATTTACTGCATCTGCAGAGGCAGCATCAGAGGAAGAGATCTCTGTCAGGGCAGTGCTCTGATGAGTGTGACATGCTGATTTCCCAGCACACCTGCCAGCATGAAGGACTGACTCTCCTTTGGTTTGTTCAGCAAAACCCAGTTTGCTCCAGAGTCACTGCAGCACTGCAAATGTTGTTTACAAGTCCTCAGATAGCACTGCTATTGCTGAGTGTGCCTTTATGGATCCTGACCTTGGCTTTTTAGAGGTGTAGAAGTATGTGTGTACTGGTGAGCTCATTTACTAGACATGACATTTAACCTCATCAGTTTTGTGCACAGCCAGCCCTGACTGACCCTGACCCCTTTTCTGGGCTCTACCCTAACCCAGCCCATGGACCAGGACCTGCTCTGCCCATGCCCAGACTGGCCTCTGCACATCTCCAGGGTTTGGTCTGCCCTGACACCTGCCAGCCCTTAAAAGCAAAATAGTGGAAGATGCTGTGCTGTAGAGAAGTAAAGTTAGAAGCTGTTTGATAGAATACTTGATTTGGATAGTGCTCAAGAGAGAAGATGCTTAGTAGAAAATATGATTGAAAATAGCCACCAAATCACTGGGCTTTAGCTTCCTCCCTGACAAGTGGGAGAAATATGCTCATAGTGTTTTGCATTTTCCTCACCTTGGCCATGCATGCTGAAGTCTGTTTGGGTGTCATTCTTACTGCCTGACTTTAATTATGGCTCTAATGTCAAACCAATGGCCAACAGCACTTTTACTCTGTCAGCATTTGTGTGTAAATTCTGTCAGAGCCCATGAACTTTTGTGTGGCTGGTGTGCCTAAGTATTCCTTGACCTCATCCTCGTCCACCAAGGGTACATCTTCCTTGCTCCAGATTATTCTGCTGGTCTCTGGAACCTGGGATTCCTGAAGAACCGTCTTGCTAGTAAAGACTGAAGCAAAGAAAGCTTTCAGTACTTCAGCCATATTCTGTGTAATCAGATCCTCCAATTCAGCAATGTGCCCCCATTTTTCATGTCACCTTTTTTTTGTCACCGACATACGTACAGAAGCCTTTCTTGTTTGTGACATTCCATAGCAGGTTCAATTCCAATTTGGCTTCAGTTTTCTGAACTTCAGCCCTAGGTGACTGAACAATGTCTCTGTGTTCCTCCCAGGTTACCCAGCCTTGATTTTACACTCTGTGTGCTTCCTTTGTGTGTTTGGTTGGATGTTTGTGTCGGAGTTTGACCATTTCAACTGATAATCTTATTGAAGGACTCAGCCAGTATGAAAGGGAACTGTCCTATTACAAAACAAAAATTCATCAGTTAAGGAAATTGTATAGCATCTTAATTGAAACCACAAGTTGTTAGAGAAATTTAGATATTGTATATAATAATATGTATTTTATTTATGAGGAATAGAATTTAAATCAAATTATAAAAATTTCAGAACAAAAAGCTAAACAGGACAAAGCTAAAACTTCACATTGTGTTCCCAGCTGGAACATCTGTCTGAAGCACTAAAAGCATGGAAGAGAGGAAGTAGAAGCATGTAAGTTTTAGTCAAGTTGAGAACTTCATCTAGAGGAGCATATTTAGTTTATTGTTCTCTTTAGAACAAAGCTCACTTTTCAGTTGATGCCCAAGGCTTTCCTCATACTGATTTAAGTTGCAGAATTTACCTTGTTACCTTTCTAGTCTGATATGAGCTCCAGTTTTGCTCCTTTACTGTTTATCTTGTGTTTTATTTTTGGATGAAATTGTTCTGCTTTGTGGTTAGAGTGGGGTAACACTGTCTAGGGACTTCTGCAGCCTGGGGACAACTTCCTTCTGGTGGAGTCTGATATCTCACAATTTTTTCATCTGGAATATCTGTGAAAATGACCCAACCTATCTCAAAAGACTGAAGTGGGGAAAATTATTTCTTAAAATTATTTCAACAATAAACTTCTTTAGTCATTATGCAGACATCAATTTAGGAGTTTCTTCAGCAACTAGAGATTGCTTTTTCCAAGTAAAGTATCTTGATTTATTGTTTTTCTTATATTATCTTACATTGGTATTTTCTATTTTTCTGATCTTGATTTATTGTCTGGACAAAAAAGAAAACTTCTGATGGTTTTCAAAACCTTACAGCAATGTCACAATTACACAAATGACAATGAACCATCTTGTTTATTTGCATGACATCATAATCTTGACTAACTAACAAATTTGGACTGATAGACGTATAATTTATTCTTGATATCACTAGCCATAAACTTTTGACTTTGCCCACATTATAGGAAATAAAATGGTTGGCCCATTGTTTCGCATTCTGTATATGAGAAACTTGTAAAATCCCTGTTTACATCATTCCAAGGACTGAGCAAGCACAACAAGGTGCTTGAATTATTGCTCATTACAAACTTCAGGAAAGTAGAAAGATGCCTTAGAAGAGTTCAACATTTACTCATTCTTAGCTATCTTAGCAAAATCTTTTTTTTTAAAAGGGTACACGATAAGCTCAACCCAAGAAAAAGCTGTTGGGGGTGTTTTTATATAGTTTGCTTTTTTTTCCTTTTTCTTTTAATTGTAGGTATGGGAAATTAAAGCAAAAAAGAAGGCAGGAGCATTCTGACATTTGAACACCAGCCTGTTCCTGACAAGAAATTATATCACCTTCCAAGTGAGGAAGCAGCAAGAATTACCCCAAATTTTCTTGAGGGATATGGTTCTGCATTTGAACCTAATCGGACTTGTGGGATGAGAAGCTGCTACTGTAGAAAAGGATGGATCCTTGGGTTTCCAGGTTAGGAAGCAGCAGAAATGGATACTGGCAATGGGTATTAGCAGCTCAGTTTGCTACATGAGCATGAACTGCCTATAGCACAACACAGGAATGCTGAGCATTCATAATTCATGAAAAAAGTTCTTTAAGGAAAAAAGAAATATTCAATAACAAGCTATTGGATCAATCATGCAAGGAAACTTATTCTGGGGTGGGGGGTTCCCTAATCAATCAAAACCCGTGAGTTCAGCAGGTTTATGTTTAATTTCCCTCTCAAAAGGGAATTGTGATTGGACTTCTATTTAAATTATCTTCTTAATATCTAGTTAACTTTCTATGTCTACCTAACTAGCTTATAACTTTCAGTCATCAAGAATATGTTAATAAACATGAGAAGATCATGCAAAGGCCTTTAAAGATTTTTTGACAAGTTATTCTTGTCTGCTTGATAAAAATGGAATTATAATTGTGAATGATATTTATTGCAAGCTACATAAACTATATGCACCTTGGAAGTGATTTTGCCCTTCAGGTTCCACATAGTTCTATAAGAGATGTATTCAGCTGGTTAGATTTCCAGACAATATTAGTCATTCTAAAATTTTCACTGATGTTGGTACCTTACCCTGAGGTTTTGTTCTCTGTGCAAAAATGTTGCAGAGCCTTAAATGCAGGGGGCCTGTCAAGGCAATTAAAATAGTTTAAGTACCTTGATAACTTGCATACCTGATAGGAGGAAGTCAGACACTTCAAAGACCTAGAAGGCCTCCACCCAAAAGGAAGGCTTGTTTGGACTTCGCCAGTAAGAAATGTCGGGCACAGATATGTGTCTTCACTCAGAATTCAGAACATGAAGGGTTTTTTCTTTTTTTTTTTTTTGTCAGTGACAATCATTTGATGTGGGCTTATACTTTCTAAAACAGTTTTCATGGAACACAAATGGAAGGTCTGTCCAAAAATACAAGGAGCCACACACATTTGACACTAAATGCTACTGTTACACCATGCTGGACATCTGAATTCAGCTCTCTTTCAGATAAATTTCCCTCCCTTTATTCCCAGGCAATGCCCATATTACCAAGCCATAAGCTAGTCCAGACAGGGAAGCCCTTCACCACTCCCAGCAAAGTGTGGCTGTGGAGCCAATGACAAAGGGCCAGTGTGCATAAAGCAGTGGGAAACAGTGGATTATGACTTTGCTTCCCCCAGTATGTTGCTTAAGAGTACTGAGTTGGTAGGTGACAAATCTGGCCTCTGATCTATGGAGTCAGTATTATTACTGGTTTTATCCTGTCCTGGCAGAGAACCAAGACCCTTCCTTTTGGAAAACCAGGGGCAGTCTGCTGCTCATTCCTTCTTCTTAACTCAATAGCTCTCAAGTTCCTCTGTTTCCAGCAGCAGGTGTTTAACTGGTGTTTAACAGGTAGAAGAAGAATACAACTCACCAGAATACTAATAGCCTCTTTGGTGTGGTGGAATTTTGTGAGAATCTGCCTGACGTGGTGAGTGAGTTCAAAAAATCATTGCCAATACCCCATGTTAATGTTCATTAAGCTATTACATAAAATAATTAGAAAGAGAAGAATTCTCACTGCTTAATTTTCTGGGATGACGCCCCTAAGGATTACCTCAAGAGGGGATGCTGCACTGTGAGTCCCTGGTGCATCCTGTGTAGCAAAGTCCTAGGGTAATACTGACACACACATACTGGTGCATATCTACACACAGCTTTCCTTATTGTTTTCTTCTTGGTGGATGCTTTCTTTGCACTTGTTGCTGTCCAAACCACTCTGGCATGCTTTTTTCTCTCGTGCACAAAACCACCTGGATAGAATGCTGCCCTGGTATTGCTATTCTGTGTGGTATAAACATAGTCCTCTAGGAACTACAGCTATGTGGTCATGGGAAACTGTTGAAATCAGTTGAAAACATTACACTTTTTCATAAAGGTGTGTCTTTCACATGACAGCAGTTATTGCTGAAAATCTCTCTCTTCTTCATTAATTGCAAAACGCTACCTGTTCACCCAACTTTTCTATTTGATGTGTTTGGGTTTTCTTTCTCAAAGTCTGGAAGGACTGAGAAGAAACTGCATAAGAAAATCTAAGGGTTCATCACTTTTGTGACTTCCATAGAGCATATTCTGAGTTAAGAATAGCAATTTAGCCTTGAGTGAAAAATTCTCATGGTAAGCTAAAACTTGAAGTGTTTATAAGGCAAAGATACACTCTGTATTATTAAACAAGTGATGATTTTCAGGCAGTAGCAAAATTCTGTGAGGCTTCTTAAAATATTTAAGATGTTTAAATGAATATGCCTTGTCAGTAGTATAACCTACCATATAATTGCCAGGATCATTAGAGCTTTGCTGAAGAAATGTGATCCGCAGAGTCACAGCAGTAGATCTGAATGTGATAGAAGATGTGATAATGAGATAGACCTAGTCAAGTATCTTACTGGGCAAACTACGCAGCTAAGTCAGTAGAGCAGTCTCTTTGCATGAAAACTGTGGGTGGCAGGCATGAAGGGGAAATATAGGGCTTTCAAGGTCAAGGCAATCCATAATGAGCTCTTTACTCAATTATCTTTTGTTTCAACCTAAAATATGGGAGCAGAGTGAGCCAAAGTTAAGTAACCAGGTCATTCTGAGACTCAAACATTTGATGGCTTGGCAATCTTTAAATATAAAAATGCAGTGGTAAAAAGAATCCTTTTAAAGAGCAACATCAGAAAAGTGTGTAACAGAATATGTTTGCAGGGTAAAGAATTTACCAGGTGGAACTTCCACTGAACTGAAGAACAAAACCAAAGGGCTGCTAAATGTTTTGACACAATGTGTTAGTTTGGGTTAAATAGCCCATATATCCATCATGTTTGTGGGTATAATGTGTCTGCAGGATACACTGTCTATAATCACGTAAAGACTTTGTTACAAAAACCTACTTCTAATGCTCTTAAAGAAGCAAGAAAATAAATAAGTTATATTAATTTCTAAATTTGTGAACAGAAAATCTGACTGCATTTTGGAGACAGAATAACTAAAACATTATTTTAAAATTAATAATAATATTTTTAATGTTGGCATTTTTGCCCCAATAAAATAAGCATTTCAAATTTCAGTTCATGATTAAAAATTGGCAGACTGCACGAGGCAGACTGAGTGGCTCCACTTCAAACAATATAATGAAAAAAATATTTAAATAATATCATATTTAAGAACTATATTTGGCATAAACTCTGCCATTGTAGAGATTGGCTATGTACCCTGTGGCCTTCCCCAAAGTTCTTGAAGTTCATTCTGGTAATCAGACCAAAAGTCATGAGACATTATAGGAATGGAGAAAATAACAAAAGTCAAAACTGGTGCCATTCCTGCATCTTGGAGGATGATCTGAGTACGCATATGGGCTATTTCTTCCTTCCTGGATGTTAGCATGTATAATACAGGAAAGATTATTTCAAAACATCAATTTGATCCTGCCATATGCAGTGAATAATCCCATTGTAGTCACAACGTATGTTCTTTCCTGCCCAAGAGTGGGTGGAAAGAGGCAAATTCAGGAAATGACACCCGCCCCCACACACTTCATACACACCCCTCAGCTTGACCTCATCTTTCCAATGTTCCAAGAGTGCAGCTGGAACACAAAATTCTTAGGTAGATGTCACAAGTAAGTAGTATAGCTCAGAAGCTCAGGTCTCAGTCTGTAGAGTCATGGATTGCAAACCAATATGAATATTTTACTGTGGTTTGGTTGAAGCACCTACCTGTTGCATGCCCCTGAAGCAAGGATGACATTTGCAAATATATTCCTTCTGCTCTAAGAGGAAGTGGAAAGGAGTGTCAGAAACCAGGGGCTAGTTTAGTCATTGCTACACTCATGGAATCACAGAATGATTTGGATTGTAGGCACCTTTAATGGTGATCTAACAACTCTGCCATGGGCAGGGACACCTCCTACAAGACCAGGTTGCTCAAAGCTCTGTCCAGCCTGGTCTTGAACATTTCCAGGGGTGAGGCATCCACAGATTCTTTTGGCAACCAGTTCCAATATCTCACAACCCTCACAGTGAAGAATTTCTCTCCAATGTCTAATCTGAATTTATACACTTTTAAACCCACGACTCCCTGTCACCTCAGGCCTTGGTAAAAAAATCTCTCACTGCCTTTCTTGTAGGCACTCTTTAGGTACTGTAAGGCTGCTCTGAGATCTCCCTAGAGCCTTTTCTTTCTCTAAGCTGAACAACCCCCACCCTCTCAGCTTTTCTTCATAGGAGAGGTGTCCCAGCCTTCTGACCATCTTTGTGATCTTCTTCAGAACACTCTCCAGGCACCTGAGCCGGATACAGCACCCAGGTGGGCGTCACTAGAGCAGAGTGGAGGTAGGTAATCACCTTCCTCGACCGGCTGGTCACAGTCCTTTTGATGTATCAGGACATCATTTGCTTTCTGGGCTGTGAGTGCACCTTGTTGGGTCATGGCCATTTTGTCGTCCACCATGCCCAAGTCCTTCTTCACAGGGCTCTGAGTTCATCTTCCAGTCTGTATTGATATTGAAGATTGCCTTGACCCAGGTGCAGAATCTTGTGCTTAGCCTTGTTCCTCAGGAGGTTCAAATGGACCCACTACTCAAAGTCATCTGGGTCCTTCTGGATGTCATCCCTTCCTTCAAGGAAGTTGTGGAATCAACTGCACCACACAATTTGGTACCATTTGTGTATTCAGAAGTATTCTCCTGTTGGTTTATAGATACAAGACATGAACCATTCTTAAAGCAGCAAACCATTTGTAAAAAGAGAAATATATGGTTAAAGTCTACATGAATTGCAATATTAATTACAATATTTTGAATTAGCTTTTCTTGTCACATGCTGAAACTATGCTACCAAGGAAAGAATTCAACAAATTTTTAACTACCATCAACAAAGAGCACACAGCTAACATTTTACAAGTATTAAAGGAGAGTACACATACAGTAGAATACTGAGATTGTTAGGAGAAAAGTTACAAGGATTGATTAGGGACCCCTTATCCAGTTTACAGCTGGTGATTACCTTCATTTTCATCCCATCTTCACAGCTCATATAATATACTAAAAATCTATAGCCTGGGAATGTAGCAAAGTGATAGACTAAAACAAAGCCTTATCCTGCTCTTTCTTTTCCAGTCTCTGAAAGTGAGTGCTTACTGCACAAATGAGTGTCTAGTGCTTTTGCTCTTATTCAGAACATATGCTGTCTTGTGCACTGAAATAGTTCATCCTCTGTGACAGGTTTGGATGTCATTACATACCACACTGTAAGATATTTACCTGAAAAAAAAGAAATTAGGGTTGTATGTATTTTGATATTGTGTAACGTCTGCACTTGGATTCTGTATTTGGATTTGCAATAGTATATCTTTTTAATGCTCTTCAGAAAGTTTGTGTTTAATAATCATATGCCAAAATGTCTCTTCTGTTATTCCGAGTTTCTACTGACTTAAAAGTTTGGCTTTGAAGCCATATTACTGATACTGAGTCAGGTCCATGCAACACTGTGCCCTAGATCCATCCACACGTGCTGAAAGAGCCAGTCAGCATCTATATCTAGGTCAAGAAATTTCAAGAATTTGTATGGAAAGTACCATACTTGTGCAACTATGGTGAAAATTGCTGACTCCAGATGAAGTATTTCAGTGCTAGCTGTCCATTTTGGTACACAAGCTACACTGCAGAGGATTGGAAGATGCAGAAGGGCTCAACTGTTTCGAGGAGCTTCACATATGCAGCTTGTGTGAGGCATGGTAAAATTCATTGTTTACTGAGTGCATTTATACAAGCAAGCCACTGCTTGACCCATAACTGAAGTCTTTTACATTCCTGGACTCTTTTACAAAGTTGAGACTAGAGTTCTGTAGCCAGAAATAGTCCTTGTTCAAAAAATTGGACAAGTCACATATATGGGGAGATTTTTACTATTCAGAAAGAACTCAGTTTCCCAGACTGACTGAAACCTCAGGAAATAGGCAAGGAGGTAGGTAAGTTTCTGGAGCAGAAACAGAAATAAATTGTTGGACCTACAGAGACATTTAAATTTGCTTACTGGCCACTGGGGATTTTCTCTGTGTGGATAGGATTCAATTGCCAGTCCATAGGAGTGTAACATCATTTCAGGTGCACTATCCTGTATCCTGTCCATCTTCTGTCTGATTTTGTAGAAGAAGACTCCTGTATATGATACATCCTGGCTACATGTGACAACTGTCACATATTTGCACATTTTAAAAGACACTAGATGACCGTGTTTAAGCAAGTGAATCCCAGCTGGTGTAATATTTTACATGTTTCCTTGCATTTAATCAAATTTTTGGCATCACTGATTTTTAATTTTAAGGGACTAACTCAGGATGCTCAAACCTCTGACATTAACATTTAATTCTTTGTGTAAATCTTTGAAACTGTTTTTATCAGGTGGACAGATTTTCTGCTTACTAATCTGGTTGGATACTGATACAAAAAACCCATCATCTCCTTGTGTTGCAGAAGGCTAAATATTCTTTCCCACTGAGTAGTCCCATCATTGTCTTTACAGCTACCATGGTTCACTCAAAAAAGCATTTAAAGGAAACAGCATACACACAGAAAAAGCAGCTGACCTGCTGTTTGATACTGCTTTCACAAATGAATGGTGAGTGTCTCTGTAAAAGGGAAAAAAAGTGCTGATGGCATTACATTGTTAAAAAACAAAGGAGAATGAAAAAAACCTTGAGTGTCCCTTGGACTGAACTCATTGACATTTTTTGTGATACGTGAACTTGCATAGAAAAATCTGCTAATTTGCAGCTTTCTTAAAAAAAAAAAAGAAAAGCATCATTTGAGTACTTTGATTTACTAGCCTAATTTGTGGCTACAGCAACTGCTACTATCAGCTGTATTTATGGTAACTCTAATACATCACCCAGGAACTTATAAATGTCAGCACTGCAGCTCCCTGTAATAGAAGTTTTTACTGATGGAAGACCACAGACTAATTACACAACCCAGTTTTTGCTGTTATTCATCTATGACAGAGTTGAAAGCCTCCCAGTTACTGGGACCAGTGAATTAGCATAGTTAAAAAAATGTACTTAGAAATTCGTATGTGGAAATCTCATGTTTTTCCCAGCACTTTTGAAATTTATCACAAGTATTTGTCTCCATCTACTAAGAGGCATTAATGACAAAGTTTAAGAAGTGTTTTAATAGTGTTTACAGTTCAACTGATCTGTTTTAATATCCTCTTTTGAAGCTATTCAAATAAACATTATAAATATGTTTGCTATTAACATATGGTGCTGATACAAGACGAAGACTTAATTCACTGTGTTATTTATGCAGCAAAATGTCCTAATGGTTCCCAGACTAAGATGAAAAGCTGTTGTGGCACCATCCATGTATTAGATAATGTCTTGGCACTTTCCCTATTATACTGTTGTAAATAAATGTAGCAATTAAGCCAGGATGCTGCCTGGTGCTTTAAGATGCATTTTTGTTTTTTTCCCTGTTTCCAGACCAGATCCACCCCCTGCTGGCAGGAGGCTTCTTTACACAGGTCCGATGGAGAAATAAAGCCAATAAAAAGCACAGAGGTTGATTTAAAGCTTTTGAAGCTAATTGATGCGTTCTAATCAAGCTGGCAGGTCCTTGTAATGTTGCACTGGTGATATATAAAGAGACCTACCCAACCATTAGATAAATAAATGAGCATGCCTTGGGTAGGTCTTACTTCAGAGATAAAGAAAAAAATCATTCTTTTCTCTCATATTGTTTTTATCTGCAGAACATTTCCATTATTTCTCTCTAACTGTTTGCCCTCCTCTTTTACCTCTCTGTGTGAGATATCTCATCTCTCTCTATTCTTGCCTTTCAGAAAAGCAGAAATAAACAGGTTCAAACCAGCTGTGAAAATGAATTTTCATTGTATCTTGCAGCTATCCAACATAAATATTAAACATGTGAAACAAGAAAAATTTCCATCATGGTGTTATGCTAAAGACATGGCAAATGAACAGGTGTGATAAGTTTGGGTATCAGATGGCCTGTGTGAATACTTGGACCCTGTGGTAAGTCTGAGGTAAACAGCAATGAAAGACATTCCTGAAATGTGCTAATATGCAGAGCTATTCACCCAAAACCATAAAAGCAGTTTCATACCCTTTATCCCATTCAGGCTGCTGCTATCATTTCCTGATTTACATGAGCACCTGCTAAAGGGAATATTTCATGGTCTGCTTCCTGAGACCCATGGATCAGCTTGTGTTCAGCTGGCTACTTCCCTGAAGTGCATGATGCCATCCTGGGGGCCTTTGTGTCCTGGCCATCACGCTGATGGGGAGAACTGGACCCACTGGAGGCATGGGATGCATCTTAGAGATGAAGATCCAAGCCAGGAGAGTTTTAGGCCCACAGCTTAAGAACTGGGAACCAGGTGCTGATGATCAGATGGCCCTTCTGGATAGAAAGGACTTATTGCCAAGAGGAAGGTAGTAAGCATTAGGGCAATAAAGCAAGGGAAGGCAGATATTATCGGTCTGATCAAATCTGTGCCCTGTGCTTCTGCATTAGCATTGAAAGATGCAATCTGAATTAACATTAAGCCAAAAGGGACAGAGAGGAAGGGCAAGTATTATCTATAATGTCCTCCAGCTTATGGATTCCAGACCTTTCCCTTATAATATTCTTGCTGAAAGCCCCAACCACTCTGCTGTCAGCACTTTCAGGCTCACTGCACCACACCACGGACACAGGCTCTCAGATGCACAGATAGCAAATATTGCCCAAGGCTGAAGATGTGGCATGGATTTATTATGAAGGTGTGTTGCTATTCAGTGAAAGTTTCACTTAATTAGGTCAGAGAGCAAGAGGAGTTGAGCTAGGACAATGCAGTTTTTAAATGAGCTCGTAATTAGGGAACACAGTCTCCAGAGTTAGGACAGGTATTTAGATTTTTTTCATGTGCTGAAGCTTGTGCTTTGTTACTGCAACCAGTTCTAGTCTGTCTAAACTAACGTCAGGATGTTAGCACATGATAGCATCCCACCTTCCTGTTGTTTGACAAGCATTTCCAAAAGTACCTAAATCACCAGAGAACTTTCAATTCAAAATTTTAAATTTTGCCATTTCATGGAATACCAACAGAATACTGTTACAGATCTGATCTAGGGACTCATCCAAAGATACACAGAGCTCCTAGTTTAATTAAAATAATTAAATTTTAATATATATATATATATAAAAAATATATATATATAATATATATAATATAATTTTAATTAAAATAATCCATACCTTTAGTTGCTGCCTTCAGCCACAACCCTCTCTTTTCCTTGTCAAATTCCATTTGGATAAAGCACATTTTCTTCTTACTTGTTTATAGGTATATCTGGTTGGAATTAAAAAATCTGCCCTTGATGAAGGATATCTGTTTTAGCAAAGCAAACAGATTTTGGGAGGATGTATGACTCTCGATAAAACTCATCACTGAATGTTTTTGTAGGGTAGAACCATCTATCAACTTTTCACCAGAAATTTAGTAAACAATGCAAAGAAATACCTACCTTTAAAAAGTAAAAATAATACTATTTTTGGCAGTGACGTTTTATTAAAATGCCTGACATTTCTTGTTTCTGTTCTAAAGTAGAACACAATGTAACAAGATATCCTAAAAGATACCAGAAAAAAGGTTCTCTTATGGCACTTCTAAATAATGATAATCCTTAAAAAAAAAAAAATTGACTTCTAGGTTCTCTGTAGAGCATTTAGGAGAATTTAAAAATGCAGAGGAAAAAGAAAGCTGCAAAGTCATGAAAAGAAATATGACAATGATATGCCAGTGTGTTTGTCCTTATTATTTATTGATGATATTTCTAAGGCAGTGAGTTTGTCTACAGTTGCTAGAGAAAAACACAGATCCAGAAACACAATACATGTATCCTAGCTGCCTGTAAGTTAAATATCTAGTTTTGAAATAATTATTTCCACAGTCAACAGAGTGAACAATAGTCAACAGAGAGGGACAGAGAGTGAGAATGGATGAGTAAGAGAACTCAAATGGAGCAGTGGGGGAGACTAAAGTAGCTTAAATTGGACATCCATCTTATAGGTGTCTAAACACAGGCAGATGAATTCACCTGTCCTAATGTGAGTCTCACCACCATGATCACTGCATTGACTTAATGTAATTAAAGTGTTTTTCCTTGGCTGGAAATTTTTATTTTTATTGCAGAATATGCACTGCTGAAAACAAATAGCTAATTCCAAGAAGTGCTTCTCAATTACAAGTAAAATTATCCTCAGATAAAAAATGTTCCGTGCTAATGCCTGTATATGTTTCCAGAGAAGCTTGAAAAATAGTTTGGGTACATTTTTATATTGAAAAGTAGATACTCTGCTATTTAGGGAATTATTATTTAATATAATTATTTCATATTATTATCTGTGCTGTCTTTGGAACCAGAGTAAGATCATACACTGCTATTTTCTCCTTTTGAAATTTCCTTCTTACTTGTTTTTAGACATGCAACCAATCTAACAACCTTACAAGCAGCAGCAAGGACTCAAAGATCTTCACTTCTTTCATCACTGATTTAAATTAAAGCAATGCTGATTGACAGTATTCAGCTTGTCTTCTCCTCAGCCCTTCCTTGTTTTGCCCTCTAAGGAGAAAAGAAGGAGAAAAATGATTTGTTTCTCTCTTACATAGGTGCTAAGGCATGTAGCCTTTTTTTTTTTTTAATGATGCAATTCAGATCACTATTTGCATAAGTTATATAAGATGGCTGAAGATATTTATGTCATCTTAAAAACGGTGTCCAGAAGGCCCAAGAGAACAGCTGGATCTTGCCTCTTCTGCTGTGCCATCTGCATTTTCTGCATTTTCATTTTCCTAAAATAAGCTGCACTTCATTGTCATGCCTTTAACATCTTTAAGCAGCAGAAATCAAGCTGCTTTCCTCCCTCATGCATCATCTCACATATTTAAAACCTACTTTTAACCAAAAATCACAGGTATATATCAATATGCAGGGATGCTTGGGTTTTTTCTCTCCTTTTCTCTTAGACTTTTGTTCCAGCACCCCAAATCACTTCATTTGTACTCACCCTACTACCTAGATCTCCTTTTTTTCTGTACAAATCTTCACAACTCAAGCACTATCTCTTAGAGAGAACTGGCAGAGGTTTTTCTGGATTCAAATGGAATCCAGGTATGGAGCAATCTGTCTCTGGAATAAGATCTGGATTAAAATTTTTACCTTGAAAATGTCAAAGCTTGTTTATTATAGTGCATCTCTTCATATTATCCCAACATATGAATGTGCTTAATTCATACCTGGGGATTCAACTCTACTAACCTTAATCATCACAAAGGCAATACCCAATCTAGGACAGTTGTGTCAAATTTATTCTGCAGTGAATAGAAGACTGGCACCTTCATAGCAAGATTCCTGTTGTCTCAAAAGAGGTATCTGGTACAGGTGGGATGAACTGTCTTACAGCCATGGCTCTTCTCATTGATTATAAAGAGAGCCACAACAAAAGTAAGGTAGACAGTGAGATTTCAACATATCATGACAGGATAGTGTTATAAACCAGTAGGTGGATATAAGGAGGCATGTTTGAAACTAAAGATTAGATTAATCTATTCTTCACCCATATCAAGAATACAGACATACAGAAGGAACCTCAGGAATCTTTTTAGCATGACACAAAGAAAACAGTCTGCATCACTTACTTTGTCCTGTACTTGTTGTGTTTGCTGCAAGGGCAATACATAAAATTGCACTTGTAGTTTCTCAGTGCATTTAATGTAAAATCCTTTCAAATGCAAAGTTTAATTAGATTTTAGTTCTACTTTCAGACAGATCTGTGTCTTAATTAAGGGCCTTGAGCAAAGCTGTGTTTAAAAGTCTCATAAATCTCCCTGCAGTGCTGGGGTGATGCTCTGCTCATCATGCAGGTGTTCTGGCCTCCACATTTCATGCAGAAACAATTTTCCATCACATAATTTCTGTGTCCACTTCCTCTCCCTCTTCCTCTTCTCCCCTTTCCCAGCATGCAACTTTTCATTGAAGAGGTAGGTGGGCAAGTAGGCAAATACACGGTCGATATTTTATTGAAGAGCAGTTGATCACAATAGCCTTTGATTAATTCCCTCCTACCTGTTCGTGTAAACAGGGCACACAGAAATTTATGTGCTCTTATTCATATTATTTCACATTTGAAAATGCATTATTTGCTGAGGGCTTTTCTTCCAGCAGCTTGCCCGTAGATTTGAAATTTGGCTTTCTACCAAAATCATATTGCCTTTGTCCTTAGGCAACAGCATAAAAATTGAAGTTAAACTAATATCAATTCTCTTTTGACCTTTTGGGGTCTGTGCTACTTGTTAAGTGCTGTATTGTGTCTCAGAGTTACAGTTCTGGGGTAGTAGAGTAATTTGGCATCTGGAAATGGAATCCAATGGGAAAACCTTTGCAGGAGATTAGAGAAAGAGAGAGCACTAGCAAGAACAGTGAAGCCTTGATTACAGAGATATAAATCTGCCTTTCTTGGTTGTGAAGTTTGTGCCTCTCCTGAGTATTGATTCTGGCTTCTCCACTTGGCTCTTCCAGCTCTGCTGTTGGTTTTTTGCCAGAGAACTCTCCAAAGATACCAGGAACAGATTTGTACATGACTGAAGGTAAATCTGGAAAGGATGTTTTCCAATCTGACTTACTCTAGATGAATGGGAAGAGTATGCCTTCATGAATTAGAAAGTAAACCATCCCAATGCTACATGTGTGCATGGCCACATCAGTTTGGACAAGGTTCAGTAAGGGCTTTCCACTGATATGGCCTTTGTGGAAGTGGGTAGTGAATCCATGCTCCTTTGACATTTGGTCTCATGCCCAGGTGCTCCATGGGGGACCTGGGACAGTTCTGTCCTTACTGATTGTAGGAGCAAGTTTAAATTAGCAGATGCTTTTTTTGAATTCTGCCTGCCAGGTGAGGCAGACAAGTGACCCCAAGGCACAGGGAGAATGGCAGTCACTGCATTTGCTCTATGGACCATCAGCTGTTTGGATTCATTTCTGAGACTCGAGGCTGTGCTACCTTAATGTTACAAGTAAGTAACTTGAGCCCCAGTGGTGGTGTCCTCTCAGTGTCCCCAGTCATACTTGAGCACATTTGGTCTTCTTGAAGAACAAGAGCTGTGTCAGTTTGCTGTGCAGTGATTGTGACTTCCTCACTTCTCTTTTTGTACAAGACTTACTGAGCCAGGCCTCAGTATGGTCAACACTTGAGCACTGCAACCACTTGAAATGAGTTTTGCCTCCAAATTCTAAAATAATTTCTGTTGCCATTCACATTTCTGCAGTTAGAACTTTGCTTGCCTTGATGTTCGCAAAACGTGCTGTGCAAATGGGATGTCAACAGAGGTATAAATAATTTTTGAAAATTTCCCGTTACTTATCCAGTCCTAACAACTTGAGCTAATTTATGTCAGATATAGTACTTTAGTATGTCAGATAAAAGGCTCTCTGTAATTGATGAGTGTAAATACCAATGATGAACAAGAAATACTTAATATCATTAGCAGAGTTGTAACTATATGAAATAAGATTAAAGTAAGGAAGATATAATTTTCATCTGAGTAGGATCTGTAAGTAGTAAGCACCTCCTAGAGGAGGTATTTTGTGCATTTTAAATTACATTGGTCACAATAATTTTCTTAACTGTTTAGTCATGAGTAAGCCTAAAATGTCAGAGATATGAACTACATAGTTATTGACTGCATGAAAATAAAGAAGAAACTAGACTGTCACTCAGAAGACAAAGACCTTTTTATCCTCATGGAACTTCTGTGCAATGTCAAATGAAAAGTTGAAACAAGATCCCAGAATTTTCAGGTTGTCTCTGAACTTAAAAAGTAATAATAATAACTTGACATTGGTTTTGAACCTATTCCAGCACTCCCCCAAAGAGCAGAAGCGGGACTGCAATATACTGAGCAAACAGGAGGGTTTCAGTTGCTGCATGGGTTGGATTTCTGTTGCTGCACCTGTGAAAGGGAGTATGCAGACACACCTTTCTGTGGATGAGATCACTCCAACATTTTCATTCTCAGCTTGGCACGAAGAGAGTGTAAGGAACACCATTCCTGTCACATTAAAAATAAACCTTGGGGTCTGCTAACCTTCTGTGCTCACCTGCGTGTGAATTCATTCATTACCACCAGACTTAAAAGAAAATGGTGGAAGGAGGTAACTTGAGGGGGGAGAGAGCACAGCACAGAAATCAAAGTTTTTCTTTTCAAAGAAACTTGTTAAGAAAATAAAACTAACTTCAAAACAAAAATTGAAACTAAGTTCAGTATAACAACATGAAAATAGTAAAACTGGAAAGTATTTCCTTAGCACATTTGCTCTAGCACTTATTAAAGATATAAACTAAATCCAAGATAAACAAATCCCAGGTGTGGCAATGTGGTTAACATATGACTCAGTTTAAATTTAAAATGTAAAATAAAACAGTCAATGTTCACCAATTTGCTTTAATTCTGGACAGGCATAAAAACCCAGAAGATAGATCCTTACAATTCTCCTTCAAGAGAACCCAGTGCATGGTTGGACAGCTGCGAACAGCCTGGTAACAAGCTTTATGAAACAAGAACACACCAAACAGAAAGACCTAAATGTTCATAGGTTTTTGTGTCTGCAAATACGCATGAGCTACAGTATGCTCAGAATGCTGCCACATGCAGAGGTGCTGTAAGGAGATTAGGGTAAAACATTTTCTTCTCCTATTATATGGACTTTTCAAATCAGTAGAGAAGAAAGTATTGTCAGAAAACTGCTATTATCTCTCCTGCCTAAAAGACTGTGTATGGGTAATAAATAGCTGCACTTTTAAGGTGGGAAGAAAAGATGAGAAACATATTCTACCAATTCCTTAGGAGAATGGGTGATACTCTCTCTTACTGTGGAGCAAATAGAGAGGGTACAGGAAAGTTCATCTGAAGCTTTCCTGAAACCAAGTCTCCACTGAGCCATTTTGAGAGGGCTAGATCAAAAAAAAAATAATGTGATCTAAAAATAAGGATTTTCACAACCAAGATGAGATATGGGTGGGTCCATCTTTAGCCTTCCTTACTTAGACATTTTGTGTCTGAGATTCCAAATTTAGCAACATTAATCTGTAGTGAGAAATATTCTAATCTAAAGAACAATATATCTTGTGATGCCCCTGTCTCTTTTGACTGGGAGAGGGGAGGAAGGGAGAGGAGCCTGGAAGACTAAGATCACAGATTGCATGCCTCTATTAAGTGAGAAATTAAGAAGATTAAACTTAAAAAAAAAAAATAGTAATCTAGTCATTAGAGCACTGACCTAGAAAAAGGCATCTAGGATCAGTAACTTATAAGTTTCAGTCCACCATCTTCTATTCCACTGCAACCCTACATAGAGGGAAATTTAATACTTATAGATAAGGAGAAATGGATTTTGAAGAAGGAAGTCTAAATCTGTCATTCAGTATTTTGGTGCTTTCATATAGAAAGGAAGAAACCAGCACTCTAGCCTTTGCTCCTAGCAAATTCTGTCATTGTACATACAACACTCATTGGTTAAGAAAATTAAATAGTCATGGTAAGAGAGACCAAGCCTTTATGTATTCCATCGATATCAACAATGCCTTTTATCTTCCATTCACTTTGTAAGATAGTTAGATGGGTCTTAATAAGATGAGAATAATCGGACACCTTTTCTAAGGAGAGGGCTAGAAGTGTGGATTTAAAACAGATGAAGAAACCTTCTTGCATCCATATCTGTGCCTATGGGGTCTTTAGGTACATGTGGTCTTTGGGTACATTCCCCTGTTTAGCATTTTTTATCTTGTTCAACTGTAGCTTTTTCAACCTGCCCAAATTCTTCTCATTTGATGTAGGATGACAGAAAGCCTAAGTGCCTTGAGCTATTATATTTTTAGTTACATTAGGAATTTTTTCTATTCAAATCTAAGAAATAAGAACCTACAAGATAAGCATTATGGCAGCTATCCTTAAAATGTATCTTCTCTATCGCTGCCACCTCTGAGTTTTTGAGGTCATGAACTGCTGCGATTTTTTGTCTTGCATTGTGCATTGTGTGTATTTTGAAATGCACATAATTCCACTGGCATTCATCTTTCTCTAAAAGTTTTTTAGAGCTTTCACTCACTTCCTTGTCTCCTCATTATATGATTTCCTTCTGTTTTATTCCCTTAATCTTGAAGTGAATTCGGAAACTACTTTGGTGTATGGTTAAGGAAAGCTGAAGTCAACATCTGGAGGTAGTGAGTAGGGTTGATCCGCCCAAAGGCAGACACCTGCATCTCATAGGATTCATCTTATTTGAAAGTTGACATCTGACATATGTGTCAGATAACTCATCTGATGTAAGAATCTATTTTTTCTCCTTTCATTAAAAAAGACTCATAAATTACTAAATCAGGTAGTTTCATCTATATTGAAACTTTCTAAACTATACCTCTAAAAAAGAAAATCACAAAACAACAAGAAAAAAACAAGAATGGCAAAAGTAAGTAGCAAAGTTGGAGGTCATAGGGAACTGAGGAATTATTTTCCAGATAAAGGAAAATCTTTCTTGCAAATAAAAGACATATGGAGAATACATCTACATGTCCCATATTCCCATACAATGTCTTCAAAGACTTTCAAAGCATTGCTGATACATTATTCCTGACATAGTAATCCCATGTCAATATCTAATTCTTTACTTTGTTCTGACTCCCAAAAAAGGTCTTTGCTTTCATATAAAACATTCATTAATCCACTTTTCTATTACTCTAAGCAGTTAAAAACTATGCAATTAGAACCCATCTGTTTCAAACTCTGTGTGAAAACTAATCAGGAAGTATAATGTTTATTTCCCCATGGACAAAGCACTCACAAGTGTAAGTTTTAAACAGTCAAATCAGGAACACTTCCATTTCTGTCTCTAGATTTCCTCAAGCAAGAAGAACACAACATATCTATAAATATGATGTTTTTCCAAATGACATACTTCCCTAATCTGAAGGCCTGCCTCCTCTCAGACCTGCCATAAATAACCTTGGCTCATTTTATAAATAATCCTTTGTATAGTGCAACCAAAGCAAAAAAAAAAAAAAAATTTCCACGTAATTTACTTCAGAATCATGATGGTTTTATTTTCATTTGACAATATTAAAATGTCCTTATGCTCTGCCTTTTGGTAAATAGGATATTTATTGTATTGCAAAGAGGCTGAATTTAGTTTTAAGCAGAAAAGGAGCAGAAGGAGCCTTGTGTCCAACCATTAACCTATGCACTAGAGGTGTATTTTCCCTCTCAGGGTTTTCTTAATGGGGCAGTGGCAGCCAGGGGAGCAGTAACAAACTGTTGGACAGTGATGATGTCTTAGGCCACTGCAGTTCTTTGTGCTGTGAACACAAGCTAAATCTCTACACCCAAAATAAAGACAGCTTTTAGAGCAAGGCAGTGAACAAGAGTTTGAGAACAGGATGAAAAAATCATGGAGATGAGATGAAAAGGTGTTTTATCATTGCTTTCTCAATGCAGAGAAGAATTTCAGGTTGAGTATTAACTAAAGGCTTGCTTTCTGGCAACAATTTTTGTTTTACTTTGCACACCTAGTACTTGCTCCCAGCCACACCATACACACTATATTGCTTTTTGAGATAACATGAGGTAGTCTTTCATGACATAGCCATGAAATGTTTCTAACCCCTGTCTTATGGAATGGAGGAGTCCTTGAAAACAGATGCTTTCTTTTGCTTAATTTTGTGCTAAGCATAGTAAAAACATATGCCAAGCATTCACTAAATAGGATTTTGCTGTGGTTTTCCCTTGGGAGCAGCTTACTGGCTCTGGTGCTTACCCCAGGCAACAGCACAAGTGCGTGGGTCCCTCAGTTCTGCTAGCTGGAAGCATGGTGAAGCTTTTGGAAAAGAAGAGCGGACCCTTTCTGTGGGTAGAAAGATGTTTATTGCTGGATCTCCACGTGGAAAAGGCAGGGGCTGGCCTATGTTTCTCCCTTAAGTACCTCAGAACATTGCTCGAGGCCACAGGGGAATTTGACCAATAGGCGGGAAGGGGTTGGGTGTTCTAGAAGAGGACAGCCGTCAGGACAATGGAAAGGGGGCAGGTGTTTGAGCACCTATGCAGGGTGATTGACAGGGGGGTCAGGGGAGGCGTTTGGGAAGGAGCAAGCTGGGCACATACAAAACAAGATACATGTAACTGAAAGGTTTAACCATGCACCGCAACAGAATTTCTTGAAACTTTTCATTGTTCAGTCAGAAAAATATGAATTATTACTGAATGTGATTGCTTGTGCTCTAACATGTTTTAATTGATTTTATCTCCATAATCTGGGATCATTACTTTGTAATAGTCACCTATCTTTAACTCTTAAAAAAAATTACTGCACTTTTCCTCATAAACATGAATAATACTAACTGATACTTTAACTACCTGAATTCTCTGTATATGCCCCCAAAATGGTGGCATGTTATGACTGGTTCTCTGTTGTATTTAGGGAGCTCTGCAAATGTCATTTAGAAAGACTACATGTAGAATGGTAATTATATGACTGGGAAGCCACTATTAACCCAAAGTCACCACCTAATAGTAAATACTTTTTTGCTCTGTCTACAACGTTAGCTAATTATTCCATTTTTATTGTTCAATACTATCTTAGGCATTCTCCCTCCAGTTTACCTTTATATTCTGGAAATAACCATTATTGCTAAAAAACATTCAGATTTATTACTCACACATATTGTACATTTAACTTGATGTTGATATTTAGGCTTTCAGTCATCTAAAATAGTCCAAAAGTGCTCTGACCCAAGGGTATAAAGCCATCATTTGATAATATTCTGGCTTTAATGGAAACATGACTTACACAGTTTCCATCCCACTGCCTTCCAGCTCCCAACCTGATCAGTGTTCCTCCCTCCCTTCAGGGTATTTTGACAGAGTTATAGATGACCATGGACTATGCAGTAAATGCAGTAATTGAAAAGTAACCTTTTCCTGACCTCCAAAATAGAAAAAAGGTCTTTCTTTAACCTGAATCATTCCATGGATTTTATTTGCTGTTTGATCCCTCAAATGTTGCAGTGGTAAAACAGAATATTAAAGTTATTGAATGGAGCCTAGCAGAGGCAGGAAGGAGGTATGGAATCCATCAACTGGTCTCATTTATTTCAGTGCCAGAATTGTGGAACTGTGATCTCAGTCTAAGTCCTGAGACAAGTGGAATTCCTGCTTGTAACAAAGTATACTAACCTTTATAATTCTGATTTTCATTGTCATGTTTTATCTTCCCTTTAGACCAATCACATAATTCCTAAAGGAGATACATCAATTAGGACAGTGGCATGGGAGGTGAGACCTCAAGTTTAATTTTTTGCTCAGTTTCAAAAGTCCCACTCCTTTTAGAGACAAGCTGAAATTGACTCCTTCATTTTGAAATAGTTTCTTTGCTGTGAATGAGGTTCATTTAGGGTGATGCTGCATAGATGTACTGACAGGATGATGCTGAAAGGGTAATTTCTTCAGTCTTCCTGCCTTGCTGGGTAAGTTTCTTGTGGCTTTAGCTGCACAAGGGACTTATACGCTCAGACTTGCGTGAAAGAAGCAGAAATAGCAAACTGGTGCAGAAGGTGGAATGGCATCACCACTTGCCAGCAATATCAAATCAGTTTTCCATTAACATTAAGCTATGCCCTCAATTACCCATTGATAAAATGGGAATAATGACATTTTCCTTTCTGTGTTGTTATAAGCATAAACATGTTAAAATCAATTATGTGTTCATTGGTTACAGGGACCAGTAGGTAGTATCTAAAAAATATTTTACTAATGAGATTGATAAAGAAATTAAATGATGATTCTCTATGATTTTGTCCAGTGAGATTGTTTAAAAATTCATCTATTTCCCCGAATAATTTAGTTATTTAACTTAATCAGTGATAACTGAGGTTCATATTGCAATTTGTGTCGAGATGGATATAGGTGAATTTGTAGCATTGGTGTCTCAGAGAAGAAATTGACAGAACGGGCATGTGACCTGAATTTTGCTTCCTTTGATCCTGAGAACCTCTTCTTCCCCACCAACTTCTGTGTCTCCCCTTGCCTTGTCCTGCCATCCAGGCTGAGAAGATGGCACTTTATGTTGTGCTTGTTTACTCTTAATGAGCCAGATTGATGACTGTATAGTCTTGGCCATTTGTGCCTTTGAAAATATGACGCAGAGAGACAATGTACAAAATCAGACTGTATAGTGAATATATTTTTACAATTCTAGATCTCTTTACATTATTGTATCCTTTTATCTCTGATTATTTGAGTTCACATTAAAAATTCACTGATTTTCTGCAAAATAATATTGCTAATGAATGAGTTTCAAGATTTTAAATTCCAAGTACATAAACTACCAAAAGTCAATTTTTCCTTCTTATCCTTATGAGTGGATGCTTTCTCTCTACTCTTTTTCCTTCATCACACAGTTACATTAAAAATCCTTTTGGCCAAGTGTCTTTTGTAGATACATCAGAGTCCTTGAGAGAAATGCCTGGAAAATTAGTTCCACGTACATTTTAAGAGATCTTGCTAACAGCTGCATTTTTCCTTTAGAAATAGTTTCAAAGGTTACAGAAAAACCCAAAGCCAAATGAGGCAAAGTTTAAGTGAGAAAACATGTGTGCAATATTAAGCCAAGAAAAGGGAACAGTTACTTTGAGAAATCCAGACCTTCCTTTGCACTGCTTTTCAGAGAACATATTAGGAAGTATAGGTCAAATCTTCATTTGGTGTAAATGTGTCCAGCTCTGCTGAAATCAATGAAACTTCCTTTAAACAGTTGAACTCGGGATCTGGCCAACATTCAGATTTTCAAATGTGTATCAAAGAGCTGCAAATACCTTAAAATTAACTGACTATATTAATTTCCTATTTTGCACTACTGGGAATGAAATGCTTAACTGTGTGCTGAGAATTAGACACTTTGAAGTATTTAGATAGCACATGCCAGAAAAAAAAATTAAAAGATATTAAAATAAAGAAGATAGCTTATACTTGCATCCACTGATGCTCCCATCCTACTCTACCTTGATTTTTGAATGAAGAATGATGAATAAAGCTCTAACTCTATGTTCTCTGATTGTTTTGAATCTGCTTCTTTCTGCCTGGAACTCTGCATCTGAAGAACTGGGATTGTGTTGACTTTATCAGAGACAGGACTTGGAATTGTTCAGACAGGAAAAAGGAGTTGAACAAATTATAAATGATTTCCTGAGACAAGGTTAAGAGAGAATGTAAATCAGTTTGTAATCTGGCCTCAAGACTGCGCAAAGACAGATTTTTAAAGCATTGCCTCATTTTTCACACCTTTGTTTTCAGGCACAAATAAAGTCTGTTTAAAAGCTTTTTCTTCCCTTTGATTCATTTATGTGAGCAAAGTTAAAACTATCAGAAGTTAGGATTCTCTCCTCAGTTCCAATCCAGGAGGGGAGATATAAATTCAACATGCTAAAACAAAGCGAATCTTCTGTTGTATCTCTCCCACCAGCAGACAAAGTACAACAATTAAGCCCAAATCCATTGAGTAGCAGCTCTACTTCTAAATTTTAAATTTCTATTATTCAAATTTTATTGGCTTAATCAGACTCACCCTGGGACATTAATTAGAACTGGTTCAATATGAAACCCTTTCAAACCTGTCTTAAAGATATCTAGTTTCTTTTTCTACCAGAAAAAAGTAACAAGTTTTATGGTAGAAAAAGGAAAAAAAAAAAAAACCAAAGATTTGTAGTTCATAATACGGTTCAAATACAAAAATTCTACCTTGAATTTTTCCTTTTTATTTTAACACTTCATACTTCTGTTTCTAGTTTTCTCTATTTTTCTTGGCTATTTTTTGAGTCTTTCTATGGCATTACTTTCCCCTGGAAAATGTTGGGGATTTCACATCATTCCATCTGCCAAAATAATCAGCAGCTAACCTAATGTGCCCCTTGAACTGTCATCCTAAAACTAAGCTTTTAAGTTAATCTTTGCAAAAACCTACAATCTCCAAGTCCTTGGAAATTAACATTTCCAGCTATATTTTAATTGAAATTCAATCAAGATGATTGAGGTGAGAAGGAAAGAAAAATTCAAATGTTCAAATTGCAATCATAGGCTCAAGAATCATTAACGTTGGAAAAGATCTCCAATATTACCAATTCCAGTTTAGTCATTTCATCTCCCTGGCAGCCCACAAACAGGGCTTGTGCCACTAGAAACTTTTCTAGTGGGCAGTGCAGGAGCCTTAATGTCTGGGGAATTGGAGAGCAGGAGAGTCTGGAAGCCAGAGTCCACGGGACTTTGGCTGTGTGCCTGGAAGACTTCCCAGGAGATGGAAGTTTCTGGCAGGGTTGCCTTGGGTGGATACACTGACAGAAAGCTGAGCAAATCTCCATCTGAAACCCACCTGGTGGTAATCAGAATTGATTTTCTGCAGTTAAACATCTCGGATATTTTTTGAGGGAAATGATTGAGATGAGTCCCTGCCTTTTCCCTGGGATGCTAGCTCTGCACTGCAGCATTTTGGCAGCTCTGTTGGGGAGGTGTGTGTGCAAATCTCAGAGGCCAGTAGAGCTCCTGCCATGGCTGGCCCCAGTGCTGTGGGGCCATAGGCATGGGAATGTTGACTCCTTTTATCTCCTACTTCTTCCCCACTGACTGGCTTGGTAGGAGAGAGTCAGAAGGGAAGAAAGATTCATCAGAAGTTTTTTCAGGGTGCCTCATGGTAATCAGGTCAGGAAGAAGAAGCAAAATAGGAGAGAAAACTAACAGCGTTGACTGTAGCTCTGGAGGGTTCAGTTCCGCATGACAGGATTCAGAGAAGGCAATAGAAAATTGATACAGTAATATGAAGTGAGAGTAGTCTTACTCTTTTCCTGAGGAGTTCTCACCGTTGCCTGACCACAATGAAGTAGCTCATGTCTTTTAATTTTACACGATGTGTCACTTGAAAAAGTCCTCAGCACCTGGCAGCTATAGAAGTCAGGGTGACAAGGTGGCCTGCTGCCAGCCTGGGGACATTCCCTGGTGTTTCTGCTTTTTTTCTTGTGTTTTACCCCTAGAAGCTGAATTATAATGAATACTGAATCCGGGTGCTATCAGTTGTATGGAGCTAGGTGTAGGAAGAGAAGTAGAGAAAAAAGTGGGGAATAGAAGAAAGCCCTCTTTTTGCCTTCCTGCCATGGCTGTTTAACAGTTTAAGAAACTAGGCTCCTGCAGGCACTCTCATGCTTAACTTTTACTACACTCTCAAGGTGGTTCTCATATAAATAAATAAATAAATAAATAAATAAATAAATAAATAAATAAATAAATAAATAAATGTATTGAATTACAAACTGGAATCTTCAGTGAAACCATCAACCAAGAAAATGTAAGTGCCTGCCTTGATTTTCTTGAAGACAAGAGTAGCTCAAGAAATATATTATCAAGGCTGTGCAACATGTATACTCATCAGACAATATAATATTCTGAAGTAATTTTTCCAAAAGAATTCCTTCTTCACACAGTTTAGGCTTTAGTTTCTTCCTGTTTTCCAGTTAATAAACATTTCCATTAAAAACTGCAATCTACTTTTGCAATCTCGGCAGTAGTTTGAAACACTCCTAGGTCTGTAAAAATGATTTGTGGATTTTTTTATGGCACAAAATTACTGGAGAAGGGTCTGAGATCTGGCTCAAAGGATTCTTGCCAGGAGAGAATTTGGCCCACTGCATTATGATTAACACATTTAAATCTTCTTTATAGAGTTCCCCTGAAAACATCCTGGTCTGCTAAGTTTTGTATATCTCTGTAGCTACAGTAAAAGAGAAGTATCAAATAATTTCATTGTTTTCTATTAACTATATCAAAAAAGTTCATCTTTATTTATGCACCTTGAGGATTTTGGAACCAGGAAGGACCAGAAGTCCTAATCACATTTTTTAAGACAGTATTACAGGGCAAGTCATTAAGTGTCGTAGTGAGAAGACTCTGAGGCTTTAATCAGATTACTTAGTAAATTGATGTAAAACCCATCAAATCTAATTGAAGTTTCATCTCCTGTGACAGAAAGAACACAAAAAACATACTCCAAACTATTTATTTCTAGAAGTTTGTATCTGAAAAATGTCAGTGTAGTAAGAAAGCAGAGGCTTGTATTCTCAGTGAGTTAAATTTTGTTTGCATAATCAGGAAATGTGCTTGTAAAAGCTAGAAATCAGCAGGTGATACATTTCAGTACTTTTCCAATATCTCAGCCATTTTGGAACATACCAGCCAGAACCACAGTAGTTAATGAGAGACAGCTCTCTTTTTGCAGAGTTCAATGTTCATCATGGCATGCATTAAGATGCTGCTGGGAATGCTAGGGTTTAGCAGCCCATCCTATATGCTGACACAATTCTGTTATTGATTTCTGGCACGCTGCACTATCAAGAGCTAATTTCCCACTGCATTCCAAGGACAGGACAGCAGGTACGGACACCGTAGCACAGAAAGGACACAAATTGAGAGAACATATTTAATTTACTTCACATTACGATAACCTGTGTGCAACTGGGCCCTTTGAGGGGTCACTCCTCTGATGGCATCCCAAAACTGAAAACAGTTGAATGATCCAAGTAATCAGGAGCAGGTAGGAGGGACTTAGTATGTGCTGTTAGATGAAAAAAACATTGCTAGTTGTAGCTCGGCTCAAAAATCTAACCTTCAGCTAAGGTTAGGTTACCCGCCAGAATATTCAAGTTGCAAATGCTTTGTGTTGCAAAGAAAAGGGGGTAGTGACACCCTCAGGTGGGTGCTGACCAGGGCTCTAAAATTTTTATTCACTCCCAAGACAGTGATGTGTATACACTATGTTCACAATACTGGAATTTAAGACAATGATAAAGTCACAGTGCTCAGGGAAGAAGGCAGTGTCTCCAGGAAAGTGACTGCTTGAATTCTGGCTTAGGCAAATATTTCAAAACTACAGCAATTTGAAAATTGGACTGGAGATATGATAGAGTTTGTATCTGTTTATTTCTCATTGCACACAGTAGCCAAACTGATGCAGGAAGTGGCGCCATGATAAAGATATCCTGGCTAGCATCTCTCAGGGAAATGAAAGACATTGGTTTGAAGCAGCTGCAGTTTGGGTTGGTAGTTAAACAGCACAGAGATCACTCTCCCTGCTTCTGTCCCCTTCATCACTGTATTGCTATTTTCCATTGCAAGAAAAATACCTCAGAATTTTAATGTCAATACAGCTTTATTTGACCAGTTACAAGAACACCTGGTAGCAAGAACAAAACTCTTTCTTCTACAGAACTGGAAGATATTCAAAAGAGAGTTCTGTCTCTTTATGAAAGTGAATGCTGCCAGGGTTCTTTTATTTCAATTTTGCTGATGTAGAGACTCTAGACTTTAGTATCAAAGCATGCTAAGTAGCTATCTAGGGTGACACTAAATGGCATAGTATCCAAAGTACACAGTGAACTTTTGAAAGTTTTTTTTGCTTTTTGTGAAAAAAAAAGAAAGAAAAAAAGAAAAAAGTAATTGATGAAGCAACTCTGAGTACATTTATAACATACTTCAGTCTGCAAAGTCAAATATACAATCTGAAGAGTCTTGTGGAATCTGACATCAGGTATAACGAGGATCAGCAACTGAAAAAATTCTGTTACAAACTCATGAAATAAAAGTATGAAAAACCTGTGAGAGTTTGCCAGGCTGTGGAGCAGAAACAGAACAGATTGTGTGATACAGCTGTATTTGCCGAAGAGAAAAATCATAGGAATGGTGAATAAAAGAAAGAAGACTACAAAGTGAGGCAACATGTACAAAACCAGAAGGTGTGAAAGAAAACACAAACAAAGCATCTTCAGAGTTTGGAGAGAGCTGAAAACACAAACAAAAACCCAAACAGACAAACTTGCAAAAGAAATGAAACTACTTGGAAGAATATCTGACAGATATACTGTTAGCTGGGATGGGATACAAACCGGAAAATTACTGAAATTTTCATTACTTGTTACATGGCTCATGCAAATGTAACTACAGTTATAAGAATGGCTGGTCTTATATTTAAAGATATGCATGCTTCTCTCCATTAACTATAAATCAATTCTATGGGACCACTTCAAGTGAAAATGTTTCACTTGGAGATATAATGAGGTAAGGAGTCCCTAAAATAGGTGCTATGTATTATTGTGGGGAGTCCATGAAAAAAAAAAGGAAAAATAGAATTGAAAACAAAAGGAAAAACAGAATTGAAAACAAAAGAAATTAAGATATAGCAAGGAAAAGAAACATTCTCTGGAAAATTAATTATTCCCTGCAAAGAATTACAAACTAAATACATTAGGGGTTGTTAAATAATGTGAATGAAATGGCAAAAAAATTACTAGTCCATTGTTATGTGGGTAGATAAGTTAAATAAGACTGTTATTCTCCTGTGTAGGACTAGGCACATTTGCTTGCAAACTCTGGTGAAAAAATTGCATACCATTTTTGTCTTCTCATGATGAAGAAACATTATGACAGAAAATGGCATATAGTCTCACAAGACTTGTATTTATTTGATATGACATCCATGCTATCATAATGACAGGTAAAGAGTTACAATTAGATTTACATTGGTTTAACTACTCCAAAAAATATGTAATTTATGCATGTTATATTAACATAAGACACTGAAAGTCATTTGGTATTATGTAAAAAAATATTGGATTGGAATCGTCAAAAGGATCCTTAGAAATGCAGAATAACCTAATAGGCAAGGAATAGCAGTCCCCATCTGAACCAAAAAATGTGATTTCAAATCACAGCGTAGACATAATTCTGAATTAACAATTTCCCACTACCAAAATGGGGACGTCCATTTCCCAGTTCCCATCCTGTTAGCATTTCCCAGTTCCCATCCTTCCTAATCCTTCTCTTCTCTCCCCTGTTCTTCACTGATCTGCAGCCCTTCCACTGTCGTAGTACCTGACCTGGACTTTATCAGATTGGAAAACTAAACTAACAAAGAAAAATAAGTTAATAAATTGATTTAGTTCAAAAAAATACTTTAAGAAAATTAATAGACATCTTGAGCTTCCTCCAGAAGCAGGCAAGAAGAAATGGCTGTGGAAGAACCACAGAACCGCTTTCCCATGGTAAGTGCTGACTAGAGTGTCAGAGTGACCAAAGACTGCAGCCATCTCTCTTCAGACATCTACAAGCCAAGGAAGCCAGACTAGGGACAGACGGAGCACTGACATGTACTATAAATGATGGCATATTTTTTTCCCTCTGGAAAGGGAAGATGTAAGGCTAGCCACAGATGCAATGAGAGAATAGATTTTATTGATCTAAACTGGTGGTGCTAACAGCCAGACTAAGTGATGTGTACAAATCTTTTCTTCCTCACAAGTAGCCTCATCTTTTATCTGTTTATTTTCACTTTAATGCTGTGACACCTTGTTTTTAAAATTTGTCTCAACATTTTCCCAAGTGCCCTCAAAGTCATATCTGCTCTAATCCAAATAAGGCTAGGTCTAGGGCTGAGTAATTGCCCCAAACCACCCCTACAGTGACCTGGCTAGCATAAACCTTGGCATAGTTTTAGACTAGGCAATTTTTGAGCATAGCTTGGGGTTTGAAGCAGTGGGGGCCACTTGGATGGAAGTCTAAAGCTTTTCAGACTAAAGGTATGATATTGAGGCGATATGGCAACAGCCCTGCCAAAGGTCAGGATTAGTGATTATGATTAGTTCTCAGATGTTTGATACACTAGCACAGACATAGGCCACAATTTCCCCATACACTGTTTAGATGTGTCTGGGTTTGTGCCTCTGTACCTGGAGCTGTCACATAAAGGAAATACCAAGGCTTAACAGTGCCATTATTCCTTGCAGAAAAGAGTGGTGCATGAATTTCTTTGCAAAGTGGTCATACTTGTTTGGAACAAGAAACTTGGGGTGATGCACTGTATGTGGTTGGCTGTTAATGACTTTGAGATGCAAGCTGAAGTGCAAAGAATTTCTGTATATATGTGTGGAAAGTGACAGAAAATAGCGGAAGATTATAACTCAGAGTTTTGCAGTGCACACATAAAATCATCCAGCATGTCCTAACTGTTTTCTGTCTCTGGAATAGCATGTCCTGAAAAAATATATAAACCTGCCCTCTTGATTTTTATCCTTCTCTTGGCCTTAAGGCTCCAGTAGTAGTAGTAGTGCTGTTGTTGATCACGGGATATAATTCCTCCTCTCTTTCTCCACAGAAGTTTTCCTATGTCATTTGTCCTTCTTTACGTACCTGTTCTTCTCTTGCTTCTGATAAGTTTTCACTTTCAATTAAATCTACTAATTTTAATATTTTCTAAAAAACAGAGGGGTGTGCAAATCCTCCTGGTTCCCCATGGTGGAAGACACCATTCTCTTTTTGGACTCTCTGCCAGTTTTACTGTTCTGCACTTTTTATGGATTATCCATGTTTCCTGGAAAGAACAGCTTCTTAAATTTAGACAGAGTAGCTTTTCAGATTCAGATGTGTCTAGTTACATTTAATATACAGTTAATATTGTACCAATATGTCCATATTAACTATAAACGCTTCAAGACAGGATTTTGATGGACATACAACTTATTGCAAAATCACGTCTTAGTATTTTCAGCTTGTGAATTAGATTATTTGGAGTGAGTGGGTAATGATTCAAATCTGTTACTTTTTTACTTCACTTTTGTCAGTAAATGCCATTGTGTTTGGTTTAGGGTTGTTTTTGTTTTATTGACTTTACTAATGCCACAAGTGGCTGAAAGTCATTGTGTCCTGTTCTGTCAATCCCTCTTATATGTCGTGAAGGGGTGCAAGTATAAAGAACCTGTACCTTTAAAAACTCAACTCTGTCATTGTAACCAAGCCAAAGTTTAGCAAAAAGCAATGCTGGAGTCACTTCTACCATAAAGAGAAGCAGCTCTCCAAGACTTTTCTTCCCCATTTCTTCAGTAGTGTATGTTGCATAGTCGTTTCACACTGCAGATGTGTATTCTGATCAGTTTAGGAGTTCCTGGTGGCACACTGGATTTATTTACAGCGTTTTAATTAGAATTCAAACAAACTGCATACCTTTTCCATTTGACAAGCACATGAACTATTTAGGCTTACAGCTAATTTGCAGCACAAACGTTTGCAAACAAACTCTTATTCCAGCGTAAGCAAACATATATCCTTTCCAAATGCTAGATGGATATGTACATCCCCAGGAACCAAAAGCATTCACTGTTTCTCATTAGCATTCTCATAAACTTGATGAACACATTACAGAATCAAGTTGGACAAATATTATGATTCTTCATGTTTGTATTATCATTTTGTTTTAAATATATATTTATGAGATCATGAGTTTGGTTACAAGACAACTGCTTTGAAATATGAAACCCTAGTATGAAATTTTCTTTAGTACAACACAGCCTACAGTTGAGTATTAACACAAAAAAAAAAGAACCAAAAAATTAAACCACAAAAAATGGAAAACACCCTACCATAATTTCACAGCATTTCCATTGGTACTCATTTATGAGCTGACTCTTACTGTACTACATTTTTTTGTGCCCCTCTAAATGAGGGTTTTGTAGACTTCAAGAAAGAGCTGAGATTAGTATTTCTTGGTGATTTTCTTCTTGTCAGAGGTATCCCTTCTTCCACTTCAACCTGTATTTTTCTCTGTAGCAGTAAAAGCATTGTGTTTAAACAACAAAGCAGAAGTAACAAAACGAAAACTCTGCCCAGCCAGAATATTTTTCTATGATTGTCTTCTGCCATTATTCTCAGATGTTGAACTGTAGAAAATTTTAGAATGTAAAACCAAACAGGCTGTGAATGGAGTTTCTTTAGTATTTGGATGGTTCCCATTTCTTTATCTCTTCTGGAAAGAAATAAAAACAATGGCATCTAAAATCCACCACAAGGGAGCAAAGTGGCTGCATATATTTGCCTACAAATGTCTTACATAGATACACTGTTCCTCGAGGTATTCAGTGTTATTTAAAATGCAGAATAGCTTCTGATACCTAAAGTAAACAGCAGCATAATGACTCATGTACTTATGGGACACTCAAAGCTGGATTAGCTATTTGAGTATCCATTAATGTCTTCTGTTAAAAACTAATATCGATCACAAACTTCTGATGAGCCATCTATTCAAAACATAAACTGATGTTTGCTAAAATACTGAGTCAATGTCTCATTTCAGTGAAATTCTAACCTTTTTCAGTCTCAGGTAGGATTCCTTTTCCTGAATTGCAAGAAAACCATGGTATATTTCCAAGTCAGGAATTTTTGCGGAACTACCACAAAAAAACACATCTTCTATTCTGTCAACAATTGCAAAATGAATGCAATAAATTGCAAATTAAATGTGACAAGTTCAATTATTTTCTCTGTCTCTTCAACAAAGTATTGCTTCTCCTTTGTTGTATACAGGTTTATCTCCAGAGAACATACAAAGAATCATATCAAGCAAAAATAAGACCCAAAGAGCTAAATTCTGAAAGCAGTAATTCCTACATTCTAATCCAAAACAGAACTTCTGTTAGACATTTTTCTTCCACCAGAATCTTTTTTCCATGCATGAAATGCACTATTACTTTTTTTGGAATAAGGAAATAAACTCAAAACTGTGCTAAAAGGCTTGCACAAACAAATATGAATCTGGACATGCTGCCCTGAGGATCATATCCAATCCCTCTCTGTAAAGATGCTTTTACAATTCAAAGCATGCTATGCTTTTTTTTAATATGTAATTTGATGTTATATTGTCATGCTGTAAAACATTTGCAATGTACAATGATGTATGAGGCCAGCTGGCCACTAATGGTAACAGCACACTTTACCAGAACTACCATCAGAAGGACTGTTGAAGGCAGATGGCCCTTTTTTTCCCCAGCTTTATGCTGTTAGGGATCCTACCAAGGACAGGCGTCCTACAAACCTCACAGTAATGAGAAGAACATTGCTTGATTGACTATAAAGCTTTTCTGCAAATAAGCTTGAAAGCAATATGCGCTGGAGAGCACCAGTAGCACGTATGCTCATAACCAGAATAAAGGATTCTGGACTGAAGCTTTGTTAAATGGCTCTAATGTCCTGCAAAACTTTTGTGAGAAATACTGGATTGGTATTCAAAATTGCTGTAATACAGAGAGCTGCTTTCCTGTCTTTAATTAGAGAGAGGCACAGTACCAATTATGGTCGTTAATTATTGTGCATCCTCTCATTTCATGCCCATACTGCAAAGAGTTAAAATACATACATAAGGGGAAAAATGATCCAGACTCAGCTGATCATACAGAGATTAATTTTGATGAAATGGTTGTTGTTCTACAGTTTGCACAGATGCACATTTTCCCTGGGTAACAAAGGTTCATTTGGTTATGCTTCTTTTACTCTTAGGGCTATCAAAAATAAAATGGTTGTGGTCTCAATTTCTTTTTGTCTTACGACAGCAAAAAACTATAGAAACAGTATGCCATATTTTGTATGACTGACAAGTGCTGTTTAGCTTTCTGGTGATAGCAGTTTTGTTCTTTCAGTTTTTGTTGTTTTTTCAAATGTGTTTTCCAGTGATTTGTCTGTCAAAGCCACAGTGCTTCTGCTTAAACCATTATCAAACCATTATCCATAGCAAGTGGATTTTGCCTTCTCGTACTCGGGTTACCACCTTTTTAATACAGAAGAAGAAAAAACAGGCAGTTTTCTAAATCCTATTCTAAATCCTCAACAGCTTCCTTTTAGCAAAGGTAGTCCCATGTACAGATCCATATTATTATGATGTTATATGTACATAAGAACTAAAAGAATGAATTAATTTTTATTGGAGTTATTCTGAGATTCTTCTGTTTGTTTTGCCTAACTCGTGGTTAGACATAACCTAGGATTCCATGGGCTATTTTCTCTAGGAGGAAATATTGGTAGCTATTTCTTTGGGGCATAATCCTTCTTATTTACTAACACTGATAAATTATGTTCCCTAGAAACCAAGAGTAAATTACAACAGAGGATAAGGTATTTTATCACCATTCTTCTGTCTTTCTTTTGGTATGTAAATTCTAAGGTTTTTGTCTTATATTATCACATTGTGCTTTTTGCAGCCCTTTTGTACCTTTGCCACTGCTGGAATTCTGGGCCTTCATTGTTTAAGAGGTGGGTACTTTGTTACTCTTTTCTCCTCTGCTTATTCTGTTTAAAACACTGGGCTTCTTCACAGATGCTTTTTATAGATCAGCTGTTTTTATTTTGAGTTTTGACTGAAGTTCTATAGTATTTCTTTAGCAGCTTTCACAGAGAAACTTAATGATTCTTGTAAGGAAGGATATTGGCTTTGTATTCTTTTGTTCAGTAAGGATTAACTTAGTGCAGAAGGTTTACTGGGCATCAGTAATACATTCTGTTACCAACTGTGGAGCATACATAATTAAGACAAAGGATGTGCAGTCTTCACTACAGCACTCCATGCACTGGGGAGTTTGCACACAGTTGTGAACACATCTCTGGAAATATTTTCACCAAAGAAGATTGCATTTTCCTGTGGCCTTCCCTTTGTCCTACCAACTTTCATAAAAAAAGACCTGAATCTGAAATGAAGTTTTTTAGTCTCAACGCCATTAAAATACCTGATTCACTTCAGAAATTTAATTTTTTTTTCATACACTTTTCTGACCTGTGGATTTTAACAGCTTGACCACATGGTGGAATTTTCAAATTTTCCAAAATGTTGGGGAATTAAAGGCCAGTAAATCATTTAGTGTTAGTTGAGGAAATAACAGTCAGAAGATGCTGTCTCCACTGATTTCATTGCTTGGTTCTCATGTATATGTTCATCAATCCTTGTTGATTGCAGTCAGACTTGGGACAAACTTAGTTCTTCATCCAAAGTCCATGTTGTGAATCAGAATTGCAGCATTGTCCCTTTCCATGTAGAAAATATCTTGAGAAAGGAAGACAGATCAAAAACTACCCTAAGGCAATTTATGGTATTAAAAAAATTCCCTCTTGGACATTTAGTCTCCAGTGACTCTTATCAGTACTTTGCAATTGAGGAGTTTGACTTAATTTTTTGGTCAGATTCCTCAAGCATGTAGTAGCAGTGAGCATGAAAAGCTGCAGTGAAGACAGCTTGAGATATACTAAAGCTTAGAGATTTTAGATCCTTTATGTGGCTTTGCATTGCAAACCCTGTCTTGTTATTTATGACAACATGTTAACTTAGAGTACTTGGCAATGCTTTATTGTACTTTTTTTTTTAACTTCGAAAATTTCTACTGCCAACATTTCTTAACATCTTGGATATGGCACAGCATTTGGTTCTGTTCCTACAGGACCTTGGTCTCTCTGACCTTGTATTTTGACTTATGCACAGCCCACTTCTCTTAGTTGCCTGGAAATTGTCTGGTCTAAACTAGCCAACTGGACATTTTCAAAAACAGTGAAAAGAGTAGATACCTCCACATGGTGCCTCCGTATTTCACCTGTGTTGGAGATCCATTCTAAAATGAATGAACTTGTGTGTGGATAGATTCCAACTCTCCCTCCTGATCATAAAGAGAATTCAAGGAATTATGTCAGGGAAGGCACCTAATTCTTATGTAGTTAAAGATCATGAATCTCACTTTTCCTCCTCTGTGTTTTATGAGAACGTGGATTTTACCTGCCCCAGGTATTTAGATGTTTCTTAGGGTTTTTATGTACTACAGTCCTGATCTTTACAGGGACTTGTCTACGGCCATTGGGATTCAAATAATACTGATATTGATTTCTATATTTTGAATAGAATAACACCTGATCTTTTACAATTTGGAATGTCCTTCTTCCTCCTGAAAGCATCAATGGATGTTGCTTGCCAGGATGTGTCAGGAAGTGGCTGTAATTCCTAAAACAACACTTGTAACAGGTATGATAGGCATGTGGAAGGAGTTGCTCAAGGCAATGGCAATTTCTTCATGATACAACCCCCCAGAATATGGATCACATAATGGGATGGTGGTAATGAGAGTCTGAAACCTACCTACTTCTCCAAAATCCATTCCAGGCAAATCAACATACAGGACTACAGTAAATTTTAATTAGATTTTTCTGGATGGTTTTATAGCTATCTTGAGACTGCAGAGCACGTTTAGACGATTATCATGTTCCCTTTGTACTATAGATAGACATGGTACTTTCAGTGCTGTAAATGAATTTAATAATGAAAAGCAAGCTCCTAGCAATACTTACTGCTGTGTTTTTGATATTCAATTTCCAAAGCCTCTTTTATGAAATGCCTGATATTAGTGACAAATCAGGTGTTGTTTTTCCCAAAGAATTATTTTCCATTTTCCATCACTTTATTGATGAGCAAGGACTATTGATGAAGAAAGGACTGTTATTTTACTACTTAGAAAGGAATCTTAGATCATATTTAGAGAAAACAGTGCCTGCTGCTGTTCTTGTGAACAGACCTGAATTGGCCCAAATGGGTGTTTCTCAGCCATCTTCCTCATTGCTACTCTGCAAGAGCAGCACTATACAGAAAAAGGAGCTGCACCTGAGTCACGGCACCTTTCAGTCTTATGTATTTAGGTCAAAGCTTACCTGCTCACCTGTGAATGGTGGCTGGCCAGAACTTGGTGCCTAAATTGCTTCAAACTTACTCAGCATGCAAGAAGTTACAAGAGGAGAAAAGAACACGTGTCTGTTTCATTCTGGTTTAGCCTTTCACCCAATATCTCAGATTTCAGGGTAGGATGTAGTTAGGCCAGACACCTGAAGATATGATAATGAATGTTAGCTCTAATTTGTGATATCAGTGTTGTGTCCCTCCACAAGTTCCTGGTACCAATTCTGGAGTCTCCTGGGTTAAAATTAACAGTTAAGAGTTCAGTTAGTTTTCAACAGTAGAATTCGATTCAGTAACCAAGAAGAAAACTCCCCCAGTAACACCAAAATAAAAAAAGTAAGTAAATAAATAAATAAAAAGGATCAGTTTTCCTTAGGATTAATGAGCTGAATTTGTTCAGTGAAGAAAGGCCCAATGATCCACTGGAGTCAGTGCAACAGAAGGAAGAAGTTGGCAAGAAAGGGACAGGTGAGCACAGGTGAAGGGATGATGAACAAAGTTCGGCTAGACAAATTGTCCTGTGGGGTCAGCCACTTTGTGTAGCTACACATTCAGAATCTTTAATCCTGACGGGCCCAAGATGTTGCTTGAATTATTTTAAACTGAAAGTATTTTAATATTTCATTTGAAAACACAGTCTCTGCTACTGATATTCTGAATGGCTAAGCCAGCTATGTCAAGCTATGTTGATATTTCCAGGGCAAATGCACTTCTCTCACACCTCAAATATTAGATGTCCCACTGCCAGTCATTTGTGAGTTAAACCAGTTTGTAACTTCACAGAAGATGTCTATGATATGTCTTTACAGAAAAACTCAAGAATATTTTCATGCAACAATGTCAAAATAAAACACTTAAACACATCAAATGTCCTTGTGGTTTTCTTAGGCTTCGTTTAAACAATTGCCACTTCTTTTTTCCCAATAAATAATGCAGCCTTTAATATTATGCAGAATATACAATGAACTGAAATATTTATCACACTGTACTTTGTTACTGGGCTTTTATTAAGTCTAATAACTGTATATTAAAGTAATTGCCTTCTGACTGCTAAAAAGTATTGGAAACTTGGAGCAATAAAAGTTTAAGACATATGAGAGCAGGGTGGGTGTTTTGGGTTTTTTCCCAAAATGTACACATTTGCCAAGTACAGTAGCATCTTTTTGCTTAGAAAATATTTAGGCTGGTCAAATCAGACTGTAAATCCGTAAGAAACATAATTGATACACGAACTTGTTTTTTCTGGCAAAGCTTTTCTTCCATTGCTTGATTAATAATCACATCAAATAACACTTTTTTTAGATTCTAATAAAAAATATTTTTAAACCGAAATATTCAAATGTGGCACATATATTTAGATTTAGAGTTACATAAGTGATGTTAGGTTTAGTTTTTCACAGTTAAAGTTACAAGAGGGTAAATTTATAATTAGTTACTTGAAAATGAATAATTTCTATACCAACTTCTATATAACTTATTAGCCTTACTGTGAGTGAGTTCTTCAGTGTTATGAAAAGTTACGTGTAGTCAGTGAAAATGTTGAACATCTTGTCATTTTTTTTTAGCATCATCTTTTTAGTGAGGGTACTGTGTGTAGTGTAGAATTTTTAAAAATTCTAAATTTACACTGTGGTAGAATATTTGTGTCTATAAAAATGGATATATAATATGCCTTGTATGCATTTGTAACTTTTGTATTTTCAAAGTCACTATTCTCTGATCAAGTTGAAAACTAAATAGTCAAATCCATGCTTTAATTTAAACAGGGAAGTACTTGGACTGCCACATGAGTACCTAACCAACAGAGGAAGTCCTGAATCTTACAAAGAATTATGAAATAAAATGTAAATGGAAAGCCATGTTTGTATCAAATATTTTTCTAAATAAAATTCTTCTAAAGACATCCTTATAATATTCCAAAAAAGTGTTGAAGTTTTGTAATTTTATACAGAATATTTTTTGCACAAATTTTAAGCTATGTTGAAATACTGAGGCAATTTTGCACACATAATTTGTTAAAATTTTGCTGTCCTGCTGAGGTCAGTAGTAGCCTATATGAAGGGTTATTTCATTATATTGTGGTGCCTACCTCGTAGAAGAAATATGTGCAAGAAGCTTGTGGCTGAAATGTGTTGGTAATTTTGATCCCAAACTAGTTGAATTGTATCTGAGTAATTTTAGAATAACAATCAGTTGTGATAATTAATGGTATTTAAAATTATTTCTCATGTTTTATCTTTACAAAGGAAGAAAAGGACAATGAAGCCTTCAATATAGAAAAATAGAAATTAGGAACTCCTATAATTGTTATTGTTATTATTGTTATTATTATTATTTCTATTATTATTATTATTACCAATGTCACCCTAAGTGGCTGATAGCATTAAAAAAATAAATTTCAATTATCAAAAGTGGCAAGATAATAAGCAAGAAAGCTAAAAATATGCTTCAGATGTATCTTGTATTCTACGAGTCAGTGGGTTTGAACTATAAGTAAAGGTGAAAGTGTACATACTGCTCTGTTATTAATCATCATCAAGAAAAAACAAATCATCTGCCAGGAGTTACCCTGTTTCTTAGAGGATTGATTTTTATTGACTTTTGAGTCCCATTAATTAGCTACATTATCCAGTGCTCTGAGAGAAGCTGTTACACTTTTTGTCAGGGCACTCTATGTTCTCCAGTCCAACTGTGTGCCTTCTGTGCAGAATTTAACTCGGAGACCACAAAGTGCAGCAGCACAACATGCAGCACTGTGCACACAAATAATGCCATCTGGGACTGCTAATGAGGGGTTTCACAGCTCAGAAGATGCTGCTCATTTGCATCATCTGTTGAGGGGATGACAAAGATGGGAGGAGATATTTTATTTCCAAAACTGAGTAATTTTGGTTAGCTTTCTTGTCTCAGTCCAGCTGAATTTTTCACAGGAATTGATGCCATCTTTTGGGATGCCATCAGTAGGGTTTGGCATCAGGTGTGCCATGAGGAGCCTTTGTCTGCCAATGCATCACAGCCCTCAGCCACATGCCCCTCAGCCTGGTTCACAGCCTTGGTGGAGATCTACAAACGGAGATCTACAACTGACAGATCAGATTTGTCAGAGGAGTAAGGGAAATGATTACAAGGTTGGCATTTAAAGTGATGTAAGAAGTCATGTCTGTGACTTATAGTGATAGATGGCTTAAAGAGACGGACTGGACTCCAGAGATAGAATCCATCAATTAGCAGTGGAAAACTCCTCTCCTGTATAATATGTCAGGCCTACAACAACTAGGCAAATATTTCAGTTGTTTTATAGCCACAGGAAGCCAGCATCCTGAACATATGAGGCCTGAAGTACATTTTTCCACTTCTTATCTTTAATCAATAGCATGACATGTAACATGACAACCTGGAGCCTTCTACCACCTAGAACTACTTATTGCTGTGTGAAACCACACTCATATGTCATCATATCAGCACACCAGGCTTTTTCATTGTTGTTGTTTCATTTGGCTCCCCAAAGTTAGTCCTTCAGCTTTTCCTCAGAAATAGAAAAAAAAAAGAAAATATAGACATTTAATTGTACCACTCACTGAAAAAGAGCAGCTCCACTAATTGAGCATGCATTCACTATTGTATTTAAGAACCTCAGACAATGGGAAATGAATCATTTCTATACCACCTTCAATACAACTTATTAGTCTTAGTGTTGTAGCAGTGCGAATTTCAGGTTTTTTGTATTTGTATTTTGTTGTCTGTATGTATTTGGTATGAGCCTTCCCCCCTTTCTATACTTACCCCTGATGTACTTGGTTTATCCTAATGTAACCCTACCCTTTCCCTTCCCCATTG